>CM040128.1:156549281-157149281 GCA_022559845.1 Amorphophallus konjac | reverse complement strand
GGAGGACCGAACCACCTAAAAATATTATGTGCAGTGGCTGGCTTGTTCTTCTGATTCCGCTAGATGCATGCTTAAGATCATGATCTAATTGCATACTGTTGAGTGGATCGTGATCAGTTTGCAGTTCAACTGCATGTGTGCTATTTGAACAATTATTTTCGAGCATCATCTTAGGACAACAATTTGTCATTCCGTGGGTCGTTCTGTCAACTGAGTCTATTAGTTATATTTCCGCAATAGTTATCTAATTTGAGTTTTATCTACTCAGTTTTTGTAGCAAATTTTTTAAGAGGGATTCATTCACCCCCCTCTGAATCTGTCTGCACCTATCATATTAACCTATCAATTGGTATCAGAGCGGGTCTCTCACTTATCAGATCCAGCGATCTGTAGAGGATCCTGCTATATTGCTTTTGGTGGAGCATTACTTACCATTTGCTGTATGCGTTGAACTTGCTTGTTATCTGTTAATGGCTCATCTTCTGGTTTTCGATGGGTCGAACTTCAGTAACTAGTTAGGCGGGCTATGTGTTCACATGAATTCCATTGATCCAAATCTATGGAATCTTGTATCAAAAGGCCCACATAAATTACCTCGGAATGAGACCAGATGGTCTATAGAGGACAGAATTAAGCATAGCGAGAACGCTAGAGTTCTCAATATTCTGAGAGACGCAGTTAACACTAAAGTGTTTCCATGTATTGCAGGATGTCATTTAGGAAAAGAGATCATGGATAAGATAACCGCCATTCATCAGAAGCAAGAACGAGTTTGTCTAATGGCCAACCGGAGTAATCAATCAGATGAGTCTCCATCCCAGGTAAACTCTGAGACCGATGATATTAGCTATGATGATTTAGTTGCCATGCATGAGCATCTACTGGATAAATATGAAAGAGTTAAATCAGAAAAGAGAAAATTAACAAAAGAGAAAAATGCTGAAATCACAAGTCTAAAGGCTGAAAATAAAAATCTAAAATCAGAATTGAAAAATAAAGAAGGATCATGTGAAGATTGTTCATCTTTGAAAAAATTGTGTGACGGGATGGAATCTGATTTGAGCCTAAAAGAAACCTTGATTGATTCTTTAAAAGAAGAAATGTTACTCAATGAAAAGGAAATTGAAAAGACAGAAGAAAAACTAAAACAAGAAAATGAAGAATTGAAATTGCTGAATTCTGCTATTTCTGAGAGGCTTTTAATGCTTGAAAAAGGGAAGAGTTCATTTGAAAATGAATGTGAGAGAGTGAGTACATTAATGGAAGAGATAGACAGCTACAAAACCGTCAATGATATGCTTAATGAAAAGATCACAAACTCTGAACTGCTCATCTCTTCTCTTAAAAATGAGATTTTGGATTTGAATAAGTCTCTGTCTGATTCTTCTAATCAAGAGAAGCAGAATGTTGTTTCCATAGATAACTGCATGAAGAAAGGCAGTAATGTTCAAGTTAAGTAGGGAATGAGGAATAAACTTTATACAACTTTTGTGCGTAGCTCAAACATAGCTAGCACTTCCACCTCATCCCCTAAACAAGCTACTGCTCAAGAAAATAAGAAAACAAAACAGAAAAGAAAAATATTGAAAAAGAATGATAACAATCAGCATGCTAAGAAAGTTCAGGCCAACAAATATATTGTCAAGAATATTGAATGCTTTTACTATGGAAAGTTTGGCCATGAGATGGTTGATTGTTTTATCATGAAGAAGGATGAATTGAAATCTGATAGAATTCATGCTAGGAATTCTAATATGAAGAAACCCTCTTCTGTTCAAACCAAAAGGTCTCAATGCTTTTATTGTCCTAAAATAGGTCATCTCATGCGTGAATGTAGGCTAATGGAAATAGATGACCTGTCTGCTGTTAGAGTGCATCATAAATTGTTCCATGCTAAAAATTATGTAAATCATAAAAAGAAACTTCAATGTTTTCATTGCGGCAAATCGGGCCACATTGCTGCTGAATGTTGGCATAATCAGGGAAAGAAATTTCGTTCTAGATTTGTTAATTTCCCTGTTAACAAAAATATTTTTGAAAGAAATAATTTTGGTTCTAAGGGAAAGTACCTTAAGTGCTTTGAATGTGGAAAGCATGGCCATATTGTCAAGAAGGGCTGGCAAGCTCAGGGAAATAGATTGAATTCTAAATCTGTAAAATTCCCTATTTTCTATTCTTCTGCTAGGAATAACTTAATTGATAAAAAGAAAAACTCTTCATGCTTTGAATGTGGGAAGCCAGGCCATAGAGCTGCTGATTGTTGGCTAGCTTATTTTAGTAAACAGAATTTTCTCTCTGCTAATAAATTTCATGACAACAGTAATTTGCATAAAAAGAATTTAAAATCTGCTGCATCATGCCATTACTATGGTCAAATAGGTAATTCAATGAATAATTGCTACTTGATGAGATTTGATGACCTTCATGCTAAAAAATTGTGGAGAGCACCATTCAGAGGTGCTACTGACCATGGAGGACCCAAGAACTCTTGGGTACCCCAATTTGCAAAATGAGGATATGTGTTTGCAGTTGTGCCTTGGAGCTGAAAAATAAAGAGGGGTAAATAAACCAAGGCACCCAAAATGGTAAAACCCCATTCTTGAAGTGTTCAGGTAACATTTGCATCTTTCATGTTGTGCAGTTGAAACTACATATCATGTTAAATCTGATTAGTCAAAGGTTTCATGCATACACGTTCTTTCATTTGTTTTGACATTTGATTGTGTACATAGAGAAGACTATAAACTCATAAGCATAGTTTGCATATTTATACATATATGTGAATTGCATATACATGTATTTGACATATAGTCATTGAAAATCTGATGCACTTAGGATTGTTGGTATTGCATTGTCATGCATGACCACTATGGTATATCAAATGGTAAGCTACTAAAAGGCATGTGAAATCTGTCTGGAGGTTCTTACTATGTGTGAAATAGTCCTTTAGACCAAGTTATCCGCCTAGTACCATGGGTCATATTACTTAATAGGGCAGTCTGAATGAGCATGAGTCATAAAATCATATGTTCAGACTTCATTGCGAACATTGCATAAAGTCAGGGGGAGTCTGTCTAGCTCTTGCATGTCTTCATGCGACATGTGTCTTGCATAGTCACTGAAAATCTGATAGGACTACATATGCCCCCGATGCATCCATAAGCATAGTTCATGACTTCCTGTACATAAAGTCCCATGCATTATCTTCATGACATATATGATGATTCAATGCATTTAGTTAGGGGGAATCAATGCATTGCATACATGTTGTCAAATGCATACACTTATGTCAGAATTCATTGCACATCACTCATATTGAAAACAACAAGATTACATTCATTAAGGGGGAGTATATAACAAGATTGTGTTCTACTGGCTATTCATCTAGTTTCTTGTTATTTCAGTTAGTCAACTAAAGCTCCCATCCTTATTTTGAGATCATCCATTTCACGTATCTGAACTTGACTCTGATTTGATTTTGAATCTTCTTAGTTGGTCTTTCTTGAGTAAATCTGTCTGATGGACCTCTAGATATCTATGATTCTCTATGATATATTCTTTGCTGCACCTATTAATTGTCCTGATTTGAAGTGTCGACACAGTGAGTTGACATCATCTTGGAATTGCCTTGTCAAATGTTGACACCTTCATTATTGTGCTCATCTTTGTTCATACTTGAAACTCTTATGCAGTTCACAACTTGACTGCTGCTGAATCTCATTGAAAATTCAGAAAATTGAGAAGATTTCAATTCGTATACCTTGATCATAAATCTGAAAATCAATTCATTAAAGAATCTCCCATTATACATATTTATGATTGTCTAAAAGGTCAGATTGGTTTAATTCTAATGTATTCATTGAGCTTGGCTATGAATATCTTGAAAATATCTGAGTCAACTTTAACAAACTTTAACCAACTATTTCATGTTGAATCTTGTAAAATCTTCTGAAATCTAAAAATGTTAAAATCATAGCTTTATTTGGCTGAATTATATGAAATCAGTATTGTTTTTAAACACCTGACGAATCTGAAATGCTCCTAAGGGTAAATTCTGTCAGAGCAATGATTTTGGTCACTAAGAAATTATGTTCAATGACCATGAAGTCTAGAGGACTGTGTCATGAAGTGCCATAATTAACTCTGTTAAATAAAATTTATTGAAATTCCAGGGAGAGCAATGGCTTGAATACTGAGAAATATACCTCACTTATCAATGAAATAAGGTGAAGTATGTCACGAGGTGTCAATACTATCTCTGAAGTATGACAGTTAGTCATACTAAGTGCTTAGGGATACTGGCGTCCAAACAACGTGTATCCTCTAGTTACAAGGTGTGTAATGAACTTAATTGCACCTAGTAAACTTGCTATGAAATCTTGTACTGTGTATAAAGAAAAATCTGAAATTATTTGAAGAAGTATGGCTGATCCTCTGGAACCAAATTTGAATTCCTTCATGTTGTTTAACCTCAATACTAATGATTGTAATTTCTGAAGAAGTCATTGAAATTGACTGAGTAAGATGAAGGGAGGTTAATCAAGATATAAATATGAGGGCTTGGTTCACTTTTATTAAACATTGATGTTCAGATATGAGTACAGAATTTCATTGACAAACTGGGTATACATCATATTTAAACCATGATGTTCAAATAAAAATTCATAAGCCCCTATAATGGAAGAGTCTGAACCATCCGTTTATTTAGATTTATAAAATAAGTATCTTATTGAAAATCTTCTATTCTTTGAAAGATCCTGTATTCTGCATGCTACCATGTCATCCTTCCTGAATGCCTTATTGACATATCCCCCACCTTAGACTCTTGAAAGACTTGCTTCATTCAGATCAGGGAGCATTGGATTGTTTTTAAAGAAGAGATTAGGTCTTTTCTAGACTGCACTTATTACTTTTTAAAGGGGGAGGTTTGTTTGTGATCTTGTCAAAGGGGGAGGATAGATTGCTTGGTTCTTGTCTCGTCTGCATCATGTAAGCATACGGTTCTTCATGAATTGCATTCATTCTTCATAAGGAGAGAATACATCCGCAACATAGACTTGATTGGTGCTTAATTGTTTAATTGCCTCTGTGTTTTCTATGCCTTAATGATTTTGCTAGCGGAGAAGATTTTAATTCAATCATATCATGTATGTCTGTAACTCTCGTCTTAAACTATTTCCTTTTTGATGAAGTCAAAGGGGGAGAATAGTTTGACTTGAGCCAGTGTGACTCATAGTGGTGTTGCCATCATCGAAAAGGGGGAGATTGTTGGGCCCCTGTGATTTTAATGATAGCAAACACTATAAGTCACACTGTGTTTGTATGAAAGATTGAATGAGCATGATTGAATGAGCATCTGGTTTTTGCATGTTATATTGCGTACAACTTCATCAGGGTGCATGGCATTTCATCGAACAGTTCAAGGTCAATGCTAGTATAGACAGCATGTATTCAAGGTCCGTGCACTTCATGATAGCCAGCTTAGACAAGGTCTGTGCATTCATGATAGCCAGCTTAGACAAGGTCTATGCATACATGATAGCCAGCCTAGACAAGGTCTGTGCATACATGTTCAAGTCTGCGTCACCTGGATATTGGTCTATGCATATGGTGAGAATAGGGTCAAGGTCGGTGCATATGTGAGCATTTTGCACACAAGTCAGTGCACATTCAAGTCTGTGCATATAGCTATGTGCATGGTAGAGGTCCGAGCATATCACTGTTCACCTGCATATAAGGTATAGGCCATCCTGCACATACACGGTCGGTGCAAGTCTTGTCTTAGGCAATAAAAGGTCGGTGCACTTCTTGTTGCTGCACGCTTGCAAATAGTTAGTGCAAGTTCTATCATACGACCTCGGTGCATGTTGATGTCAGTTCATATCTAGGTCAGAGCACGGTTGTAGTCGGTGCAACTTTTGTTGATGCACACGCAGAGTCTGTGCAAGATAACTCTGGGCACTTTATGTTGCATAGCGCATGAGGTCTGTTCATGTGCATAGCTAAGTCGGTGCAACTTTCATCTCTAGCTCGATTAGGTCTGTGCAATGTTTGTACTCTGCATATTCATAGTCAGTGCATCTGTTTGCCATGTACTGGAATCAATTCTGTGCATATGCTTGCATGTAAACACTGAGTCCGTGCATGTCTGTGTGTGCAGTTTGTGCATTTCTTAATTCTGCATTCAGGTTATGTCTATGCATACTCTCTTGAATAACACCTACCGAGCTCGTGCACACTAGCTTGTACGCCCTATTAAGTCTATGCATTTGACTGCTGTGTGAACAGACTTTCATATGGATGAGCTTCAAAGTCGAAGCATCCCTTCTCTGCACGAGCAAGTTAATGCAACGTCTTTGCCAGCACGACTACTCTAGTAAGTCAGTGCTATGCCTTCGCCAGCACGACTAGGAACAACCAACTAAGTCGGTGCATGCATTTATATGGAACTTAAGCATGCAAGTGATCAATTGATGAAAAGCATGTTTCGAGCATCTTATGTTCACCTGAGTACCTTACTTACGAGGATCAGAAGAACAGGAGCACGCGATATAAGCAGATCAATCAAATTGATCCAAGGCTCATCATTATTCTAAGAAGTTGCCACGTGGATAGCTAAACGATGAAGATCCTGACACATGGCTGAAAGATTCCTGAAGCTTCTTGGCGGGAATGTTCTCTCAACATGCCTAGGGTGTGAGCTAGTGGGTCGCCGACTGAAGCCTTATATAAGACCTTTCTTCTACGCAAAGGGAGTAACGCTGAACAGAAGACATCTGAGCGCAGCCAGAGAGAAGAGTAAGAGAGCCAGCAGAAGAAGAAGAAAGAGAGAGCAGAAGAGAAAGAAGAGAGTTCGAGGGTTCGAGAGAGGAAAGAGAGGCAGCAGAAGAGAAATAAGGATTGAGAGAGAGAGAGAGAGAGAGAGTTTGCGGAGAAGAAGAGAAGCTTTATCAGAAGAACTGTCCCTACTGGAATCTGGATCAAATCCAATCCAGTCAGCTCCATGGGAGCCACATCTGTGTTGATATAGTTTACAGCTTTCAGTTGCTGTGTTTTCTTGTCTTTTGTTTTCTTTTGAATCTTTCTTTAAGCTGTTAGTCAGTAGAGCAAGTTGTGTCGCTCTACGGTGGCAGAGGATTGGTTCCTATGGATGCCCAAGCTGTATTGCCCAACGGATGGCAAAGCTGTAATGCCCAACGGTCAAGCTGTTAGTCAGCGGTCGGATAAGCTGTAAGGCCCAGTGCAAGCTGTTAGTCAGCGGTTTGTAGGCAAGCTGTGTCGCCCAACAGTTTTCAAGCTGTTTGGCAGCGGAATCCACACTCTGGTTTGAGTGTGGGGTGGATCTAGGTCTGGAGGACCGAACCACCTAAAAATCTTCTGTGCAGTGGCTGGCTTATTCTTGTGATTCTGCTAGATGCATGCTTAGGATCGTGATCTAATTGCATATCTGTTGAGTGGATCGTGATCAGTTTACAATTCAACTGCATGTGTGCTATTTGAACAATTGTTATCGAGCATCTTCTTAGGACAACAATTTGTCATTCCGTGGGTCGTTCTGTCAACTGAGTCTATTATTTTTATTTCCGCAATAGTTATCTAATTTGAGTTTTATCTACTCAATTTTTAGAGTAAATTTTTTAAGAGGGATTCATTCACCCCCCCTCTGAATCTGTCTGCACCTGTCATATTGACCTATCATCAGTCAAGGAGTGCTTTGTGGATCTTGTCTGGGGACTTGTCTCCTGACCTTCCAAGATCTATATAAGATCTTATTGGGGTCATAAACCCTAAGGCTTTTTCAAGGAAGAACAAGGGGAGGCTATCAAGGAAGATGGTGCTGATACTATTCACGTGAACAGTGACTCGTGGGGAACTCTTCATCTAGGAGCTGAAGTTTTCAAGTGCAAATCTGCATCCAAATCAAGTGGAGATCAAGTTGGGAGGAAGCTTCATCATATACTACCTTCATCCATTAAGGGGGAGCTTGTTTTGTGTCTTTATTTTTCTATTCTTCGTCTTCCATTCGTGTTTGAGCTGAGTTGTATCTTCTTGTAATCTTCAATCACTTGTGTGTGTGTGGATCTTGACAGATCTGTGTGTGTGTGAGTTCTTCGTTGTTCTTCAACATTCTTGTGTGTCCGTGCTCTTGCACTTTCGTGGGAGTTCTATACTCTTCACGTGTGTGTGTGTAGTGTTGATCTTGTATTTTCCTACAAGATAGTGTGTGAATCCTCACGGTGTGTGAGGGGTGGACGTAGGTTGCCGTTGTTGCATCTGAACCACCTAAAAATCGCTGTCTCTTGAGTGGTTTGATCCATATCTTCTACCTCCTTTCTGCTCTAGTTCTTTTGCATATCATATTACCATCTAGTTTCTGTATTTAAATCTAGATTCATTAACCATCTTACGGGAGATCTCTAGTATATCGAAAGGTAAATTCTGATCGACAAGGTCAGTCCTATCAGGAGGAAAATACCGTGTGTGAGAGAATCTTCAGATTCCCGGACTCCGCCTAGTACCAAAGAACTGCTGTAGGGGTTGATTTATCCAGATTCATTTTGTATTCCATTAGATCTCTACCTATTGGTTGCCTGCTCTTAAGACATGTTTTATATTTAGTATTAGTTCTATAAAATTTTTGATACCCAATTCACCCCCCCTCTTGGGTGCCATTTAATCACGGGACTTTTGCTTGAGCGGCCCCCATGGGACCGTTTACATTATGGAGTGGCTTGCGCTAGACCATTCATGTGCTGAAATAATTATGAAGAATGTCTTTTGCTGCATTGTGTGATTACGTGGCTGATTTCTTTTTTGGCTTGAATGATTATTTCATGATGTAATTTTGCAAAACCCTATTCATGAATTCTTTGCAGCATCACTTCAACTTGCCGTTTCACCTGCACAGGTAAGTTAGGTATGGCCTTCTATCCCTATATCCATTATTGCATTACTATATGGTATTATGTTAGATTATCTCGAGAACTAGTTGGTTATCTACGTGTTCCAGGATCTGATGTTCCCCTATAACAAAAATAATGATGATCTAGGTTCTCGTGTTTAATCATCGGATAGGCCATTGGGTTGGGAAAGTTAGGGGATGATGGTTCTATCTTACACGTCGTGGTTGCAGATAGTATCTTGACCCTGATTGCCCCATTCTAGCAATATTATTCTCGAGTATTTTCTATTTTATGGCTTTTTTGTATTTGTTTTAATGATTTCTTTTATTTTATCCCAGCATGCATCATACGCATCTTTTGAGCATTCATGACCCATGGATCGTCTAAAAGTGTCTCATTTTGTGATGGGTGATTGTCCAATCATGGTTTTTGCGTACGAGGAAATATTTCATTCAGAGTTGGAAGGTTCTCTCTGGTCTGTTCACCTGGTTTGATTGACTGAAGGTCCCTGTCTGGAGTTTTAGTCCGTTTCTTTACTTTTTGCCGCTTGCTCCGATCCCCTCATTGGTCTGAGAGATTGTATCCCCCATGAGGTTGATCGTGTGTTTTCCTTTTTGTTTAGTTAGTTCCTCCAGACTGGCGTCATTTTGGTCTGATCATTCCTTGTGTTTGGTTCGGAGTTTTCCGGAAGATTCCTATCGCTCGTTGGCAATGAAACGGGTGTCTTTTGCCTTAATGCCCGCTTTTTAGTCCACTCCATTTCATTTTCGCTCCATCTCCATGTTCCATTTCACTTTCGCTTCACCTCCGCTCGCTCCCCTGCAAAGAAGACGTTAAGGAGGGGCATCTGTTGACACCTATTTTTTACCTATGAGTTGAGTCATTCATCTTACCATTATTTGTTGATATCTCGAGTTGTCCATTACTCATTGTGCTATTTTCAGGCACGTCTTTGGGCTTATTTTATGGGTATCTCCCTCCCTGGCTTGGTCTGCTCTTGGATTCGGGCTTAATGGGCCTTGATTTCGCTTGGTTTTGGGCTCATTTATCTCATTTTATCAATTTCAAACGTCCAAGCTTTACACGGTCTATCGACCAGCCGTTCCGTTACTGGGCAGTCTTCTTTGAGCCGTTTAATGATTTATTGGATATTTGTTTGATTTTCTGAATTTCCACCAACAAGCTTCTGCACGGTCTCAATCCAGCCGTTCAATCCCATTGAGCGGACGGGTGTTAGACCGTCCAAATCCTAGAGTCCTCAATTCGTTAGATTTTTAGATAATTATCTATTTATTTTAATTCTTTGGATTTATCTCCGACACGTCGTGGACGGCCAGGTAATGGACCGTTCAACGCATTGAGTGGTCTAGCAATAGACCGTTCAATCCTCAAGAGTCCAGCACCAAAGAAGTCGGTTAGTTCGATGGATAATTGGATTATTTCTTAGTTTATTTATTTTCCACCGACAGCCTTAAACAGTCTAGAATCAGACTGTGCAGTGGTCTAGGAGGTCTATCGCTCGACCGCGTACATGCCTGATTCCCAAAGATTTAATGAGTTTTCTCTCTCCATCCGTGGTAAAACCCCCAACTTCCCCCATCCATTTCTCCGCGGATTCTCCACCAAATGGGGTGCCGTTTGAACTAGATGGGAGATGGGAGTTTTATCTATGGATTTTGTTTCATTATCTCGACCTAATTTCCACTTGAAACTCCAATTTCGGGGCTAGACTTTTAGGGCTCTATAAATAGGACCCAGAGTCTAGGCTTGAATGGGGAGAGATCTAAGGTCGACGGCGAAGCCCTGCCACATTCTCGAGCGACCTACAGTCAGGGAGGGAGGTTTTCTACATCCCCTTAAGCCTCCGGTTCAGGGAGTAGTTTTGTGTTTTGAGTCTTAGTTTGGTCATCCCACCGTCTTTTCCTTCTTTGCATGCTCTTTTTCATCACATTGCATCCGCGATTGTCACTGTTGCATCTCATTCTATACACCCTCCTATTGTTTTTTCACGCCCCTAGGGGTTTAAAAACCTCCCAGGTATCCCCACTCCATGTCATTGCATTGCTTTTCTCTTCTTTCTTGTAGTTACTACACCTTGCAGGACTGATTTGGGTTTCCCTTTTGTGTTCTTCACATTGTTTTGCAGGTAAGCATCATCCTAGTACGAGGCCCATCCCCTATGGCCGGCCGGAAGAAGTGAGGATCAGATCCTACGACTTGAAACCTGGTGGCACTGAACGGTCTTCCTTCCATCCGTCTGAGTAGGAGAGCGGTCCCCATCGAGCCGTTCTACTTCTTCATGCGGCCTCCTTCGGACTGTCCCGTCGTCAGCCAGGCTTCGTCTCGTGTTCTTCCCAGCACTGGTGAGCAGTCTATCGAGCGACCGTGCGACTCACATGGAGGTTCTCCAGGACTGTGTATTCCTGCAGTGCTGTTGTGAGGCGAGTGTCTCCCTTTTCTAAGGTACGGGTGCATCCTTTTGCATTTTAGTATCTTGGTGGCGATCACGATCACACACACTTCTTCACCCTTCTTCTTTCTAGTCCCATTTTGGATTTTCTTCATAGATATTGGCTTAGGAAGGTAAGAAAGGGATTAGGAAGGGGAAGGATACACAAAAAAACATGTCTACAATAATGTTTGCTATCATCAAAACCATAGGGACATAATAATCTCCCCCTTTTTGATGATGGCAACACTATGAGTCTATGGCAACACAGTGAGATACATAACATCATGCAATGCAACACAACTGATTATCTCTCCCCCTTTGACTTCATCAAAAAGAAGGAATATGGTTCTCCCCCTTTGACTTCAGCAAAAAGGAGCTAAGGTTTGATAAAATCAGTATAGTGAGATGCAAGGCATGCGTGATATGGTTGATGAATTATTCTCCCCTTGACCAAATGATCCTAAATTGCCAAACAATGCAAACCAGTATGAATAATGCAGGAGCATGCATCAATTGACAGAGAGATAATTGATTCTCCTCCTTAAAAGTAGACTATTCTCCCCCTGAAGAAATGAGGTGAAGGTTATGATAAAGGACAGTCAAGACAATGATCAGCAAAAACACAGGGACAACTGATTTTCCCATTTGTAAAAAAACACAGGAAGAATTGGAATGGAAAGGTATCATCGAAAAAACAAAGATTACACTGAAACCAATTGTTGAGATCACAAACCATAGTGAGCATTGGGCAGAATCAGAATAGAATATGATTTGTTTTAGAGAGCAGGATTTGAGCACACGGATTTTGGCTGAATTTCTAAAGAATAGATAAGACATGAAGATTTTCAATAGGATACCAATTTCATAAATCTTAATAAAAGAATTTCAGACTATTCTATTATAAGAACTTATGAATAAGTCTTATTTGACTAGCATGGTTTAAGCATGATGTATACAGAGTTTGTTAAAAAAAATCAATACTCATATCTAAAACAAGTTTTAATAAAGATGAACCAATCACTCATATGACATTCTTGTTTAACCTTCTTCTATCTTGCTCATTTAATTTTTCAATGACTCCTCTAGGAATTAGAAGAAGTAGTGTTGAGGTTAAACAACTGTGAAATCATTTGACTGTCTAGGGTTATAGCAATATTCTTTGCAAGAATTTTTAGATATTCATTTGATAATATAGGAAATTTTATGCATTCAAACTTTAAGAGCAATCTAGTTCAATACCCACCTTGTCACTAGAGGATATACGTTGATTAGACGCTAATATCCCTAAGCACTTAGTGTGACTAACCGTCATGCTTTATAATGAATAGAGTTAACTTGACACCTCATGACATACTTCAACTCATTTCCTTGATGAGTGAGATGTATTTCTCAGTGTGCAAGTCATTGCTCTGCCTAATTTTTAATCATTGTTTCAGCAGAGTTAACTATGGCACTTCATGACTCAGTCTTTTGGACATGGTTTCTAAGTGACCATGGTCATTGCTCTGATAGCTTTAACCCCTTAGACATTTCAGAAAACTCAGATGTTTAAAGACAAAACTTACTTCATGTATCACAACTAAAGATAGTCATGAATTTAAAATTTTCAGATTTCAGAAGATTTTGTGAGAAATAAGATGAGAAAGTCGGTTAAAATTTATTAAAAAGTGATTCAGATATTTTCAAGTTTTCCACATCCAAACTTAATGAATACATTAATTTTAAACCACCTGAAACTTTCAGACATTCATAAAACCGTATAATAGAAGATTCCATTAAAAGTTTTTCAAATTTATGATCAAGATACACAAGTTGAAATCTTCTCAAGTTTCAGAATTTTCAACAAGATTCAGTAGCAGTCAAATTGTGAATTGAAACACAAGCATCAAGTGTTGACACCTGTTTTAGCCCACAAGTTGCGTCATTTCTCTTATTCATTATTTTTGATGTCCCGGATTACCCATTATTTTGGAGCCTTCCTCGGACGGATTTCGAGCCCATTTTTATCATTCCCTAGTCTTTGGACTTTAGATATCATGATTTTTTATAGCCCCGGAGCTTATCTCATCAACTTCCGGCCTTCCAAGTCGACTTGCGGCCCATTTAGGCCGGCTTCCATCAAGCATTCGGCTCTCTTTTGGTGCGCAGTCTTAAAATAGTCATTTTTCATCCCCTTTAATTCCTCTATTCAAAAAGTTGTCTTCACCAAAGTTGTTTGTCTTTCAAAGCCCTACAGTTTCTTCTTCTATGCTATTAGCCAGTTCTGCACCAATTTCAAGTTAGTCGTGCTTTTATGGCGTGCTACGCTATTCACCTACGTCCCAGAATTCTTACTCTGTGTTCTAGCCCCATTTTCTCCTTCTTATGATCCTTTTCTCATCTTGATTTCTTCATGAAAGTTGTTTCTCTTTCAGTTATCTACAATTTATTTTTCTACCACTTTCACTAGTTCTGCACTGTGTGAGAGATACTCTTCAATTTTCGAAGTCACACGCTATCTGCCCAAAATCTTCCTCCATTGGTGTAGTGGTCTATTATTAGACCGCCAGAGCCAAGTAGTGGTCTATTATTACACCGTAGAGCCTATGTAGTGGTCTATTATTAGATCGCCAGAGCACAAGAAACGGTCCTACGATAGACTGCTACACCCAAACTTGCCTAAAATCACCCCGTTCAACCCCTAGAGCATGGCGGTCCTACCCTAGACCGTTTGTGGTCCTCTGGCGGTCTTACGATAGACTACTAAGCACAATCGAGAGTCCAATTCAGGCTGGACTCTACACCGTTTCTATGCACTGTGGCCCTCTTGCAGAGCCCATAACTTCTTGAATTCTACTCTGAATTGAGCGCCGTTTGTTCCTATGATTTCTCCTTTATATTATCTTGAATTTGGTCCATAGATCTCATATTTTCATTAGCTATCTTGCTTAGAAACGTGGACGAAAGTTGGAGATTTAGGTGTCCTAGTTCAACTCGAACTCTATAGATTAAGCTCGGGGCTCCCTTCCAAAAGCATATCTTCTAGATCCTTCCACCAAATTGAGTCCCACTTGTTCCTACCTCTTATCTTTTGTATTATCTCAAGATTGATCTATAGAACATGAATTTTGGTAGACTCTATCTCCTAAAATCTTGGGAGAACTTTCTGGGTTTTCTGCAACCTCTATAATAATTGCCCAGTTCGCAGTTGCAAAGGAGGGCCCTTTCCGGACATGGGGCGAAGCCATGCTGCAACTCTAACTCACAACTTCGACCCTATCTTGAAGAGGGAAGTATTGACTTTCCATTGCATCTTTTTGGGCTTGATTTCATAGTCTATATTCTTAGTTCTCCTCTCCTCAAAATCACAAATCATCACAGTTTTCTGCACTTTCTACTACATATGCCAATCCCCCCGTTTTGCATCATCATTTTCTCTCTATTCTCTCAATCAAATCTCGTAATTTCAAATCTCATGAATGCACAACACATACACCTATCTTTTGCACCCTTCCACAGGGGTTAAAAATCTCCCCCAGGTAAGTTTGCCCTCAATTTCTACCCCTATTTTATCACTGTGAGATTGATACTACACTTCATAATCTAATGGGTTTTTGTTTTTGTGTTTTATCTTTGTTTTGCAGGAGAGCATGATATGAACGGGAGGCCTTCTTCTTCTAGCCGGCTGGAAGATGAGGAGGTTTGAATCGACATCATTCCCCGCACCCCCTTGTCAAGCGTGATCAAGTCTTCAGCTTTTTCCAAGGTACTCGACATCGTTTCCTCCATCTCTTGATTCCTTTGGCGTTGTTGTGACTTTGGTGGCGATCATGGTATGTTTCTATGTCTATTTAACCCCCGTTTGTGTATATTTTGATGCCGGCTCATGCTTGTTCATGTGCATATACACATGCTTAGTTGAAGGGGGTGGGATAGGAACCATTAAACTATCTACATCAAGGAGCATGCATGTACGTGAAGGCACATGAATTTCAAGCATGTAGCAAAGATGACCAAGATTATGTAATACATCTACATATTTTAATGAAATGACCATGACATTTCAACAAGATTTGTTTGGAGAGCAACAGGATTAATGTCAAGTTTGACAAAGATTTTCCCAGTCATGTGTAGCACAAGATGTGCAGTGAGTATGAGAGTCACTTGAAATCAGTGGCTAAAGTTATGACATGTATGTTCAAGGTTCAGAAATTGAGAGATTTCAGACAGACCAGCTCCCCTCAGATAATGCAAAAACACTACACAGAATATACCAAGAACATGAGAATAGTTGATGCCAATTGATACAAGTGGAAATCAGATGAGTAGTTGACAGTTGGAGATAGAATGACATACATTAAATACCACTGAGTTTAAGGAGTTGAGAAGAAATTCACTACATGCATCAGTCAAATAGATCATTTTCAATGGAGCAGTTGAATCTGAAGATGACAACTTCAGTTGACCGGAGTAGATAGTGATGGAGTGCACAGATCAAATATATATATATATAGCTATGCAGTTCAAAATCTTGTTAAATGCTCCCCCTGACTGAATGCCTTCAATCTTTTGAGATTTTTAAAGTGAATGACAATCAATTTGAAATCAATGGTTGCATGAGAACAAACAAATGCACATCATTGAATGATGAAATGCATGAACTTCCCATTTCAGGATGCATTCCAACATGGCATGAAGACTATGCAGGATGACAACTTTAAACAAATATGCATGAGCCACAAAAATTACCTAGGCAGACTCCCCTTATCTGTATGCATGTATTAACTGGATTCTGAAGGTAGCATATGCAGAACATTAGAAACATGAGGGAATATGCTCATGAACAACTAGACTGCTCTAATATGTAATTTTTATCCATGGTACTAGGCGAAGAGCTAACCTCTACGCATAAGGTGGGCTTCCAGACAGAAATGATTTTCCCTTCTCCCAACATCCCATTTGATATACCATGAGATCATGCAAGACATTGAGGTGCAAATGTAGTCCTATGTGCATCACATATTGACAATATGCTAAACATTGCAAGTGTGACTATATGCGCATGTCATGTATGCAGATGAACATTTAATGCATGAGACAACATGCATGCATCCAATTCAGCCAGTTAAGATTTTTAGTGAATTATGCAACAAATGAGCAGTACCATTTAGACAGACTTCAGGCATCATTCATGTGTAGTTCAGATTTTTAGACAACTTCAATTTAATGATGCACAGATGTGATAATGAAGTCAGTTATGACACTGTAAATGTCACATAAGAATGTGAACATGTATTCTGACAATCAAAAACATGCAACTATAAAGACAAAATTAAAAGAAATTTAAATAGCTAACTTTAAGAAGTGCAGGAATGAGGTTTTACCATATCAGGTGCCTTGGCTTATTACCCCTTTTATTTCTCAACCCCAAGGCACTCCTACAAACGAAAATTTTATTTTGCCATTTTAGGTACCCAAACATTCTTGGGTCTTGAAGGGTTAGTAGTAGTTCGGACTGGTGCTTTCCACATCCTCCTAGTAGTTTGATCATAAAACTATATCACCAAGCAATCATTCATAGAATGTCCAAACCGTCCACAGTAATGACATGATGAACCGTATTTTAAATTCTTTTTATGCATATTAGCATTAACATGGAATCTATATGTATGCTCATGAAAGTTTCTGTATGTATCATGGAAATTTTTTCTTTTATTGCCACCAAACACATCCTCATTTACAGTGAATCTAGGATATCTAGAATTCACATTCCTTCCCTGGACATGCCAACAGTCCTTGACTGTATGACCATGAAGTCCCAAGATCAATGACACCTAAGAGGGGGGGTGAATTGGGTGATTACAACTTTAGAAAACTTTTACCCGATTTAAAAGAGATGTGATAAACTAGCAATGCACGAATGGGATCTATCAAGATCTGTCACACATGATAACTAATTATGCTAGATCTGAAGAAACAAATTCAGAAGAGATAATATGCAATATCAATCATACAGAATGGGGGTAGAAGATAAGAAACAAACCACACAATTCAAACCACAGTGCACGACAATGGTTCAGATGCAACGACGGCAACCTATGTCCACCCCTCACCAAAATCCGGTGAGGCTTCACTGCTGAAAAACTAGCATGGTGATAAATCCCCAACACGGAGATACACTCCAACCACACATGCAGAGCGACGCCTGCACACACACACATAGAGACGAGCTCCAACACACACACACAGAGATGAGCTCCAACACGATCCGATGACCTGATCAACGACACACACACACACACAAGCTGCAACAGATGCAACACTCTACACACTTGTACAACCAGATCTGGATAGATCCACATGCACACACGCAGATCTAAGAAGATCCACGCACACACACGGATCTGAACAAGACAATCCACACGACCACAGATCTAAATCGATCCACACACACACTAATGTTTGTAGATTACAGGAACATAGATTTGAAGCTCAAAACACAATAACAACACAAGATAAAAACTCCTGATAAAGGTTCCCCCTGAGTGTTTGATGCAGATCTTGAACAAGGCTTGCTTCTTCACTTGAATGGAGATTGAATGGCTTCAGATGGAGCTTGAAGAGCTTGATGATGGATGAAGGAATCTTTCACGAACTACTGTTCACGGAGCTACAGTAGCCTTCTTTCTCCTTAGGCAGCCTCTCCTTCAATCCCTTGTTTCTTTGCCCTAAGAGATGGTTTTATAAGCCTTGAATGGTCCATGGACAAGCCAAGGACCAGATCCACAAAACCTGGCATGTCTGGTGGCTAGGGGAATGAAAAGTCCACAAGAAAGGCTTGAACACGTTGGTGAAAACAAAGTCAAACAAGGCTGCATCGGGGCTGGCGGTCAACCGGTAGAAAGGGGCGGTCGATTGGAATTTTACAGAATCAGAGTCTTTCAATTCTGGGAAAATCGATCGACCGACCCTGGGTTAGCGGTCGACTGAAATTTATAAAATTCCAGATTTCGAGCTTCTGTTAATTCTGGTCGACCGGCCCTTGCTCTCAGGTCGACCGAACAGTGAAGATCTGCAAAAACAAGTTGTTAGCCTAGTAAAACATATCCATATGATCAAGGCTTGTGCTTGCAACATTATTCATATAATCTGAGCTTCATTCAACCCAATTATCAGTGTTTGCATGAGGGGTTCAAACCTTGTAGCTAGCATGAAGACCGTATGAGGAAAATACATGAAGGTATCAAGTGAGTATATGCAACATGGATAGCACAAGGGACTAGGAAGAGGTTAAATGTTGACACACAAAAATCAAGTGTTCCTTGGAGTTTAATCATGATAAAACCACATATCAACCTCTTTCCACCAAGATTCACATAAATAGATATTACCATACATCCACGTGATATTTAGGTGTCTTCCATCTTTCTCTCTCCTGTAAAAGACAAAGTAAAACATGAGATCTACATGGATATCAAAATCTCTATTCTGAAAGCTCACCTTTTGACATCGACACATTCTTCCACACACATAAATGACTATCAACTGAATAGAAGTTAAATCAATCGCATATGGTATAATCATCCACGCATAAACCATTTCATGTTCAGCCACAAAAGTTCCATATGAAAGGAACATGAACCATATTATGAACCTCCAAAAGCCATTTGCCATCTCAACCATACATGAACAGCAAGAGCACAAGGGCTCTTTGGTTATCACAGAACCAAGTAGCATGTAGCAAAATTGAATCGTATGAATCATTATAAACTCATGAAACCTCATACCATAAAGTTTAGTTATCATCAAAACATATGCACGGCATGTACAACAATCTCCCCCTTTTTGATGATGACAAACTTTATGACTGACACAGACATAGCATATTTTTCTCCCCCTTTGACATGATCAAAAAGTGGGAGGAAGGTAATAAAGTTCAAATTGCAGCAAGTAGATTCATAAAGTAATGAGGGACCACTTTAGAAGTGCAAGTGCGACAATAGCAAGGCAAGGATACGGTGATCAAAACATGTTGATTCAGTGAGACCAATTGTTGATTATGGAGACAGAAAAATATGTAGACTGAAGATTCACAAAGCAAGATGATACCATACAAAGTAGATACCCCATGATACCAATTGAAAGGAATTTGAAGTCCATTCAATTTCTAGATTTTCAGTGATTTTCAAATTTTTAATTTTTTTTGGAAATGCATGAAGCTAGATGCAAACAAATGATGACATATGAAATGCAGACAATGCAACCAGACAGTTACTTATAAATATACAACATATCTCCCCCTTACTTATTTAAGAGGGGAATGGGTATAAGAAAGATACATGAGTGTTATGACAACCGGAGTGCACATGTATAGCACATAGGAGATTGTGCAATTACATAGGAGAATCATACAATAGTCAATGCAATCAATCAATTTTCTGAATACATATTAAATCAAATTTCTAGATGTGTAAGTGAGTAACATGAAAAATGATAGTTACAATATGGATATTCAGATTTTCAGATCAACACAAGGAGACATTTTACATACTGCATTTCAATTTTGAGAGTAGCGTATTGGAGGCTTTGCTCTACCTCAAAAAATTTTCACACCAAATTTTTCAAAGATTTCACAAGGACAATCACAATTTTTCTAAGAATGATCAGGTTCAAATAATTTCTTTTTACGTGAGTAGACGCATGGAGCTCACGCCAGAATCCCCGGTTACTCAGAATACTGAACCATTTCACCTCATTTTGAATGGAGGTACTTTAGTCAACACTTTTCAGAAATGAACCACATCACGTCTTAGGTGACATGTGCCCAATTTACTAAGTGAGACTGAGCATTGCCCTGTCTTTCTTTTTCATTTCATATTTTTCCAGCAAGAGAGGTATTCAGTTTTTTCCTCAACTGTCTCTTCAACATACATGCAGCAAGTTTAAAGTCTCTAGAGTGTTGAAAGAAAATTCCTATATCTTTCTCTTTACCACTCATTTTCACATTTTATGCATAAAGTGTATGAATTTGATTCAGCATGTGTACCAAAAATATCATGAACACATAATAGTGCAACTCCCCCTAAATAGATGCACTTATGAAATACGAACTCCCCTGTTGGCATCAAAATATCACTCGCGGCGACCAAGCCTCAAAGACGAATGACACGGCCCACTGAAGCACAGAAGCCAATAAATATCAACATATTGAAGACTTATCAAGCTGCCAGAGCCTCGAGTCACCCTGTATGAACATGGGGACTTCCCCTCAGGAGAATCGAGATGAACTCACAACCAACCGGTAGTGCGACCAAGCCTGCCCAATGAACCGGCATCGACTCCGTCGTGTCGCATACACTACACCCGTTGTCCGACCAAGGACGACGGTCTACCCGGTGGCCACCCACCTCATGAAAGACTCTCCTGAGATGAAAGAATGCCCTTGGCTCTTCAAAGCAAAGGATCGAAGGCTCTGTCGGTAGAAGATCCTGGCTACCCGGCACGGGTACAGCTTCTCGCCAAGTGGGGCCCGTTAGTGGCCGAATGATTACTCAACATGAGGGGAACTATCCCGAGTGCCATCCCACCCTCCAAGATGCTTCGAGCACAAAACAGACTGAACCGGAAGCACATATCATAGTGCCGAGAGCCGTGTCAGCGGAAAATCCGCGTGATCAAACCAAAGTCATCTGAAGTTCTGAGAATGGCCATACGTCATCCTGAAAGCTTCGACAAGGCATCTCGTCGAGGTTTTGAAGAACGGTGGCAAGATAAATGTTCACGGTGATCCCCAGAACCATCCTCAGACTCATCGGTTGACCCGCAACGTGCGGGAGACGCTAATACGGCACGCCCTAAACCGGCGCGCCCTTTTATCTGGCGCCCCTCTATTCCAACGCGCGAAAGCTGCAGAAGCCCCTTTACCCGATGCCCTTCTATTCCGACACGCAAAAAGGCTTCAGAAGGCCACTTCCCGACACTCCATTCCCACGCCGGATTAAGCCTTGAATGGTTCTTGTATAAAAGGGCATTTGAAGTGAAGAAAGGAGAGGAGGGAGGAGGCGAAGAGCTTTTCGAAAGAAGAAAATCGAGAGATAAGAGCAAGGGTCTGAGAACCAATCGCCTGCAAGAGAGAGAGGGTTTCTTGCGAGTGAAGCAGGGTTCCTCTGAGCACCCTTCGCCGCCGTCTTCCATCCTCAGCCTGAAGCCCTCCACAGCCGGAGAAGAAGGAGGCGTCCCGATACTCTATTCTTGGAACAGGTGGGCGTCTGCATTTCTTGTTTCTTCTCCGCCTTGTTTTCTCTCCGTCGAATGTAAGCGAGAGGGGTGAGGGATGGCGATGATATGAGCCAACCCCTCCCCCCTTCTTCGCCATCCCTCTTTATTTTTCTATTGCTCTTCTTTGAGCCCCCCTACAAGTAGAATGGTGGCCGTGCCGCGATGCCGGCACCGCACTCGTGACATATGTATAGCTTCCTTCGCCGATGGGATGATGGCATGCGTATATGAATATATTGGTGGATTGAATGCTCAATGCCTTGTTCTCTTCTTCCACTGCTATTTCATTTGGTAGATATATATATTAGTGTCTTCCCGTGTATAGCTTTACGATTTCGGTTTCCCCCCATTCCGAACACGCCCTGGGATGCCATGGGCTACAAAGATAACCCCTCCCTGGGTCCTCCGCGCTTGTGCCTGTGCACACGCTTCTCCCCGTTTTGATACGAGATCCAACCTCGACCTTCCTCCCTCTTTACATTTCTCCGTTGCTCAGAGGAGGCAAGTGCTGCTTCTGGAATAGTGGAGTCTGCCTCATGACTACTGCGTTTCAGCCATTCGTGTATATGGGCATGTAGATAAATTGTTCCCGCTATAGATATCAACTGCCTCTCTCTCCGTGGCTGCTGTTTGCATTCTCACCTGTGGATGGCAACCCAGTCTCGCGAGCATTACCATCTTAACCCTGTAATGGGTAGGCTATCAATACCGAGAAGCCTCACTTCCTTCCTTTGTGGTTTACGGCCACTAAACCATTCGAGTCCTGTTGGTTTTCTCTTAATCACACGGGGAGGGGGATATTCTCCACTGCTTCACAGAGCTGCCAATCGGTCAAGGGAGCTCCACTTCTGAGTGATGGATGCTTCCCAAGGGCCGAAAGGCTGATAACAACAGGGGCTTCAGCCCAACAATGTTAAACCCACAGTCTCCCAGGATTCTGTGGTGGCTAAGGGACGAACGCCCCTAGTAGGCTTGTCCTCATGGCCTCTCTTTCTTATTCTCTCTTGCTAGTGGATGCAGTGCACGCTGTAGGTCGCCCACCCCTCGTAGGCCAGTCCTCAGGGTGTTGCTTCCGTCAATAGCTGCCTTGTTCCTCTGTTTCCTCCCACGGAGCTTTGGTGCCCCTCGCAGGCTTGTCCTCAGGGTATCCTGTCCGATTGGGGTTTTACTGGCTGACACCATGCAGACCGGCTATTTAGGGGCTTACTCCACAAATGGGTATGACCCCGTTTCTCCCCTACAATCCTTCAAGGATGGGGGAGATGTTGCCCAATTTTCCGCAGAATCCTTCTAACTTATGAGTTTACTTATATCAAAATGGCTTCAATAAAACATTTATATTGAGTATAAGGACCCCAGTGCTCGAGTATGAACCTCGCACTAGCTCATAACTTCACCCTTGGGGGCTCTGGACTCCAATTAAATAAACAATCACCATAATTGACCTTAAAACTCTCAACAGAGTCCTAATAAACTTAAATCATTTCAAAATTCATCAAAAATCAGCTAAAATGGCGCGGTCCTAATCCGGCGCGCCTTAATACGGCGCGATACCCCCCTGCGCCAGAATAACGTTACACTCATGAAAACTTATTTTCAAACGGCACGTCCCCGGTGCGCCCCAAGCATGCCGCGCCGTATTAGCCGTGGCCATGGCCGCGCCGTATTAAGACCATTTGCCTACATTTGGCCGCGCCGTATTAAGATCATTTACCTACATTTGGCCGTGCCGGGAAATCTATTCCTACGCACGGCCGCGCCGATTTGAAGCATTGTGATATTCTAATCAATCCCTCGCCCTCGGAGTGATCCTCATCTCCCGCAGTCGAGATTAATGACCCCAATTAATAATAAATTGAATAAGAAAGGGGCTATTCCAGTCCGAGCTGTCTTGCAACCACGCTTTTGCTACCATGTCCCTTAGCATTTCGCCTTCGTTATCATGTTTGTGTTATCATTTTCGTTCCCTCTTAGGGGAAGCTAATAATTTGACCGATCACGGATCATTATTATAACTCCACTGCCATGCTTAACATAATCATGAATATCATGTGCGCATGCATGTATGGACCCTCGGGTATATCAAATGGCACTGATGGAAGCCCGGGTTACGCCCGATCGGAAGTCTTTGCTATGCACGATGGTGGTCTTCAGACCTACGTCCTCTGCCACGTACTAAGGGTCTCCAATTTAACGAACCATGCCTCTCTTGCATAATAGATAGAAACATCTCATATGAACTCGTCATGCTCATGCCTTCGCATCTTCTTTCCTATCTCGACAATTAATCAAAGGTTTTCCCTCCTCATGGGGGATGTAATTAACGCCATAACCTTTATGGTGTGGCGGACTGCTGATCCCGACCGAATCTCACTCTCGCCCGACACGGGTCAGAATGAGCGCACAATAAACTCGTCACGTACGTGACTGGCACGCCTGCACAGTCAATCAGTCAGTTAATTATCGGTTAGTTAATTGGTTGATCGATGCGTAAATAAACTAAATAAGCCCATCAATAAAACATCTTTGTTAATAAAAAAATAAAAAAGGAAATCCCATGGGCAAACAGTCTGGCACGCCCGGTGGGACCAGTGTCACCTTTCATCTCTTTGCCGAGATACTTGGGCTTTGAGGCCCTCCCTAAGGCTGCTGATCGTCGGTTTGTTGGTCTTTTTAGGCAAACGATGACGACAACAACTGGACTGACTGGCGTCGGCTTTGGCCCGTCGATCGTTGCTGGTCATGCGTGAGGGTACCTGGCGGTGCCCATGGTGTTCGGTAGCTTCCCTGCCGCTGTTGGCTTCCCCAACTTTTTGGGGCTAGCCTTCATAGATATGCTGGAGGTAGAACCCTCGGAGCCCGTCGAGGGAGCTGCAAAGAAGATGGAGCCTCTGAAGGCTATATGCTGTAATGACTTGCCCAAGAGTCCGACTCTATTCTCCAGTTGCCTGGTGCACCATGCTGTCCGCGGGGTCCGCCCCGATGCTGTCAGCAAGAACTCTGGCGGGCGTCAGCGCAAACAACTCCGGAGAGGTACTGCCATGGTTACCGGATCACTGTCACAATCCGGTAAATCCATGATGGTCGGTGGTGTACGCGTCTTCCTCGACGGGCGCCACGCACTAATAGTCCCGGACTGGGTCATCCCCGCCGTCCCCATCTATAACTCATACCAAACCCTCGCTGGAAGGAGGGCGGAAAGAGAAGAAGTTGGCCACTACGGCCAAGAGAAGTTGGCCCCCAGGCCAAAGAGATTTAAACAGGTGTGGGTCCCCAAAAGGGTCCAACCTGTCCATCAAGCTGCACCTGTCCGCCGCCGCCCTGCTCGCGACGGAGCGGAAGGAAGGGAGGAAAGGGGCCTGGCCCCGAGAGAAGAAGAAGGGGTTGCAGACCCTCTGCGCTGTGAAAGTTTCCAGGCCTGCGCCCGCCAAGCCAACGTCCCTGCTGTGGGATGAAGATTCCGGCAACCTGCTGACAGAGCTCGGCTAGCTTACATCCCTCCTGCGAGAGGTCGACAACTGTCCCCCGTGCTGCATCAAGAATGGGGTCGAGAAGAGATGACCAATTTGGTCAAGAACTATTTCCGAGGGCTAGGCAACCCCTCGCTTGGTCAGCAGCGGCTGATGCAAGCAGCTGTAGCCAGTGAAGACATCTGCCTACCAGTGGCAGTTGAAGAAGATGAAAGAGAAAAGATGATGATGTCGTCAGTCGACGACAATGACTATGATGACGGCTTTGAGATCAAAGTCGATAAAGCCACCCCTAGACGGGAGGATACAAGAAGGACTTCTGTGTTCGAGAGGTTGACCTTCCCGGATCGGGCTAAGAGAAGGGTCCATCGACAGAGAAGAAGGATGCAGGTCTTCACCTGCAACATGGCCGGCATACTCGGCCAATACAGGGGACTTCCTGAAGACCCCCGCAACTTGGCTCAATTGACCGCAAGGCCGAGGCCGAATACTCGAAGAACAGAAGCCGCAAGGCAGCTCTTAGCGACAACTAGAGGAAAATAACCCCTGGTCTCCCACCAGTGGGATGAGGAAGTTGCTATTCTAACCGCCAATGTGGTGACGGCGGAAGAAGAAGATGACATCCTCCTCGACATCCTGCCCGAGGGTACGTCCGGGGAAGCAACAGAAGCCATTCCCAGCACGACAACTATGGACCCATCGGTCATGATGCTACTTCAAAGATATTGGCAAGAGATAGACTTGCTGAAGAAACAGCTGATGGAGAAGACTGAACAGTCATCAGCTTCCAAGCCGCCCGAAGTCCAGGGTGAATCATCCCGGGGAGCGGTTTGTCATGTCGACCCTCCGCCACTCTACACCTTGCCTCAGTTGTCAGAGCCAAGCATGGTGACAACTCAGCAGCGGCCACCATAGTCACAGCCGTTGATGCCGCCGGTGCTCCCTCAGGTGCACTAGGCACCCCCACTGCTGCGTCCTCCACAGGCAACCACTCTGGTCACCCCGTACCTGCAGTCGGCACACTTCTATCCAGACCCAGTCGACCCCACGGTCATGAACCGGATGATGGTGGAGAGGATGATCGAGCTGAAGCTCGCAGAAAGAAGTGAAGGCGACTACGTCGCATTTGATGCCTATCGGGTGCCATACCCGCAACACCATGCTGCCAAGCGGCTTCCCCTAGGAATCAACAAGCCGCCCAAGTTCGACAAGTTCAACGGGAAGGGATCCCCGAAGGAACACGTCGCATATTATATGACTGTCATGGGTGATCTGGCAACCGATGAATCATACTTGCTAAAGTTTTTCGGGTCCTCACTGACGGGGCTCGCATTTGAATGGTACTCCAGCCTCCCAGTCGGGTCGATCAGCGACTGGTCGGATATGCAGAGGAAGTTCAGGGAAAGATTCCATGTTACGGAGAGGGAGGTTACAGTGGCCGAACTCTACTCGACAAAGTAAAGGGCAGATGAGACAACCCTTGACTATATTAAGAGGTGGAGGAACCTCGGAATGAGGTGCAAGCGGCCCCCGCATCAGGAGGACGCTGTGCAAATATGCAAACAGAATCTCAGGAGGGTGGTTCTAGAAAAGATGATCGGAATGGAAATACGGTCGTTTGACTGACTAAACAATATCGTGGCCGAGGTGGAAGCCTTTCTGGCCAAACCTACTCCTGCATCAACTGCCGGCACAACCCAGAAGGGCAAGGCAGTGGAGCGGCACCCGGTGCCTAAAGAAGCGAATGCCCCTGATATCAAGGCGTTCGAACAATAGAAAGATAAGGGCGAGGAGGTGGTCGCCCCACAGCCTGCAAAAGCTCCAGACGGCAAAGAAGGTCCCTCGCTACGGGACAAGATGAAGAAAGCCTGCTCCTTTCCGAAGGACAAAACCAAGATTTTGTTCGACTGGGTAACGGAGTATGGCGTGGTCACCCTGCCAGAGCCAAAGAGGCCGTAGGACCTTAAGAGGAAGGACAATCCAAGATTCTGCCCCTACAACCAGATGCTGGGACATCCAATCAAAAACTGCTATGTTTTCAAGGACATCATCGAAGGGATGGTGAAGAAAAATGAAATAGAATTGGGAGAGTACAAAGTGAACCCTCCTCAGCCACATGAAGCCCCTCTTAGAAGAGTAGGAGTCAACATGATCTCCCTATATCAGGCATTGCCCGAGGAGATCTCTGAAGCAAGTACGTGGAGCACTTATGAAACTCATTTCTTGGGGCTCGCAAAGGGATAGCAGGGATGGCAGTAAGCCCCTGTGAAGCACAAAAGGAAGAAAGGATCTCGCCCGAAAGTGGGGGCACTTATCTGTGGTGTTACACCACGACCCGCTCCACCGGTGGCAGCACCTGCATGGACCACTCCACCTGCAGCCATCAGGATACCTACACACAATCGGAGGAGACAAACTCCACTGCCGGTGGTCAAGGAAACCAATCCTGGGGTCTGCCGACTACAAAACCTTATCGAAGGGCTAGACGAGTACGTGCAGCCCCAATTGAAGCCTTTGCTTGTGTGGGACCATGTCCCATGGCAAGAATTGGAGTAGCTCTCACTCGAGCAAAAGGAGGAAGCTGAAGCAGCACCCGATAAGGAGGGCAGTCTGTTCTGGGGGCAGGTACCTGCTGAAGCAAGAAAGAGGAAGAAACAAAAGAAGAAGAAAGGAAAGGCCGCTAAGACCAATAAAGGGCAGGTTGTCTCCTGCAATACTCTATCAGCACTCTTCAACTTGCCCGGAGAGGAGGAAGAAGAGGAAATTTGCTTCACACCCCATGCTGGGGAAGGCAAGGCCGGGGCCGCAACCGCTGCACATGCCACCCGGTCAGGCCGGAAATGGGGGCGCCAGCCGCCGCCCAACCACAACATCATATTCAAAGGAGAGCAGCCCTACAAGACACCTCCCTCGGAGGTCAAGGGGGTCCAGATCCCTCCTCCGCCAGGATTATATAACAAGAGTGGGGGCAAGATAGTCCCTTCATTCCTTGAATTTATGAAGATGTCTAAGGGGAAGCAGCCATGCCTGGAGGCTAACCCTGCGCCCGGGGATGTTCACCCGCAGCCAACACAATCTGCCGAAGCTCCAAATACAGATGGAGCTTGCCCTGCTGCAGCTATTGAAGAGCGCCAAGGATCGCCCCGAGTCCGAAGCAGATGAAGCAAGTCCGTCAGGGGCCGCAACTCAGGACTCTCTCAAGCCCAGGTGGGCTGAAGAGATGAAGCTTTCCAATGTCCGAGTTGGGAGCCGAATAATGAAGCTACTCAAGAAGCTCCCTGCTCGATTTATAATCTGGGAGATCCTCTCTTTGAGTGAAGAGACTCGACAGGTGATCATCACTGCTCTGCAGACGCCTGCTCATTTTGAGACCTGCTTGGCTGAAGCAATACCAGAAGCTAGCATGACCTTCACTCCAGAGGATATGCTGCTACCTACCATCAGCCACAACATGCCGCTGTATATGAAGGGGCACCTGAATGGAAGGGAGCTGAACAGAATTCTGGTTGATCCCGGTGCAGCGGTCAACATCCTGCCCTATAGAATATACGAGATGCACCACTTCAATGTGCATCTCGAGAAAGTCGGGGATATGCGCATCGCCGGCTTCAATCAGAAATGTGAAGTGTCGATGGGGGTGGCAGAGTTTACACTCACCTTGGCGAATTTCACTACGATGGTGCAGTTCCATGTCATCGACTCCCGCACCTCGTACAAAGCACTACTCGACCGCCCATGGCTGCATGAGAATATGGTGGTGCCCTCCATGCTCCACCAATGTATCAAATACAGTCTCCAGGGGAAGGAGGAGAGAATATTTGCTGACCTCCACCCGTTCGAGGCATTTGAATGTCACTTGGTGGATGCCAACCTATATACGGGGCCTTCTCAGAAGACCTCTGAAGCTAAGACTGATGCGGGACTGACACGGGGACTGACTTTAAGTGATATGGACCTCGGACTCTAAATGCGGACACGACCAGCAACATACGAGCATGAGAGACACTAAGCCAGACACTAAGAGCTCCTATGGGCTATACGTCGCTAATAGAATGCAAGCTCACTCGTCATCCCAAGCGAGGGAAATGCGGATCGTGCACGGTTGAGGAACTGGCAGAGTTAAGGGTAGTCCGACTCACTTCCGTGCTAGGATCGAGCCACGAGACAGGTCACTCTCTCGCTCACAGCGGTGACATGGACTCACCGGCTAGAATCCTATGCTCTCACAGCGGCATATGACCATATACTAACTAAGCAAAGTAATGCCCAGAAATTACGATCGTACCTCCACGCACCCGGCGTGGGGAAGACAATCCCGGCCAAAACTGGACTCCCGGTTAACAAAGTTTTATGGTGGTACAACAATTTGACCCACTCTATGCAGGGAGGTAAAAGGTCAGATGTGGGGCCCGGGAGTCACGTGAATTGGGTTGACGGGAAGCATCTTGATGTCGCTCCGGCGGTGCCGAATCCGCTTTTTGGTGTTGTCCGGACGGTGCGATCTACGGGTCCGTGGGGCCCACAGACTGCTCTGTCCTCCGGGTCTGATGGGGTGGGTCCCGCTGTGATGGAGACCCCTGGTGGCGTGCCTCCCTGGATGGCGGTCGGGCGGGAACGCCGGTCGGAGGCCGATCGGCTCCGATCTCCAAGCTTTGGAGTTGCTGCCCACGGACTGGTTGCTTCTATTTTACATCGCGCGATCCGGTGAGATTGGCTGCTGCGATTAATCCTGATGTCAGATCGATGCACAGAAGGTATCGTTGGAAAGCTCTCTCAAAGTAGTTCGATCTAGGGCTAGAGAGAGAAATTGGATCTACACAGATCTGGCCTTAGTCGATTTTTGAAGTTGCTGTTGGACAGGGTCCAAAATCTCAGGGCAGCAGTGAAGTTTCCTGAGAACTGTCGTTGACCGCGGGGTAGACCTCAGATTCCGACCTCGAGCTCTTCATGAAAATTTTAGAGAGAAGAAGGAGGAAAACTAAAATAATTCTTATGATTAATTTGGTGGAGATTTCGATGGGGAAAACTATTTTAAACTGGCGGGTAGTCGGATCTGGACAGGAGCAGACATAACTGAAGGGGATCTGAAAATGATTTTTAGAAAATAGGTGGAGGCCTGTGAAAATTCCAAGAAAATTTTTGGGTGGTGGGGAGGGTGTACAGAACCTCCAGTAAATTTGGGGGTTCCATAAAAATTCAAAAGGAGGTTCGGAGATGGGAAAGTCAGGGTGGCTGTGGATCTAGACTGGAAACAGGCAGATCTGGAAGGAAAAGGTCGATGAAAATGAAAAAAATGGAAATTGGACGTTGGAAGCCCAACCAATTTTTCTGGGACGTGGGGGGAACCTCTGGAACTCACCCTGAAAGTTTGAGCTCAAGAGGAGTCCGTGGCTAGGTGCAGAAATTCGTGGAAGGGGGATCTATCCTGGATGGATAGAACTCCGGCGAACACGACGGTGGTGCGATGGCGGCACGGTGGCGGCCGCGACGGTGACGACGATCTCCGGAACCGATAGAGGAGGCTTCACACCTCAGAATCACAGCCTTCCCAGCTACTGAAGGGGGAGAGAGGAGAGAGAGAGAGGGGAGGCCCTTGCTCTTTGGAAGAAATTCTTAATTTTTTCATTCATTAATGTCAATCAAATGAAAATACACGGTATTTATGTGAAATGACAAAAGACACTAATTGACCCTAGATCTAGGGTTGGGGAGGGTAAAAGAGGGAGTCCACAAACTATTTCTCCCATGTGATTTGGAATCAAATAAAATAAAAATTCAAAACTAATATAATATACTAAATGGGGGGGCGCTCCCTTGACTAGAATGGCCTCCTTCTTGGACTTTGTTAACCTCTTGTCCCCCCTTGGTCCACTCTTCTAGAAGCACACTATTGGAAGGTTGACTGACCCCACATGGGCCCTAGAGATGAGGTGGATCAATGGGACAGAGGTAGGGGGCCCGCGGGACCCGGGTGGTCCCAAATTACACATAAACTCCTCTTACAATCCAAATTACAATCCGAATAAAACACACAATACACACTAACAAAGTTCAAATAAACTATAATTATCGAGACTCAAGGGGGAGTCTCCAAGCTGTATCCGAGCCAGATGGAAGCCGCTGTAGCCCGGGTGGTGCTCCGCGTACGGTACCGGTGGCTCGCCGACTCGTGCCGCTCGTGTGCTCTGGTGTCCGCACCAATTCTCCCCGGGTGGGAGAAACTCGACCCTGTCGAGTAAGGGTCTGCGTCACTCTGGTACCGCTCCAGTAGGTCCGAATCTATCCTCTGCAACTCGGCCCGTGTGATCCAAGTGTCCTCGGTGGTGGGTCGCCCTCTCCAACGCACTAGGTAGCGCGGGTAAGATCCACTCCAGGTAACTGTCACCTGCTCATCCAGTATATGATCGATATGCTCTCACTGCTGTGGAAAAGGGGCTAGAGGTGGACACTCAGGTGTGGGATCACTCTCAATAGGAGGGGATGGCTCAAAAGGCTCACTAGGGATCACCGCTGGGTCCCTATATGTAACTAGATCCGACACATTGAAAGTTGAGCTTATACCATATTCCTCGGGCAGGTCCACAACATACGCATTGGATCCAACACGTTTCAACACTCTAAATGGACCGACTCCGGGAGCTTGCAATTTCTTTACGGTTCCAGAGGGAAACCGTTCAGGTCTTACCATGATCATGACATATTCACCCTCTTGGAACTCACGGTGGTGTCGATGGGTATCGGCTAACTCCTAATACCATGCATTGCTGGCCTCAATGTGACGACGGATGTCGTCATGCAGACTCCTAACATGCCTAGCAAACGACTCGGCAGACTCCAACACTCGTGCATGGATGGGCATGGGAACAAGATCCATTGGCTTCCTAGGCCTACGACCTGTGACAATCTCGAATGGACTCATACCGGTAGACATGTTAACCGAATCATTATATGCAAATTTTGCCAATGGTAATATGAGATCCCAATCCCTGACAAGACACCTCAAAAGGTCACCCAGACTCCTATTGACCACCTCGGTCTGACCATCTGTCTGGGGATGATATGCAGTGGAAAACTTGAGGTGAGTACCCAACATATGCCATAGTGTCTTCCAGAAATAACTGGTGAATCTAACATCACGGTCAGACACTATGGTACGAGGCAACCCAAACTTGCACACCACATGAGTAAGGAATAGGCGGGCTGCCCTGGAAGCATCCGAAGTCTTCGAGCAGGGAATAAAAAGGGCCATCTTCGAGAATAGGTCAACAACCACATGGACCGAATCATGCTTCCTTGAGGTACGTGGCAATCCCAAGACAAAATCCATGCTAACATCCTGCCACGGGGCATCAGGCAAGGGAAGAGGTGTATAAAGGCCCGAGCTTTGCTTCTTCATTTTGGCCGTAGCACATGTACGGCACTGAGCCACAATATGAGCAAGATCATGCTTCAAGCTCGGCCAATAAAATCTATGCTCAACAGCCTCGATAGTCTTGTTTCAACCAAAGTGGCCGGCTAGACCTCCCGCATGTAGCTCCCAGACTAAGAAGTCTCGAACCGAAGTTCGGGGAACACAAAGCCTGCCTCCTCGAAAGAGGTAACCCTCCTGAAGCACATAATCATCAAGGTCTCTCGAGGGTCCGGCCTGGAGAGTGGTATAAATCTGACCGAAGTCAGGATAGTCAACATAGGCATCTCTCATCTTCTCTAACCCTATGACCTCGGCACTCATGGTGGTAAGCAAACACGCTCGCCGACTCAAGGCATTGACCACCTTGTTCTCCACTCCAATCTTATGTTTTAGCACAAATATGAACTGCTGGAGATACTCAACCCAATGGCTATGACGCGCATTCAGCTTCTTTTGGGAATGGAGGTACCTCAAAGCCTCATGTTCAAAGTATAAGACAAACTCGTAATGTAATAGATAGTGCCTCCAATGCCTAAGAGCCTGAACCACTGCATAGAATTCCTTATCATAAGTAGAGTATCGCAGTTTCGCGTCATTCAGCTTCTCACTGAAATATGCGACCGGGTGGGTCTCCTGACTCAACACTCCTCCTATCCCAACACCCGACGCATCACAAGAGACCTCAAACACCTTCGAGAAATCTGGCAATCGAAGGATAGGTGTCTGGGTCATGCGCTCCTTGATGTCCTTGAAGGCAACAGCTGCGGCCTTCGTCCACACGAATGTGCCCTTCCGGATACAATCCGTGATCGGGGCGGTGACGGAGCTAAATCCACGGATGAAGCGATGATAGAACGTCGCAAGGCCATGGAAGCTACGGACATCATGTACCGTACGGGGTTCCCACCACTCAACAATGGCCCGGACCTTCTCCGGATCGGCGGAGACCCCAGTACTAGACACAATAAAACCCAAGAAGGTAAGCTGAGGTGTCATGAAGGCACACTTCTGTGGGTTCACAAACAACTGCTCTCGCCTAAGAAGTAGACAGACCTGTCGAAGGTGGTCTAAGTGGTCCCCCGTGGTGCGACTATAGATAAGAATATCATCAAAGTACACTACCACAAAGACTCCAATGAAAGGTCGAAGGACCGGAGTCATGAGTCGCATGAAAGTGCTAGGGGCATTGGTCAACCCAAAGGGCATAACCAACCACTCATATAGATCGTCCTTGGTCTTAAATGCGGTCTTCCACTCATCACATGGCCTAATCCTCACCTGATGGTAGCCACTCTTAAGATCAATCTTCGAGAAGATAGTGGCACTGGCCATCATGTCTAGCATATCATCAAGGCGGGGAATAGGGAACCTGTACTTCATGGTGATTTTGTTGATGGCACGACTATTAATGCATATTCTCCACGTGCCATCCTTTTTGGGGTGAGTAATGCGAGAATAGCACGCGGACTCATGCTGTCCTGAACAGACCCTCTCTGCATCAACTCATCGACTTGCCGCTTTAGCTCGGCATGTTCCGTGGGACTCATGCGATAATGAGGAAGATTGGGCAATGAGGAGCCCGGAATCAGGTCGATAGCATGCTGAATATTCCGCATGGGTGGGAGTCCCTCGGGAAGCTCCTCGGGAAAAATATCAGCGAACTCCTACAGAATAAGAATGACATCGGGTGGGAGTTCACCCTCGGGGTTCGGCTCCACCTCTCGGATCGTAATAGCAAATACAGGGCAGCCCCGACTAGCCTCCCGCTCCATTTCCCGGGAGCTAATCATCATCAACCTCCTAGTCGAGGGCTCGCCTGGGCCAGATGTAATGGTCATAGCCCGAGCTGGGGATGGGGTGCTGGGCCCGGGGACGGAAGGCTCCGGAGAACGAGGGCCAGTAGGACCCCTAACTGATGGGCTCTTGGGCTGATGGGGGTGGAGAGTAATCCGTTGGCCAGCATGGTCGAATGTACAGGTGTTCGACCGGCCATGTAATGTGGCATCCTGATCAAATAACCACGGCCTACCAAGAATAATGCTGCCCACCTCCATGGGGAGGACAACACACCAGATATCGTCACGGTAGGCACGAAACTGTAGTGGGACCAGACACCGCAGCCTGATCGGAATGGAGGTGGAATCCACCCATGATACTCGATAGGGGCAAGGATGATCCACGGGTGTAAGACCAAGACTGGAGACAATGCCCATAAAGATTGCATTGATGCAACTCCCACTATCGATGATCACCTTACAAACATACTTGCCCAGCCTACAGAATGTATGAAAGATAGTGGTCCGTCGCCAGTCATCACTGGCCTGTGGCTGGGTGAGAATACACCTGACGACTCCCAAGTGGGTATCGTCCGGATGCTGGGCATCCTGGCCATTACCTTCGGCCTCATAGTACTCGTCAGCTAGCTCCGGATCTGCTTCATAGCTGACTAACTCGAGGTCCGTTGGGGTGGTATCCTCGGCCTGTGTGTCCTCAATGACAAGAGACTGGCGGGTGGGACACTGGTTGGAAAAATGGCCAAACCCATTGCAGCGATAACACTGGTGACGTGATCCACTAGGCTCGCCAATCATGGGTCCTTTCCCGTTATCCTCCTGATGGATAGGAGGTGAAGGTAAGAAAGGACGGGCCGGAGGTGCAGGTGCCGGTGGACGGGCTGTGGGTGCCGTAAGATGTTGGGGATGAGGAAGGTCCCTCGGGAGTGGAGGACGAGGCCTAGGAGCGAAAGGCTCGGGACGAGTGGGCTCTTGAGGTCAGGCCATGGGGGCCCTCGGATATGTGCCAGAAGAGCCACGGGGCTTGACACTACGAAGGGGAAAGGAGCCCAACCGATGGGGAGACTCGAACTCGGCCTCGAATTGCTCCAATTCGAGAGCAACCTGATACGCTTGTTCCAAAGTGGTCGCAGTGCGGCGAAAAAGTTCGTATTGATAGTTTGGCCACAGACCTCTCCGAAAGCGTGATATGGTCATGGTGCTCTCTTCCGTAACTCCACACCGCAAATAATACTAATCAAACTCGGCGGTGTACTCGGTCACTGATCGGTTCCCTTGGGAGAGACTTTGCCATTTGTCTATGAGACGTTGGCGATATGAGGCTGGAATGTACTTCTCCCTCAATTTCATTTTCATGTCATCCCAAGTGCCGATCGGGGGTTGACGTCGTTGATTTAGTAGGCTCTCCACATTGGTCCAATAAGTTTGGGTCTGCCCATGCAGCTTCATCTTCGTGTATCGAACTCTCCGGTGGTCTGTCATCTCAAACCACTCGAAGTACCGGTCCATGCCGGCCTCCCAATCTAAATATACCTTCGGGTCCAAGGACCCGCTAAAAGTGGGAGGGTCCGCACGCACGCCCCTAAGAATGCAGTCATCATCATCGTCATCATGATTCCGTCATTGATTCCGATGACCATATCCCCCTTGCTCATTATCAGATGCATAGTCAGCCACCTCATGCACCTGTTGCCTCCCAACGTCTACCGCCTGAGATCTTGGCACAGCATGTTGCTGAGCCGGCTCCTGTTGACCATTCGTCGACGCGGGTTGCGCCGCCACTGGGGCCCTCTCGAGGACGGCAATCCTCCCTACAAGACCATGGATGGACTGGTCCGAAGATTTTGCCCGATCCTCGAGGGCTTTCATCCTGCCTTCTAGATGCGTCCCTACGCCATCTAGACACGTACTAAGGCCATCCATACGCGTGTCAAGACGATCCATAACGGCTCGAAACATCTCGGCCGTCGAGGACTCATCGGAGCTACGGGCTCGGGAATCCGCCATAGGTGGTGCTGGCGAGTATTGGGTACCTCGACGGGTGGGCATGCAAAGACACACGAACTAGGAGACACAAACTGATGCAAACACCGACTAATGCACCTAAGCCTAAACCAATATCCGGTACGTGGTGGAGTTAATCGATCCGAAGATCACTCCCGCAAGTGTGCGGGCTTCCCGATAGGCGTAGCATAACGTTCGGACAACACCTTTTAATATACCGAATTATCGGGATGAAATGCAATTTTAAACCACCTTTTTTTTGAAAATAATGATGATCCTAGACTCGACTTAGACCGTGCATGTAGCACCCCGGATTTTTTTAAAGACTAAAATAGAAACAAATAAATATAAGACCTTAAATGGACCTTATTTAATTACAATAGTCAAAATCATAAGAAAATATTAATAATATATATATATGCTTGAAAATAATAGTAATAGATATTGCATTTGTATATGCTCGTAACAATGTAAACGAAAATAAATTAGAATGGACTTTTATTTCGTTTATCTCTTTTAGTTATTAGACTAACGATTATTGGGCTAATTAGAATAGGACCATTAGGACCCTAACCCCTGTAAGAGTCCACTTGGATCGATTAGAGTTTGATTCATAGGTGAAAATTAAATAATTAAATCAGGTTGGCTATTTAGTTTATCAATAGATAAAAATTAAGTGTTAGATAGAATCCTATTGGGTGTTGATTTGAGAATTTAAAATAATAATTATTAAAGTTGTTATCTTATAACTATTGAAGCTTAGCCCAAAATATCACAACCAGTGTATATGTATAAACATAAATGGGCTTTGCAAGTTTGAGCTGGAGTATTTGTGACTATATATATATATATATATATATATATATATATATATATATATATATATATATATATCCAATTAGCCACCTTCGTAACCCGTGTATAAATGTATATATGTGTGTTATAACTCAACCCAATAACCCCAAAGCCACACATATGGGCTTTTACCATTGACAGAACCCAAACTCACGTTAACCCAAACCCAACCAATTAACCATATATTCCATATACATACCATTATGTATCTAAACCGTTTAAATACCCATATGGGCAATACCCACTCACGAGCCCACTTAAACCAAACCTAACCCATAAAAATATCTTCTCCCATTTAGCATATATATACATAATATTAGCCTTTTGGAAGGTTAAGGAGAAATGCCAAAATGAAATTGACGCCATTGCCTTAGGCGTTGATTTCATATGAAACGACTTAAACCAAGTTGTTATTTTATTGTAAATGAATAGTGCCAGTTTTTCAATTAACAAATTTTGGAAAAATAATTAGATGGCAAAATAGAGAAAAATGGAAAACTCATACCCCTAAAATTTCCCATCTAGATCACATCTAGAAAAAAAGATAAAAATTCAGAAAGATCGTTAGACCTTAAATTGACAAATAGGAAAATGTGAATGACGTCTCCGAGCAAGTCGTCATTTAGTTTGACGACTGTGCATACAAGCGTATATTTTTAAAATGATGCCCCAACCTAAGGCGTCATTTCCGAAAGAGGCCGTTGGTGTTTGGTTCGAACAAGGAAGTTAATTGAGTAAGTTTTGATTAAGGAAAGAGATGAATACGTGGAAGTCTAGGTATAATAAGGAGTCTACGTGGGAAGTTTCAATTCCAATCAAACTCCTAGAACCCATTAGGATTCCTTCCATATAAATACCCCCTTCGTCGAGCGATGCGTACTCAGCACGCACCATAAAGGATAATTATTGAGGCGATATGCTCCCAATAATCCAGAAGCATCTTCAACAGATGGAAGATACCTCTTGCTACTGCTCAGTACGTGAAGAACATAAGAAGTTCTTTAACTTCTTCCTCTTGCTGCTGTTCCTGTGTGCTGCTCGCGAAGGCTTACTGCGGTTGCAGAAGCTTGTTTCTCCATCTTCTTCCTTACCGTGGTGGCCGCTACTTACAAGCTGCTTCTTCTTCCAAAAAGGGACTGCTGCTACTCTTGCTTTCTTCATCCGGCCGTGACGAACGTGGGAGTTCGTCATCGTTTCTTCCTCCTCCTCTTACGGTTGTCTGCAACAAGAAGAGGGCGCATGAAGTTTCCCTTTTCTTCAGCTACAATTGCTGAAGGGAGACCGCCGTTCTTTGGGTTCTCTCCTTCGCGTGAAGCTACTTTTGTTATCATCATCCTGTAGCTTCTTAGAAAGGGTGCTATTGCATTACCAAGAGCTACAACTCTTGTTGGTTGGCTTCCCGTAACTCTGTTTGAAAACAGAGTATCGTTCGCGGTTATTTTTTTCACACTCTTCGTCGATCATCAACCAAATCGTCGCCCAAGGTAGGTTTTCTCAATAATTGAAGCCCAAAGATAGTAGTAATTATTTTTGCATGTTTAAAACTCAGGTTTTGTTATCATCGCTTGCTTAAGTGTAGTTTACCGTTTAATTATCTTAATAAATTAAATAATTACATCATGTTAAAATTTTATACCCAAGTAATCACACACCAAAATTTTGGATAAATATACTTCTAAAATCTTCATGGTTATTCCTAAATTTCCATGCCTTATATGGTGTATTTACTATAAGTTCAAACAAGTTAAATCATTAAATATATATAATCACGTTACCCGGCGAATTCCAAAGGTTACTATAGCATGCTAGTTATAGGTTTTTCTTTTGACAACTTGATTCTCATCACCGGAGCGTCCTTTGGCTATAAAATTTATGACTATATTGTTGGGGAGGTGACCGAGGTAGTGAGAGTGGTTGCACCATTTTTCGTGCCCCCTATCTCAAGATCCCCCATCTCTTAACGAAAAATTACTTTGAACGTCCAGTTAAGTAGAGTTTTTCGAGCCCGTCATTTCGATATATAGAACGCGTGATTCTGACATGTGTACGTCGAGAACCGGAGCTTCGAAGATTGACACTTTATTGAAATGACGACATGTTAAATGTCGTCAAATTCTTTTGACGCCATTGTGCAAAGGTGTCAAATTGTATATATATATATATATATATATATATATACATATAACTTGTAATTATATCTTAGAAAATCCATATCTACTAAACTATGCAACATAAAATTATAAAAAAATGTATTTTTGGAATCCTTGAATTTTTCTCCTAATTATCATATATTCTAATTTTTTAAATTATTTTATATAAATTAATGTCTCTTTGAATGTATATTTTTGAAATTATTCAATTAAATAGATATTGACGTGAATTCTTGTTAAATAAATTAAGTTAAAAATCATAAAATTAACGTCTCTCTATGTGGACGCTAATTAATAAATGACGTCACCCACGGGCAGCAAATAATATAAGTTTATTTAATTATAGTTAATTATATAATTGGATGGACATGAATTCTATAATTAACGCATTCATGTTCTCACCGTTTTCTCCCGATTTTGACCCATACCGCTGGTCTTCTGGCACTCTCATCTCACGTCCGTAGATGGAGTCCCTATTTCATGATTGGTTCACGTTATACACTTCAACTCTCGGTGACATACGAACTCTCCGTTAGACATTCCGTTCCTTCGGACTAGCAAGTTAGTCATCGGGACTTCCGTAAGTCTCCTCATAGCCTTAGATTCCCTCAAGGCCGACTGAGCTGGTTGTACCTTAAACACCTTGTACCCATTTTAATGCCACGTCACTCTGGAGAAACGTGGTAACCCGACCCTTTCATGGTGCTATTCTTGGCCCATGAGAGAATTCTCTTAGCAAGTGGAATGAGTGATCATTCCACTAGGCGATATATTGAATTGGATATCCTATGGTTAGGTGCCAATTCTTCAGCTTGCTTCGTGTCCATTGAATTGGTGACTATCTTGTGAGTCATCTATTCAAGTTATTCATGGCAACCTATCTAGGTCCCAATTCCACCCAGTTTTTCGACATGTCATGGATTCTATGCTTTCACGTGGATTTTATTGCAAGTCTATCCTTACTCAAGGGCCTTGTCCTTGAATTCCATAAAATCTTACCTTATCCTTCTATTAAAACTTGTTCTTGAAACTCTTTATTGGCTATAAACTATCGTGGATGTCTAGATCTATCTTTAATGTTGTGCATTTAGGCCCGATCTGGTCCAGGGAGGAGCACCCGAAAGTACTTGTGCCCATGGGAGTTATATTGATCACGGTGTCCAGTATTGCACTGAAGTACATGTCTCTCTTGATCTTTGGCATTCCACACACACTCTCTCTCTCTCTTTCGTGATATTACTTACGTGTGTGACTTGACTTGCGTGACTCGACTAGCGTGACCCAGAATGGGCAAGTACTTGCGTAAAATAGCTAATATTCTATAAATCTCTCTTGGATATCTCTTGCTTGAAAGTTTTTACATGAAATTGTCAAATTCTTGCTAGTTTTGTTTCACTTGCTTGGTTAATTCTACATGCATAGCCTTACTACATTTACAAGTGAAAGATGTAATTACTTAAACTAATTACTTGTTCTTGAGATATAATTCCTACTGAGCGTTCGCTCACCCAGTTTTATTCCAACATTTTTTAGGTAATCAGGTGGCTAGCGAGACCGAGACTCACATGGGAGGGACAAGTGTGCAAGCGAGCTTCAAAATCTAGTGAACCCGAGTCTTTTATCTTTCTTGAGTCTAGCATGGTGTCTCTTATTTGGTTATCTTGTCTAAGTCTGTTAGAGCGTCATCTCCTTTTCTTTCATTGTGATGTAGTTGAGTCTTCTTCAAGTTTTTAAATTGAGATTGTAAGCGACTTATATTAGAAATAAAATTTTATTGTTGTTCCAAGTTATTTGGACTTATGCGACTGCTCTTGATTATTCACGACTGTTTAACTGTCACGTTCCGAGCAAACGACACGTTCTGCTGCTATCGGTTCAGGGCGTGACACTGCAAGACTTATGCAAAAACTACCCTAGACTCGACTCGCTCTGATACCAAACTGATGCGGGACGGACACGGGGAGCGACTCTAAGTGATATGGACCTCGGACTCTAAATGCGGACATGACCAGCAACATACGAGCATGAGAGACACTAGGCCCGACACTAAGAGCACATATGGGCTATACGTCACTAACAGAACGCAAGCTCACTCGTCGTCCCAAGCGAGGGAAACGCGGATTGCGCACGATTAAGGAACCGGCAGAGTTAAGGGTAGTCCGACTCACTTCCGTGCTAGGATCGAGCCACGAGACAGGTCACTCTCTCGCTCACAGTGGTGACATGGACTCACCGGCTAGAATCCTACGCTCTCACAGCGGCATATGACCATATACTAGCTAAGCAAAGTAATGCCGAGAAGTTACGATCGTACCTCCACGCACCCGGCGTGGGGAAGACAACCCCGGCCAAAACTGGACTCTCGGTTAACAAAGTTTTACGGTGGTACAACAATTTGACCCACTCCACGCAGGGAGGTAAAAGGTCACATGTGGGGCCTTGGAGTCACGCGAATTGGGTTGACGGGCAGCATCTTGATGTCGCTCCGGCGGTGCCGAATCCGCATTTTGGTGCTGTCCGGATGACGTGATCTACGGGTCCGTGGGGCCCACAGACCGCTTTGTCCTCCGAGTATGATGGGGTGGGTCCCTCTGTGATGGAGACCCCTGGTGGCGTGCCTCCCTGGATGGCGGTCGGGCGGGAACGCCGGTCGGAGGCCGATCGGCTCCGATCTCCAAGCATTGGAGTTGCTGCCCACGGACTAGTTTCTTTTGTTTTGCAGCGCGCGATCCGGCAAGATCGGCTGCTGCGATCAATCCTGACGTCGGATCGATGCACAGAAGGTTTCTTTGGAAAGCTCTCTCGAAGTAGTTTGATCTAGGGCTAGAGAGAGAAATTGGATCTGCACGGATCTGGCCTTAGTCGATTTTTGAAGTTGCTGTTGGACAGGGTCTGAAACCTAAGGGCAGCAGTGAAGTTTCTTAAGAACTGCCGTTGACCGCTGGGTAGACCTCAGATTCCGACCTCGAGCTCTTCATGAAAATTTTAGAGAAGAGAGAGAGGAAAACGACAATAATTCTTATAATCGATTTGGTGGAGATTTCGATGGGGAAAACTATTTTAAACAGGCGGGTGGTCGGATCTGGACAGGAGCAGATAGAACTGAAGGGGATGTGAAAATAATTTTTAGAAAATGGGTGGAGGCCTGTGAAAATTCCACGAAAATTCTAGCGTGGTGGGGAGGGTGGACAGAACCTCTAGTAAATTTGGAGGTTCTAGAAAAATTCAAAAGGAGGTTCGGAGATGGGAAACTCTGGGTGGCTGTGGATCTAGACTGGAAACAGGCAGATTAGAAGGAAAAGATGGACGAAAATGGAAAAATGGAAATTGGAAGTTGGAAGCCCAACCAATTTTTATGGGACATGGGGGGAACCTCTGGAACTCACCCTGAAAGTTTACGCTCAAGAGGAGTCTGTGACTGGGAGCAGAAGTTCGTGGAAGGGGGATCTATCCTGGATGGATAGAACTCCGGCGAACACGACGGTGGTGCGATGGTGGCACGGTGGCGGCGACGGCGGCGATGACAATCTCCGGAACCGATAGAGGAGGCTTCACACCTCAGAATCACAGCCTTCCCAGCTACTGAAGTGGGAGAGAGGAGAGAGAGAGAGGGGCAGCCCTTGCTCTTTGGAAGAAATTCTTGATTTTTTTCATTCATTAATGCCAATCAAATGAAAATACAAGGTATTTATGTGAAATGACAAAAGACACTAATTGACCCTAGATCTAGGGTTGGAGAGGGTAAAAGAGGGAGTCCACAAACTATTTCTGCCATGTGATTTGGAATCAAATAAAATAAAAACTCAAACCTAATAAAATATACTAAATGGGGGGGCGCCCCCTTGACTAGAATGGCCTCCTTCTTGGACTTTGTTAACCTCTTGTCCCCCCTTGGTCCACTCTTCTAGAAGCCCACTATTGGAAGGTTGACTGACCCCACATGGGCCCTAGAGATGAGGTGGATCAATGAGAAAGAGGTAGGGGGGCCCGCGGGACCCGAGTGGTCCCAAATTACACATAAACCCCTCCTACAATCCAAATTACAATCCGAATAAAACACACAATATACACAAACAAAGTTCCAATAAACTATAAATATCGAGACTCAAGGGGGAGTCTCCAAGCTGTCTCCGAGCCAGATGGAAGCCGATGTAGCCCGGGTGGTGCTCCGCGTACGGTACCAGTGGCTCGCAGACTCGTGCCGCTCGTGTGCTCTGGTGTCCGCACCAAAGACCCCTGTGGGAGCATCAAGAGGCGCATCCGGCGACGATTGGTATCCACCACTGCCGCACGGATATGTCAAGCCCAAGGTGGTCTCCCATATCACGGCATCCGGGGACGTGGGCAGAATAGCACCTCCAGCATTATACGCCGAAGCTAATGAAGTGCAGGTCGATCGGGAGCATAATTACATTGGAGTCCCGGACGGCCTCACCAAGCCGATTCCCGGCTTTGATAACCCCACCGTCGAGCCTTTTAAAACTTGGGAGGTGACACAGGAAGATGGACCCAACAGCTTGTTCTATACGGCTGAAGAGCATCCTACTCGGGAAGACACAGATTGCTGCCTCCCCAAAGATATAGACAATCCGTCAGTCCCCTTCAAGGGTCTGGCATTCACAACCAGTCGGATGGCCAGGATGTTTCAGAAGCAGCACGTCCCCTCCGATCAGTCTCAAAAGCGCAAGGAAGCTTTCCAGAAAATGTGGTATCCCGCAAGTCAGGAAAAGGAAATGAGACGCGTCTCTCAACACTCGGGGTTGGGCTTCAGCCTGGAGGAATATTACTACAGTGGGCGATACGAGGTGAACACTCTCTCTGCCTTCTAACCTGCTGAAGATAGCCCACCGGGGGCAACTTTTGATGAATACCCAGCGGGAGGTGAATATGCTAACCCAGCTCAGCCCGAAAATCAAGAAGCGGAGACTGTGATTCGGTGCCGATGCTGGGAACATGTCTGTCCAGAGAGACGGCCCTTCAGGCCGAATTTGATACGGATAGTAGCAGTGAAGCCGGAGATGTTGAAGAAACCGGGACCTCTCCCTCCAGCAGAGTCCTACTGATATTGACCTCGGCACATCTCATGCCAATCGGGGAAGCCTCAGCCGACTCTGACCAAGAGGTATATGCTGCCAAGGAAGGGAATGCTACTTCTATTGAAGATACAACTGCCTCAAAAGGTGAGATCTCCTTACCCTCTGCTACAAGGCTGGGATGCTGTCCCAGCCCAACGACAAGCAGCCATCAGTCTGTCACGGCTGCAACCCCAACTACAAGGGCTGAAGCTGCTCTCTCGCCCTTGGAGACTGCAACGGCAGTGGATTTGCTGAAAGAGCAATATGCACGGCCGCTATTAAATGAAGTAGAGGATTTCCAAGAAGCTCTGATGATGTCAAATGAGGAAGTCGAGGTCCTCGACCCTGAAGATGGTATTCCAGATTTCGTCGACCTCCAACCGGCACCTCCGGAGATAGAAGACGGAGGCCAAGCTACAGTCGACGAGCTGATAGAAGTCAACTTGGGAAGTGAGGAAGACCCTAGGCCTACCTTTCTCAGTGCCCAATTATCGTCAGAAGAACGGGAGCTGTACATCCAGCTGCTGCAAGAGTACCTGGGATTGCTTCGCTTGGGCGTATAAAGAAATGCCAGGTCTGAGCCCCGCAGTTTCGCAACATGAGCTGGTAATTAACCCTGAAGTCGAGCCAGTGAAGCAACCGCCGCGGCGCATGAGGCCGGAGCTCATCATTCAAATTTGTGCTGAAGTCGACAAGCTTATTGACGTGGGATTTGTCAAAGAAAATCAGTACACCACATGGCTGGCGAATATCGTCCCCGTGAAAAAGAATAATGGACAGATCCAGATATGCATTGACTTCCGAGATCTGAATAAAGCCTACCCCAAGGATGACTTTCCGGTGCCAATAACGGAAGTCATGATTGATGCTACAACCGGCCATGAGGCCTTGTCATTTATGGACGGGTCATTCGGCTATAATCAGATATGGATCGCAGAGCATGATTGGGTCCACATCGCCTTCCGAACCCCTAAAGGCATCTATCACTATAAGAGGATGCCATTCGGACTAAAGAATGCTGGCGTAACTTATCAGCGCGCAATGACCAGAATATTTGATGAGTTGCTCTACCACAAGGTCGAGTGCTACATAGATGATCTGGTGGTCAAGACCAGAAGAAGAGAAGACCATCTGTAAGACCTCCGAATTATTTTTCAGAGGCTGAGGCAGCATGAATTGAAGATGAACCCTTTGAAATGCGCGTTCGGAGTGTCGAGCGGGAAGTTCTTAGGTTTCATCGTCAGATACCAGGGAATAGAGATAGACCCCGCAAAGATCAGAGCAATTCAAGAACTACCTGCGCCAAGGAACCTCTCTGAGCTGAGATCACTGCAGGGCCGCTTGGCTTATATCCGGCGTTTCATTTCCAATTTGGCAGGGCGATGTCAGCCTTTCCACAAATTGATGATGAAGGATGTTCCCTTCTACTGGGATGAAGATTGTCAGACAGCCTTTGACAAGCTGAAAGACTATCTGAAGACTCCTCCAGTGCTGGGCACACCGGTGAAAGGATGGCCGCTGATATTATATATAGCCGCCACACACAACTGTCTAAAGGCAATGCTGGCCCGGGATAATGAACAAGGGAAAGAACAAGTCCTCTACTACCTCAGTCGGAGACTGGTCAGGACTGAGGATAAGTATACTTATATCGAGAAAACCTATCTGGCACTGGGCTTCGCGGTCAGGAAGCTTCGACACTATATGTTGTCGCATGAAATTCGCCTGGTATCCAAGGAGGACCCGCTGAAATATATTATGTCCCAGCCAGCACTCAAAGGTCGCTTAGGCAAATGGGTGATCATCCTTATGGAGTTCGATATCTCATATGTGCCATGAAAGGCTGTTAAAGGTCAAGCTATCGCAGACTTCTTCACCGAGCACCCGGTACCAAAAGACTGTCGGCTGGAACCGGAACTTCCTGAAGATGAAACCTTAGAAGCCGCTCAAGTGCAGCCCTCTTTGTGGCAGTTATATTTTGATGGCGCCTCCAGAATTGATACCTCGGCCACTGGGTCAGCCAGGGTCAGAGCAGGAGCAGGCATAGTCCTGAAATCTCCAGAAGGAGAGGTTGTGCATACATCTTGCTCGATAAACAAGCCATGCACGAATAATGAAGCAGAATATGAAGCCCTAATAATCGGGTTTCAGATCGCACTGTCCATGGGGATTCAGATGCTGGAAGCATTTGGAGACTCCATGCTAGTTATAAAGTAGCTGCAAGGAGAATTCGATGTGCGAAAGCAAGAGCTCCTCCCCTACCATCAGCTGGCAATCCGTATGATGTCGAAATTTTACTTCATCAGCGTCAAGCATGTCCACCGAGGACAGAACGCTCAGTAAATTTGCCAGTTCTTTGGCAGTCTCGCCAGACACAAGCCTGAACATAACAGTGATCAACCGTCGATAGGTCCCCAGTGCGACGGAGGTCTTGGCCGACGAACCAGAGAATGCGGTGGCAGCCGTCAAAGAGGTTCAACAACCCGATTGGGGAGAACATCTCTTACGGTGGTTTCAGCACTAGCAGCTCCCAAAAGAGAAAGAACAAAGAATGAAACTCCTGACGGTCAAAGACTCTTACGAGATGAGAAGCGAAACCCTGTTTCGAATAATGGCGGATGCCTGAAGGAAAGTTCTCCTCTATTGCTTGTGTTTAGCCGAGGCTGGGCAGGTGATGCAAGAAGTCCATGCGGGTCCAGCTGGGGCGCATCAGGCAGGTCCGAAAATGAAAATCGAGATAAAGAAGGTGGGTTACTATTGGCCCACCATATTTGATGACTACTGCAAGTTCTCTAAGGCTTATCAGAAATATCAAGAGCACGTCAATGTGTCAAGAGGACCTCCAATGCCACTACATCCTACCTTACCAAGCTGGTCATTTGCTCAGTGGGGCACGGGCGTGGTAGGGCCACTGCCAGCATCTTCATCAGGGTGCAGATACATCTTAGCAGCTACAGACTACTTCTCCAGATGGGTGGAAGAAGTTGCGCTAAGAGATGTGACGAGAGAACTGGTTGCAAGATTCTTCCGACAGAACATAATATTTCGGTTCAGAATTCCCAGCCGAATTATCTCTGACAACAGCAGCCATTTTAGAAACCAGAAGGTTTACCGGCTAGCTGACAAATATAAGATTGACTGGAGGACGTCGTCCCCCTACAACCCTCAAGCCAATGGACTTGCAGAAGCCTTCAACAAGACACTATGCACATTGCTGGCAAACACTGTCAGGTCCAATAAAAAGGACTGGGAAGAAAAGATGTACGAGGCGCTCTAGGCCTATCGTACCGTCTATAAAACCCCAACCAGCTGTTCACCATTCTCCCTCGTGTATGGGTCCGAGGCTATGGTGCCAATTGAATTAGAAGTCCCCTCGCTGCGAGTTGCCATCCAACATGGACTAGTCAGCGGTGAACAAACTAATGTAGAAAGAAGATTGGAAGAGCTCACCGAGCTCGAAGGAAAGCGTCTCCGTGCGCAACAAAACATTAAACTCTACCAAGAACGCATGGCCCGTGCTTTCGATAAGCTGGTCAAAGGTCGAGAATTCAAGAAAGGAGACCTGGTAATGGTCAAAAGAAGAGAAGTAATGGCCTCCAACCCCAAAGGGAAGTTGGTCAAAAATTGGGTCGGACCATATATTGTCCACCAAGTATATGAAGGGGGTGCCTACATCCTGGTAGACCACAAAGGAGTCGTCCAATTCTCTCCCCTCAATGGAAAGCATATAAAGTTGTATCACACGGCACAACCGACATTCCCTCAGTGATCGGAATACTCACCTTGGTCTAGTGGCACTCCGCCCTGACCAAACTACCTTCACCTTGGTCTAGTGGCACTCCGCCCTGATCGAGCCACCTTACCTTGGTCTAGTGGCACTCCGCCCTGACCGAGCTACGTCACCTTGGTCTAGTGGCACTCCACCCTGACCGAGCTACCTTCACCTTGGTCTAGTGGCACTCCGCCCTGATCGAGCTACCTTCCCCTTGGTCTAGTGGCACACCGCCCTGACCGAGCTATCTTTACCTTGATCTAGTGGCACTCCGCCCTGACCGAGCTACCTCACCTTGGCCTAGTGGCGCTCCACAATGACCGAGCTACCTTACCTTGGTCTAGTGGCACTCCGCCCTAACTGAGCTACCTCACTTTGGTCTAGTGGCGCTCCGCCCTGACCGAGCTACCTTCACCTTGGTCTAGTGGCACTCCTCCCTAACCGAGCTACCTTTACCTTGGTCTAGTGGCACTCCGCCCTGACCGAGCTACCTCACCTTGGTCTAGTGGGGCTCCGCCGTGATCGAGCTACCTTCACCTTGGTCTAGTGGCACTCCGCCCTAACCGAGCCACCCTACCTTGGTCTAGTGGCACTCCGCCCTAACCGAACTATGTCACCTTGGTCTAGTGGCACTCCGCCCTGACCGAGCTACCTCACCTTGGTCTAGTGGTGCTCCACCCTGACCGAGCTACCTTTACGTTGGTCTAGTGGCACTCCGCCCTGACCGTGCTACCATACCTTGGTCTAGTAGCACTCCGCCCTGACCGAACTACCTTCACCTTGGTCGACTGGCACTCCGCCCTTACCGAGCTACGTCACCTTTGTCTAGTGGCACTCCGCCCTGACCGAGCTACCTCACCTTGGTCTAGTGGCGCTCCGCCCTGACCGAGCTACCTTCACCTTGGTCTAGTGGCACTCCGCCCTGACCGTGCTACCTTACCTTCGTCTAGTGGCACTCCGCCCTGACCGAACTACCTTCACCTTGGTCTAGTGGCACTCCGCCCTGACCGAGCTACCTTTACCTTGGTCTAGTGGCACTCTGCCCTGACCGAGCTACCTTACCTTGGTCTAGTAGCACTCCTCTCTGACCGAGCTACCTCACCTTGGTCTAGTGGCGCTCTGCCCTGACCGAGCTACCTTCACCTTGGTCTAGTGGCACTCCGCCCTGGCCGAGCTACCTTCACCTTGGTCTAGTGGCACTCCGCCCTGGCCGAGCTACCTTCACCTTGGTGTAGTGGCACTCCGCCCTGACCGAGCTACCTTACCTTTGTCTAGTAGCACTCCGCCCTGACCGAGCTACCTTCACCTTGGTCTAGTGGCACTCCGCCCTGACCGAGCTACCTTACCTTGGTCTAGTGGCACTCCTCCCTGACCGAGCTACCTCACCCCGGTCTAGTGGCACTCCGCCCTGACTGAGCAACCTTTACCTTGGTCTAGTGGCACTCCACCCTGACCGATCTACCTTCACCTTGGTCTAGTGGCACTCCGCCCTGACCGAGCTACCTTCACCTTGATCTAGCGGCACTCAGCCCTGACCGAGCTACCTCACCCCGGTCTAGTGGCACTCCGCCCTGACCGAGCTACCTCACCTCGGTCTAGTGGCACTCCGACATGACCGAGCTACCTTACCTTGGTCTAGTGGCACTCCGCCCTGACCGAGCTACCTCACCCCGGTCTAGTGGCACTTCGCCCTGACCAAGCTACCTTTACCTTGGTCTAGTGGCACTCCGCCCTGACCGAGCTACCTCACCCCGGTCTAGTGGCACTCCACCCTGACCGAGCTACAGTTACCTTGGTCTAGTGGCACTCCGCCCTGACCGAGCTACCTCACCCCGGTCTAGTGGCACTCTATCCTGATCAAACTATCCTTACCCCGATCTAGTGGCACTCTGCCATAACCGAGCTCGCATAATATCAACAACATTGCCATTACGGGCCCTACACCCGAATCGGCTCAAATCTATCCTTTGCATCAGCATTGTTTCCTTGCTGACGAATAAGCCCTTTTTCTCGGCGCAAGACTTCGTGTCCTAGCCGACCGTTATACAACATTGCCATTATGGGCCTTACGCCCGAATCGGCTCAGATCTATCCTTTGCATCAGCATTATTTCCTTGCTGACGAATAAGCCCTTTTTCTCAGCACAAGACTTCGTGTCCTAGCCGACCCTTATACAACATTGCCGTTATGGGCCCTACGCCCGAATCGGCTCAAATCTATCCTTTGCGTCAGCATTATTTCCTTGCTGACGAATAATCCCTTTTTCTCAGCGCAAGACTTCGTGTCCTAGCCGACCCTTATACAACATTGCCAATGCGGGCCTTACGCTCAAACCGGCTCAGATCTATCCTTTGCGTTAGCATTACCTTTGTATTGATGACTAAGCCCTTTTCTGGCGCAAGACCTCGTATCCTAGCCAACTCTCTCAGCATCCTCCTGTTATATGAGCAAAAAAAAAAGAAGCACAAAAAATGGGATTAAAAATAGAGATACCCCGCCGGACTTGTTCTTGTATTCGAAACAAGGGCAAAAATGGCTATAGCCCGACTGCGGTGAAAACCCGAAAGGGTGTCGCAGGCAAAATCGGGTACCCCGCCACGTGAAAACCCGGAAGGGCGCGTGGGCAAAAGTAAGAGGGGGCTGGCCTCGGCGAAAACCCGGAAGGGCGCGTGGGCAAAAGTAAGAGGGGGCTGGCCTCGGCAAAAACCCGAAAGGGCGCTTAGGTCAGTAAAGTTGTAATCTAAAAAGTTCCTCTTTATTCTCCTCCTAATGGGACTCCCAAAGGACAACCATCAAGAGTTCCACCGGAGATCCCCTTTACCAAACCCATGTTCGACCATCGTCATCATCGGCGAGATCGGTTGAACTCTACCCTTGACTCGGACCTTCCATCCTTGTCAATGAAGATACCCTTGCCTCGACGTGTAACCCATGTCGATGAACAAACCCATGTTCGACCCTCGTCATCATCGGCGAGATCGGTCGAACTCTACCCTTGACTTGGACCTTCTGTCCTTGTCAATGAAGATACCCTTGCTTCGACGTGTAACCCATGTCGATGAACAAACCCACGTTCGACCCTCATCATCATCGGCGAGATCAGTTGAACTCTACCCTTGACTCGGACCTTCCGTCCTTGTCAATGAAGATACCCTTGCCTCGACGTGTAACCCATGTCGATGAACAAACCCACGTTCGACCCTCGTCATCATCGGCAAGATCGGTTGAACTCTACCCTTGACTCGGACCTTCCGTCCTTGTCAATGAAGATACCCTTGTCTCGACGTGTAACCCATGTCGATGAACAAACCCACGTTCGACCCTCGTCATCATCGACAAGATCGGTCGAACTCTACCATTAACTCGGACCTTTCATCCTTGTTAATGAAAATACCCTTGCTTCGGCTTGTAACCCATGCCGATGAACAAACCTGTGCTCGACCCTTGTCATCATCGACAAGGCCGGTCGAACTTTACCTTTAACTCGGACCTTTCGTCCACGTTAAGAAGTCCATAGTCCTTGCTTCGGCATTCAACCGATGTCGACGAACCGAACTAGGGCCCGACCCTTGTCATCATCGACAAGGCCGGTCGGCATTCTAGCAAGACAAGTTCTCCCATGTTCCGGATTCTCCATGGAATAAAAAAAAGCAAAAAAATGGGGTTAAAAATAGAGATACCCCATCGGACTTGTTCCTGTATTCGGAACAAGGGCAAAAATGGCTATAGCCCGGCTGTGGCGAAAACCCAAAAGGGCATCGCAGGTAAAATCGGGTACCCCGCCACGTGAAAACTCGGAAGGGCGCGTGGGCAAAAGCAAGAGGGGGCTGACTTCGGCAAAAACCCGAAAGGGCGCTTGAGTCGGTAATGTGATTAAAAAAAATGAAATAAAAAATGACGATGATGATGATGTAGTAACGAGGTTACCCTCGTTCATCATTCCACTTCTATCTACCTTTTCGACCCTTATCACTATCGGCAAGATCGGTCGCTACCCTTTTCGGCCCTTGTCACCATCGATAAGATCGGCCATCTTTTCGACCCTTGTCACCATCAGCAAGATCGGTCGCTACCCCTTTCGGTCCTTGTCACCATCGGCAAGACCGGCTACCTTCTCGGCCCTTGTCACCATCGGCAAGACCGGCTACCTTCTCGGCCCTTGTCACCATCGGCAAGACCGGCCATCTTTTCGACCCTTGTCACTATCGACAAGATCGGTTTCTACCCTTTTCGGCCCTTGTCACCATCCGCAAGATCGGCCATCTTTTTGACCCTTGTCATCATCGGCAAGATCGGTCGCTACCCCTTCCGGTCCTTGTCACCATTAGCAAGACCGGCTACCCTTCTCGGCCCTTGTCACCATCGGCAAGATCGGCCATCTTTTCGACCCTTGTCACCATCGGCAAGATCGGTCGCTACCCTTTTCGGCCCTTGTCGCCATCGGCAAGACCGGCCATCTTTTCGACCCTTGTCACCATCGGCAAGATCGGTCGCTACCCCTTCCGGCCCTTGTCACCATCGGCAAGACCGGCCATCTTTTCAACCCTTGTCACCATCGGCAAGATCGGTCGCTACCCCTTTCGGTCCTTGTCACCATCGGTAAGACCGGCTACCCTTCTCGGCCCTTGTCACCATCGGCAGGACTGACCATCTTTTCGACCCTTGTCACCATCGGCAAGAACGGTCGCTACCCTTTTCGGACCTTGTCACCATCGGCAAGACCGGACATCCTTTTGACCCTTGTCACCATCGGCAAGATCGGTCGCTACCCCTCTTGGCCCTTGTCACCATCGGCAAGATAGGCCATCTTTTCGACCCTTGTCACCATCGGCAAGATCGGTCGCTACCCCTTCCGGTCCTTGTCACCATGGGCAAGACCGACTACCCTTCTCGGCCCTTGTCACCATTGGCTAGACCGGCCATCTTTTTGACCCTTGTCACCGTCGGCAAGATCGGTCGCTACCCTTTTCGGCACTTGTCACCATCGGCAAGACCGGCCATCTTTTCGACCCTTGTCACCATCGGTAAGATCGGTCGCTACCTCTTTCTGGTCCTTGTCACCATCGGCAAGATCGGCTACCCTTCTCGGCCCTTGTCACCATCGGCAACACCGGCCATCTTTTCGACACTTGTCACCATCGGCAAGATCGGTCGCTACCCTTTTCGGCCCTTGTAACCATCGACAAGATCGGCCATCTTTTCGACCCTTGTCACCATCGGCAAGATCGGTCGCTACCCCTTCCGGTCCTTGTCACCATCGGCAAGATCGGCTACCTTTTCGGCCCTTGTCTCCATCGGCAAGATCGGCTACCTTTTTGGCCCTTGTCACCATCGACAAGACCGGCTACCTTTTCGGCCCCTGTCATCATCGACAAGACCGGTCAACATCCCCCTAACCTAGACCCCTCATCCTCGTTAAGCAATTAACCTCTTTTGCTTCGACATATAACCTATGTCGATGAATAAACCCTACCCTCAATTTCTGTCAGCGTCAATGAGTCCGGCTGACAAGCCATCTGACCTTATTTCCCAACCCTAAGGGGCCTCTACACTTTTTGGTCCTTCAAACTTTTGGCCTACGCTAGCCATTGCTTGGTCCCAAGAATGGTCACAGCGCGGTGGAGCGAACACCTCACCCCTTTGCTGAAGGCGTGAGCGCTCTCCTGCCCTAGTGACTCACATACTCGGACTAGAATTGACTGGCGAGAGGAAAAGGAAGGGAAGAGAGAGAAAGCTACGGTGCGAATGAGGAGAGATGAAGAAAAAATCAAGGATGGAAAAATATATAGGGGAAGGCCTCCCCCTTGCTAATCTGGCGCGCTATTTAGTGCGCCAAATTAGCATCCTTCAAACAAAAGGCGCGCCGGATTAGCTTCTCTCAAATGCCTGGGGCCGTGCCGGATTAACAAGCAAATACCCAAGGGCGCGCCGGATTAGCGTCTAAGACCAAGGGGCGCGTCGGATTAATCCCGCACCGTATTAACAGTCAAACAGCGCCGGATTAGCATCCGTGCCGGATTAAGGGCCGTCCCAAGCTTCCGTCAATTGAAGAGGAGATCATTCCGGGCGAAGCTCATCCGTCGCCCTTGCTACACTCGTGCCTCGCTCGCAATACCCACGGATGGGAGGCATTTTTTGGCACTCAAAATATCACTCGTGGTGACCAAGCCTCAAAGACGAATGACACGGCCCACTGAAGCACAGAAGTCGATAAATATCAACATATTGAAGACTTCTCAAGCTGCCAGAGCCTCGAGTCACCTTGTATGAACATGGGGACTTCACCTCAGGAGAATCGAGCTGAACTCACAACCAACCGGTAGTGCGACCAAGCCTGCCCAATGAACCGGCATCGACTCCGTCGTGCCGCATACACTACACCCGTTGTCCGACCAAGGATGACAGTCTACCCGGTGGCCACCCACATCATGAAAGACTCTCCTGAGATGAAAGAATGCCCTTGGCTCTTCAAAACGAAGGACCGAAGGCTCCGTCGGCAGAAGATCCTGGCTACCCGGCACGGGTATGGCTTCTCGCTAAGTGGGGCCCGTTAGTGGCCGAATGATCACTCGACATAGGCGGAACTATCCCGGGTGCCATCCCACCCTCCAAGAAGCTTCGAGCACAAAACAGACTAAGCCGGCAGCACATATCATAGTGCCGAGAGCCGTGTCAGCGGAAAACCCGCGTGATCAAACCAAAGTCATCTGAAGTTCTGAGAATGGCCATACGTCATCCTGAGAGCTTCGACAGGGCATCTCGTCGAGGTTTCGAAGAACAGTGGCGAGATAAATGTTCACGGTGATCCCCGAAACCATCCCCGGACTCATCGGCTGACCCGCAACGTGCGGGAGACGCTAATACGGAGCGCCCTAAACCGGCACGCCCTCTTATCCAGCGCCCCTCTATTCCGGCACGCGAAAGCTGCAGAAACCCCTTTACCCGGCGCCCTTCTATTTCGGCGCGCAGAAAGGCTTCAGAAGGCCACTTCCCGATGCGCCATTCCCACGCCGGATTAAGCCTCGAATGGTTCTTGTATAAAAGGGCATTCGAAGTGAAGAAAAGAGAGGAGGGAGGAGGCGAAGAGCTTTTCGAAAGAAGAAAATTGAGAGATAAGAGAAAGGGTCTGAGAACCAATCGCCTACGAGAGAGAGAGAGGGTTTCTTGCGAGTGAAGCAGGGTTCCTCTGAGCACCCTTCGTTGCCGTCTTCCATCCTCAGCCTGAAGCCCTCCGGGGCCGGAGAAGAAGGAGGCGTCCCGATACTCTATTCTTGGAACATGTGGGCGTCTGCGTTTCTTGTTTCTTCTCCGCCTTGTTTTCTCTCTGTCGAATGTAAGCGACAGGGGTGAGGGATGGCGATGATATGAGCCAACCCCTCCCCCCTTCTTCGCCATCCCTCTTTATTTTTCTATTGCTCTTCTGTGAGCTCCCCTACAAGTAGAACGGTGGCCGTGCCGCGATGCCAGCACCGAACTCGTGACATATGTGTAGCTTCCTTCGCCGATGGGATGATGGCATGCGTATATGAATATATTGGTGGATTGAATGCTCAATGCCTTGTTCTCCTCTTCCACTGCTATTTCATTCGGTAGATATATATATTAGTGTCTTCCCGTGTATAGCTTTATGATTCCAGTTTCCCCTGATTCTGAACACGCCCTGGGATGCCATGGGCTACAAAGATAACCCCTCCCTGGGTCCTCTGTGCCTGTGCCTGTGCACACGCTTCTCCCCGTTTTGATACGAGATCCAACCTCGACCTTCCTCCCTCTTTGCATTTCTCCGTTGCTCAGAGGAGGTAGGTGCTGCTTCTGGAATAGTGGAGTCTGCCTCGTGACTACTGCGTTCCAGCCATTCGTGTATATGCGCATGTAGATAAATCGTTCCCTCTATAGATATCAACTGGCTCTCTCTCCGTGGCTGCTGTTTGCATTCTCTCCTGTGGATGGCAACCCAGTCACGCGAGCATTAATATCTTAACCCTGTAACAGGTAGGCTATCAATACCGAGAAGCCTCACTTCCTTCATTTGTGGTTTACGGCCACTAAACCATTCGAGTCCCGTTGGTTTCCTCTTAATCACCCGGGGAGGGGGATATTCCCCACTGCTTCACAGAGCTGCCAATCGGTCAAGGGAGCTCCACTTCTGAGTGATGGATGCTTCCCACGGGCCGAAAGGCTGATAACAACAGGGGCTTCAGCCCAACAATGTTAAACCCACAGTCTTTCAGTATTTTATGGTGGCTAAGGGACGAATGCCCCTAGTAGGCTTGTCCTCGGGGCCTCTCTCCCTAATGCTCTCTTGCTAGTGGATGTAGTGCACACTATAGGTTGCCCACCCCTCGTAGGCCAGTCCTCGGGGTGTTGCTTCCGTCAATAGCTGCCTCATCCCTCTGTTTCCTCCCACGGAGCTATGGTGCCCCTCGCAGGCTTGTCCTCAGGGTATCCTGTCCGATTGGGGTTTTGCTGGCTGCCACCATGCAGACCGACTGTTTAGGGGCTTACTCCACAAGTGGGTATGACCCCGTTTCTCCCCTGCAATCCTTCAAGGACGGGGGAGATGCTGCCCAATTTTTGATAGAATCCTTCTAACTTATGAGTTTACTTATATCAAAATGGCTTCAATAAAACATTTGTTCTGAGTATAAGGACCCCAGTGCTCGAGTATGAGCCTTACACTAGCTTATAACTTTTCCCTTGGGGGCTCTGGACTCCAATTAAACAAACAATCACCCTAATTGACCTCAAAACTCTCAACAGAGTCCTAATAAACTTAAATCATTTCAAAATTCATCAAAAATCAGATAAAACGACGCGGTCCTAATCCGGCGCGCCTTAATACGGCGCGGTACCCCCCTGCGCCGGAATAACGTTACACTCATGAAAAATTATTTTCAAACGGCACGTCCCCGACGCGCCCCAAGCATGCCGCACCGTATTAGCCATGGCCATGGCCGCGCCATATTAAGACCATTTGCCTACGTTTGGCCGCGCCGTATTAAGATCGTTTACCTACGTTTGGCCGTGCCCGAAAACCTATTCCTACGCACGGCCGCGCCGGTTTGAAGCATTGTGATATTCTAATCAATCCCTCACCCTCGGAGTGATCCTCGTCTCCCGCAGTCGAGATTAATGACCCCAATTAATAATAAATTGAATAAGAAAGGGGCTATTCCAGTCCGAGCTGTCTTGCTACCACGCTTTTGGTACCATGTCCGTTAGCATTTCACTTTCGTTATCATGTTTGTATTATCATTTTTGTTCCCTCTTAGGGGAGGCTAATAATTTGACCGATCACTAATCATTATTATAACTCCACTGCCATGCTTAACATAATCATGAATATCATGTGTGCATGCCTGTATGGACCCTCGGGTATATCAAATGGCACTGATGAAAGCCCGGGTTACGCCCGATCGGAAGTCTTTGCTATGCGCGATGGTGGTCTTCGGACCTACGTCCTCTGCCACGTACCAAGGGTCTCCAATTTAATGAACCATGCCTCTCTTGCATGATAGATAGAAACATCTCATATGACCTCATCACGCTCATGCCTTCGCATCTTCATTCCGGCCTCGACAGCCCACTATCTCGGCAATTAATCAAAGGTTTTCCCTCCTCGTGGAGGATGTAATTAACGCCATAGCCTTTATGGTGTGGCGGACTGCTGGTCCTGACTGAATCTCACTCTCGCCCGACACGGGTCAGAATGAGCCCACAATAAACTCGTCACGTACGTGACTGGCACTCCTACGCAGTCACTCAGTCAGTTAATTATCGATTAGTTAATTGGTTGATCGATGCATAAATAAACCAAATAAGCCCATCAATAAAACATCTTTTTTAATAATAAAAAATAAAAAAGGAAATCCCATGGGCAAACATCCCCCAAAGTGTATAACATGAAACACTCCAATAATGACTCAAATGCACATTATTTATCAAGAAGGCGTAAGGTCATAGAAATTCTAAAGAATGGGGGTGAATAACAAATATAAGCATACAAGCACACATTGGGAGTTAATGCAATATGTAATGCAAGGTGAAAAGATATGCGATTTGAATTATTGGCGCTAAAGATATGCATGCTTAAAATACCAACTATGTAACAATGCACACGATGAGCTTCATTTCACGAATACACTATGTGAATGATATGCAGAAAATGATATGCAAATATGCAAGGTGATGCAAGATTTCAGATTTTATTTGAAGGTTCTAAATACATGAAAAGGTTTAAGATGGGTGCAAAATGCGTTTTACCTATTTTTCATTTGAATGAACTAAATGCATGTAATGCATGAACTCCAATGCATGTAGCCTATGGCGACATGAGAATGCAATGCTTGATGCAAAACAAGATGGGAAGGCTTGATTTTTAGAATATCATGACATATTGTACAAGAAGGCATTCACATTCAAATGATTATCAACAACATTTTCCATGATATGGCATTTATGAACAAGGGTGTAAGTATGATCAAAAACAAACAATGCAACCCAATTGTTTTCAAAAAAGTGTTCAAAAATAGATTTTTAAGATCATTTCACAAGTTAGAAATGAGAAATCATCCACATGCCAATTGTTTGGATCATTTGAGAAAAGACATATTTTTAATTGAAATAGCTCAGTTCAGGGATTCATTCACAAATCAACCATTTGACTTCTCTGAGTTCTGGTACGAGACGGAGAACTTTAATCCAAGGACCAACTCACGCATAGTAAGAGTTTTAGGTGGACGTAATCCACCTTTTCACTACTTAGGATTTGATATACCAGATACTCAATTAAGCTCAAATGTCCTCAAGCAATTCAGATTAAAAGATGTTCAATAATCAACAAAATCTTTAGAATTTGCAATGCCATTCAAACAATTTGACAAGTTCATCTCATCATACTAGAAGGATAACAAGTGAGATTTTTCATATATTGATACCTGTCAAATGAGCAACATCACCATAACAAGATGGGGAAATGACAAAGTACGTTTTAGAATCAATACCTGTGTTCAACAGGTATCACCATGTGCCTTCAAGCACCAAAATCACTAACCTCATGAGGGTTGATATTTCAGATTTTTATTTTCTTACCTTGGCCTTGAGAATCTCTTGTTTTTCTCAATTCCTTCATTTCCCTCAAGTCACTCCCTTTTTATCTTTGTCTAACTTCGTGGCTGTGGCCACCGGAATTGACATTGACTTTGCTTCTTTCATGCCATATTCCTTTAGAAGCTCAACGGCGTATTTGGCTTAGACTATGAAGATTCCTTGAAGCATTTGCTTACTCTGCAAGCCAAAAAGGAGAAGGATGTCAATTCACTAACTAAGCTCATTTCAACTTTACCCTGGGTGATTTTAGTAGATCCATCACACACGGCATTGTTAATAGTTCAAGATAATTCAAGAGATGATATAGTCTTCATAAACTTGAACCATTAGCATGTCTTTACCTGAGTTTCTTGTGAATGGGGTCTGATCAACCTTACCTCTCGTTAGTCAATTTTCAGGTAAGAATGAGATGAGCCTCTCATACCATGCCTTTGGTGCTTGCTTCAGTCCGTACAAGGCCTTCGGCTATATAGACACATGCTATGGATGTTTTGGATCCTGGAGGTTATTTTACAAAAACATCTTCTTGATGTTCCATCAAGAGAGGCAGATTTAACATCCATCTTTCTCCTGGTAGCAATTTGGGGAAATATCATCATCTTCATCATCGCAAGATGCTCCTTTAGTTGATTCAAACATAGCCATAGTTGGCCCAACATCACTTGGATTCTTGGGAGTGTGATCTGCATCCAAAGTTGAAAAGATTTGATTTGTCAATTTCAATTCAGATTTATTAACAATGACATGAAGAGTTCCCTTAACAATTAACAACCCGTTAAGAAGCTCTAGACTAAAATGCATAACTCAGGTGCGAACCTAAGCATCAGGTTCATATGACTAATCTTGTAACTCCCTCTTCAAGTGCAAGAATGTGAAACGTTTAGTGAAAATTTTAATGCCATATGCAGCCTTTAAGTACTTGACTCATAATACCGGGCGGAGAACTTAGATCCGAAGATCACCTCACGCGTAGTGATAGCTTTCAGATAGGCATAACATGCCCTTCCACATGTCACCATTTGATATACTATGTAGTCATGGTTGTGATGAAGGCGGGAGGATTACAATGCATTATGACATGAATTCACAATGTTCAACTTTTGCAGGACAGAGTGTGAAGGTATAAGCAAACTCAATGCATGAAGTGAAATTTTGATTGTTTCCAATCTCTTTTTCAACAATATGCTATGTGACAAGTGGTATGCATAGAGATATGTGTTAGAATAGGTGGTGCGCGGAAATAGATCCAGAGGGGGGGGGTGAATGGATCTTTTGAAAATATCACCCAACAAAAACTATGAACACGCTTCTAAGGATTGAGTGAAAGAATCACCACTGAAGACGCCTAGAAATAAGATCTTCTATTGAACTAGTGGGCAAACACTTAACATGCTAACACAGGATCAACAAACGACAACATATATAATCCACAGCGTTCAGGCTCAAGCAAAGCGGACATCGAATTGAGTAAATGGCGTTCAAGCTAACAGTAAACAAGACCTATGAAGGAGAAAGGAGATAGGGAATAAACACACAAATCCAAACCACTGCTCACAGGATTTTTTAGGTGGTTCGGTCCTCCCGACCTACGTCCACCCCTCACTCCAAACTGGACTGAGGCTTCCCTTGCAAAATGCAAGACGCAGACTCAATCTGCAAATAGGACGCTACCTAACAGCTTGACAACCGAGGGAAACAAATCCCTCAACCAAGTTTTGCAAGCCACAGAACCAGAACCAGAGGATCAATCCTCCCTTCCTCCAAATCGGAGGGAAACCCACGAGTAGCACACCACTACTCGCAACCAGAGACTCATGCCTCTTTTCCTCTGAATCCACAGAGGGCAAACCAGAGATACACTCTCCCTACTCCTATGTCCACAGAAGGAACCCCTAACTCAACCTAAGTATTGGAAGAATAGAGAAACTGGAAAATGAAGGTAATAAAAAGGAAAAATGAACTGGCGAATAAAACTCAATCAAAACATGTAGCTCACACAGGAGCACAGTAGTTCAGGATCTGATCCTAGAATTGAGCTCTTCACTCTTTCTTCCTCACAAGCTCACTATCTCCTCACTCTCTCTCTTTCTTTCTTCTTCTTCTTCTCTCGAGCTCTCTGGCTGTCCTCTCTTCTGCTCTTTTTCTTCTTCTATCTCCTGTCTCTTTTCGTAGTAGCTTTCTTTTTCTCCACACTCGCCTCCTCATCGAAGGATGAGGTGGTATTTATATATCACAGAGCCTCCGTATGGATGATGCAGAAAAAGCCTTAGTGAAGCCCCATTAGTCCATGTGGCAGGGACGAGAATGTTCCTCTGTTAAGGTGCCTTGGATCACATGCCCACCCGCAGCCTTTTGGGAACACGTGCCTGCTTCATTTTGAGCTCACGTGCTGCTTTAAACCTGTCAGACACAAGAGAGGCACTTTGTCAGCCGCTTTGTAGTTGGACAATTTTAAGTGTGCACAAACCCAATTTTTGCTCAGTCGTGAAGTATGCTCGAACATAACAATGTGCTCAGACTTGGAATGCACATATGCTCACACCTATATAACATATGATCAGATGTGCACAGACTTGGTAATGCAGTGTGCAAATGTGCACAGACCTTGGTGTACACAATGCAAGAACATGCACAGACTTATATATATGAAACTGAGATTGCACCGACCCTTGTATGCTTAACGCAGACGCTGCACAAACATATATGTATGAAACTGAGATTGCACCGACTCTATGTATGCAAAGGTGCAACTAGCACCGACCCTAAATGCATATATATGCCTGAGCGAAAAGATGCACTGATGTTATATGCAGACACGTCTAACTGTGCACAGACCTTATACGTGAACACATGAAGTATGCACCGATGTTGTGTGCTCAACGATGTTGTCTGTTCAATCAACAAGGTATGAACAGAAATTATATGCAAGCCAACTGAGCATGCACCGATGTTGTGTGCTCAACAACACGGTATGCACCGACGTAAAATGCATGAAAACTAAACTATGCACCGACCTATATCCACAGGGCACAGATGTGCACCGACCTCTGTTGGCGGACACCAACGCATAAGCACAAGATGCACCGACTCATACGCAAAGGATGACCGACCTGAAGTCTGGAATGAACGAGAAATGCACCGACCCTGCTTCAGTCGAAGCAAGACATGCACATACAAATACTCTATGCATAGAAGATAGCACCGACCTTCCTAGCACCGACATTTATGCATTTGACACCTAACCACCAAAACCTGCACTGACTCTAGCATGAAACTAATATGTGCACCGACCTATATCTATATGCAGACAATGTGTGCACTGACCTATGAAGGCTTATGCACCGACTTGGAGACTCATGTGCACAAGACCTGCACTGACCCTGCAACATGCATGGGCCAAAAGCTGCACCGACGTTCTATATGTGCCTGAGGGACAAGATGCACCGACGTGTATATGCATAAGGCAAAAATGGTGCACCGACCTTGCAATGCACCGACCTTGATTGGATTAAACATGAACTGCACTTCCAACATGCACCGACCTCAAGCAAAACATATAAAAACAACTCACATGTGAAAAGTGTCAACTCTTAGAGTCGACACATTTTCCCAACTGTTCTGTCTTCACAAAATGCCATACAGCTCCTGAAAGAGTCGACTCCCAGAGTCGACTCTTGCAGAGGGGAATTACAAAACAGCCTAAAGCAGAGAAAAGACAATTCAAAGAGTATACATGATTCATGGTTTTGACAGCATCAAAACAAAGGGACACAACAATATGCAACTAACTGTGGATGAAATGCATGTACACACATATGCATGATCACATAACTATTTAGCACAATATGAATCAAGACATGACACACTTACTGGAGAGAGTAAGAGGGATATCACCTGACTATCCAGATTTCAGTTTTTGGATTTTTTTTAACCTGACTTATGCCGCTTGGCTCGTGTGCCTTACCTTCTCGACTGAAGGCATATTTCATGCTTCATATTCCTAAGGCACACCTGCAAAATAGATATCTCATTTTACATTCTTAGGTACCCAAACCATCTTGGGTCCTTGTGGGTTAGCAGCACTTTTGGCACGTGATTTCTAATTTTTGACAATATTAAAATCATCATTTTTTATAAAGAAACAACCATGCATCATGTGCCCAGATTTACCACAATAATCACATCATGACTTTGAATATTTAAAAGCATGAAGATTCTTTGAAGCATGTGACTTTTTGTTCCAATCTTGTTTCCAATTGGCAGGGGGTGTGTTGAACACATTAAAGATCCTAGGTCGACCTTCCCTTGGTTTTGGCTGAGGATAATGGGTCCAGAACACAGGATGTATTGACACCATAGGTTGGTAGTGTTGTTTAGCCTTGGGGTGCGTCGACCTGCCTTTGCCTTTTCCATTGTGCATTCTATTCTGCATGCTTCCAAATCATCATTCTTCATAATAAAACAATCATACATGGCATGTCCATGTCTTCTACAATAAAAGCATGCGATTTTCTTTCTAGATGTATGTGTGTGTGTGGCAGAGGTATGTTTAACATGCATAGTGGTCATAGCAGTATTTTTGGATTTTTGATACAAATTGATTTTCTGATTTTTATTTTCTTTTTGAATCTCTTGAGCAGAAGACTGCTTTGGAGGTGAAGTAGAGATACTGGCTATACTTGAGCTTTGAACAAACGAGGTATAAACCTTATTCACAAAAGACTTCTTTTTTATAGGATTGTAGACAAGGCCTTCCCTTTGAAAATTAACTTTCATGCCCAAAAGTTTATCTAGATTATCTTGTCCCTCCACAAATTTGGATAGCGAATTGTTCAAGTCCTGGATTTCAAATTGAAGAGAAGAAATGTGCAATTAAGTGTTGGCGAGTTCTTCTTCACAAGTAGCAAGACTGACATTCAACACATCATTGGTTTTCCTAAGACATTCAGCTTCTTATTTTATTTCCTCCACATCTTCAGGCTCATCCAAAACCACAACTTTTCCTTTTTCTAGAACCAACAATCTTTCAAAAATGGCCGTGTTCAATTCCTTCAGTTTCTCATTTTCTCTTGAAAGCTTTTTATCATGAACGAGTTCATTTTGACCATTGTCCATTGACTTTATTTTCTCTCTCAGCTCTTTATTTTCATTTCTCAAGGAGGAAATTTGATGTTTATGAAATCCAATGTCGAACACATGAGCCTCAATCAATTTCTCTAAATGTGAGCATTTTTTACAGGAGGAATCACAGTTGTTTTATTCAACACTCTTTTTAAATTTTTTGTTTTCAGATTTCAGCTTCTTATATTTATTTGCAAGCTCATCGTATGCAGCTAATAGATCATCAAGAGATATATTTTCAGAATCTGAATTTACCTCCGAGGGTGATCCATTATGCTGATCACTGTCGTGATCACTCGTGCCTGCCATAAGACATTTGTCCTCATTCTCTTTATGGAATTCAGCCAAGCCATCCAATATGTCCTTTGCGGAGCTGCAATGGGAAATAAAGGGAAAACTATTAGCATTAACTGCGGCGGTGAATAAACTTAGAACCAAGCAATTTTGATCACATTTGAACGTATAATATGCAGTCTAGACAGACTTGTCTTTAGGCAACTCATAAGGACCATGTGTAATAAGCTTCCATAGCTTAGGATCGTATGAGTTGACTAGACTGCACATCCTTCCTAACCACAAATCAAAGTTAGAACCATCAAACATCGGTGGAGAATTCAAGGTGCATATTTTGGTAGTCAATGATCTGGATCTCTCTAGATTGTTAAATCTATGAAAAATCGAGCCTTAGCTCTGATACCAATTGAAGTCCCGCGATCAATGACACCCAAGAGGGGGGGTGAATTGGGTGATTACAACTTTAGAAAACTTTAACCCGATTTAAAAGAGATGTAATGAACTAGCAATGCACGAATGGGTTCTATCAAGATCTGTCACACATGATAACTAATTATGCTAGACCGGAAGGAACAAATGTGAAATAGATAATATGCAGTATCAATCATACAGAATGGTAGTAGAAGAAATGAAACAAACCACACAAATCAAACCACAGTGCACGATAATTTTTAAGGTGGTTCGGATGCAACGACGGCAACCTACGTCTACCCCTCACCAAAATCTGGTGAGGCTTCACTGCTGGAAAATCAGCACGAGAATAAATCCCCAACACCGAGATACACTCCAACCACACACGCAGGGTGACGCCTGCACACACACACACACACACACAGAGACGAGCTCCAACATGATCTGATGACCGGAGCAATGACACACACACACGAGCTGCGACATATGCAGCACTCTACACACTTGTACAACCAGATCTGGATAGATCCACACGCACACACGCAGATCTAAGAAGATCCACACACACACACGGATCTGAATAAGACAATCTACACGACCACGGATTTGAATCGATCCACACACACACTGATGTTTGTAGATTACATGAACATAGATTTGAAGCTCAAAACATAATAACAACACAAGATAAAAAGTCCTGATAAAGGTTCCCCCTGAGTGTTTGATGCAGATCTTAAACAAGGCTTGCTTCTTCACTTGAATGGAGATTGAATGGCTTCAGATGGAGCTTGAAGAGCTTGAGGATGGATGAAGGAATCTTCCACGAACTACTGTTCACGGAGCTACTGTAGCCTTCTTTCTCCTTTGGCAGCCTCTCCTTCAATCCCTTGTTTCTTTGCCCTAAGAGATGGTTTTATAAGCCTTGAATGGTCCATGGACAAGTCAAGGACCAGATCCACAAAACTTGGCATGTCCGGTGGCTAGAGGATTGAAAAGTCCAGAAGAAAGGCTTGAACACGTTGGTGAAAACAAAGTCAAATAAGGCTGCAAGTGGGCTGGCGGTCGACCGGTAGAAAGCGGCGGTCGACTGAAATTTTACAGAACCGGAGTCTTTCAATTCTGGGAAAATCGGCCGACCAACCCTGGGTTAGCGGTCGACCGAAATATGTAAAATTCCAGATTTTGAGCTTCTGTTAATTCTGGTCGACCGGCCCTTGCTCTTAGGTCGACCGAACAGTGAAGATCCTGCAAAAACAAGTTGTTAGCCTAGTAAAACATATCCATATGATCAAGGCTTGTGCTTGCAACATTATTCATATAATCTGAGCTTCATTCAACCCAATTATCAGTGTTTGCATGAGGGGTTCAAACCTTGTAGCTAGCATGAAGACTGTATGAGGAAAATACATGAAGGTATCAAGTGAGTATATGCAACATGGATAGCACAAGGGACTAGGAAGAGGTTAAATGTTGACACACAAAAACCAAGTGCTCCTTGGAGTTTAATCATGACAAAACCACATCTCAACCTCTTGCCACCAAGATTCACATAAATACATATTACCATGCATCCACGTGATATTTAGGTGTCTTCCATCTGTCTCTCTCCTGTAAAAGACAAAGTAAAACATGAGATCTACATGGATATCAAAATCTCTATTCTGAAAGCTCACCTTTTGACATCCACTCATTCTTCCACCCGCATGAATGACTATCAACTGAATAGAAGTTAAATCAAGCGCATATGGTATAATCATCCATCCATAAACCATTTCATGTTCAGCCACAAAAGTTCCATATGAAAGGAACATGAACCACATTATGAACCTCCAAAAGCCATTTGCCATCTCAACCATACATGAACAGCAAGAGCACAAGGGCTCTTTGGTTATCACAGAACTAAGTAGCATGTAGCAAAACTGAATCGTATGAATCATTGTAAACTCATGAAACCTCATACCATAAAGTTTAGATATCATCAAAACATATGCACGGCATGTACAACAAACCATACTTCCCACAATAAGAGCATACAGTGTGGATGTGTCTCGAACCAACCACATCTCTGTCCGGAACATTCTTCTTAACAAGAAATTTAACAAAATTTGTATGAGTATTCTTCCTAAACCAGCAGTGAGAAGCAATGTGGCCCATCTTGCCACAACAGAAGTATTGAACACCCTTTTTCTGAAATGCATGATTTTTGACATGAGCTTTCCTATCATGCAATTTTATAGCATTTAAATCATCTAGTTCCATTAATCTACATTCATGCATTTGATGACCACCCTTGTGACTGTAATGGCATGTCATGGGTTTCTTTTTGTGTGCATGTATAGGTGTGTTGGTGTTTTTTACAGCATGCACATTCTCAATATAAGTGTGATTCTATTTTTTCTGCAAGTGACTGGTCTTTTTCATTTGATCAGTTTGTTTGTTAGTTTTCTGATTTACAGTATCCTCAGGATCCTTTTGAGCTGTGAATTGAAAAACTAGAGGGTTTTTGGTGCTGTTGATTAGTGCTACATACAAATGATGTGTGAATTTTATTTCCAAAGCTCTTCTTATTTACTGGATTATATCCCAGCCCCTCGTTCTGAAAATTCACTTTCATCCCTAACAGCTTATCCAAGTTATCTTGTCCTTTGACAAATTTAGACAAGAAATTTTTTAGATCCTTAATTTCATTTTCCAGAGATGCAATATGTATCTCATAACTAGCAATCTCTTATTCACTGTAATTCACATACTCATTTAGCACCTTGTTTGCAGTTTTATAGTTCTCAACTTCTTGTTCCAGATTGTGCAGTTTTTCAGACTCTTTTATACAACCAGATTTTCCTTTTTCTAAAGCAAGAAGCCTCTCAAACATAGCATTGTTTAACATCTTCACATTTTCATTTTCTTTTTGCATCAATTTTAACTTTTCAGATTCATCACTGATCACAGATTTTCCTTTTTCCAGGGTCAGCAACCTTTTAGATGTGACATTGTTTACTTCTTTCAATTTTCCATTTTCAGAGTTTAACTCCTTGATCTGTTCAGCAAGATTTTCATCATTAGATATGGAACTCAACTCTTCATTAGATCATCCTCTCTCTATTCAGTTTCCAAATGTTTATCCAACAAATTTTTATTCTCTTCCCTCAAGGATGCAATTAAGTTTTGATGCCATTCCAAATCATAGTGAAGACTTTCATTTCTTTCCTTAGAAATTGGCATTTATTACAAACTGATTTATCATAGGAGGTTGTTTCAGCTTTGTGTTCGTAGTGCCCTAGAATTTATATAAATAATTTTCTAGAATTTATAAAGGCCTAAATATATTAATAAATGGATTCTGAGACTAATAAGTCATTATAAATTAGGTTAAACAATTAACCAAGCCTATTTACACATCATCTAAAAGGTTTAAGGACCAAGCCCATTAAGTTTGGCCTATGTTCTAGAAGGTTATTTAGCTTATTTACGGATTTTAAGGATAAAGACTAATTATCTAAGATAATTATATGGATAAATGAATAAATGAGTTTTATTAATTTAGAACTCTTCATACGTTGACTGTAACGGTCTATCGCGAGACCGTCACATTCACCTAACACGCCTGCGTTCGACCGTTACACTCTACAGATTCCGTAAGAGGAAGAAGTTATAAAAGATGGAAACTTGATGATCTTATCCACTAGGGATCAACTTGGGAAGAGTTATAACATTACTAAGGACTCTTAGAGATCAGGTTTTAGCAGATTAAGGACTCTAGAATCGATCTAATCTTCAAACCCTAGCCAAAAACCCTATAAATAGGACCTAGTTCTGAACTGCGCGACCCTTACTTTTGCTCGCGTGGAATCAAGGTAAGGAGTCATAATCTCGGGTAAGTTCTTTAGAAGTATTTGTTTATAAAACTTTAGACTAACTCCTCTCCAAATTTACATCTTTAGGTCAAGAGGTCGTGGAGTTAGAGCCCAACGAAGTTGCTGAAAAGTCACAGGAAAAGGAGAGCTAGGGCACATTTTTCAAACCCTAAATTGGAAGTTTAAAGCCAAGCTAAGAGGTAGGTCATCTCATGAACGGCAAAAACATCTTGATAGGACTAAAAGCCCTCTGATTTGACTGAATTTCATGCATCATAGATCATCAATTTCATGTTTTCATAGTTCCATGCATGTCATACATCTCTTAGCCTTAAATAGAAATAAAAGAAGTTATCTTGTCTATTCACTGGAACCCATGCATATAGATAGCATATACTTCGTTATCATGCCTAGAATAGACATGGTATTTGATTTAGACATGATGTGAGTTGATCTCTTAGGTTTCATATCATTTCTGTCAACAGATACTGTAACGCACCAGAGTAGGACCGTCACACTCAAGTAACGGCCATACGATGATCTGTCACAGTCGCTGGTTGCCTATTGATTTCTCTGTTGACTCTGACGCATCTATGCAGGAGCGTTACATTCTGTAACGGTTGCTCGATAGACCGTCACACTCCCTGTGACGCGCCTTGGCTAGACCGTCAGGTGCCTGTGTACTGTCAACTCAAGACAGATTGAAAACTTGCCAGATTTACTTATTATTATGCCAAGTTACCTAAGTGTTTACCTGATTACGTGACTTTGAGATTATTTAATCATTCATGATAAGTATTGCATGTTTCGGTATCTCACTATTACTTTAAGTTATGTTAATTTCATGAGCCCAAACTCTATAGTTTTGTAATTAGAAACATGATTTTGAATGATGTATTGATAGAGTTTTTATCATGATTTCACATCGATATATATCTATATATATTCTTCCTCTATCAATAGAGTCATTTCTATAAGTACATGGCACATACTCCGGTATGTTGACCATGAGTTCACACTTTGTACTATAGGAACACAATCTTGAACTTGAGGACCTCTCTATTGGATATCCCTTCCAATGGACTAGGAAATCTTGTTTCAAGGCCTCCGTAATTCTCCGCGAGCCTGGGATTCCCACTAGGACGCCGAGTTGGTTGTACCATTAAAGTCCATTAACTAGAATACACTATCGTTATTTTCTAGATCTAGTAATGTAACGGCCTTACATTGGACTGTCAGAATCACGTAACGGCCCATTGCATGACCGTCACATTTCTCTGAGTCTATTTTGATAGTTCTTGACTCTGATCAGTTTAACGGCCCTCTACTGGAGCGTTACATGATGTAACGGCCCAGAGAACGACCGTCACATTGCTCAAGTACTTAACCCAAGGTTTGACCCAAGGGTTGATATTCCCAAGGTTCTAGATGAATTAATGATAGTCTAGAACTTATAATATTAATCAAGAAACTTAATATAAGGATTGGAAAGAGAAAGGAGTGTACCGTTATGCTGTCAATTTATTTTATGAGCATAACCTTGTTTAATGTCATTCTTGAATTCCTCATATTCAATTGAAGCGTTCATACATTGATTTTCATTATTTATTATTGCTATATTATTGGCCATACTTTATTATCATGTGTGGTAAGAGCTTGATTTATACTTGAAGATGCGATCGAGCACTGATTGTGTTCAAGGGCTCTATGCTAATCCCCTCGGCTGATTGTCGAAATATACTATTTTATAAACCATGGGGTATGATGCTACTGGCGTCGCATTACGCTGAGAGTACTTTCTTTATAAATAAGTGAATTATCCACGGCTCGTGAAGTGAATAATCACAACGCGATGCAGCATGATCAAGTTCCTGTACATGACTTTCTTGCTCGATATTCCACAGAAATTCACGAAGCACTTGCTCATAAGCATAAGATGCTAGAGTGTTGATTATGTGGCTTGATAGTGCATTCTCGTTGCATTCTTGTTCATGAAAAGGCCAATATCATGTTCTTGTTATATTCATGATAAGTTCATTCTTGCTCACTCTATCTTACATGATTATCTCATTACTATGGTTTAATCGCGTGATCATCGCATTGCATGATTTTACCTTATTTCTTTAGAGCAAAAATATTAATCACTTTAATAGTGCTTTCATGTTGATGCGAAGATACCTATTGGGTAAGTGTGCTCATTACCTATTTTCCAACATTTTTAAGGAGATGGAAGTAGTTCAGATTCGGATTCGGGCTATACTAGTGGCTGGTCCGGAAGTGAGTGAAAGTCTTGTAAAGCTACGAGCGAAGACTTAGGAAGTCTATAACGTTTAGATTGAGTCAATGTAATTTTCTTATTTCTTGAGTCTAGTAGAATGAAAGGTGATTATTGTAAAGGAATACTTTGATCATTTATGAAATAAAGTTGGAGTTTGATTACATTCTGTGCAATTGCATTTATGTGTGTGATTGTCTCGCGCTCTGGTCGTTCTTGCTTGCAAGAGGCTTACCATGCCGGTTGTTCACATTTCTCGAGTGAGTCTTCCGCTGTAATAAAGGCTCGGGGCGTAACAATTAAGTTGGTATCAGAGCCTAAGTCTCAGGACTTAGGGAAAGGAATCATGTCATAGGTTAAGTCCAAGGTTTAAGGACCCCTACCTATGAACTAAGAAAGAAATTCCATACCCATGTGAGGATTGGGTAGAGCCCGGGATAAGATAATTAATTAGCTTTAAGGTTGATTTTCATGAGAAATAACAAGTTGTTATTTTTCTCTCTCAGGTACCCTATTTTACAAATGGCTCATCGCGTAGATTGGGACGGTATGCAACAAATAGTTGCCGATCTCACTCAGGCATTGCAAACTATAGCACAAGGTGGTGCAGGGGCAAGGGCTGGTGACCTACATCGCAACTTCGGGAGTCTAAATCCTCCGCGATTCTATGGATCTTCAAATCCCGATGAGGCAGAAAATTGGATCGATGAGATGAATAGGATATTTGACGTTATTCAATGCACTGATCAGGAGAAGGTGCGTCTAGCAACATTTCAACTAAATAAAGATGCCCGTACATGGTGGAAGTCGGTTCTGGCACCTCCGGCCGATGCACCTCATACATGGGACGGTTTTCTTACTTTATTCCGTACCAAGTATTTTTCTGAGCATGTAAAAGAAAAGGAAAGCCATGGAGTTCGCCTCCCTTAGACAAGGGATGATGTTGGTGGAAGAGTATGAACTACAATTCTCAAGGTTAGCACCGTACGCATCACATCTAATCAATACCGATTTATTGAAGGTAAATCGGTTTATGGACGGGTTACGACTCGGCTTCATTCAGCAGCTCGGGACCCAAAAAATCCGTACTTGTGCGGAGATGGTCCAGCGGGCATACTTGTGTGAAAGGACCTTAGAAAGGGTCGAGAAGTTAAAAGCGAAAGGAGAAGAGTCAAGCCGACGTTCTGATCGGCGTCATAAGAAGGAGAAATTTAGTATCACAGAACCCTACCAAAGCCTTGATAATAAAAAAAGATATAGGAGTGGGAACGGTGGAAGTTCCCACAAGCAAAAGAAAGTCAAGGAAGAGAAGGAACATGTCGTCACGGCTTGCACTTTTTGTGAGAAATTTGGCCATTCGGCTGAGGAGTGTTGGAAGCACCTTGGCGCTTGTTTACGTTGTGGGAGCAGGGAGCATCACATGCCGGATTGCACCCTTATGAAGGACCAGTCATCTGGAGGACGCAGGAGGCAGGCTCGCCTCAATGCCGTTCTAGATGAAGAGGAAGCGCCCAGGGATGATGGGCTTATGGAAGGTACTCTTCAAATTTGTTCTCATCCTGCATTTGTGCTATTTGATACTAGTGCCTCTCATTCTTTTATTTCCACTACCTTTGCAAAAACGTTGTCAATTGCATCAGTCCCCTTACCTTCAGATCTCACTATTTCCACACCCTTAGGTTCTGGAACAAAGCTTACCGACTATTATCCTAATAGCGAAGTGATAGTAGAAGGTCACAATCTCCCCGCAAACCTCGTGTGCCTTGACATGAAAGGTTATGATGCCATTTTAGGGGTGGATTGGCTTGTAGACCATGATGCTTATATCAATTGCCGAAATAGGATTATATCTTTTCGAAAGTCCGGTCTTCCAAGATTTTCTTTTCTTGGCATCAAATACAAGAAGTATCCTATCATTATATCTTCTCTTCACGCTTGCAAGCTTATCTCGCAAGGATGTGAAGCTTTTCTTGCTTCAGTCATTATCACCGAATCTAAGGAAATTATCCTAGCAAACATTCCTATTGCAAATGAGTTCCCAGACGTGTTCCCATCTGAACTACCTAGTTTACCACCCGAGGGGGAAGTAAACTTTACCATCGAACTCATTCCAGGAGCAGCACCTGTTTCTATAGCCCCTTACAGGATGTCCCCCACAGAACTCAAGGAACTGAAAAGGCAATTGCAGGAACTACTAAACAAGGGTTTCATCAGACCTAGCACATCCCCTTGGGGTGCGCCGGTTTTATTTGTCAAGAAGAAGGATGGTTCTCTCAGGTTATGCATCGATTACCGGCGACTGAATCAGCTGACAATTAAAAACAAGTATCCATTGCCGCATATTGATGAGCTCTTCGATCAGCTGTCGGGAGCAGAATATTTTTCTAAGATTGACCTCAGATCAGGTTATCATCAACTTAGAATCAAAGAGGAAGATATTTATAAATTAGCTTTTCGAAGTCGTTATGGCCACTATGAATTCGTGGTAATGCCGTTTGGGTTAACTAATGCCCCATTAGCATTTATGCAACTTATGAATAGTGTCTTCCAGCCATACTTGGATCGATTCATTAATCGTCTTCATCGATGATATCCTGATATGCTCCAAGATAAAAGAAGAACATGAAGAACATTTGAAAATAGCTTTGCAAACACTTAGAGAACACAAGCTTTATGCCAAACTCAATAAGTGTGAATTCTGGCTCGAGGAAGTATCATTCCTAGGCCACATTATTTCAAAAGAAGGTATTACTGTGAATCCTTCTAAGGTAGAAGCTATCAAGAATTGGAGTCGGCCTACGACTGTGTCTGAAGTAAGGAGCTTTCTGGGTCTAGCTGGTTATTATAGAAGATTCATTAAGGACTTCTCAAAGATAGCAGTTCCTTTAACTAGACTCACCAAAAAAGAAAATCCTTTTGTCTGGTCAGAGGAATGTGAGAAGAAGTTCCAAACTCTTAAGAATCATCTTACAAAAGCCCCTGTTTTGTCACTACCAATGGAGGGTGGTGGATTCGAAGTGTATACGGATGCGTCTGGCATTGGCTTAGGATGTGTTCTCATGCAGAATGGAAAGGTGATCTGTTATTCTTCAAGATAACTGAAACGGCACGAGGAAAACTATCCTGTGCATGATTTAGAATTGACAGCAGTTATTTTCGCCTTGAAAATTTGGCGTCATTATCTTTATGGAGAAAAGTTTACGGTCTACTCAGACCACAAGAGCTTGAAATACTTATTCTCTCAAAAGGAGCTTAACATGAAGCAGAGGAGGTGGTTAGAATACCTCAAAGACTTCGATTTTGCTATTCAGTATCATCCTGACAAAGCTAATGCTGTAGCAGATGCACTCAGCAGAAAACCAATGGGTATGCTATCAAGTCTTATGATAAGTGTAACTAACCTTGTTCCTCAATTTGCTTAGTTGAACTTAGATATTGACATAAAGGAAGAAGATTATTTCATAGCTAATATTAGAGCTCAACCTACATTAATAGAGGACTTGGTCAAGTTGCAAGATGATGATCCTATATTACTGGAAATTAAGGCCAATATTGAACAAAGGCCGGATTTTTCTATTTCCAATGATGGAAGATTGCTATTTAAGGGCCGAATATGTATACCAGATCATGAGGCTACGAAGAAACTAATCCTAGATGAAGCACATAAGTCCAATTACTCCATTCATCTAGGAGGTACAAAGATGTATCAAGATCTGAAAAGAAGTTTCTGGTGGCCCAATATGAAGAGAGAGATAGCTGATTTTGTGTCTCGTTGTCTAACTTGCCAACAAGTTAAAGCTGAACAGTTTAGACCTGTAGGTAAATTACATCCCTTGGATATTCCCAAATGGAAATGGGAGAGTATAGGGATGGACTTCATTATGGGTTTACCTAAGACCAGAGGAGGACACGATGGCATATGGGTAATCATAGATCGATTGACTAAATCTGCACACTTCATACCAATAAAGAGTCGATGGTCTGTGGATATTCTAGCAGCATTGTACATAAAGGAAATTGTTAAATTACATGGTGTCCCTGTCTCTATTGTATCTGATAGAGATCCGCGATTCACATCATAATTCTGGAAGAGCCTACAACATTCACTAGGGATTAGATTGAATTTTAGCACAGCCTTTCATCCACAAACTGATGGTCAGACGGAAAGAACAAATCAGGTGGTAGAAGATATGCTCAGAGCCTGTGCTTTCAATTTTAGAGGTAGTTGGCATGATCACTTGCCGTTGGTAGAATTTGCATATAATAACAGTTATCATGTTAGCATACAAATGGCACCTTTTGAAGCCCTATATGGGAAAAGTTGTCGATCACCAATATGTTGGAATGAAATAGGGGAAAAGCAATTTTTAGGCCTCGACCTTATCAGGGATTCTATAGAGAAAATCAAGCTCATTCAAGAGAGAATGAAAATGGCACAAGATAGGCAAAAGTCTTATGCCGATAATCGAAGACGTGACTTGGAGTTTCAGGTAGGAGATCATGTATATTTGAAAGTTTCTCTGGGTCGTGGTATTCGAAGATTTGGCATTAAAGGAAAGCTAACTCCAAGGTTCATTGGCCCATTTGAAATTCTTGAAAGGGTCGGTGAAGTAGCTTATAGATTGGCTTTACCTCCACAATTAGCAGGAGTTCATGACGTATTTCACGTCTCCATGCTGAAGAAGTATGTATACGATCCTGACCATATTATCACTTATGACAATCTGGAGATTCAGAAGGATATGACATATGAGCAAATGCCAATAAAGATTTTAGATCAGGAAGTGCGTCAACTAAGAAATAAGGTTATCCCTATGGTCAAAATTCAATGGAAGAAAACATGGCCATACGAAGCAACATGGGAAACCGAAGCAGCCATGAGAAAAATATTTCCAGAATTATTTAACAGTAAGTACACTCTCCATAATCCATGTCTTGAATTTGGGGACCAAATTCTTCTAAGTGGGGGAGGGTGTAGTGCCCCAGAATTTATATAAATATTTTTCTATAATTTATAAAGGCCTAAATATATTAATAAATGGATTCTGAGACTAATAAGTCATTATAAATTAGGTTAAATAATTAACCAAGCCTATTTACACATCATCTAAAAGGTTTAAGGACCAAGCCCATTAAGTTTGGCCCATGTTCTAGAAGGTTATTTAGCTTATTTATGGATTTTAAGGATAATGACTAATTATCTAAGATAATTATATGGATAAATGAATAAATGAGTTTTATTAATTTAGAACTCTGCATACGTTGACTGTAACGGTCTATCGCGAGACCGTCACATTCACCTAACGCGCCTGCGTTCGACCGTTACACTCTGCAGATTCCGTAAGAGGAAGAAGTTATAAAAGATGGAAACTTGATGATCTTATCCACTAGGGATCAACTTGGGAAGAGTTATAACATTACTAAGGACTCTTAGAGATCAGGTTTTAGCAGATTAAGGACTCTAGAATCGATCTAATCTTCAAACCCTAGCCAAAAACCCTATAAATAGGACCTAGTTCTAAACTACGCGACCCTTACTTTTGCTCGCGTGGAATCAAGGTAAGGAGTCATAATCTCGGGTAAGTTCTTTAGAAGTATTTGTTTATAAAACTTTAGACTAACTCCTCTCCAAATTTCACATCTTTAGGTCAAGAGGTCGTAGAGTTAGAGCCCAACGAAGTTGCTGAAAAGTCACAGGAAAAGGAGAGCTAGGGCACGTTTTTCAAACCCTAAATTGGAAGTTTAAAGCCAAGCTAAGAGGTAGGTCATCTCATGAACGGCAAAAACATCTTGATAGGACTAAAAGCCCTCTGATTTGACTGAATTTCATGCATCATAGATCATCAATTTCATGTTTTCATAGTTCCATGCATGTCATACATCTCTTAGCCTTAAATAGAAATAAAAGAAGTTATCTTGTCTATTCACTGGAACCCATGCATATAGATAGCCTATACTTCGTTATCATGCCTAGAATAGACATGGTATTTGATTTAGACATGATGTGAGTTGATCTCTTAGGTTTCATATCATTTCTGTCAGCAGATACTGTAACGCACCAGAGTAGGACCGTCACACTCAAGTAACGGCCATACGATGGACCGTCACAGTCCCTGGTTGCCTATTGATTTCTCTGTTGACTCTGACGCATCTATGCAAGAGCGTTACATTCTGTAACGGTTGCTCGATAGACCGTCACACTCCCTGTGGCGCGCCTTGGCTAGACCGTCAGGTGCCTGTGTACTGTCAACTCAGGACAGATTGGAAACTTGCCAGATTTACTTATTATTATGCCAAGTTACCTAAGTGTTAACCTGATTACGTGACTTTGAGATTATTTAATCATTCATGATATGTATTGCATGTTTCGGTATCTCACTATTACTTTAAGTTATGTTAATTTCATGAGCCCAAACTCTATAGTTTTGTAATTAGAAACATGATTTTGAATGATGTATTGATAGAGTTTTTATCATGATTTCACATCGATATATATCTATATATATTCTTCCTCTATCAATAGAGTCATTTCTATAAGTACATGGCACATACTCCGGTATGTTGACCATTAGTTCACACTTTGCACTATAGGAACACAATCTTGGACTTGAGGACCTCTCTATTGGATATCCCTTCCAATGGATTAGGAAATCTTGTTTCAAGGCCTCCGTAATTCTCCGCGAGCCTGAGATTCCCACTAGGACGCCAAGTTGGTTGTACCATTAAAGTCCATTAACTAGAATACACTATCGTTATTTTCTGGATCTAGTAATGTAACGGCCTTACATTGGACCGTCAGAATCACGTAACGGCCCATTGCATGACCGTCACATTTCTCTGAGTCTATTTTGATAATTCTTGACTCTGATCAATTTAATGGCCCTCTACAAGAGCGTTACATGATGTAACGGCCCAGAGAATGACCGTCACATTGCTCAAGTACTTAACCCAAGGTTTGACCCAAGGGTTGATATTCCCAAGGTTCTAGATGAATTAATGATAGTCTAGAACTTATAATATTAATCAAGAAACTTAATATAAGGATTGGAAAGAGAAAAGAATGTACCGTTATGCTGTCAATTTATTTTATGAGCATAACCTTGTTTAATGTCATTCTTGAATTCCTCATATTCAATTAAAGCGTTCATACATTGATTTTCTTTATTTGTTATTGCTATATTCTTGGTCATACTTTATTATCATGCGTGGTAAGAGCTTGATTTATACTTGAAGATGCGATCGAGCACTGATTGTGTTCAAGGGCTCTATGCTAGTCCCCTCGGCTGATTGTCAGAAACATACTATTTTATAAACCATGGGGTATGATGCTACTGGCGTCGCATTACGCTGGGAGTACTTTCTTTATAAATAAGTGAATTATCCACGGCTCGTGAAGTGAACAATCACAACGCGATGCAGCATGATCAAGTTCCTGTACATGACTTTCTTGCTCGATATTCTACAGAAATTCACGAAGCACTTGCTCATAAGCATAAGATGCTAGAGTGTTGATTATGTGGCTTGATAGTGCATTCTCGTTACATTCTTGTTCATGAAAAGGTCAATATCATGTTCTTAATATATTCATGATAAGTTCATTCTTGCTCACTCTATCTTACATGATTATCTCGTTACTATGGTTTAATCGCGTGATCATCGTATTGCATGATTTTGCCTTATTTCTTTAGAGCAAAAATATTAATCACTTTAATAGTGCTTTCATGTTGATGCGAAGATACCTACTGGGCAAGTGTGCTCATTACCTATTTTCCAATATTTTTCAGGAGATGGAAGTAGTTCAGATTCAGATTCGGGCTATACTAGTGGCGGGTCCGGAAGTGAGTGAAAGTCTTATAAAGCTACGAGCAAAGACTTAGGAAGTCTATAATGTTTAGATTGAGTCAATGTAATTTTCTTATTTCTTGAGTCTAGTAGAATGAAAGGTGATTATTGTAAAGGTATACTTTGATCATTTATGAAATAAAGTTGGAGTTTGATTACATTCTGTGCAATTGCATTTATGTGTGTGATTGTCTCGCGCTCTGGTCGTTTTTGCTTGCAAGAGGCTTACCATGCCGGTTGTTCACGTTTCTCGAGCGAGTCTTCCGCTGTAATAAAGGCTCGGGGCGTGACAGTGTTTTTCACATTGTTTCCTAAGACATTCATTCTCAGATTTTAGAGCATTAAATTCAGAGCTAACACCCTCAAAATCTTTCAACACTTTTTCATTCTGAACTAAATTATTGATATGAACCTGATCATCATCAATCGAGCTAAGTTTTTATTTTAGTTCAGAAATTTCACATGCAAGTTCTTGATTTTCTTCTTTGTATAAGCCAATTTGTTTCTTAAGCATTTCTTTTTCAGATTTCAAATGATCTAGTTCTGAAGTAACAGAATCAAGGTGTGTCAATTGTCTTCTAACTATGTCATTTTCTGTTTGAAGAGTTATAATGTCCTCACTTCTAGAGGGATCATTTGACTTCTTTTTCTAGGTTTTATTCTTTTTTCTTTGTCTTTCATAAGCCTCAAGCAAATTAGCATAAGCATCCTGCCAATCATCTACAGTAAAATTCTCAAAGGGGTTTACCTCATCATCATCATCATCCTCTTCATTTTGGTTGCTGCCATCAGCCATCATGCATCGATCTTGAATTCCACGACTGGCAGTCTTTAGTTTATCCACTATCTCTTTTGCACACCTGTAATCATGAAAACAAGAGTGGAGTGCCTTGTTAGTCGCTGCCTTCATCAATTCCATGGCTCTTTGATTTTCATCCCACATCGATCTATGTCTGTCAGTCCATTTGGACTTGTTCTTTGGTAGTCTGTGTGGACCGTGAGTAATGATCTTCCACATATTAGGATTAACAGACTTGACAAACATGTGCAAGTTGTTAAGCCATAAGTCAAAATTACTACCATCGAAAATCGGTGGATGAGCCATGGATCTAATCAACAGACAATGACAAAATAAAAGCATCGACTAGAGATGTACCACACAAAAATGCAGGATCTACTGTAGATCATTGGATCTGGACAATCAGAAACCTGCTCCGATACCAATTGTTAGAACAGGTGGTACACGGAAATAGATCCAGAGGGGGGGTGAATGGATCTTTTAGAAATATCGTTCAATTAAAACACAAACTTTACTCAAAGAAGCAAATGAAAATAGCTCCATAGAAGATATTTAAAAATGAAGACTTCTACTTAGACCGGTGGACAAATACTTGTCATGCCATCAAAGTATCAGCGAGAGACTAGATGTAATCTCCAACATTCATAGCTCAAGCAAAACAAATATCGAATACCTAGCGCTCAAAAGAACAATCAACAGAAGGGGGCAGGAGACATGGATAATCACACTAAGGCAAACCACTACACACGGGGTTTTTTAGGTGGTTCGATCTCAGACCCGAGTGACGGTTCCACTAGCAGAAGCTAGAAACCAAAATAGACTCAATCTGCAACAAAACATTGCCTAACAGCTTGCCCTGAGGGAGACAAATCCCTCACACTGATCCTGCAACCCACAGGATCTGAACACTAACCTTGCAGCCCACAAAATCAGAACCGGAGGACCAATCCTCCCTTCCTCCAACCCGGAGGGGAACCAGTAGTGACACCCCGTCACTAGCAACCGGAGACCACATTCTCCCTTCTTCTACAAACGCAGAAGGGACGTGAACAGCAAACCACCACTCACCAAAACCTAGAGGATTAAATCCTCTCTCCCTCTGAATCCACAGAGGGAAACCGAGAGTGATACCTAGTCACTCACAACCGGAGAGTCCAACTCTCCCTTCTCCTGAACGCACAAGAGGAAACATGATCCCAAACCAGGGAATGAGAAAACTCTAGAAAATGGAAAGTGACAAACGAAAAACAAAAGAGGAAACAAAAATAATTGTAGCTCCAACTGGAGCAGGACTGTTCAGGATTTGATCCTGGAATAGATCTACAGATCTTCAATATCGCTACCGGTTTCTTTGACTTGAGCTCGCTCTTCTTCTCTCCATTTTCTTCTCAGCTCTTCACTCTTTTGGTGCGGACACCCGAGCAGTTGAGCGGCGCGACACGCTGAGCCACCGGTACCGCACACGGAGCACGACTCGAGCCACCTCAGCGTCCATCTGGCTCGGAGATAGCCTGGAGACTCCGCCTTGAGCCTCCCCATTTATCATATTTAGTTAGCCTTTATGTGTGTGTAATTTGTATTTATTTCATTGTATTCGGTATGTAATTATGAGTGTACGAGGGGCTTATTTACAAAATGGGACCCTTGGGCCCCACAGGACCCCCAGGCCCCTCCCATTGATCCACCTCAGCCCATGGGCCCCATGTGGGGTCAGTCAACATGTCAAATGGAGGCACCTAGAAGTTTGAACGGTAAAAGGCACATGGGAGACAAGTGGACTTCAAAGTCCAAGGTGGCTACCAACTTGTCCCCCCCCCCTTGCCAACATAGTCAATAGGCCGCCCCCCTCCCCTTATTTTTTATTTATTTTTATGTGTGTGTGTCACATGCCATCCCAGCCCTTCATCTCCCACCCCTAGATCCTACGGTTGTGGATGGATGTGAGATGTAACCTATTTAAGCTTATATTTTTCATTTTGGAAGAATTAATGGCATTTGAATCAAAGTAATTCTTGGAGCTCCAGCTTGGTGCGCCCCCTTCTCCTCTCCCTCTCTCCCTTGGATGCTGTGAAGGCTTCCATTCTGAGGTGTGACTCCTCGTGTATCGGTTCCGACGATCACCGCCGCCGCCACGAGCCGCTACCGCATCGCCAACGCCATCAACGGAGTTCTGCCTGCGCAGTACCACAGCAGCTTGTTCGAAATTCACAGGTCTTCCCCGAGCATATTTGGCTACCAAATGTGGAGGCGTTGTTCCTGGGATGTTCCTCTCCACCCACAAAAATCAGGCCAGCATTCAGATCACGTTTCCTATATTTTGATTTTCGTCCACTCTTCCATTTTGGTTCTGCCAGAGTTCTGTCCAGGTTCACCTCCGCCCTGAGTTTCATGTCTTAGAGCCACTTTTGGATTTCTGTTAGTTCGGCCAATTTTAATGGCGGTTCCATCCATCCACCCCTTCATCCACAATTTTTCTAAATTTTTTATTCACCCATCTCATATTTTCTAAAAATCGTTCTCAGACCCATCTACAGTTCTGTCCACCTGTTCCCAAATCCGACCACCAGTCACCCAAAACATCATAACAAATCGGAGCCACCTCCAAATCAAATTCTAAAAAAAGTCCCAATTTTATGGTTTGATTCCCTACAACTTCTAAGAATAGCTCAAGAGCTGAATCGGAGGTTTACTAGGCGGTCAACAGTGGTTCTCAGACAAGTGCCCTGCAGATCTGAGATTTCCGTTACTGTACAATAGGGATTTGTAAATTCATTAAAGTCTAGATCCGGCCAGATCCAGCAGATCTCTCTGAGTTTAAATTGAAGCATTTGAAGATAGCTTTCCAACTATAGCTCATGCGTCCCGATCCGACGTCGGGATTGACCGCAGCGGCCGTTTTCGCCGGAGCGCGCGCCGGAAGATAGCAACCAAAATCCGTGGGTTATTAGTTCAAGAGTTGGGAATCGGGGCCGATCGACCCCCGATCGGTGTTCCCGGCCGACCGCCGTCCGTGGAGGCGCGCCACCAGGGGTCCCCATCACAGTGGGTCCCACCCCCGCAGATCCGGAGGACAGCGCCGTCCGTGGGCCCCGCGGGCCCGTAGAAGCCGCTGTTCGGAAAGCCCGAAAACGTGGAGTTCGGCACCGCCGGGCGACATCAAGATGCTGCCCGTCAACCGGAGTTGCGTGATTCCCGGACCCCACATGTGACCTTTTACCTCCCTGCGTGGAGTGGGTCGACTTAGTGTATTGCTGTAATCAATGTTAACCGGGAGTCCGTAATTCGGTTGGGGTTGTCTTCGCCACGGCGGGTGCGTGGAGGTAATGGTCCGAACCTCTTGGCGTTCATTTGCTTAGCTAGTATATGGTCTTTTGCCGCTGCCGAGAGTGTAGGTACTAGCCCGTGTGTCCATGTCACCACTGTGAGAGCGAGAGTGACCCGTCCCGCGACTCGATCCGAGTCTAGAAGTTGAGTCAGACTACCCTTGACCTCCGCCGATTCCTTAACCGCGCACGGTCCGCGCTTTCCCTCGCTTGGGATGACGAGTGAGCTTCCACTTCTGTTAGCGACGTTTCGCCACTAGGAGCTCATAGTGTCGGGCTTAGTGTCTCCCTGGTGTGTGTTGTTGGTCGTGTCTTCATCTAGAGTCCGAGGGTGGCACCATATAGTGTCGTCTCCCGTGTCCGTCCCGCATCAGTTTGGTATCAGAGCGAGTCGAGTCTAGGGTAGTCGTTGCATATGTCTTGCATAGTATAAGTCGAGTCTAGGATCATCATTTCAAAACAACAAAAAAAAGTGTTTTCAAATTGCATTTCACCCAATAGCTCGGTATATTAAAAGGCGTTGCCCGAACATTATGTTAAGCCTATCGGGAGGGTAGCGTACTTGCGCGAGTGATCTTCGGATCGCTTATCTCCGCCTCGTACCGGATATTGGTTAGGTCTAAGTGCATCATCTAGTGAGTGTTTGCATTAGTCGGTGTCTTCTAGGTCGTGTGTCTTTGCATAACCACCCGTCAAGGTACCCAATACTCGCCACCACCACCTATGGCGGATTCCCGGGCCCGTAGCTCCGATGAGTCCTCGACGGCCGAGATGTTCCGAGCCATTATGGAACGTCTTGACACACGTATGGATGGCCTTAGTACGCGTATGGATGGCATAGGAACGCGTCTAGAAGGGCGGATGAAAGCCCTCGAGGATCGGGCCGAGAGTTCGGATCAGTCCATCCAGGGCTTAGTTGGGAGGATTGCCATCCTAGAGAGGGGCCCAGTAGCGGCGCAACCCGCGCCGACGAATGGCCAACAAGAGCCAGTGCAGCAACCCGCTGTGCCAAGGGCTCACGTGGAGAATGTTGGGGTTCAACAGGTGCATGTGGTGGATGATTATGCATCTGATTATGATCAAGGGGGTAACGGTCATCGTCATCAACGACGGAATCATGATGACGAGGATGACGACCGCATTCTTAGGGGTGTGCATGCGGACCCTCCCACTTTTAGCGGGTCCTTGGACCCTAGGGTGTATTTAGATTGGGAGGCCGGCATGGACCGGTACTTCGAGTGGTTTGAGATGACGGACCACCAAAGAATCCGATACGCAAAGATGAAGCTGCAAGGGCAGGCCCAAACTTATTAGATCAATGTGGAGAGCCTGCTCAACCAGCGACGTCAACCCCAGATCGGTACTTGGGATGATATAAAAACCAAGTTGAGGGAGAAGTACCTTCCCGCCTCATATCGCCAACGTCTCATAGACAAGTGGCAAAGCATCTCCCAAGGGAACCGATCCGTGACCGAGTACACCGTCGAGTTCGATGAGTATTACTTACGGTGTGTGGTCACGGAAGAGAGCACCATGACGATATCCCACTTTCGGAGAGGTTTGCGGCCAAATTATCAATATGAACTCTTTTGCCACAATGCCACCACTGTGGAGCAGGCATATCAAATAGCTCTCGAATTGGAGCAATTCGAGGCCAAGTTCGAGTCTCCCCATCAGTTGGGCTCTTTTCCCCTTCGTAGTGTCGAGCCCTGTGGCTCATCTGGCACGTATCCGAGGGCCCCCATGGCTCGACCTCAGGAGCCCGCTCGTCCCAAGTCGTTTGCTCCTAGGCCTTGTCCTCCACCCCCGAGGGACCTTCCTCATCCCCAGCATCTTACAGCCCCACCCATAGCCCGTCCACCGGCACCCGCACCTCCTGCACGTCCTTTGTTGCCTACGCCTCCTATCCGTCGGGAGGATAAAGGTAAAGGACCTATGATTGGGGAGCCTAGTGGATCACGGTAGCAGTGTTATCGCTGCAATGGGTTTGGCCATTTCGCCAACCAATGTCCCACCCGCCCATCTCTTCACATTGGGGATACACAGGCCGAGGATACCACCCCTATGGGTCTCGAGTTAGTTAGCTATGAGGCAGATGAAGAGCTAGCTGACGAGTACTATGAGATGGGAGGTGAGGCCCAGGATGCCCAGCATTCGGACGATACCCATGTGGGGGTCGTCAGATGTATCCTCACCCCGCCACAGGTCAGTGATGACTGGCGTCGGACTACTATCCTTCATGTATTCTGTAGGCTGGGGAAGTAAATTTGTAAGGTGGTCATCGATAGCGGGAGTTGTATCAATGCAATCTCCACGAACGCTGTCGCTCGTCTTGGTCTCACACCCGTAGACCATCCTTGTCCCTATCAGGTATCATGGGTGGATACCACTTCCATTTCGGTCAGGCTGCGGTGCTTGGTTCCGCTACAGCTCCACTCCTACAGCGACGAGATCTGGTGTGATGTTCTACCCATGGAAGTGGGCAGTATCATTCTCGGTAGGCCGTGGTTATTCGACCGGGATGCCACGCTCCATGGCCGGTCGAACACCTGTACCTTCGACCACGCTGGCCAGCGGGTCACCCTCCAACCCGTTCGGCCCAGGAGCCCATCAGTCAGGGGTCCTACTGGCCCTAGTACTCCGAAGCCTTCCGTTCCCGGGCCTAGTACCCCATCCCCAGCTCGGGATATGACCGTTACCTCTGGCCCAGGAGAGCCCTCGACGAGAAGATTGATGATGATTAGCTTCCGAGAGATGGAGCAGGAGCTTAGTCAGGGCTGTCCGGTGTTTGCCATTACGGTCCGAGAGGTGGAGCGGGACTCCGAGGGTGAGCTCCCACCCGAGGTTGTTCCCATTCTGCAGGAGTATGCTGATGTCTTTCCTGATGAGCTTCCCGAGGGACTCCCACCTATGCGGGATATTCAGCATGCCATCGACCTTGTTCCGGGCTCTTCTTTGCCCAACCTTCCTCATTATCGCATGAGTCCCACGGAGCATGCCGAGCTTAAACGGCAGGTCGATGAGTTAGTGCAGAGAGGGTCTGTTCGGGACAGCATGAGTCCATGTGCTGTACCCGCATTACTTGCCCCGAAGAAGGATGGCACGTGGAGAATGTGCATTGATAGTCGTGCCATCAACAAAATCACCGTGAAGTACATGTTCCCTATTCCCCGCCTTGATGACATGCTGGACATGATGGCAGGTGCCACTATCTTTTCGAAGATCGATCTTAAGAGTGGTTACCATCAGGTGAGGATTAGGCCAGGTGATGAGTGGAAGACCGCATTTAAGACCAAGGACGGTCTATATGAGTGGTTGGTCATGTCTTTTGGGTTGACCAATGCCCCTAGCACTTTCATGCGACTCATGACTCAGGTCCTTCGACCTTTCATTGGAGTCTTTGTAGTGGTGTATTTGGATGATATCCTTATCTATAGCCGCACCACAGGGGACCACTTAGACCACCTTCGGCAGGTCTGTCTACTTCTTCGGCGAGAGCAGCTGTTTGCGAACCCACAGAAGTGTGCCTTCATGACACCTCAACTTACCTTCTTGGGTTTCATTGTGTCTAGTACGGGGGTCTCCGCCGATCCGGAGAAGGTCCGGGCCATTGTTGAGTGGCCGGAACCCCGTACCGTTCATGATGTCCACAGCTTTCATGGTCTTGCGACGTTCTATCGTCGCTTTATCCGCGGATTTAGCTCCGTCACCGCCCCGATCACGGATTGCATCCGTAAGGGCACATTTGTATGGACGAAGGCCGCATCTGCCGCCTTCAAGTACATCAAGGAGCGCATGACCCAGACACCTATCCTTCGATTGCCTGATTTCCCGAAGGTGTTTGAGGTCTCTTGTGATGCGTCGGGTGTTGGGATTGGTGGAGTTTTGAGTCAGGAGTCCCACCCGATCGCATATTTCAGCGAGAAGCTGAATGACGTGAAATTGCGATATTCCACGTATGATAAAGAATTCTACGCAGTTGTTCAGGCTCTTAGACATTGGAGGCACTATCTTTTACATCAGGAGTTTGTCCTATACTCCGACCACGAGGCATTGAGGTATCTCCACTCCCAAAAGAAGCTGAACTCGCGTCACAGTCGTTGGGTCGAGTATCTCCAGCAGTTCACCTTTGTGCTTAAACATAAGGCTGGAGTGGAGAACAAGGTGGCTGATGCCTTGAGCCGGCGAGCATGTTTGCTTACCACCATGAGTGCCGAGGTCATAGGGTTAGAGAAGATGAAGGAGGCCTATGTTGATTGTCCTGACTTCAGTCAGATTTTTACCACTCTCTAGGCCGGACCCTCGAGAGACCTTGATGAGTATGTGCTTCAGGAGGGTTACCTCTTTCGAGGTAGCAGGCTATGTGTTCCCCGAACTTCGGTTCGAGATTTCTTAGTGTGGGAACTACATGCGGGAGGTCTAGCCGGCCACTTTGGTCAGAACAAGACTATTGAGGCAGTGGAGCATCGATTTTATTGGCCGAGCTTGAAGCGCGATGTTGCTAACATCGTGGCTCAGTGCCGTACATGTGCTACGGCCAAGATGAAGAAGCAAAGCTCGGGCCTTTATACGCCTCTACCCGTGCCTGATGCCCCGTGGCAGGATGTTAGTATGGACTTTGTTTTGGGATTGCCACGTACCTCCAGGAAGCATGATTCGGTCTATGTGGTGGTTGACCGTTTCTCGAAGATGCCCCTCTTTATTCCTTGCTCTAAGACGTCGGATGCTTCTAGGGTAGCCCGCCTTTTCTTTACGTATGTGGTGTGCAAGTTCGGGTTGTCTCGCACTATAGTGTCTGACCGTGATGTTAGATTCACTTCCTACTTTTGGAAGACACTATGGCATATGATGGGTACTCACCTCAAGTTTTCCACTGCATATCATCCCCAGAAAGATGGTCAGATCGAGGTGGTCAATAGGAGTCTGGGAGACTTTTGAGGTGTCTAGTTAAGGACTGCATTGGGGATTGGGATCTCATTTTACCTATGGTTGAGTTTGCATACAATGATTCGGTGAATAGGTCTACCGGCATGAGTCCATTTGAGATTGTCACAGGTCGTAGGCCTAGGAAACCCATTGACCTTGTTCCCATGCCTATCCATGCTAGAGTGTTGGAGTCGGCCGAGTCGTTTGCTAGGCATGTTAGGAGTTTGCATGACGACATCTGTCGTCACATTGAGGCCAGCAATGCATGGTACAAGGAGTTAGCCGATGCCCACCGACACCACCAAGAGTTCCACGAGGGCGAATACATCATGATCAGGGTAAGACCTGAACGGTTTCCCTCTGGAACCGTTAAGAAGTTGTAAGCTCGCAGAGCCGGTCCCTTTAGAGTGTTGAAACGCGTTGGATCCAATGCGTATGTTGTGGACTTGCCCGAGGAATATGGTATAAGCTCTACCTTCAATGTATCGGATCTTGTTGCATATAGGGACCCAGCGGTGATCCCTAGTTAGCCTTTTGAGCCATCTCTTCCCCTTGAGAGTGATCCTACACCTGAGTGTTCACTTCCACCTCCAGCCCCTTTTTCACGGCAGCGTGAGCGTATAGATCGTATACTGGACGAGCAAGTGACAGTTACCAGGAGTGGATCTTACCTGCGCTACCTAGTGCGATGGGGAGGACGGCCCGCTACTGAGGACACATGGATCACACATGGCGAGTTGCAGCGGATCGATCCGAACCTTCTGGAGCGATACAAGAGCGATGCAGACCCTTACTCGACAGGGTCGAGTTTCTCCCACCCGGGGAGAATTGGTGCGCACACCCGAGCAGTTGAGCGATGCGACACGCCAAGCCACCGGTACCGCACACGGAGCACGACTCGAGCCACCTCAGCGTCCATCTGGCTCGGAGACAGCCTGGAGACTCCGCCTTGAGCCTCCCCATTTATCATATTTAGTTACCCTTTATGTGTGTGTAATTTGTGTTTATTTCATTGTATTCGGTATGTAATTGTGAGTGTACGAGGGGCTTATTTGCAAAATGGGACCCCTGGGCCCCACGGGACCCCCAGGCCCCTCCCATTGATCCACCTCAGCCCATGGGCCCCATGTGGGGTCAGTCAACATGTCAAATGGAGGCATCTAGAAGTTTGAACGATAAAAGGCACATGGGAGACAAGTGGACTTCAAAGTCCAAGGTGGCTACCAACTTGTCCCCCCCTTGCCACCATAGTCAATAGGCCGGCCCCCACCCCTTATTTTTTATTTATTTTTATGTGTGTGTGTCACATGCCATCCCAGCCCTTCATCTCCCACCCCTAGATCCTACGGTTGTGGATGGATGTGAGATGTAACCTATTTAAGCTTATATTTTCCATTTTGGAAGAATTAATGGCATTTGAATCAAAGTAATTCTTGGAGCTCCAGCTTGGTGCCCCCCCTTCTCCTCTCCCCCGCCCCCTTGGATGCTGTAAAGGCTTCCATTCTGAGGTGTGATGTAGCAACCCTGATAAATGAATATTTGAAATGAATTAAAATATATATACTACAGAAGTAATACAGATAATAAGAAGAGGGTTAAATAGATGAAATAAAACAAGATACAAATAACGCCTCTTAGTAAGGCGTTAATTTAAAAAGGAACGCCTCTATCTACGGCGTGACTAAAGAAAGGACGCCCTCACCTGACGGCGTCAAATTCCAAACGCCAAAAAGGGCAAGGCCAAGAAACGCCCTTTACTTGGGCGTGTTTTAAAAATAAGGAACGCCCTTATACAAGGCGCTTCTTAAGAAACGACCTGTACAAGGTCGTCAATTCAGGAATCGACGCCCTGACCAAAGTCGTTAATTCCATTCGAGTTCCGTTCGACACCAGAGCTTATCCAGGGAAAGATTAACCTAATCCAGTAAGTGTCTACTAGGGTAAGGACTCTATTAGGGATATATTACCCTCACACGAACACTAACTCTAATAGGATTTCCATAACCCTATAAATAATACGTTCGATCCAAACCTAAACCTATTTGACCAATCGACTGCAGAGGTATGTGAAGAACCAATAGTTCTTCTTATTTCTTATTTGTTATGTTCCCTTTTCTTATGTACGTAGCACATGAAGAATTAACGATTCTTCATCCCTTCTTACAGGTTAAGAAGCTCCTACGAAAGAACCAGGTGATGTTCTTTCTTCCTTAAATCCTCATCGTTTCCTACTATACGATCATGTATTGATCTTCTCTTATGTGTAGGAAGTTTGTTTTTTCATCAACCGGTTACTCCATCTGACCTTGCTACTGTGGATATTGGGTTGACAAAACTCAACTTCCTTCCTTCCGAGAAGGCCCTGTTAACAAATAGAGTTTTTCACCTTCATTCGTCCAGCTTCAGACAGTTATTAAGGTAGGTTTTCTCAAGTTACTGTAGCCCAAATGAAATTAATGCAAGATATATATATACAAGCATGTCATGCATACGGTTATTATAGTTTCCATGCGTTTTCTGCAATATTTTGAAAGAGACGCCCCTGTCAAGGGCGCTAATTCACATGAAACGACCCTTCCCAGGTCGTAAATTTCATGTTTAACGGCCCGTACTCAGGCGTTAATTTCTTTAAACCGTTAATCACCCATCTTAAGAACTGATTATCTAAGAAATCATGATTATAAATATATGCATGATCCTATGTCTTCAACCTGCTAACTTTACTGTCATGATATTACATTCGTTCCTCTGTTATCCTGAAATTATTACTGTCCTTAAAGTTTCTGAAGGAACTTGAATTAACGACTTGGACAAAGTCGTTTTCCACATATTAGCGCCCCCTCATAGGGCGTGAATCTGAAAGATAACGCCCCTTCCTAGGGCGTGTATCGGTTAAAATCCTAAAATTTATATATTCTGAAAAATAGAATTAAATAGTAACGCCCCTGCCCAGGGCGCGTTTTGATAATTCCTGAAAATTAATTATATTCTGTTTAATATGTAAACAATAAGACGCCTTCTGGTGTAGTCGTCAGATCTTGAAGAAACGACCCTGACCAAGGCGCGTTTTAGATAAATTACTGAATTAATGAAAATTCTGTAAAATGGAAACACGTGTAAACGCCCTTATGTTAGGCGTTAATTACTTGAGAAACGACTTGACCTAAGTCGTTATTTTCTGTAAACTGATTTTTATCCTGATTCTGTTAACCGATGGTTTCATATTACACATATACGTATATATCGGCACTATTCTCCACTCCGTGAGTATAGTCCCACTTTTCACGTTGTTTTATCGATCACACTCAACTCTCATTGACATACAAGCTCTCCATTGGACATTCCGTTCCTTTGGACTAGCGAGTTAGTCATAGAGACCTCCGTAAGACTCCTCGTACCTTGGATTCCCTCAAGGTCGACTGAGCTGGTTGTACCCTAAAAACCCATTACACCATTGATGCCATGTCACTCTAAAGAAACATGGGATACCGGCCCTTATGATTATACAAAGAGTATATCATAAGAAATTCTTAATGGGATGATGATATCATGCCATATCATGTCGTTCTTGTAAAAACCTCAATTCTATGATAGGAATGAGGGTATCTTACCTTTGATATACTGTTCATGTGGACCTCAATTCTATATAAAGAATGTCCATACTGATTTGTCATGGTACCCAAGTTAAGGGAACCATATTCTACCTAGATTTTTATCGATATCGTGATTATACCGTTATTATCGCCATTCTATGTCCTTTGTCATATTTTGGACTCTATTCTATCAAAGTTGTCATACGTGTCTACAAGCTTGATTATTGAAATTCTACGTTGGCTATAAACAAGAGTGGATGTCAAAACACATGATAAATGCCTGCGCATATAGGGCCCGATCTGGTCCTGGGAGGAGCACCCGAAAGTACTTGTGCCCATGGGAGTTAAAATGATAAGGTATCTGGCATTATACCGAGTACTTGACTTGCTTGATTGGATATTCCACACACATCTTGTACTTGAATCGTACTTGACTTGACATGAATTGCGTGGCCCGAAAAAGGGTAATTTACTTGCTTGATACATGATAGCCAAAGTTCTTGACATGACTTGTTAAACGTACTTGCTTGAATATCTTGAATAAACTTGTTATCTTGTTGAAAGTTCATGATTAAGTTCATCTTATTTCCTTGATATTACATTCTCTCTATCTTGTCGTTTTATGCGAGCATGCATAGCTTTATTGCATTCATGAACCCCTTGCTAGTACTTGAGATATAATTTCCTACTGAGCGTTCGCTCATTCCGTTTGTCCTTTTTTACTTTTCAGGTAAGTCCGACGATGGAAGTCAATCGGATGGGAATGGTCAAGAGTGAAAGTGATAGAGCTGCTCAAGTGTCATCTAGTCTTTTCTATAGTTTCTTGAGTCAAATATGTATTCTTTTCCTTTTTATTAAATAGAGTATTGGATTTGTAATAGTCTATCCATTATGAAATAAAGGATTGGGTTATCTTGCGCATCTCTGTCTTTGTGTCGAATACACGACCACTCTGATTGACATGATTGATATAAACTCGTCACGCGTCTCCGGGTATCTTCCGCGCTTGGGGCGTGACAGTTTTTGTGGTATCAGAGCCTAAGGTATTCAATTCCTAGGAAAAACCCAAGTCCAAGGATAAGTTGAACATTTAACCAAGTGAGATTGGGTAGAACCAAGGGTTAAGAGTCAATAAGTCTTTTAATAAGATCACAGTGATATAATACTAACGTAGCTATTGTAATTGTAGGATAATGGCTGCCGAACGTGCTCAATGGCGCAACATGCAGCGTACCCTCCAAGGGATGACTCAAGTGCTAGAACAGGTAGCACAAGGTGGTACTCCACGAGCTGGAAGCTTACACCAAGCCTTTAAGAACATGAATCCCCCGAAGTTTATGGGATCGACAGATCCGGACGATGCCGAGCATTAGGTTCGGGAAACCGAACGCATATTCCGTGTCATGCAATGCACGGATCAGGACAAATTTCTATTAGCTACATTCCAGTTAGAGAAAGATGCTAGATGCTGGTGGGAGTCTATTGAAGCAACCATCGATCCTACTCAAGTAACATGGGAGGAATTTGTGGAATACTTCAATGCTAAATATTTCTCGGACCGAGTCCAAGAAAAGAAGACTGCAGAATTCACTACATTAAAGTAACGATCTTTATCATTAGCAGATTATGAAGCTCAGTTCTCCAGGTTGTCTAGATATGCTAAGCATCTTATTAGCACGGAGAAGATGAAAGCCCGAAGATTTCTTAATGGGCTTGGGCCCCACTATATTACTCAACTGGCGCCTATGGACATCCAAGTTTATTCTGAAATAGTGCACCGAGCTCAATTACTTGAAGATGCCACGGAACTATCTGATAGGATCCGTGGAAAAGACAAGAAGGAACAAGTCACAGGTTCGGGTTCTTTTAAACCCAACTTTAAGAAGAGGCCTAGTAATGGAGGTCCTTCCTCTCAAGACCATAAGTTCAAAAAGACCAAGCCTTTCTCCATCACAACTACCCCTTCTAATACAGTGTGCAAGCATTGTGACAAGGCTGGTCACAAGACAGAAGAATGCTGGAGGAAATTAGGAGCTTGTCTCCGTTGTGGGAGTCGCGAACATCGGATTCCCGATTGTCCATTAATGAATGACCAAGCCGGTGACGGTAAACGCCCGGTGACAAAGAATGCTCGTCTTCATGCAATCCAGGAGACCGAACCAGAAGAAGAAGGTGGACTGGTAGAAGGTACATTAACAGTTTGTTCCAAAAGTGCTTATGTCTTATTTGATACGGGTGCATCGCATTCCTTTATTTCTAAGAAGTTTGCCGACCCGTTACCGTTAGAACCAGAATGGATAAAAATAGTTCTAACTACTCCTCTTGGAAGAGAAAATGATATTACTCATCACTACCAAAACTGTGAGGTAATGGTTCAAGGTAGGAATTTACCTATAGATCTCATATGCCTCGATCTAAAGGAGTATGATGTTATACTGGGAGCGGACTGGTTATCCAAATACCAGGCAACGGTTGATTGCCGCAATAGCCAAATTGCTTTCAAAGATTTTCCAGAGTTAGTCTTTACTCGCCCCAAGAGTCGGAACAAATCCCCTCTTATTTCAGCTCTTCGAGCAAGCAAGCTCGTCAGGAAAGGATGTGTACCCTTCCTTGCTTTTGTCACTGTTAAAGAAGCTAAGGAAACCAAGATAGAAGACATTCAGGTAGTGCAAGAATTTCCAGACGTATTTCCGGAAGATTTGCCGGAATTACCCCCTCAAAGAGATGTGGCCTTCACCATTGACTTAGTCCCTGGTGCTGGTCCTGTTTCAAAGGCACCATATAGAATGTCCCCTGCTGAACTCAAAGAGTTGAAGGAGCAGTTGATGGAACTAATCCGAAAAGGGTTCATTAGACCAAGTACTTCCCCGTGGGGAGCACCAATCTTATTTGTAAAGAAGAAAGATGGATTCATGAGGCTATGTATCGACTATCGACAGTTGAATCATCTTACTGTCAAGAACAAGTATCCACTGCCGAGAATCGATGAGTTATTTGATCAGATTTCAGGATCCAAATATTTTTCCAAAATTGATCTCAGGTCGGGATATCATCAGTTAAGAATCAAGGATGATGACATTCACAAGACCGCATTCAGAAGCAGGTATGGCCATTACGAGTTTGTTGTTATGCCTTTTGGACTAACAAATGCCCCCGCTGCCTTTATGCAGTTAATGAATAGCATATTCAGGCCTTACTTGGATCAATTCATAGTAGTCTTCATTGATGATATATTGATATATTCCAAGACTAAGGAAGAACATGAAAAGCATTTGAGGATTACATTGCAAGTATTGAGGGAAAATCAATTATATGCAAAGCTCAGCAAATGCGAGTTCTGGCTTGAAGAAGTGGCTTTTCTCGGGCATGTCATAGCAAAGGACGGTTTATCTGTTGATCCGTCAAAGGTTGAGGCTGTTAGGAACTGGGAGAGACCAACCAATACTAGCGAGATCAGAAGTTTCTTAGGTCTTGCAGGCTATTATCGGCGATTCATCAAAGATTTCTCTAGGATCGCCGTACCACTTACAAGATTAACTCGTAAGGAGATCCGATATGAATGGAGTGAGGAATGTGAAAGAAGTTTCCAAACTCTCAAGGATCATCTCACTACAGCTCCAGTGTTAGCTCTACCAATAGAAGGAGAGGAATTCGAGGTCTACACTGATGCTTCTGGTATTGGCCTCGGATGTGTCCTAATGCAACAAGGAAAGGTCATAGCCTACTCTTCACGTCAACTGAAGAAGCATGAGGAGAATTATCCCGTCCATGACTTAGAACTGGCCGCGGTGGTATTTGCCCTAAAGATATGGAGACACTACTTATATGGAGTGCAGTTTACTGTATACTCCGATCACAAAAGTCTCAAATATCTATTTTCACAAAAGGAGCTAAACATGAGACAAAGACGCTGGCTGGAATATCTCAAGGACTTTGACTTCAATATACAATATCATCCCGGAAAGGGTAATTATGTTGCTGATGCCTTAGTCGAAAGCCGAGAGTAATAATAGCCAATTGTATGATACAAGAATGGAGGTTGCTAGAACAATTCTCCGAGCTCAATATAAGCTTGGACAAGGAAGCCAAATTTGTCACATTATCTCATGTAAACATACAGTCAGATTTATTATCTGAGATACAAGCACTTCAGGATGATGATCCTATATTAGTGGAAATCAAAGGCAGATTAGAAGGACAATCTGATTTTCAACTAACTTCTGATGAAAGATTATTATTCAAAGGTAGAACTTGTATACCCGACTGTCCGGAATTAAAGAAGAAGATCTTAGATGAAGCTCACCGATCAAGGTACACTATTCATCCAGGATCAACCAAAATGTACCAAGATGTAAAGAGGAACTTTTGGTGGCCCAACATGAAAAGAGAAATAGCGGACTATGTATCACGCTGTCTCAAATGCCAACAGGTCAAGGCGGAACACCAAAAGCATGCTGGAAAACTACATCCTCTAGATATTCCTAAGTGGAAGTGGGAGGATATTGGTATGGACTTCATCATGGGTTTGTCTAAATCTAAAGGAGGACATGATGGAATCTGGGTTATCATTGACCGATTAACTAAATCGGCACATTTCTTGCCAATAAAAAGTTGATGGTCAATTGATGTGCTAGCTGCACTATACATCAAAGAAATAGTCAGGTTACATGGAATTCCTGTCTCAATCGTGTCTGATAGAGATCCCCGTTTCACTTCTCATTTTTGGAAGGGATTACAACATTCATTGGGAACAAGGCTCAACTTTAGTACTGCTTTTCACCTACAAACAGATGGTCAGACCGAGAGAACTAATCAAGTTGTTGAGGATATGCTAAGAGCTTGCATCATTGACTTTGGTGGAAGCTGGCATGAACATTTGCCACTAGTGGAATTTGCATACAATAACAGCTACCAGGCAAGTATTCAAATGGCACCTTTCGAAGCTTTATATGGAAGGAGTTGCCGATCACCCTTATGCTGGAACGAAGTTGGAGAGAAACAACTGTTAGGTCCAGACATGGTAAGGGATACAACTGAGAAGATACAAGTAATCAGGAAAAGATTACAAGTTGCTCAGACAAGGCAAAAGGCTTATGCTGACACAAGAAGGAGAGATCTTGAATTCCAAATCGGAGATCATGTATTTCTCAAGATATCACCTGGACGTGGCATACGAAGATTTGGTGTTAAGGGCAAGCTTACACCAAGATTCATCGGACCATTTGAGGTACTCGAACAAGTTGGTGAGGTTGTTTATCGCATCGCATTGCCTCCTCAATTGTCCGAGGTACATAATGTATTTCATATATCTATGTTGAAGAAGTATGTGCACGATCCATCGCATATTATTGAACATGGAGATCTGATGATCCAGAAAGATCTCACATATGAACAGAAGCCTATGAAGATCTTAGATCGTGAAATACGAGCTCTAAGGAATAAGGTTATTCCCATGCTCAAGGTGCAATGGAACAAGAATTCTGAACATGAAGCAACATGGGAGACCGAGGAATCTATGAAGAAACGATTTCCCGAATTATTATAAGAGGTATATGTTCTACATATATATATATTGAATTTGGGGACCAAATTCTTTTTAAGTGGGGGAGGGTGTAGCAACCATGATAAATGAATATTTGAAATGAATTAAAATATATATACTACAGAAGTAATACAGATAATAAGAAGAGGGTTAAATAGATGAAATAAAACAAGATACAAATAACGCCTCTTAGTAAGGCGTTAATTTAAAAAGGAACGCCTCTATCTACGGCGTGACTAAAGAAAGGACGCCCTCACCTGACGGCGTCAAATTCCAAACGCCAAAAAGGGCAAGGCCAAGAAACGCCCTTTACTTGGGCGTGTTTTAAAAATAAGGAACGCCCTTATACAAGGCACTTCTTAAGAAACGACCTGTACAAGGTCGTCAATTCAGGAATCGACGCCCTGACCAAAGTCGTTAATTCCATTCGAGTTCCGTTCGACACCAGAGCTTATCCAGGGAAAGATTAACCTAATCCAGTAAGTGTCTACTAGGGTAAGGACTCTATTAGGGATATATTACCCTCACACGAACACTAACTCTAATAGGATTTCCATAACCCTATAAATAATACGTTCGATCCAAACCTAAACCTATTTGACCAATCGACTGCAGAGGTATGTGAAGAACCAATAGTTCTTCTTATTTCTTATTTGTTCTGTTCCCTTTTCTTATGTACGTAGCACATGAAGAATTAACGATTCTTCATCCCTTCTTACAGGTTAAGAAGCTCCTACGAAAGAACCAGGTGATGTTCTTTCTTCCTTAAATCCTCATCGTTTCCTACTATACGATCATGTATTGATCTTCTCTTATGTGTAGGAAGTTTGTTTTTTCATCAACCGGTTACTCCATCTGACCTTGCTACTGTGGATATTGGGTTGACAAAACTCAACTTCCTTCCTTCCGAGAAGGCCCTGTTAACAAATAGAGTTTTTCACCTTCATTCGTCCAGCTTCAGACAGTTATTAAGGTAGGTTTTCTCAAGTTACTGTAGCCCAAATGAAATTAATGCAAGATATATATATACAAGCATGTCATGCATACGGTTATTATAGTTTCCATGCATTTTCTGCAATATTTTGAAAGAGACGCCCCTGTCAAGGGCGCTAATTCACATGAAACGACCCTTCCCAGGTCGTAAATTTCATGTTTAACGGCCCGTACTCAGGCGTTAATTTCTTTAAACCGTTAATCACCCATCTTAAGAACTGATTATCTAAGAAATCATGATTATAAATATATGCATGATCCTATGTCTTCAACCTGCTAACTTTACTGTCATGATATTACATTCGTTCCTCTATTATCCTGAAATTATTACTGTCCTTAAAGTTTCTGAAGGAACTTGAATTAACGACTTGGGCAAAGTTGTTTTCCACATATTAGCACCCCCTCATAGGGCGTGAATCTGAAAGATAACGCCCCTTCCTAGGGCGTGTATCGGTTAAAATCCTGAAATTTATATATTCTGAAAAATAGAATTAAATAGTAACGCCCCTGCCCAGGGCGCGTTTTGATAATTCCTGAAAATTAATTATATTCTGTCAAATATGTAAACAATAAGACGCCTTCTGGTGTAGTCGTCAGATCTTGAAGAAACGACCCTGACCAAGGCGCGTTTTAGATAAATTACTGAATTAATGAAAATTCTGCAAAATAGAAACACGTGTAAACGCCCTTATGTTAGGCGTTAATTACTTGAGAAACGACTTGACCTAAGTTGTTATTTTCTGTAAACTGATTTTTATCCTGATTCTGTTAACCGATGGTTTCATATTATACATATACGTATATATCGGCACTATTCTCCACTCCGTGAGTATAGTCCCACTTTTCACGTTGTTTTATCGATCACACTCAACTCTCATTGACATACAAGCTCTCCATTGGACATTCCGTTCCTTTGGACTAGCGAGTTAGTCATAGAGACCTCCGTAAGACTCCTCGTACCTTGGATTCCCTCAAGGTCGACTGAGCTGGTTGTACCCTAAAAACCCATTACACCATTGATGCCATGTCACTCTAAAGAAACATGGGATACCGACCCTTATGATTATACAAAGAGTATATCATAAGAAATTCTTAATGGGATGATGATATCATGCCATATCATGTCATTCTTGTAAAAACCTCAATTCTATGATAGGAATGAGGGTATCTTACCTTTGATATACTGTTCATGTGGACCTCAATTCTATATAAAGAATGTCCATACTGATTTGTCATGGTACCCAAGTTAAGGGAACCATATTCTACCTAGATTTTTATCGATATCGTGATTATACCGTTATTATGGCCATTCTATGTCCTTTGTCATATTTTGGACTCTATTCTATCAAAGTTGTCATACGTGTCTATAAGCTTGATTATTGAAATTCTACGTTGGCTATAAACAAGAGTGGATGTCAAAACACATGATAAATGCCTGCGCATATAGGGCCCGATCTGGTCCTGGGAGGAGCACCCGAAAGTACTTGTGCCCATGGGAGTTAAAATGATAAGGTATCTGGCATTATACCGAGTACTTGACTTGCTTGATTGGACATTCCACACACATCTTGTACTTGAATCGTACTTGACTTGACATGAATTGCGTGGCCTGAAAAAGGGTAATTTACTTGCTTGATACATGATAGCCAAAGTTCTTGACATGACTTGTTAAACGTACTTGCTTGAATATCTTGAATAAACTTGTTATCTTGTTGAAAGTTCATGATTAAGTTCATCTTATTTCCTTGATATTACATTCTCTCTATCTTGTCGTTTTATGCGAGCATGCATAGCTTTATTGCATTCATGAACCCCTTGCTGGTACTTGAGATATAATTTCCTACTGAGCGTTCGCTCATTCCGTTTGTCCCTTTTTACTTTTCAGGTAAGTCCGACGATGGAAGTCAATCGGATGGGAATGGTCAAGAGTGAAAGTGATAGAGCTGCTCAAGTGTCATCTAGTCTTTTCTATAGTCTCTTGAGTCAAATATGTATTCTTTTCCTTTTTATTAAACAGAGTATTAGATTTGTAATAGTCTATCCATTATGAAATAAAGGATTGGGTTATCTTGTGCATCTCTGTCTTTGTGTCGAATACACGACCACTCTAATTGACATGATTGATATAAACTCGTCACGCGTCTCCGGGTATCTTTCGCGCTCGGGGCGTGACATGTGACTCCTCGTGTATCGGTTCCGACGATCGCCGCCGCCGCCACGAGCCGCTACCGCACCGCCAACGCCATCAACGGAGTTCTACCTGTGCAGTACCACAACAGCTTGTTCGAAATTCACAGGTCTTCCCCTAGCTCATTTGGCTACCAAATTTGGAGGCGTTGTTCCTGGGATGTTCTTCTCCACCCACAAAAATCAGGCCAGCATTCAGATCACGTTTCCTATATTTTGATTTTCGTCCACTCTTCCATTTTGGTTCTGCCAGAGTTCTGTCCAGGTTCACCTCCGTCCTGAGTTTCATGTCTTAGAGCCACTTTTGAATTTATGTTAGTTCACCCAATTTTACTAGGGGTTCCATCCATCCACCCCTTCATCCACAATTTTTCTCAATTTTTGATTCGCCCATCTCATATTTTCTAAAAATCTTTCTCAGACCCATCTATAGTTCTGTCCACCTGTTCCCAGATCCGATCACCAGTCACCCAAAAAATCATAACAAATCGGAGCCACCTCCAAATCAAATTCTCAAAATAGTCCCCATTCCGTGGTTTGATTCCCTACAACTTCTAAGAATAGCTCAAGAGCTGAATCAGAGGTTTACTAGGCGGTCAACGGTGGTTCTCAGACAAGTGCCCTGCAGATCTGAGATTTCGGTTACTGTACAACAGGGATTTGTAAATTCATTAAAGTCTAGATCCGGCCAGATCCAGCAGATCTCTCTGAGTTTAGATTGAGGCATTTGAAGATAGCTTTCCAACTATAGCTCATGCGTCCCGATCCGACGTCGGGATTGACCGCAGCGGCCATTTTCGCCGGAGCGCGCGCCGGAAGACAGCAACCAAAATCCATGGGTTATTAGTTCAAGAGTTGGGAATCGGGGCCGATCGACCCCCGATCGGTGTTCCCGGCCGACCGCCGTCCGTGGAGGCGCGCCACCAGGGGTCCCCATCACAGTGGGTCCCACCCCTGCAGTTCCGGATGACAGCGCCATCCGTGGGCCCAGCGGGCCCGTAGAAGCCGCCGTTCGGAAAGCACGAAAACGCGGAGTTCGGCACCGCCGGGCGACATCAAGATGCTGCCCGTCAACCCGAGTTGCGTGATTCCCAGACCCCACATGTGACCTTTTACCTCCCTGCATGGAGTGGGTCGACTTAGTGTATTGCTGTAAGCATTGTTAACCGGGAGTCCGTAATTCGGCCGGGGTTGTCTTCGCCACGCCGGGTGCGTGGAGGTAATGGTTCGAACCTCTTGGCGTTCATTTGCTTAGCTAGTATATGGTCTTTTGCCGCTGCCGAGAGTGTAGGTACTAGCCCGTGTGTCCATGTCACCGCTGTGAGAGCGAGAGTGACCCGTCCCGTGACTCGATCCGAGTCCGGAAGTTGAGTCGGACTACCCTTGACCTCCGCCGGTTCCTTAACTGCGCACGATCCGCGCTTTCCCTCGCTTGGGACGACGAGTGAGCTTCCACTTCTGTTAGCGACGTTTCGCCACTAGGAGCTCGTAGTGCCGGGCTTAGTGTCTCCCTGGTGTGTGTTGCTGGTCGTGTCTTCATCTAGAGTCCAAGGGTGGCACCATATAGTGTCGTCTCCCGTGTCCGTCCCGCATCATCTTTCTTTCTCTTTCTCTTCTGATGCTCGCTCTCTGACGGCTTCTTCTTTGTGCTCTCTGGTTCTTCTCTAAGATGGACACTCTCTTTTGCACACCCCTTTTTCTTTCTTTCTTGCGCCGCTTCCCTGTTCGAAAGATGAGAGTCTATTTATACAAAACAGAGTATCATAGCTCATTTTGGATAGAATGATTTGATGCCCCTTTTATTTCTATTAGACCACGTGGCAGGAGAGAGAAGAATATTTCTGACATAGAACCCTCGGATCACATGTCCATCAAGGGTTGACTTAGGAACACGTGCCTCCTCTCTAATTCGAGCTCACGTGATTGCCATGAGTTCAGACAGATTTACTAAGGTCCCACTGCTGCCAACTGCTCACTCAAGCATTTCATCAAACACCTTACAAGGAGGAGTATGCTCAGACCTTGCTGCTGTATGCTCAGACCTGCACGGTGCTAGCAAACATGCTGCACCGACCTTGCATGCGTTGAAGGCAAGACATGCACCGACCTTGCATGTGTTGAAAGCAGGGGTTGCACCGACCTTGGTTGCCATGCTGCACAGACCTTACTATGTGCTCAGACCTTCACAGTGCTAGTGAATAGGTTGCACCGACCTTCCTCTATGCTTGAGAAGGATTGCACCGACCTTGCATTGCATGAAGGCAATCCTTCCGCTGTGTTTGATAAGGAGACCTTGCGCCTTTGAAATCAAAACCTTGTGTCGTGCCTTTCATATGTGCTCAGAACTTATGTGTTATAAGGCAACCTTAACTGTATTGTGTTCTTCAGCTGCGCTGACCTTGTATGCATAAACTTCTTCAGTTGCACAGACCTTGTGTGATGAAGCGAGAGTGTGCACCGACCTGCATATGCAATTTTAGAAACCTGCACCGACCTTTATATGTGAAATGCAAAACGTGCACCGACTTTATGTATTGAAGTGAAAAACATGCACCTGAAGTCCTGTGGATGCACTTTTCGACACGCTCATTGGTATGTTTCTTTAAGTCGATTTATTCTATGGGTTTATTCATTTATTAAGTGCGTGGGTGTGCCAGTCATAGAGTGACGATTTATTATGCACTCGATCTGACTAATCAGACGATTGTGTGATTTTTGTCGGGACCAGAATCCACCGCGCCATAAAGGCCACGGCGTCATTTACATCCCCTTGGAGAGGGGAACACCCTTGATTAATCGTCGAGAATCAGGGCCTCATGGCCTGGAAACTATATCGAGAGAAACAAGCCGATAGCGGTCTCGAATCAGTCGGAAAGCCCGATGTCTGGGGAAGCAAGCATTCGGAATTCGTCGGTCACTTAAGGGACCATTCTGATATTCGGATGAGCGTCCGGCTTCAGAAAATCGTGATCGTCACGGGGAAAACCGGAGCATGTGTATGTTGGGATACGATAAATTTATTGTTCAAAGGAACATGAAATGTTCAGTTAAATGCCGGTCAGAGCGGTCAGAAACTGATAAGTTTGTCGGCCCGGTGCAAGATCGAGCTGCGACCATACTGCGGTGGGCCCCCCGCGGTCGAAGTCGGGCTCGCGTGAGCATCGTCAATGTTTCCGGTGCCAAGGGGGGGCAACAGGAGGATGTCCTGGGACCAGATCTGAGAACCAATATACGTTCAAAGGGAGCGGGCTATAGGCCGAGGATATGGGTCAGGTGATGGCCATGTTCGGGGCGGACCCGAGGTCTAAGCATGGCCCACGGAGGCCTTATTGATATTCCCATGCAAAGGGTCCAGGGATGACGAGAGCCACCTCGTCCCATTCATATTTTTGTCGGTCATTCATGGACCCCTTTACGTTCGGACGAAGGTCCGTATTGAAGGTGCGGTATAGACGAAAACAAACCCGTACAAATGTATGCCGAGAGTATGGCAAGTTTAATGCAAGTGCGGGATTAGATCCCTGTATATATATCGGTCACTAACGGACCATTCATTGTTCGGACGAGAGTCCGCATTTGAAGCATCAAAAATGACGATAAAGCCATACGAATATCTGCCGTAGGTACAGCAAGTTTAATAGGATTGCAGGATTGGATCCCGATAGAAGTGGGTCAAGCTAATGGACTATTGGCCCGAGACGGTTTCAGACTATGGCCATGTCGGGATCCCCGAGGTCCACGTCCGATGCCATGGGGCGTCATTGATTTTCTCTTCGCACATAGTCTGGGAAAACGAGGGTCCCAAGGTATGCGTGGATGTCGGTCATTGGCGGACCATTCCTTGTTCGGACGGAAGTCCGCGTTTGTAGCGTAAGACGCGGTGACAAACCGTACAAATGTCTACCGTGAATCCGGCAAGTTTAATGCGGATGTGGGATTAGATCCCGGTAGAGGTGGGTCAAGCTGATGAACTATCGGCCGGGGATGTGTTCGGATCATGACCATGTCGGGGGTTCCGAGGTCCACGTCCGATACCACAAGGCATCATTGATTTTCTCTTTGCACCCAGTTCAGGAGAGAGGTTTATTAAGTATAAAGCCCGAACTCGCCATCGTCGCAGGGGTCAAGGGGGCAGCGCCCCTTGCGGGGGTTTCCGGGGGCGGAGCCCCCGGAACAAAATTTTGATTATAGAGAGGGTTACATTGATTGTTCTCGTGAGAGTGGTTCATTGTTTTTTATTTCATTCATTTGTTTGGGTCCTTTCTTTTAATTTATTTATGAGTTTTAAGCTTTTATTCCATTTGGTTAATTGTGTTTTTTTTATATGGGGGGCACGCCGGATTAGGATGGCAAGGGAGCGCGCTGGGTATGGAACCTCAAGGAGGGCGCCGTATTAAGAATGGGCAAGGGGCGCGCCGTGTTAAGAAGACTATAGGGGCCACGCCGTTTTAATGCAATACAAGGGAAATGGGCGCGCCATATTAGGAATGGGCAAGGGGGCATGCCGTTTTAAGATGTATAGAGGAGTGGGAGCGCGCCGTTTAAGGCCACGCCGGATTAGGATGTGCACAGGAGCAAATGGAAATGGGCGCGCCGGGTTAAGATGTTGAAGGCGCATGCCGATTTAAGGTTCAAAGAGGGAGATGGGATTCTGAGAGTGACGTTAAACCGGCACGGTGGAATAGTCACCGCGCCGTATTAAACTCTCCCGAGGGTTTATTGCTTTGACTGTGTGTTTCTTTTCTTTTCTTTCACCCGTAGGTGGGTTTTATGATCCGTTTGTTCATCCATTTGGTAGATTAAGTAGGTAATGAGGTGGCGTTTAAGTGATTTGTTCGGAGGAGTTTATTGTGTAAGATTTTAGGAGGGTAATGATGCGGGACGAGACACAGACACGACAAGCTCGCGATCGTCCCTTAACGAGGGAAGCGTCGGACGTGCGCGGTTGAGAAACCGGCAAGGGCTAGGGTGGTCGGCTCTCTCTTTCGTGCCCGGATCGGGTCACGGGACGGTAACGCTCTCTCTCACAGCAGCGGTGATATAAATAGAAAGTGAGCTAATTACCCTATCATGCTCTCTAGCAGCGGCATAAACAAGCATATATGAAATTAAGCAAAATGCCAAGTAAGGGAGCGAATGCGATACCTCCACGCGCTCGGCGTGGGGAAGACGGACCCGGCCGAAAACTCGTACTGCCGGGAAACTTAACACACAATAATTACAGCAAAGGAAATATGCCCACTCCACGCAGGGAGGTAAAGGGCTATACAAATGGGCCCGGGAGGACCGAATTCGGGTTGACGGGTGGCTTCGGGTGTTGATTCGGCTACACGCGTGTTCACGACCGTGGGGCCCACGTGCTGTCAGGAGGGGCCTTGTGGGACCCGGTGGTACCGCTGTAGTGGAGACACTTAGAGAAGTGCTCCCCGGGCTGGCGGCACGCTGGTTCGCCGGCCGGAGGCCGGGCGGCTCCGTTCGGCACCGGTCGGAAAAATCGATCGGAAATCTGCCGGTTCTGTATTTCAGCGCGCGCTCCGGCGAGAACGGACGCTGCGATCAGCACCGGTGTCGGAATGTGACGAGATCTGAGCTGTTGGAAAGCTGCTTCGAAGTACTACAATCTAGTGGCCTTCAGAAAAATTCACCAGATTTGTACTTTGTGTTGGAGAATTTTATATGCTGCTATTTTACAGTAACCGAAGACTCAGATCTGCAGAGAACTTTCTTGTTGATTTCCGTTGATCGTGAAGTAGATGTCCGAATTTGAAGATGTGTTCTTCAGCAGGGTTGTAGGAAATCGAACAAGGAAACTAGGACTATTTTTGGATCTAGATTTGGAGGTGGTGGTGATTTGTTCTGATTTTGGAAGTGGAGGGTGGTTGGATCTGGGATCTGACTAAAAACACTGTATCAGAGGAAGAACACGAATTTCTAAAAATAGATAGAAGGTTGATACAAAATTAAGAAAATTTGTGGAGGTAGGGGGTGATGGACAGAACTCCTAGTAAATATGGATGGATTGGACAAATCAAAAAGAGGGTCGGAGGGGGAGAACTCAGAGGTTCTGTCACTATAGATAGAAACCTGGCAGATCTGTGATGACAGGTTGGAAGAAAATGTAAAAATACTAAACGATGGGATTTTGGCGTGAAAATTTAGGTGGATCTTTGGATGTAAGGGATGAACACACCATAAAAAATTCAGATCAATCCAAGCTCATGGCTGAGACAGAAAATTCTTCAAAGCTTCTATGGTCGGACAAAGATAGAACTGCAGAGGCGGCTCGATGGCGGCATGAACGGCGGCGGCGGTGGCACAGACGATCACCGGAGGTTGAGAGGGGATGATAGAAGGTAGAATCACTCTAGAACTTGGGGTTGGGGAGGGAAGAACAGCAGGGGAGGAGAGAGGGGTGCACCAAGCTCCTTGCTTACACACAAAAATTAAGATTTTTCATTCAATTTCACATGAAAATACAAGCTTATATATGGTTTACATCAAATGCAATGTGGACCCTTAGATCTAGGGAAGAGGATTGAAGGGCTGGGATTGCATTCTAATAACACACAAAAAATATTAAACTAAGGCAAGTGGAATGGGGCGCCACTTGACCATGTAGTAGAAGGTTGAATGGGGTAGGTGGGATGGGTGTAGAATGTTGACATTCTTAACCCTTTGTCTACCCATGTGGCATATGACTAGTCCAACCTTCTAGATGTCCACCTAGGATGGTTGACCAGCCCCACAAGATGACATGGACCAATGGGAAAGGGCTGAGGGCCCCATTGCTGGTCCTACTGACAAATTATATAGAAACCCAAACAATTCATGGGAATGACGCATTGGCTGATAAAACCGTACAATTGCGCGTATACTTTCCCTTGGATATAAAAATAAACTAAAGGATATAAATGCAATATGAAAAGGTACTGGCTCGGTGTCGATTCCCATCAACTCTCCCCGGGTGGGAGGAACTCGACCGCGTCGAGTAGGGGTAGGGATGCTCGAATACTCCGGTGGATCTGTCACCGTGCCAAGTAAGGCGGGTACGCTCCACTCCAAATGATCGTCACCTGCTCATTCCATATATACTCGATATGCGCAAACTGCTATGGTCTGAAGGTGGACACTCCGGGTGGGGCACTCTCAAAAGGAAGGGAAGCGGCTCAAAGACTCACTAGGAATTACCTCTAAGTCCCTATAGGTGATTGATCCGGGTATAGATGTAGAATCGACCCCATACTCATCAAGTGAGTCCACTCGCCTCTTACTCATAAGAGACCGACAACGAGCTTGCACAAGACTCATGCAGACTTACCATGCAATACACACAACAATCGACTCGAAACACACCACACAAACAAACCACACAAGAATACACGCTGACTCATGCACGACTCGAGACTAAGGTGGTAGCATCAAGCCCACTAGGTGGCCGCATCCTGGGCGGCAGGAGAGTTGTCCCACTCTTCCCCCCCCAAGGCATAGTTGTCATCGGCTAGTGCCTCATCGGCCACGTAATTGACACACTCAAGCTCAGGAGGTGCGGACTCTCCCACACCTAAGGCTAGGGTGGCGCGAGCGGGACACTCGCTGGCAATGTGGCCAAATCCATGACAGTGGAAACACTGCACTCGCGATCGACTACTCTCCTCGAAAAGAGGGGCCTTACCCTTATCATCCCATCGGGTAGGGGGTGTAGGCAGCACTGGGGGAGGTGTAGGTGCCTTGGACAATAGTGGAGGGGGTGCCAGTGCCAGAGGACGGGCTATAGGAGCCGGGGGACGGGCAACGGGTGCCGGTGGTTGGGGTGGGAATAGATCCCGGGGTGGAGGAGGACGAGGCCGTGGAGCGAAGTGCTCCTGAGGTCGAGCCATGGGAGGCCGCTGATGTGGGCCTATGGAGTGACGGGGCTCGGTACTACAGAGAGGGGTGGGGCCCAACCGATGGCTAGACTCGAACTCTCCCTCAAATTGCTCCATCTCGAGAGCAACTTGGTATGCCTCTTCCAATGTCTTGGCATTGCGGCGGAAAAGCTCATACTGGTAGTGTGGCCGCAAACCACGTCGAAAGCGGGACATGGGCATGGTACTCTCTTCCGTGACACCACATCGTAGAAAGTACTCATCAAACTCCGCGATGTATTCGGAGACGGACCGATCTCCCTGGCTAAGACTTTGCCATCTATCGATGAGTCGCTGGCGATATGTGGGAGGAAGGTACTTTTGCCGAAGTTTATTCTTCATCTCGGCCCATGTGTCGATCGGGGGTTCTAGCCGCTGAAGTAGTAGGCTCTCCACATTCTTCCAATAGGTTTGTGCCTGCCCCATGAGTTTCATGGTGGCGAATCGGACCCTTCGACGCTCCGACATATCATACCACTCAAAGTAACGGTCCATGCCGAACTCCCAATCTAGGTAGACTTTCGGATCCAAAGACCCGTAAAAAGCGGGAGGGTCCGCTCGCACGGTCTTACGGTGATGCGACACAAAATATGAGTTCGAGATTTTCTTCTCTCATTGTATTTTTCTCCAATATTTCTCATCATTTTTTCCCTTTTGTCAATTTTTCACGTCTCTTCCCTTTTTTTATTTCTTTTTTTTGTGGCAATTTCATTTTCTGTATCCTCATCTTTCCAGAATTCATCACCCCATTTTATTTTTAAAACCTCCTCTTTAACTCATTTCTCTCGCTATCATTCTTTTACTCTCAACAAAATATAACCGAGATAGAGAGAGGGTGAGCGAAGGAGAGAGAGAGAGTTGAATGGAGAGACAATAGTTTACATGGGAAGAGAGGGGGAGAGAGAAAGGACTTAGAGAGAGACAAAGCAGGAGGTGGGGATCGACAGTGGCAGCGTGGTAGCATCATGGGCGCCTGCGTGATCGGCATGCTCGGAACGGTGGATAGCAGGGGGGCTCATGGCGGTCGACAGAGTGATAGGTTGTGACCCCTTGGCTGGCTGTTGTTGCCGGGGAAGAGCGCTACCGGTGAGGATCGGCTCTCCATTAGATGGTGATGACGGTGGCGAACTGAGAGCGGCAGGGCGAGGAGTGGCTGCCATGGTCGCCTTGCTCGGAGGGGCCGTGTTTGCCATGCTCGAATGTCGACGTGCGCAACGGGATAGTCGATGTCGTGCTTGCTGCGTTCATGGGTGCCACCTTGCTCGGAGGGGAGGTGGACGCTCGGACACGGGGTTGCATGGCCAAATGCCATGCTCGGTCCATGCTCTGGTGCATGCTGATGAGGTGCAAGAACGGTAGTTCTGGAACTGGGCGTAGGCACAGTGCGGGATGGCCAGCTCTGTTCTGGACGGCGGCAACAAGTGTAGTCCGCCGTGGCTTCATGAGTGGAGCAGTGACGATGTTGCGGGGATGTTGGTGATGCAGGTGGTTGCGGCTGTTCTCGTAGGACGACGACGATGGTGAAGGCAGTGACCATGTCCAAGTAGAAGGGTCCGGGGGTGAAGCACGACTCCATGCAGAGGGATCCGGTGGCCTTCCCCATATGGCGGCCATCTCCATGCAAAGGAGAGAGAGGGGAGGGGGAAGGGGGCACCGGCGGTGCCCCTGTTCCAAACAGGGGGCCCGGTCGCGGGTTAGAGAGGGGAATAGTGAGGAGGCCAACGCATGGGGGAGAGGGTTTATGGTGCCATGGGGGGTGGCGTTGACGTACGTGTAGGGATAGAGAGAGAAGGAATGAGGCAATAGTAAGAGGATGGGGGGAATGCACCGCGGTGTGTGTGTGTGTGCAGAGGAGAGGGCGAGAGTTTGGAGGGTGGATACGTGTGTGGGAAGGGAGAAAGATAGAGGGAGATGAAGTGTGAGAGGTAGAGAGGGTTTGAGAGAAGGAGAGATTGGGACGCTGCCAACATGTGGAGGGAGGGGAGAGGAGAGGAGTATAGAGAGGTGGGGAAGGTGCAGGGAGAGGAGAGTAGTTGGCATGGTAGGACCGGAGGCTCTGTTTTGGGCAGTTGGGAGGGCTAGCGATGCATGTGTTGGGGAGGTGGTGTTTTCAGAAGGGGGGCAGGGTGTATGGTGGCAGGTGCATGGGGGCTGGCGAGGTGAGTGGTGGGGTTGTCTTGATGGAATGGGGAGGGGGGAAACAACAGTGGAGGGAGAGGGTAGCTGGGGGTGGAGCAAGAGAATGGGAGGGAGGGAATGGTTCAATGGGGAGGGAGATGGCTGCGGAGGGGAGGGGTTATGGTGCCGCTACGTGCATGGCGATAGGGGGGGGGGTGTTGGGTTCTCAGATGTGCAGAGAAAAGAAGGGAGTGGGAGGTGAGGCCTTGTGCAGATGGTGGTGCAGATTGGGCTAGAGAGAGAAAGGGAGGGGGAGAGGCCAGGCTAGATGCTGTCGGAGGGGATGCAAGGAGGAGAGATAGAGAGGGCTGAGAGTGAGGTCAGTGTGAAGGATGGTGAAAGGGAGAAAGAGGAGATTTAGAGAGAGAAAGAGAAGGAATGGAGTGGTGGGGTGGGTGCTGCGAAGGAGAGGCCTGTGGCGGTATCGATCTGTAGGTAGAGAGAAGCAAATAGAGGGAGAGAGTGGGGGTGGGAGGAATGAAGGAGCCCGGTGCAGAGGGAGGCGACAGTGGTGAACATCTCCAGTGTGTGTGAAGAGAGTGGGTGCGGTGGTGTTAGCCAGAGAGGGAGAGAGTAAAGGTGAGTGCCATGACTGTGGGAGTTCTAGAGAGAGAAAGGGGAGAGAAAGAGAGGGGGCCACTGGCGGCTGTAGAAGGGAGAGAGGGAGAGACGTAGGAGGGAAAGGAGGGGAAAATAGGTAGAGTGGGTGGGGGTTTCCCCATCTTTCCAAAAACTTTAACTCCATTTCATTACTTCTTAAAATGAGGTTACATAACACATTTATAGACTCCACAAAGAAAATCAAAAGACACTCATTAAACTTCAACTAACACCTAAGACTTATTATATCTCTAGTGGGAAGACTAAAAGACACTTAATAAAGACTATCACATGATGTGGATATTTTATTTCTACTACAAAAGAAAACACACATCTAGGCCCACTAACATGGCCCATTAACACAAAACTCTTAAAATAGCAAATATAGTTTGATAGTTGCCGGTGCCGCTTTGACGATCGACCGTTGTCGCTTGTCGATCCCGTAACGATTCCGTCAAACCCCTCCGGTTGGAGGAGGTTCGACCTCGAACCTCATAGCTCAGGATCCCGGTTGGATGGAGCAACCCGATAACCTGGCTCTGATACCATTTGATGCGACACAAAATATGAGTTCGAGATTTTCTTCTCTCATTGTATTTTTCTCCAATATTTCTCATCATTTTTTCCCTTTTGTCAATTTTTCACGTCTCTTCCCTTCATAAGGACCCGGTCATCATCTTCATCTCGTTGTGGCTGAAAACCACGACGGCGTTGACCATATCCCTCATAGGCATTGTCGAAACCATAGTCCTCGAGACCAAGGTCACAGTGCGGTAGTTGGGAAACCCGAGGAAGGGCGGGTGGAGGAGCTTGTGGTGGCTGGTTTTGGGCCGCGGGAGCGGCCTGGACTTGGGCCATGGGAGCGGGTTGGACTTGGGCCACCGCGGGAGGAGGTGCGGGTGGGCCTTGGGCTGCCCCTGGAGGGTCCCCGTGTGACATCCTATCTAACCGCCCAACGAGGTCTTGGACCGACCTGTCGGAGGTCTCCAAGCGCCCCTCCATGGCTCTAAGGCGACCATCCATATTTTCAGAGAAAGTCGAAAGTTAGCATCGGATTGGTCCAACCTAGTCATAATGGCCATCATCGCCTCTTGTAGGGAGTGGAAGTCTCCCGAGATATCCCGTGGGTTGGCCATAGGTGGTGGTGGGGGTGAGTACTGAGTACCCCGACGAGTGGGCATGCAAACACACCGACTAGAAGACGCCGACTAAAGCAAAACACACTAAGGCAAAATGATGCGCCTAGACTTGACCAAAACGCGGTACGCGGCAGAGGTAATCGACCCGAAGGTCACTCGTGCAAGTGTGCGGCCTTCCCGATAGGCGTAGCCTAACGTTCGGACAACACCTTTTGATATACCGAGTAAAGGGATGTAATGCAAAAAGACACTTTTTTTTTAAACAATGATGATCCTAGACTCGACTTAAATCGACTAATGACTCGATGTAAATGACACTCTCTTTTTTTTATTTTGGACACCCTAGACTCAACCTCGCTCTGATACCAAATTGATGCGGGATGAGACACGGACACGACAAGCTTGCGATCGTCCCTTAACGAGGGAAGCGTCGGACGTGCGCGGTTGAGAAACCGGCAAGGGCTAGGGTGGTCGGCTCTCTCTTTCGTGCCCGGATCGGGTCACGGGACGGTAACGCTCTCTCTCGTAGCAGCGGTGATATAAATAGAAAGTGAGCTAATTACCCTATCATGCTCTCTAGCAGCAGCATAAACAAGCATATATGAAATTAAGCAAAATGCCAAGTAAGGGAGCGAATGCGATACCTCCACGCGCTCGGCGTGGGGAAGACGGACCCGGCCGAAAACTCGTACTCCCGGGAAACTTAACACACAATAATTACAGCAATGGGAACATGCCCACTCCACGCAGGGAGGTAAAGAGCTATACAAATGGGCCCAGGAGGACAGAATTCGGGTTGACGGGTAGCTTCGGGTGTTGATTCGGCTACACGCGTGTTCACGACCGAGGGGCCCACGTGCTGTCTGGAGGGGCCGTGTGGGACCCAGTGGTATCGCTGTAGTGGAGACACTTGGAGAAGTGCTCCCCGGGCTGGCGGCACGCTGGTTCGCCGGCCGGAGGCCGGGCGGCTTCGTTCGGCACCGGTCGGAAAAACCGATCGGAAATCTGCCGGTTCTGTATTTCAGCGCGCGCTCCGGCGAGAACGGACGCTGCGATCAGCACCGGTGTCGGAATGCGACGACATCAAAGCCGTTGGAAAGCTGCTTCGAAGTACTACAATCTAGTGGCCTTCAGAAAAATTCACCAGATTTATACTTTATGTTGGAGAATTTTATATGCTGCTGTTGTACAGTAACCGAAGACTCAGATCTGCAGAGAACTTTCCTGTTGATTGCCATTGACCGTGAAGTAGATGTCCGAATTTGAAGATGTGTTCTTCAGAAGGGTTGTAGGAAATCGAACATGAAAACCAGGACTATTTTTGGATCTAGATTTGGAGGTGGTGGTGATTTGTTCTGATTTTGGAAGTGGAGGGTGGTCGGATCTGGGATTTGACTAAAAATACTGTATCAGAGGAAGAACACAAATTTCTAAAAATAGATAGAAGGCTGATACAAAATTAAGAAAATTTTTGGAGATAGGGGGTGATGGACAGAACTCCCAATAAAATTGGGAGGGTTTGGACAAATCAAAAAGAGGGTCGGAGGGGGAGAACTCAGAGGTTCTGTCACTATAGATAGAAACTTGGTAGATCTGGGATGACAGGTTGGACGAAAATGTAAAAATACTAAACGATGGGATTTTGGCGTGAAATTTTAGGTGGATCTTGGGATGCAAGGGCTGAACACACCATAAAAAAATTCAGATCAATCCAAGCTCGTGGCTGAGACAGACAATTCGTGGAAGCTGCTGTGGTCGGACAAAGACAGAACTGCAGAGGCGGCTCGATGGCGGCACGAACGGCGGCGGCGGCGGCACAGACGATCACCGAAGGTTGAGAGGGGATGATAGAAGGTAGAATCACTCTAGAACTTGGGGTTGGAGAGGGAAGAACAGCAGGGGAGGAGAGAGGGGCGCACCAAGCTCCTTGCTTACACACAAAAATTCAGATTTTTCATTGAATTTCACATGAAAATACAAGCTTATATATGGTTTACATCAAATGCAATGTGGACCCTTAGATCTAGGGAAGAGGATTGAAGGGCTGGGATTGCATTCTAATAACACACACAAAATATTAAACTAATGCAAGTGGAATGGGGCGCCCCTTGACCATGTAGTAGAAGGTTGAATGGGGTAGGTGGGATGGGTGTAGAATGTTGACATTCTTAACCCTTTGTCTACCCATGTGGCATATGACTAGTCCAACCTTCTAGATGTCCACCTAGGATGGTTGACCAGCCCCACAAGATGACATGGACCAATGGGAAAGGGCTGAGGGCCCCCTTGCTGGTCTTACTGACAAATTACATAGAAACCTAAACAATCCGTGGGAATGACGCATTGGCTGATAAAGCCGTACAATTGCGCGTATACTTTCCCGTGGATATAAAAATAAACTAAAGGATATAAATATAATATGAAAAGGTACTGGCTCGGTGTCGATTCCCATCAGTTAATTCACAGGGGGGTTCACTGTGTGTTTATTTTCTTTCACCCGTAGGTGAGTTTTAAGATGCATTTGTTCATTGTTCTTGGTGTTCTTGGCCCTGGCAAGAATTGGGCAGCACCTCCACCGGATCGGGACTTGCCAGGGAGAAGTGAAAGCCACCACACGGATTACTCCCGGGTAAACTCTCAAAATGCGGAATGGCCTCACGGCGGTCCGTTAGCCCAAGTGTGGGTATGGAGCGCTCGAGGGCCAGCCTGGAGAGCGACCACGACTCACGGGCGATGATCTTTGGGGCGGGGTGAATGTTTGCCACAAGGGCAATGAATGTTCATCCGTCGAAGGTCTCCTTTGAGGGTCATTCCACGGAGAGGCATACCTCAAAGACTCGGGATGATCGGAGAGTGAAGAAAGGAAGCGGAGGCTACACAAGGAAGATTAGGCTTGCAAAAAGAAAACTCTTCTCTTTTATTCATCCACACAAACGGGGAATGTTTAGACACAGGGAGGCCCGTCCTGATGGAAAGGGGAAATACATCGGAGGGGGATGAAGGAGATGCACCGGTGGGGGAGAGGGGATGGAGCACAAGCTCCTCCCCCCTCCGGACTCACCTTCCCTCTCTCACACTCTCTCTCTTTCTTTTTCTTCACCTTACCGACGTGGGTGGACAGAGCTCCTTCTCTCTTTTCCTTCTTCCCTTCACTACACACAGCCGAGAGCCTTTTGTTCTCCTTTAGGATGGCCCGCCGAGGGAAAGCCAGCCTCTCCTCTTTTTGCTCTGTCGAACATGCAGAGTATATATAGAATGGGTTGCCCTTGTCGTTCCTGAACGGAAGAAACTCTCGCCATCTTCCTCCTCGTTCGTTGGGACATCCGGAGTTGACATGCCGCAGTGTCGTCCGTTGATTTGTGCAGTACGCTGCTACTCGTCTGAGGATGGGATGTTCGTGGGTTTGCCGGGGCCTGCTTCACCGCTGCCGCTTCTGTGTTGTCGAACGGAGGCAGATGCAGAGCTTTGAGCAGTAAATGTTATCTGCGCAGCGTATGATGCAGAACAGAGCATCGGAGTTTCGATGGGATGGCATGAGGTTAAAACGGTGGGGTGGAACAGTGATCATGCCGATTTAAACCCAAGTGCAATTGGTGCGCCGTATTAAGATTGCAAATGGGCCACGCCGTATTAAATGTTTGAAAGAAGAAGCTTTTGAAGATGGGCAAGACGGGTCCTTCAACTTTAGCGCGCCGGTTTAGCTTGTGCAAATGGGTGGCGCCGTTTTAAGCATCAAACGGGGATGGCCCCTTCAACAGGAGCACGCCGAATAACCAAAGCAAGGAGGGGCGCGCCGTTTTAATGCAACACAAGGGGGGCGCGCCGATTAAGGGCCTTGCCACGCCGTTTTAAGCACCGAATGAATTCTTTTCGAAGTCGCGGCTATTTATACGAACGTTGGCATCCCCGGAATGTTTTAGTTGCGATGCATGGCTTCCGCAATTTTCCATTCGCAGCTTCTGGGGCTCGGTCCAGGGCTTTGCGTGACTTTCGACATATGCCGAGACTGTGCCGGAGTTCTCGACTTTTCTTTGATTTAGCTCTCAGCACGGCCGACTATAGAGTTGTGGCCGTATCTTCCGTCCGGGGGGGCTCCCTCATTGGCTAGTGGACCACCAAGCAAATCCTCGTCCTGATCGGGCGAGGCATGAGGTTTATTCGGCTTTTCCATCTTCGGCTTGCTCTCGAGTGTCGAGACGTGCATGTCGTATGATCATCATCGATATTTTTTAACGTCCACAAGTCCCGCGATTAATGACACCCAAGAGGGGGGGGGGTGAATTGGGTGATAACAGATTTTAAGAACTTATACCCGATTTAAGAACAAGTATTAGGAGCAGGCAACAAACAAGAAAAGATCAGATGGATAACGAAATGAATCTGGCTAAAACAACCCTTGCAGCAGTTCTTTGATACTAGGCGGAGTTCGAGAATCTGAAGATTCTCTCACACAAGGTATTTTCCTCCTGACAGGATTGACCGCGTCGATCAGAAGCTACCTTTTGATATACCAAAGATCTCCCGTAAAAAGGTTAATAAAGCTAGATCTAAACAAAAGAACTATGATAACGCAGTATGCAACAAAGCTAGAACAGAGTAGGAGGTAGGAGATAAGGATCAAACCACACAGAACATCACGATTTTTAGGTGGTTCGGATGCAAGAACTACAAACTACGTCCACCCCTCACCGACTGTGAGGATTCACACACTATCTTATAGAAAGTTACAAGATCAAAGCACATACACACACAGACACTCGTGTGAATTCAGAATTCCCACGAAGGTGCACAAGCACCAAAACACAAAGAAGACTGAAGGATAAGGAGATCACTCACACACACATACACAGATCTGCGTAGGTCCACACACACATAGTTGTTTGAATATTACAAGAACACAAAATTAAAGCCCAACAAAATTGGAATGAGGAAATGAAGACACAAATTCAAGCTCCCCCTTAGTGGATGAAGATGGTATTTGATGAAGCTGGCTCCCCGCTCAATCTACACTTCAATGGCCTTCAAATCAACTTGAGAAGCTTGCACTTGGATGAAGAGCTTCTTGCTCGAAGCACTGTTCACGGAGCTACAGTGCACCTCTTCTTCTCCTTGATGGCCTCTCTTAATCTTGCTTGAATCAATTAGGTTTTTGACCCCAATGAGATTATTTATAGATCTTGGGTGGTCAAGGGACATGCCATAGACCAGATCCACAAATCATGGTAAAATTGGTGGCTTAGGGATTAAACAATTCCTAGAAGAAAGACTTCCCACGTTGGGAATAAAAAGTCAAAAATAGGGGGTTTTCGAAGCTGGCGGTCGACCTGTGTAAGCTGGCAGTCGACCTGAAATTTTACAGGAAATGCCCGTTCATTGCTGGGAAAACTGGTCAACCGCTAGAAGCTGGCGGTCGACCGATGATCGGGTTTTTTACAAAAAATAAAAGGTTAGCCAATGCAATATCATACATGAACGAATCAATTTATGGCTACCTTATTCCAATCAAGGTGTGTGGGTTTAAGCTTAGCCTTGGTGGTTTGGAAACCAACACAAGGATTTATGTATTTGGAAGGGTTTAGACAATTAAGCATAACACATGGTAAAGTAGCTTTGAATGCGTGTTAAGATTGAACTTAATTGTTGAAACATAGCACATGATAATGCGGGACGGACACGCGGCTTGGGACTCTAGCTCGCGATCGTCCCTAAGCAAGGGAAGACGTGGGACCGGGCGCGGTTGAGAAACCGGCCATGAGTCTCGGGTATCGGCTTTTTCGCGTTAACTCGGATTGAGTCACGGGACGGTCACTCACTCACTCCCGCAGCGGTGATACAAATGATATAACAGGCTAATAACCTATCACATGCAGCGGCATTCAAAAATATACAAGTTAAGTAAAATGTGATAAAGAGTGGGAGCGAGTTTACCTCCACGCTCCGGGCGTGGGGAAGACAACCCTGGCCAGTTACGGTAACTCCCGGTAACAACAGTAAAAAGTTAATTACATCCGTGAATTTTATTACCCAGTCCATGCAGGGAGGTAAAGGGCTACAAGTGGGGCCCGGGAGGATCGACCCTGGGTTGACGGGTAGCAATCTGGAGGTGCGTTCAGCACGAACTCGACCTGCTGGTCTGACTCGGTCCTGTGCCGACTCGGTACTGCACTGACTCGGTTCTGACTCGCTGGACAGCAAGGCGCAGATTCCAAAGGAATGATGCCCTCCTGAGGTCTTCCGAAGGCACCGCTTGGCTGGGATGATGGCGGGATGTCCCTAATCGACTCCCTGAAGTGGCGGTTCCAGAAGTTGACTTTTGATAATTTTGCACGAATTATTCTCGGATTGAATTTTCTGATCTGCACAGGGAACAAATTTGCGCGCCTCGGCGGTAAAAATTAGTTCTCTCAGATTCGAAATTGGATCGGGGTGAAACTGATCGGGTTGGAAAGATGACGCCCAAATCTACCACATACAAATTTTGTAGGTCGATCCAATGAAGGGATGAGAAATGGGAGGCTCTGCAAGACTGAGTTCATTTCTGCCCCGGATTGACAGACACACAGGGCAGCAAGGGATCTGCCTAAAATTGACCTTTGACTAAGGGGTAAATGATTTTTTCAGACTCAACAAAAATTATGGTGGAAGGGGGTATATGTGAGGAACACCTGGGAATGTTTGTGGATTTTCTAAAATTTTCTAAGAGGGTGGGAAAAATGAAACAAGGAGAGTCTGCCTCACAGATCTGCAAAAGGGTAGATTACTGAGAGGACAAATGGGAAAAATAACAAACTAAGGCCAAATGGCACGAAATTTGAACTGGAGATTAGGGGAGACACGTAGAACAAGCCCTCAAAGTTTGAGCTTGATCAGACAACTAGAACCAAAGATAAAATTTCAGAGAAGAGGTTCTATCTTGATGGAGATAGAACTCCGACGATGGTGGCGGCGGCGCGATGGCGGCACGAACGGAAGGCGGCGACTAGAAGTCGCATCCAGCAGAGGTTGGAGATCTTGGAGTCACACCAAGATGAGGGTTTCACACCCTAGAATGGGCAGCAATCATTGTTGCAAGGGGGAGAGGAGAGACATAAGGGGTGCCCTTGGGCTTGCTCTTGGTTAAAATACTTAATTCTTCATTAATATCTCTAATGACACTATACATAGGCTTATATAGAGAATGGCAAGGCGTGGGGGGATGGGAATTTCGTGGGAGAGAGGGGATTTTCTTCCCCATGTGGTCAAATGACCAAAAAAAATAAAAAATACAACATGGGATAAACTATATTATAAGGGGGAAGCATCTTGGACTTTAAGGGTTAGAATATTGGACTTTTTAATCTAATTATCCCCTTGAATGGTCAAGCCATCTAGAAGCCCACCTTGGACCTTTGATTGACCCCACATGGGCCCTAAGAGTTAGATGGACCAATAGGAAAGGAGATGGGGGCCCCTTGCTGGTCATACTGGACTTTTGCATAAAAACCCAAAGAATCCTAGGGAATGACACATTGGCTTATAAAGCCTTACAATTATGAACATACTTTCCAAGGATATAAAAATAAACTAAAGGACACAAATGTAAATAAAATGTTAGTGCTCTTGGCGTCGATTCCCATCAACTCTCCCTGGGTGGGAAGAACTCGACCACGTCGAGTAAGGGGTACGGCTGCTCGAGTAGCTCCGGCGGATCCGTCACCGAACCTGGAAGCACAGAGTACGCTCCACTCCACGTAATCGACACATGCTCTTCCCGTATAGATTCGATATGCGCACGCTGCCATGGGCATGAGGCTAGAGGTGGACACTCCAGGGTGGGGTCACTCTCAAAGGAGGGAGGCTGCTCAAAGACTCACTAGGAATCACCGCGGGTCCCTTATGTGACTAGATCCGATATGTGGAGTAGAACCGATCCCAATAGTCCGACAAGTCTCATACTTGAAAGGGACTGACAACACGAGCGTACAAAATCGACTCGACTCAACGTATGCACAGACACACAATGCACTCGACAAACAAACGAAACAAAGACTCATAAGGACCCTAAATAAACCTAATGTTAGTCCGACCCATACATGGGTGACGGCGGACCAGGACATCCGAATATGTGCTATGCATGCATCTTATGTACCCGAAGGTTGGTGGTATGGGAAACACCTAGACGCCCAAGTATGACCCAGTCATGCATGAACGGCCCTTTGGATTTGGGAGACTTGAGAGGGCTAGGAGAGCCGGGTGTGGACGAGCCAGGTGTGGGTGTATCGAGATTGGGCTTGGTGGGTATTGTTTACCCGGCCCGTGGGTTAGGGGTGTGGTAGTGGACTCCCTCGAAGAAATGAAGTATATATGGAGGGTCAAGGGGCCCACTAGGGAATGGGTCAAAGGGATCAAAGAACGTATGACCCCTTGTGGTGGGTTCCCACAAGTCACGATTCCATGTATGGAAGTCTTGAAGGTGTGTATGGTCACCTTCATACATTGTGGTAGATGGGACGATGATCATATGTAGGAAATAAGATTCCTCCCTCGGGCAAAAGGGTATGAAGTCGGGTTCGGTCGATAGGGGGAGGAAATAAAGAACCTCCGTGGTGACATGACCCACGGTGCATACGGAGGTGATAGACCCTAAGCAAGGATGTGTGAAGCTACGACCTGTAGGTCGGTTGAAACCTGGGGCCAACAAGTGCGTAAATGTCAACTGCCGGTCTAATCCTTTAAGAAGGTCATCCAATGTATCCACATGGTGACTAGACCGGAAGGTGGTATGGAATGAGTTGGCCGGCACTAATTGTAGGGTAGGGTCCATAGATGGGAAGGGAGGTGGGACCAAGCCATTCTTGAGCCAGCTAAGTAGTGGCTCGGCGATGAAAAGCGTTCCCATTAGAAACACGGGTGGCTCGGACTGAGGTGGCTCCAAATGAAATGGCTCCGGGTGAGGATCGAAAATCGGTGGCAAAGGAGCACTAGGGGATGGGCTCCCTGGCTAGGGTGGGGAAGGGCTGTCCACTACGAGGGGGAGTGGCCCTTGGGACCCCGTAGGCGGGGTCGGGTTGGGACTACCGGCTATGGCCTCCCTAGGCTCGAGTATCGCTACCTCCTACCTCGGAGGTTGGCAAGGGGAGACTAGCGACTCAAAATAAGCACACCTCCTATCCACCCGATCCGAAATCATTTGCACAAGTTCGGCAACGGTGTGGGTTAGAGTAGGGGTATCACGGTGGACTCGCCCGTAATCAACCGGCCTAGGCTTGGGTCGGGGCTCATTTAAGTACGGGGATCCTTGCCTCTGACTATGACCCACTTGATCGGAGCTGATTGGGTGGGGTCGGTTGGAGGTGACCGGGCCGGGTAGGTAGACCTTCCTAAGTTCGCCCTTCATGTCCCACCATGATTCGATGGGCCATTGCCTCCTAACCTCTCTCAAGCGCTCAATATGGTCCCACTTTTCGGCGGCCTCGTGTAGAAGCCTCTCCTTGGCAAAATAGAATTGCCCGGCTTCGAACATGGTATAACAATCAAAGTATGTGTCCATGGCGGCCTCCCACTTGAGGTAGTCACCCGGGTCATTGGAGACATAAAAATCCGAGGCTTCAGGCCTACGGAAGTGGAGAGGGTGGTTGCCAAGCCCATGGGTGGGCCAGCTGTCATATCGCCTGGGCGACCGGGAGTCTATTGGAAATGCGAAACTATAAGATAGACATGCTGACACTTGGACAAGACACTAGACACGACTATGCAAGGTTGGAATGAGACTCGACTACCAACCTAGACACAACCAAGATTAGGTACGTGGCGGAGGTTTGACCCGAGGGTCTCCTCGATGCGAGTGTGCGGCCTTCCCGGTAGGCATAACCTAACGCTCGGGTGACACCTTTTGATATACCGAACAATGGTATGTAAATGCACCCTTAGACCGACTTAGACAATGACTAGACTTAAAGGACTCTTTTATTTTGTTGCGGACTTAGACACAAAGACTACCCTAGACTCAACTGGCGCTCTGATACCAAGTTGATGCGGGACGGACACGCGGCCTAGGACTATAGCTCACGATCGTCTCTAAGCGAGGGAAGACGTGGGACCGAGCGCGGTTGAGAAACCGGCCATGAGTCTCGGGTATCGACTTTTCCGCGTTAACTCGGATTGAGTCACGAGACGGTCACTCACTCACTCTCGCAGCGGTGATACAAATGATATAACGGGCTAATAACCTATCACATGCAGCGGCATTCAAAGATATATGAGATAAGCAAAATGCGATAAAGAGTGGGAGCGAGTTTACCTCCACGCTCCGGGCGTGGGGAAGACGACCCCGGCCAGTTACGGTAACTCTCGGTAACAACAGTAAAAAGTTAATTACAACCGTGAATTTTATTGCCCACTCCACGCAGGGAGGTAAAGGGCTACAAGTGGGGCCCGGGAGGACCGACCCTGGGTTGACGGGTAGCAATCTGGAGGTGCGTTCGGCACGAACTCGGCCTGCTGGTCCGACTCGATCCTGCGCCGACTCGGTACTGCGCCAACTCGGTTCAGACTCGCTGGACAGCAAGGTGCGGATTCCAAAGGAACAACGCCCTCCTGAGGTCTTCCGAAGGTGCCGCTTGGCTAGGACGATGGCGGGATGTCTTTGATCGACTCCCTGAAGTGGCGGTTCCAGAAGTTGACTTTTGATAATTTTGCACGAATTATTCTCGGATTGAATTTTATGATCTGCACAAGGAACAGATTTGTGCGCCTCGGCGGTAAAAATTAGTTCTCTCAGATCCAAAATTGGATCGAGGTGAAACTGATGGGGTTGGAAAGAGGACTCCCAGATCTACCACATATAAATTTTTAGGTCGATCCAATGAAGGGATGAGAAATGGGAGGCTATGCAAGATTGAGTTTATTTCTATCCCGGACTGACAGACACATAGGGCAGCAAGGGATCTGCCTAAAACTGACCTTTGACTGAGGGGTAAATGATTTTTTCAGACTCAACGAAAATTATGGTAAAAGGGGGTATATGTGAGGAACACGTGGGAATTTTTGTGGATTTTTTAAAAGTATCTAAGAGGGTGAGAAAAATGTAACAAGGAGACTCTATCTCGCAGATCTGCAAAAGGGCAGATTACTGAGAGGACAAACAAAAATATGGGAAACATACCAAACTAAGGCCAAATGGCACGAAATTTGAACTAAAGATCAGGGGAGACACGTAGAACAAGCCCTCAAAGTTTGAGCTTGATCAGAAAACTAGAACCAAAGATAAATTTTGGGAGAAGAGGTTCTATCCTGATGGAGATAGAACTCCGACGATGGTGGCGGCGGCACGATGGCGGCACGAACGGAAGGTGGCGGCCGGAAGTCGCATCCAGCAGAGGTTGGAGATCTTGGAGTCACACTAAGATGAGGGCTTCACACCTTAGAATGGACAGCAATCACTGCTGTAAGGGGGAGAGGAGAGACACAAGGGGTGCCCTTGGGCTTGCTCTTGATAAAAATGCTTAATTCTTCATTAATATCTCTAATGACACTATACATAGGCTTATATAGAGAATGGCAAGGGGTGGGGGGATGGGAATTTCATGGGAGAGAGGGGATTTTCTTCCCCATGTGGTCAAATGACCAAAAAAAATAAAAAATATAACATGGGATAAACTATATTATAAGGGGGAAGCATCTTGGACTTTAAGGGTTGGAATATTGGTCTTTTTAATCCAATTATCCCCTTGAATGGTCAAGCCATCTAGAAGCCCACCTTGGACCTTTGACTGACCCCACATGGGCCCTAAGACTTAGATGGACCAATAGGAAAGGAGATGGGGGTCCCTTGCTGGTCCTACTGGACTTTTGCACAAAAACCCAAAGAATCCTAGGGAATGACGCATTAGCATATAAAGCCTTACAATTGGGAACATACTTTCCCAAGGATATAAAAATAAACTAAAGGACGCAAATGTAAATAAAATGTTAGTGCTCTTGGCGTCGATTCCCATCACATGAGAAAACACATAACCTGGGTTTTGTTATCATCAAAATCACCTGGATATACTCAACAGCACCGACCTACAATGCAGACTAAGAAGATGTGCACCGACCTTTTCATGCAGCCTACAAAAACACCCGTCGACCTTAGTGTCTTGAGAACACAACTAGCATCGACCTAAGTATGCACAAGGGAAACATGCATCGACCTTATATGCAGTGGTTTGAAATGTGCATGGACTTCATATGCAATGGACAGAGATATGCATGGACCTCACATTGACCTCAATGTGATGAGCACAAACTTAATACTTCATACACAGTTATGACATCATAAAAATATTGACAGCACCAAGACCTTATCAATGCAAAATTAACACTAAATGCAGCATCAACACGTATGTATGCAGTATGCAAAGACATGATGACTTATAGTGTTTGCTATCATCAAAATCACAAGGACACAACATGTCGGAACTCCGTCGGTAATTTCCGACGGATAGATAGTCGATGGAAATTCCGTCGAAAACTATTTTAAGATTATCAGTCTTTAATGTTTCGATGGGAACTACATTCCATTGGTGATCCTTCTAACAGACAATTATTCTGTCGGAATTTCCATAGAAAATAATTCCGACGAATAATTATTATGCTAGAAAATTCGTTAGAGAATTAGTTTTATTATTTTTTAAAAAGATGCAAACTTCATATCCGTTCTGACGGAATATATATTATGTTAGTGATTCAGTTAGAATAATTCTGACTAACACATTGTTCTATCGATAGTTTCATAAAAAAAACTATTATTCTTTAAAATTGATATATAATTTATATAAAAATATATTTAAATAAAAAATATAACATCTACACATCACAAACAAAACACAACATATGCAACAAACGAAACACAACATCAATTATCAACTTTATTACAATAAAAATAATCAAGAAATATTCTCCGCATCCTCCATGTCATCATCCTCCCCGTCCTGCTCGTCCCCTCCATCGCCACTTGCTAGAGGATCCTATATTGAAAAAATAATAACATTAGGCATGCATGAATAAATAAAAAATATATTTAAAAGATAAATTAAATAATTTATTTGATTGTATAAATTTGAATTAGAAATGATATTGAATTGGTAATTTTAAAACCGAACTCAAACATGGTATCCATATCGAATTCCATCAACTCTCACAAGCCACTTTTACCTCCCAAGTCGTGTTAGAATGATCGGCACGTCGACCAGAGCGGTATTTTAGATTTTGGACACGCGAACCCAACTTCTTTTATTTTAAACTAAGTACATTTAAAGAATGATCTTTTGAGCGTCGAGCTCAAATCAGGTGTCCGATTTGAATTCCATCAACTCTCACAAATCGCTCTCACCACACTATAAGAAAAAGTGAGATTAGCGAAGAAAAAATGATGTCGCTAATCCCACTCTAATCAATCACTAAATATTTTAGCGACGGATTAGAGAGGGATTAGCGACCATCGCTAATCCGCAATAAATTTTCAACGACCAATAAAAAATTCGTCGGTAATTCGTCCCTGATTAGTGATGAATTTGCGACCAAATTTTTTCGTCGCAAATCTGTCCCTGATGAGTGACCAATTAGAGAGGGATTTTCTATTCCATCGCTAATCAAGGATGAATTAGCAACGGAATTTTTATTGGTCGTTGAAAATTCATCATGGATTGGCGACGATTGCTAATCCCTCTCTAATTCGTAGCTAAAATATTTAGCGACCGATTAAAGAGGGATTAGCGATAGAATTCTTTCATCGCTAATCCCCTTTTTTCTTGTAGTGCCACCTAGGTTACATTGGAACAATCGACACACCGATCAAACTGATCTTTTAGATTTTGGACCCCGGAACCCAATTTCTTATCTGCATTTTAAACTAAGTGCATTTAGATAATGCTCTTTTGAGCGCCAAGCCCAAACCGAGTATCCAATTTAGATTCCGTCAGCTCTCACATGTCACTCTCACCACCTAGGTCGTGTTGGAATGATCGGCACGTCGATCAGACCAGTATTTTAGATTTTGGATCACCGAACCCAACTTTTATATTTTAAACTAAGTGTATTTAGAGAATACTCTTTAAAGCGCCAATCCAAAACCGGATATCCGATTTGGATTCCGTCAACTCTCACAAGTCACTCACACCACCTAGGTCGTACTGGTATGATCGGCACGCCGATCAAACTAGTATTTTAGATAATAGAACCCCGAAACCAACTTTTTTAATTTTAAATTAAATACATTTAGATAATACACTTTTCATCGCTGAGCCCAAATCGAGTATCCAATTTGGATTCCGTCAGCTCTCACAAGTCACTCTTACCACCCAAGTCGTGTTGGAATGATCAACATGCCGATCAGACCAATATTTTAGATTTTGGACCCCCGAACCCAATTTCTTATCGGCATTTTAAACTAAATTCATGTAGAGGTTGCTCTTTTGAGTGTTGAGCACAAACCAGGTATCCGATTTAGATTCCGTCAGCTCTCACAAGTCACTCTCACCACCCACATTACATTGGAATGATTGACACACCGATTAGGCCTGTATTCTAGATTTTGGACTCTCGAACCCCAGTTATTTGAATTGTTTTAAACAAAGTTGGTTTTGAAAAATAACTTAGTTCTAAATTGAGTAATTTTTGCATTGAGCCCAAATCGAGTATCTGAGTTGGATTCCGTCCGCTCTCCTAAGTTACTCTCACCACCAAGGTCGCGATGGAATGATCAGCTCGTCGATCTGGCCAGTATTTTAGATTTTACACTCGAACCTCAGTTATCTTAATTATTTTAAACAAAGATAGTATTGAAAACTAACTTAGTTCTGAATTGAGTAATTTTAGCGCTGAGCTCAGACTAGATATCCGATTTTGATTCCGTCAGCTCTCCAAAGTCACTCTCATGGTTGGATATTAATACATTTTTATGGTAGTTTATTTGAATTAAATACTAATATTATAACTCTAAATTCTGTGAAAATAAAAATGTAACAAACAGTCATCTAAGGGGGCTGTGCCATGGTCGAGGGTGCTCCATGAGGGAAAAGCCCCACCTGGGAGAGGAGGCCAACTAGTGCCTGCATAATGCGCGCCACTTGGCTCGACATCTTCCCCCTCATCTGCTATTGGAAATCAGACATCTCCGCTCGGACGATGTCTCTGACGTCACTCGAGAAATTACTAGGGCTGGGTGGGGGCATACTGAAGGCACTACTACTAGTCGGGGCAATGCCTGAACTCGCACACAATGATATCACTCGCTACTCTCCCGGCTCTACCCAAAACTATATAGTCGGCCTTTCTTCGGTACGCCAGCTACCGCCCCCCATGCCATCGGATCTAACTCCGACTGCTGCATGCCCCCCTCCCGTACTTCTCTATCACATGTTTGTTACATGTTTCCTACAAATTGAATCAAAAAGCTTGTAAATTTCATATGAATCAATCGTATTTAAATTACACCAAAAACTTGCATATGAATATAAACTTACTGCTACTAAATGGGCTCTCTCATTGACGAATGGATCCGTCCCCTTCTTTTTGTGTGTTCTGTCAAACACTTCCAGGAACGATGGAGCACGATTAAGCTCCACCGCCTATTTTAAAAATCATAGAAAAATGTCATATATATGAATAAAATATAAGATAAATTGAAATATTACTTACCAATTTTTGTTTATGGGTTGCGAAAGAGATGGACCCACTCATTTCCACATTGGCATCCGATTGTGATGCCCTGTTTGCTAATGCTTTTTGGGACTTTTCTATCCACCTCATATTGGCCATTTGTCATACATAATGCCTCAATACTCCTTCCTCATCTAAAGAGGGCGGTGGTCCTTCTAGAGCTGTCAGTCTTGGCTCCTGTCGGTCTTGGCTCCTGAGTAGGTCTTACCAAGCAAGTACCTGTTCGCAATGAGCCCAATCTGACTCCGGATCTACAGTGCGCCCATGGGACGCCCAGCGACCGCAGCCCATTAAGGTGCGGCCCACTACGGCTAAGCATCGGATTCGATAGCACAAAAAGGCTAAGGCCCAGGGGCAATGACCGCCGGATAACCCTTCGATGACAGACTGTTATTTCCTACGACGTCGGCCTTGATCCCATAACGGGTGGGCACGCCCCATGAGCGCCGTAAGACTCGCCACAAACGCGGGAGGCATTACTCCACTACTTACACCCTTCTCTGTTAAGGGATAGGCCTCATGCTCTAGGACAACCCCCTATAAAAGGGACCTCGATAGAGAAGAGACACACGGTGGATTCTTCTGCCAAGAGCTTCTTACTGAGAATAGAGCAACCGATCTAACTACAGCGACCAAGAGGCTTCGCTATTCTACGTCCAGAGAGAATCCTTCCTCCACGACCTTACCACCCAGTGAGCACATTCAGGGTGCCCACTGGGAGCGGCAAGCACTCGTGGCAAGGGTTTACACATCTCTCGGATCATCTACTATGGCCTCCACCCCCTCCTCTTTTCTGCTCTTCTCTACGCCATCATTAAAGCCATTGCTGACTTAAGCATCGGAGGGTTGTCCCCTGGAGTAACACCTAGGGCTCCTGTTGTGTGCTGTGATACCACTTGTTGGGTAGTGGCTGACTGATCTAGAGGGGGGGTGAATAGATCTGCACCTCTTTTCGTAATTCAACCCTCTATAAAGCTAGACAGCAAGAATCGCAGCGGAATAAAAACTAGTTTAACGAAGAACACAATGAGTTGCTTAGCAAGATGAATAAGTAATGTGAATATTAAACCTAAGCATGCATCTAGCACAAGCAATCACACAAACAAACCATGAACACAATAGATTTTAAGGTGGTTCGGACTGAATCCTCAGCCCTACGTCCACCCCTCACTAAACCCGGTGAGGCTCCACTAGCGCAGCGCACCAAACCGCAAATCGGAAACCACCGATTGCCTTCCTACTAACCAACAGTAGGGACGTCAACACCGCAGATCGGAAACACCTCCGATTGCCTTCCTACTAACCACCTGGTAGGGACGTCAACCGCAAATTGGAACACCCTCCAATTGCCTTCCTACTAACCACCGGTTGGGACGAATCACAACTTCAATGTTTAACAATATTGAAAGTAGAACAAATGTGAAGGAACTAAAACAAGAGATTGAGTAAGAAGGAATTGGCCCTTGAATGGAAATGATTTGTTGATCAGTAATAGGGATCTCTTCTTCTTGCCAATCAATCGTCTTGATTCACCCTTGAATGGATGAATGTTCTTCACGGAGTACTGTTCATGTGAACAGTAACTGTTCTTCCAATCCTCCTCTTTTGATCTTCTTTTTGATCTCTTTGAATGGATGAAGAAGTGAATAGATACTACCTTGATCCTTGCTTCCTTCTTCACGGATCTTGGAAGATGATTTCTTTGATATGAACTTTGAATACCTTGGATTGGATGAAGATGTTCTTCACGGAGTACTGTTCACGTGAACAGTAACTCTTTCTTCAATCTCCTCTTTTGATCTTCTCTTTGTATCTTCTTGAAGTGGATGAAGAGAGTAATTGATTCTACCTTGAATCTTGTTTCTTCAATAGCTTGTAGGAGATTGATTGCTTCAAAAATCACCTTGGATGAACTTGAAAGGATGAAGAAAATCACTTTGAGAAATGAGCTTCTTGGATCGCGTTGAAAGCTTTGTTTCTTCTCCTTCTTGGAAGTTGATTGAAGAGTAGAAGGTGATTGCTTCAGGATTGCTTCAGATCTTTACTTGAAACTTTTGAGTGGATGAAGAACTCATTCACGAACTACTGTTCATATGAACAGTACTTCGTCTCCTCTCTCTTGAAAACCCCTCTTGCAGCCACCCTTAATCCCAAATGAAGCATATGGAAGCCTTTTCTTTTTTCTTCTCCAAGTGTTGTATTTATAGACCTTGAATGGTCCTTGGAGAAGCCCTAGACCAGATCCACAATTTTTGGGTGATTGGGAGACTTTGGGGTTCTTTGGGATTAAAGAAATCATGAGAATTAGGCAGCCCACGAGGTGGAATTCGAGTCAAACTTTGCTGCACTCGGGGCTGGTGGTCGACCTCTACGGGCTGGCGGTCGATCGCTAGCACCTGTCCTGTAGAGTTTCAGTCCCTGGAATTTTAGGTCGACCGCTAGCTGGGAATTTTCCAGATTTCAACCGTTTCACCTCCGTAAACCCATTCAACTTCGTGGCATTGGTTTCTTTGAATTTAGAACATGTTGAACTATGGATTTGAACCTTGATCATCTTGGATGAATGCTCGGTCCTTTGTAGAAGCTTTGCTTCATTACTTGGGCCTTTTCTTTCTTGCTTGGCCTTGCTTAGCTAGAGCCTTTTCTTCCTTGCTTGGCCTTGCTTGGACGTGTTCATTTCACTTTCATTTCGCCACCTCCATTCCATTCTTTGGTTGCATTCTGTTGAGCTTTCACAGTAGATATTTCCACTCCAATCAAAGTGCACTTGGCATCATGAGTGACTTTTGATCGTCCTCCTGGGATGGCTTGCTCCTTTGGATTGATCTTGATTTGTGTGTTGCAAGCCATTCTTGATCTGCAAGTGCACTTGGCATCATGTGTTTCCACTTTGCATCTTGAGTGATCTTGGCACCTTTGGATCTATCTTGATTTCTGTGCGGCCAATTGGTTAAGTGTTGTAAGCCATTCTTGATATGTTGAATTGGCAATATAATGACCTGAATTGTATGCAAATGGATTTTATCAAATGCATAACAAATGCATAATGAATAGAAAAATGACTCTAAAGACATACATCATCAAAACACTAGAAATGAGTCATAGTTGAGTCATAGTTGGAATCACATCAAAACAATAGAACCAATCATTAGTTGAGTCATAGTTGGACATCATCAAAACAATAGAAACACTCACGTTCCACACATGCCCAACTTTAGCACAACATTCTCCCCAACATTCTCCCCCTTTTTGATGATGGCAATTATGAGTCATAAAAAGATTCAAGAACATTCAAGAACACTATGTCTCATTAAAAACATTCATTAAAAAACATTCATATGGCTCAACCAAATCGACTCGACACCAAGAATACCAAAATCTTTAAAATGGCTCATCAAATCTTCTCCACCTTTGCCATCAGCAAGAAGGGATCAGCAAGAAGGAATGAAATCTTTTCCCCCTTTGCATTTGTGAGACCAATGAATGAGATGAAGTATGCCAACATGGTCCAACAGAAGAGATAGATAAGACAGCTAGAAAGTAATTTTGATATCAGATTTTTTAATTTTTAGAGGTTTTCAAGATTTTAGCTTTTTATGGTTTTCAGGATTTTCTATGCAATGCATAGGAAGGCAAGATGCAAGCCATATATGCAATGCAAGGATGATCAAAACATGAGAATGCAAATATGTATGCATGAGCACAAAGTGATTTCACCCAATATGTATGCATGAGTGAACACAGATATGCATATATGAGGTAGAGCATGTGAATGCAAAGAGTTCAATGTATGATATGCTCTCAAATGAATTAACCCATGCTATGCAATGACAATGAATGAACACATGCTATGCAACCCCTTGCTCACAAGATGACATGTACCTCTCGTTCTTCTTCCCCTATATATGATGCTCACCAAACCACAATGCAAACAGCATCACAATGCAAACACTTACAGAAATATATGCAAACATTCTTCCCCTGTATGATGAATGACTCACCAAGTCACCAAGCCTTCTCCCCTTATAGAAATGAATGCAAACTTTCTTCTCCTATCTAAATGAATGAACAAATTATGAAGGAAGCTGAGGGAAAGAGGAGTATAGAGCAAACCATTATAAGCAATTAGAAACATGCCGTGATGAATATGTATGGTTCAAAGCTAATGAATTCTGAATTAACATGAGAATTTGAAAAACAGCTATATCATGGTTTAATAGAAGTGAACCAAAAGTGCATGCTCTAGCAATGGTAATCCTTCATTGTCTTACACAGCCATATTCATAATCGTCATCGGGAAAAGCACAACTTGTATTGAGGTTAAACAACCATGACAATTATAAGGAATGCTTTGATTCAACATATTTTCTATAATCTTCTGCAATGAAAGTCATATCATTAGACTCATATTTTACGAGCAATCGAGTCTAAGTCATACCTCCTAGCCGTAAGAATACACGTTGTTTAGACGCCCGTATTCCTAGGTATTCGGTAAAACTGACTGTTATGCTTCATGGTGAACAGAGATAGCTGAAATCACCTCATGACATATCTGATCTCATATCTTTGATGAGGAGATATATTTCTCAGCAATTTAGCCATTGCCCTACCTTGAGTCCAAGCTATTGATAACAAAGATAACAAGGGTACTTCATGACATATCTAGCCTCATTTCCTTGATGAGAAGACATGTTTCTCAGTGACCTAATGTGATTACTTTGCCAAATTTTTCCTTTATGAATTCCAATATGTCAAGTTGTTTAAAAACAATACGAGACTGTAGCAACTCAACCAACTTGACTATGACATTTGAATTTTCAGATTTTAGAAAGCTCATTCAAATCACAACATGCAACCTCTAGTTAAAGTCTATTAAAGACTACGTGACATAGATTATTTCAAAAACATATTTATCAGAATTTCAAAGAAATCATTAAATTTGAACCATTATTATTTGATGGACAATCATCAGTGCATATAATAGAAAGCTCTTACACCATTATCAGACAATTACCCAAGAATGTTTAGATTGCAAGACTCCCTCTTAGGATGTGCATGGAATAGCTAGATCACTCATGAGATGGGCAAAAAGAAATATGCATGAATGCTATGACCCGACTCATGGTATGTAGCATGTGCATGAATGCGTCAAGGAGACAACTCCCCCTAACGATATGGCCTATATGCAAGAATGACACATGGTACATAGCGGAGGAGAATTTTCACGCATGGTGAGTGCATCTAGACAAGCACGGACTATGCAATATGATGCACCTAGACCTATCCGGTACTCGGTGGAGTTACAGAATCCAAGGATCCCCTCACGCAAGTGAATCACCTCTCCGATAGGCGTAACCTAATGGTCGGGCGACACCTTTTTATATACCGGGTGCAATGCAAGTTTAAATCATTCTCAAGCAAGCAATTCAGTTTTATTATGCAACCACATGCAATGCTACACCATATGCAAATGACATTTTTACAGATGAACAATGCATGGAAACCAATTTACAAAAACACACAATCAAATTGAAGAAGATCATTATTTCAATTTCCATTAGCCTGAGGTTTAGCAATCTGATTTAGTGTATCAATAAAATGCAGTTGGTTGGTATGAATGAGAGAGAGTGTTGCATGAATGATAAACAGGAATGAATGAAGGAACACTCCTCCTGAAGTTATGCATTCTATGCAAGGATGTCAACAATGTGTAGAATGATGCAAAAAGGGTTTTGATGTTGACTCCCCCTAGATCTATGCAAGGGTTTGCTATAAAATGTGCAGCCTATGAACTATATGAATACACAATGCAATGCAGATGCTGCATGGATGATTGCACACATTTTTTTTTGTTTTGTTTTTCTAAACATGATTTGCATTAAAGAATATAAGATCACAAGATGATGCAAACATAAATCATTCACAAGTTATTTTGAACTGAATGCAACATGATGATGCCAATTGCTAGACTCCCCTTTGAACAATGCTAATCGTGAATTAATGAGTTGAAAATTACAACCATGGTATACACCATCAAAACCAAAATCTAGGAATTTCACATGGTTGGTAGCAAGAATTAAACAACTCATCATCATATCAGCAACATCAGCAAAATAAGAATTTCATGAACTAAGCAGCTGTGGTCCAGCATGGTATGAGCAAGAAATCTAGCTCAAAAGTTCATCTCACACCATGGGGGTAAAGCATTTCAAAGAGCAATTCAGTTTGCAGAATTTAATGACATTTGGCAGACTTATGATGCACTATCTACATGTTAGGACTAAACATGCAAGATGATTGAAATTAAAAAGTTTATGTACATACATGTGCCTTGAGCTTTTATTTACCTGACCATTCATTTGTTCAGCTCCAAGGCATCCTGCACCCAAAATTCTTATTTGGAATTTTTAGGTACCCAAGCTTGCTTGGGTCCTTGTGGCTTAGCAATATGTTTAGCATCTTGACTCATCTTTTTCAAGGCAATCAAATCATCTTCCCTCATTGTATGGCAACCATACATCTCATGCCCATTTTTACCACAGTAGAAACAACGCACAAAAGATTGATTATCCTTTTTATGTTCATGTGCATGTGCATGTGGACTATACTTTTGTGGGCGAGCATGATTCTTACATTTCATGGTATGAGGGTGGTGTCTTTCTTTCTTTCCTTGTTCTTTCACTTGCTGTCCTGCTCTAAGCTCATCATTTCTCAAGATAAAACAATCATGTACAGTGTGACCATGTGTACCACAATAATAACAATGGACATTCTTTTTGTGGAAAATATGATATTTAGCATTGAGCATGTTATGGTGCATGTTTGGATGAGAATGCTGAATTTTACTTTTCTTTCGAGCAGTATGCCCTTTTTGGTGACCACATGAAGTGGTGGCTTCCGGTGAGCCAAAATCTTGGATTTGGGCAAACATTGACAGGAAATCATTCAAACATTGAATTTCATTTTCAAGTGAAGAAATATGTTGTTTAGACTCATTAAGACCCTCTTCACATGCTGCCAATTGCTCATTGAGCATGGCATTTACAGCTTTAAGATTTTGACTTTGTTGTTCTAAAGCATGCAATGTTTCGGAGTGATCATCAATGATAGATTTGCCTTTTTCATGTGCAGCCAATTTTTCATATAATTCTTCTTCAACTTTTTCACATTCAATTTTCTTTTCCAACAACTCTTTATTCTCTTCCTTTAGAGAATCAATCAAATTTTGTTGCCATTCAAGATCATCATGGAGACGAACATTTATGTTTCTCAAGAATGAACATTTTTCACATGCAAAATTAGCAGAGCATGAAACAGAACTTTTATTTTCTTCAATCAACCTCTCATCATGAATAAGCCCATCGGCCATAGTTTGATCATTAGAGATTGCCTTAGGTTGGTTTTAAAGTTTTATTACAATTTCTTCCAACCTAGTGATTTCATCATGAAGATTTTCATTTTCATCTCTTAAACATGCAATGCTTTGTTTATGTGTGTCTAGATCAAAAGAGAGCTCTTCAAACGCAGAACACTTTTTACAAATCAAGCTTTCATGTTGGTTATTTTTCTTGAGATCCTTTTTCAACTTTTTATTTTCTGATATTACCTTTTTGTATTGTGTAAACAACTCATCATAGGATTCCATAAGTTCTTCAAAAGTGAATTCCTCGGAATCAGAATTTACCTTTGATGAGGATGGTTTGCTTGACTCTTCTGCACGGTCGGCCATGAAGCATTCTTGTTCTTGTTCTTTTCCTTCACGGATTTTCACCAACTTGTCCAGTACTTGCTTGGCTGTGCTGCAGGAAGACACAATGTGAGTTAGTCTAATATCAATTGTAGCTATAATTAAGTTATATGCAGCAAGATTATCATTGTGTTTGGTCTCATGTTCGGCTGACCAATCAATTGAATTTGATGGCAGCTCATGAGGACCATTGTATATAAGATTCCACAATTGTGGATCTATTGAGCTAACATAGATGAACAATCTCCCTAGCCATGTAGAAAAATCTGAACCATCATAAATGGGCAGAGAAACCATCGAAGCACGTGTAGCACAAGAAGCCATTTAAATCACAATGAACCCGGATCTTTCCTTGCAGATCGTAGGATCTGAAAATAGCAGAGCTAGGCTCTGATACCACTTGTTGTGTGCTGTGATACCACTTGTTGGGTAGTGGCTGACTGATCTAGAGGGGGGGTGAATAGATCTACACCTCTTTTCGCAATTCAACCCTCTATAAACCTAGACAGCAAGAATCACAGCGGAATAAAAACTAGTTTAACGAAGAACACAATGAGTTGCTTAGCAAGATGAATAAGTAATGTGAATATTAAATCTAAGCATGCATCTAGCACAAGCAATCACACAAACAAACCATGAACACAATAGATTTTAAGGTGGTTCGGACTGAATCCTCAGCCCTACGTCCACCCCTCACCAAACCCGGTGAGGCTCCACTAGCGCAGCGCACCAAACTGCAAATCGAAAATCACCGATTGCCTTCCTACTAACCAACGGTAGGGACGTCAACACCGCAGATCGAAAATACCTCCGATTGCCTTCCTACTAACCACCTGGTAGGGACGTCAACCGTAAATTGGAACACCCTCCAATTACCTTCCTACTAACCACCGGTAGGGACGAATCACAACTTCAATGTTTAACAATATTGAAAGTAAAACAAATGTGAAGGAACTAAAACAAGAGATTGAGTAAGAAGGAATTGGCCCTTGAATGGAAATGATTTGTTGATCAGCAACAGGGATCTCTTCTTCTTGCCAATCAATCTTCTTGATTCACCCTTGAATGGATGAATGTTCTTCACGGAGTACTGTTCATGTGAACAGTAACTGTTCTTCCAATCCTCCTCTTTTGATCTTCTTTTTGATCTCTTTGAATGGATGAAGAAGTGAATAGATGCTACCTTGATCCTTGCTTCCTTCTTCACGGATCTTGGAAGATGATTGCTTTGATATGAACTTTGAATACCTTGGATTGGATGAAGATGTTCTTCACGGAGTACTGTTCACGTGAACAGTAACTCTTTCTTCAATCTCCTCTTTTGATCTTCTCTTTGTATCTTCTTGAAGTGGATGAAGAGAGTAATTGATTCTACCTTGAATCTTGTTTCTTCAATAGCTTGTAGGAGATTGATTGCTTCAAAAATCACATTAGATGAACTTGAAAGGATGAAGAAAATCACTTTGAGAAATGAGCTTCTTGGATCGCCTTGAAAGCTTTGTTTCTTCTCCTTCTTGGAAGTTGATTGAAGAGTAGAAGGTGATTGCTTCAGGATTGCTTCAGATCTTTACTTGAAACTCTTGAGTGGATGAAGAACTCATTCACGAACTACTGTTCATATGAACAGTACTTCGTCTCCTCTCTCTTGAAAACCCCTCTTGCAGCCACCCTTAATCCCAAATGAAGCATATGGAAGCCTTTTCTTTTTTCTTCTCCAAGTGTTGTATTTATAGACCTTGAATGGTCCTTGGAGAAGCCCTAGACCAGATCCACAATTTTTGGGTGATTGGGAGACTTTGGGGTTCTTTGGGATTAAAGAAATCATGAGAATTAGGCAGCCCACGAGGTGGAATTCGAGTCAAACTTTGCTGCACTCGGGGTCGGCGGTCGACCTCTACGGGCTGGCGGTCGACCGCTAGCACCTGTCCTGTAGAGTTTCAGTCCCTGGAATTTTAAGTTGACCGCTAGCTGCTGTAGGTCGACCGCTAGCTGGGAATTTTCCAGATTTCAACCGTTTCACCTCCGTAAACCCATTCAACTTCGTGGCATTGGTTTCTTTGAATTTAGAACATGTTGAACCATGGATTTGAACCTTGATCATCTTGGATGAATGCTCGGTCCTTTGTAGAAGCTTTGCTTCATTGCTTGGGCCATTTCTTTCTTGCTTGGCCTTGCTTAGCTAGAGCCTTTTCTTCCTTGCTTGGCCTTGCTTGGACGTGTTCATTTCACTTTCATTTCGCCACCTCCATTCCATTCTTTGGTTGCATTCTGTTGAGCTTTCACAGTAGATATTTCCACTCCAATCAAAGTGTACTTGGCATCATGCACTTGGCATCATGAGTGACTTTTGATCGTCCTCCTGGGATGGCTTGCTCCTTTGGATTGATCTTGATTTGTGTGTTGCAAGCCATTCTTGATCTGCAAGTGCACTTGGCATCATGAGTTTCCACTTTGCATCTTGAGTGATCTTGGCGCCTTTGGATCTATCTTGATTTCTGTGCAGCCAATTGGTTAAGCGTTGCAAGCCATTCTTGATATGTTGAATTGGAAATATAATGACCTGAATTGTATGCAAATGGATTTTATCAAATGCATAGCAAATGCATAATGAATAGCAAAATGACTCTAAAGACATACATCATCAAAACACTAGAAATGAGTCATAGTTGAGTCATAGTTGGAATCACATCAAAACAATAGAACCAATCATTAGTTGAGTCATAGTTGGACATCATCAAAATAATAGAAACACTCACGTTCCACACATGCCCAACTTTAGCACAACATTCTCCCCAACAGCTCCTTCTAACGCCCCATTCTCTCTGGTGTTTGCAGGCTTCCACGGGTGCTAGACGATCTTCCCCAAACCAATAAATAGAGAAGGTGGTACGTGGCAGAGAAACCAGATTTCTGCCTCTACACTTCTTGGCATCGCCTGTGAGAACCCAAGTGAAAAGCCATGGCACCCCATGGAAGTCTCCACAACGCCAGCAACCGGGGCCACGGTTCTCATCAGGGACCCAGCTCCCGTCGTGGGTCACAATAGGCATCCTCTGCCCACCCACGACAAGACGTCACGTCGGACGACCTTGAGGAAATCTGCCAGTAGATCCAGGCCCTGACCGGATTATGCCAGGAACTCTTGAGCTGACCTGCAGACCCCCAGCACGGCCCGTCCGAACTGCGGCGGGATGGGAGGGCCAGAATCGGAGAGAAATCTCGCCAAGTGCGGGAGGCCTCACGTGCCGCTGTCGCAAGGACCTGACGATCGCGTAGCTCGCCTGCACCAAGGGTGCGTAGCCCATTGCACTCTTATTCGGAGATGGATCGCTGGCTCCAGCGCATCGATGAGATAGAGGACAAAGTCAATTACTTGGACGGCATCCTCCTGGCCACCAAGAATCGCGGTCTTATCAATGATGACTAGGACTTCCATGCGCCCTTCTCAAGGAGATCATGGAAGCCCCCATCCTGCCGAAGCTCCAGTTACCATCTTTCACCTCCTATGACAGCACCACCGACCCGGCTGACCACATGCACAGTTTCGAGTCCCACCTGGTCTTCTACCGGGCCTCGGATACCGTGAAATGCCTGGCGTTCGTCATGACTCTTCGGGAGAACGCCCAGGCCTGGTTCGAGTCCCTATCGGCTGGGACCATCTCCTCCTTCCAGTAGCTCAAGAAGCTGTTCAAGGAGAACTTCATTGGCTGTCAAAAGGTGTCTATGTCGGTGGTGACCCTGCTCGCTCTCAGGCAGGGGAAAGAAGAGACACTGTAGGACTTCATCTCTCGCTTCCGTACGGAGGCGCTCCGGATCCCACACGTCGACGTCAGCATCGCGACTACCGCCCTCACCCTGGGGATGCGGGACCACATCCTCCGATGCGCTCTCGGAGTCGAAGCTCCGATGACCCTCACCGATCTCCTCGCCCTGGCACAGAAGCATGCGCGATGCGAGGAGAATACTGCGGCCCTGGGCCGAGCGACCGGAACTGATCAGTCCGACCGGAATATATCCACTGACTCGCGGCGAGAAGGGCGGAATAAGCGAGAGCGACGCAACCGAGACCACCACGACCATCCAGAAAAGGAAAGGGGCAATTACCGCAACTACATGCCCCTGACAGCTTCTCCTGACCAGATCTTGATGGAGATCCGCGAGGAACCGTTTCTCAAATGGCCTCTCTGGATGAAGTCGAATCTGAACTCAAGGAGCAAGAAGAAATACTGGCACTACCACCGCGGCCACGACACCACCGAATGCATCAACCTAAAGGACGCAATCGAGGACTTCATCCGTAGAGGGTTCCTTGATAAGTTCTTTGCCAAGGCCGCGGAGAAGCGACAACGAACACCTCCACCCCTCGAAAACCAACCCAACGGGAAGGAGATCACGATGATCTCTGGGGGGCAGGCTACGGGCAGAGACAGCGCGAGCAGGCGACGATGGTACGCATCGACCATCAACACCGTAGAACGAAGCGACGACACTCGACAAGAAATCGCTACTCTGGGACACCTAAAAGATCCCATTGTCTTCTCGGATGGTGACCTAGACGATGTAACCACTCCTCATTCTGATGCGTTGGTGGTCTCAACCACCATCAACCAGTGTATCGTGTGCCACATCTTGGTGGATAATGGAAGCGGTCTGATGTTATTGCGTACGGCTGTCTTGTGCTTATGGGTGTAGATTTGTCTCGACTTAGACCGCTGCACACACTGTTGTATGGGTTCTCTGGCACTACGATCGGCCTAGAAGGATGCATATCACTCCCGATCACATTCGGGGCCGCGCCGAAAGATGTGACTTTCCACGTAGACTTCATGGTCATCTGCACGATGACCGGGTACAACACCATCATTGGGCAAGGGATCCTCGGCACTCTTCGTGGTGTCCCCTCTGCCTATCACCAGAAGCTCAAGTTCCCTACTCCTCGTGGAGTGGGAGAGGTTCGAGGGGATCATAGGGAGTCCAGAAGATGCTACCTCATGTCAACATGTGATCGGCAACCTGAGAAGACACCGCCTGAGAAAAAGGCAAGGACCGAAGATCCAGGACCGAGTGCGAGCACTTCAGTAGAGGACTTATACCTCATCCAAGTGGGAGAAGACCCGAGTAGAACGCTAACGATCGGGGCTACCCTATCTAAGCATGATAAAGAGGCCTACATAAACTTCCTTACAGCCAACCAGGATGTGTTAGCTTGGTCCGAGGACGAACTCCCCGGAATCCCACCAGAAGTCATTACGCACCAACTTAGGTTGAATCCAACTTGCCACCCAGTCTAGCAACGTCGAAGGCGTTGTAACCCCGAGCGACAGACCATCATCAGGGAACAAGTAAGTGAGAAGCTGCTCTCGGGGCTACTCAGGCCCACCCGGTATCCAGACTGGGTGGCGAATGTTGTCCTGGTTCCCAAGAGCAAAGGGAAGTGGCGAATGTGTGTAGACTACACCGATCTCAACAAAGCTACACCTAAAGATAGCTTCCCCATGACACGAATCGACCAACTGGTCGACGCTACGGCCGGGCACGAGATGCTGAGTTTTCTAGATGCCTACTCTTGGTACCACCAAATCAGCATGCATGAACCCGACCAAGATAAGACAACGTTCGTCACCGACCACAGCTTGTATTGCTACACCCACATGCCGTTCGGATTGAAGAACGCATGAGCAACTTACTAGCGCCTCGTCAACCATATGTTCAACTCGTAGATCAGCCGCAACATGGAGGTCTACATCGACGACATGCTCGTGAAGAGCCTCCAAGCTGCCAAGCACTTGGAAGACTTGGCAGAGACCTTCGCGACACTCAGAAGGTACAATATGAAACTCAACCCAAATAAATGTGCGTTCGAGGTAAAATTAGGGAAGTTCCTCGGGTTGCTCATCACCCACCGAGGGATAGAGGCCAACCCTGATCGGATCTGAGCGGTGCTACAAATGAAGCGATCGAGACGAGTGAGGGACGTGCAGTGTCTCACCGGACGCATTGCTGCCTTAACTCGGTTCCTGTCCCGAGCGGCCAAAAGGTGTCTCCCTTTCTTCCGACTCATCAAACAATCCAACACGGCTCCCGAAAAGAAATGGCAGATCGATTTGGACCAGGAATGCGAGCAAGCGTTCGAGGAATTAAAGCACTATATGGCGACCCCTCCCGTACTCTCCAAGCCGCAAAAGGGAGAACAACTGCTCCTATACCTATCGATGACGTCGAGCATGATGAGCACCGTGCTCGCCCGAGAGGAAGCCAGCGTCATGAAGCCTGTCTACTATGTCAGTCGGGCGCTACAAGGGCAAAAATTCTGGTACTCACGGACTGAAAAGTTTGCCTTAGCCTTAATCACGGTCGCCCGCATGCTGCGACCGTATTTTCTGGCTTACCCAATCGTCATCCTCACTGACCAACCCCTACGACAGGTCCTCCAGAACCCTGACGCATCAGAGAGGTTGGTCAAGTGGGCAATCGAGCTGGGAGAGTTTGATATCAAGTTCTGCCCAAAGACTACGATCAAGGCTTAGGCCCTCGCCGACTTCATCGTCGAATGCACGATTCCTACAGAAGACCCGCCCAAGTAGTCCTCAGGACCAACATGGGAGCTGTATGTCGATGGATCATCCTGCGTAGCCAGTAGCGGAGCAAGATTGGTCTCACTATCGCCCGAAGGGATAGAGCTCCAGTACGCCCTTCCCTTCAACTTCCCAACCACAAACAACATAGCCGATTATGAGGCGCTACTCTCAAGGCTGCGCATGGCCAAGCACTTGGGAGCAACCAGTGTGAGGGCGTATAGTGACTCCATGCTCGTCGCCAGTCAAGTTCAGGGAGAATTCGAGGCACATGAAGCATCCATGATCAAGTATCTGGAGAGGGCCAAGGCCGCAAAGAAAGAATCCTTCCAATTTAAGGTGGTCCACATCCCTAGGGAAGAAAATGTCCCAGCAGATGCCCTATCTCGCTTGGCATCCGCCAGCGCGGTCTCCAGCTCAAGATCAATCTTGGTAGAAGAGCTAGCAGTGCCGAGCATAGAAGAACCAACACCCCAGGTAAACACCATCGACTATGAGCCTTCCTGGATGGATCCCCTCCTGAATTTCCTCCTGCGACAACAACTCCCAAGCGACCGCCCTGGAGCCCGCCGCACGCGAGCACTAGCGGCCAACTTCACAGTGGTTAATGGTCGACTATATCGCCAATCCCTCTCGGCCCCACTGCTAAAGTGCTTGTTCCCCACGGAAGCCAAGCAGGCCATCCAGGAGGTCCACGAAGGACTCCGCGGAAGCCATGTGGTGGGACAGGCACTCGCACGGACGCTGATCCAGTAAGGGTACTGGTGGCCTACTCTACAGCGAGACTACCTCAAGTATGTCTGGAAGTGCCCTCAATGCCAGAAATTCTCCCATCTACACCACCAGCCGGCCACGCAACTACATACCCTGGTGGAGCCTCGCCCATTCACTCGGTGGAGGGTAGACATGTTGGGCCCATTCTACGAAGCCCAAGGGAGGAAGAGATTCCTCATAGTCTCCATTGACTACATCACCAAATGGGTCGAGGTGGAACCATTAGGGAAAATTACAAGCGAAGCAACCTGGAAGTTTGTACTACAAAGCATCATCTACTAATTCGGGACCCTGAGAGTCCTCACGACCGACAATGGCAGACAATTCGCAAGCACTGCCTTCTAGGAGAAATGCTCAAAACTAGGGATCTAGAACCACTATACTTCAGTGGGACATCCTCAAGCTAATGGGTTGGTAGAAAATGCCAACATAACACTCCTCCACGGTATCAAAACACGACTGGACCAGGCAGGTGACTCGTGGATAGACTAAATTCTAAGCTTTTTATGGGCCCACCGGAGCACCGCCAGAGCCGCCATGGGTGAAACACCCTTCCACCTAGCATACGAGCAAAGGCAGTGGTTCTAGTGGAGATATCTAACCCCTCATTGCGAGTAGGACACTTCGACGAGGCTAGATACAACCAAGCAATACGAGAAAACATGGACCTACTCGAGGAAAATAGAGCGCGCACTCAAGTAAAGCTCGTAGCATATCAGCAGAAGCTGGCCCAATACTACAACGCCCGAGTCAAGGAATGACACATCTTCCCCGGAGATTTGGTACTACGGCGAGCAAGCGTAGTAGACCCCAGGGGAGCCGTTGGAAAACTCACACCAAATTGGGAAAGCCCATACAGGGTAACAGAAGCACTAGGCAAAGGAGCATACAGGCTGGCAATACTGGGGGGACGAGGTACCCAGGACATGGAATTCGGTAAATCTCAGAAATTTTTTTCAATGAAGCGTTACTAGCTGTATTCAGCTAAGGTAACCTACGGGTTCCCTAGAGGCGACCACCGCTCCCCTTGAAAATGAAGGAAACCTACGGGTTCCCTAGAGGCGAGCACTATTCCTCTTGAAAATGAAGGTAACCTACGAGTTCCCTAGAGGCGAGCACCACTCCCCTTGAAAATGATAAGGTAACCTATGGGTTCCCTAGGGGCGAGCACCGCACCCCTTGAAAATGATAAGGTAACCTACGGGTTCCCTAGAGGTGAGCACCGCTCCCCTTGAAAATAAAGGTAACCTACGGGTTCCCTAGAGGCGAGCACCGCTCCCCTTGAAAGTAAGGTAACTTACGGGTTCCCTAGAGGCGGACACTGCTCCCCTTGAAAATGATAAGGTAACTTACAGGTTCCCTAGAGGAGAGCACTGCTCCCTTAAAAATGATAATGTAACCCACGGGTTCCCTAGAGGTGAGCACCGCTCCCCTTGAAAACGGTCAGGTAGCCTATGGGTTCCCTAGAGGCGGGCACTGCTCCCCTTGAAAATGATGGCGGCAAGCAAACAGATCCAAGGGAAGGCACAAGCGTTGCGAAGTAAGTGTATGCACACGGGAAAGTCACCTAGAGACATGCCACTCAAGAGTCTCCCATTAAGAGGTACACATTGACATGAAACCAAACTGAAGGAATTTTAATTCTTTAGTCAAAATACAAGCTGCCAAATCCAAAAGCCGCTCTAACACGGCTAACGTACGAGTATACAAAAGAGTGAGACTACGGAAGCATGATGACCAATCTAGTCCCCAGCACCTCGTACTGCCTCGATCGAAGCACCCGCCAGCATCCACAAGCGACAACCCCTCGGCCCACCTGTTCTGAGGAAGCGGACCAGTTGGAGAAGTCACCCACAAAGAGACCTACACCAGGAAAGGGGGCCAAATCCTCCTCGCGTGAAGCCGTGAGGAGACCCGGCGACGGGGGGTAGTGGAACAACAAGGCCCACGCGTTATGGAGGCTGACACAAAGCACCGACTTTGCTTGTAAACTGGCAAGGGAGGCCGACTGCCCCGCCCACCGTCACCTACGAACATAGAAATGCTTCCCCTACATAGGAGAGGGGCCTCGTCGCACACCTACAAGCTAAGAGACACAAAGGGAAAACAGTCACACGCCATAAGAGCGAAGAAAAGATGAAAGTAGAAGAAGTCTCATTCAAAAGCAGAGGGAGATAGTACAAGGTAACATCCCATCCCCTTAGGGACGGAACCTATCCGATTCAAGGAGTAGAACCCCCCTGCCAGCATACAAGCAGTTAACCTTATCCAAGGCCTCCCGCCAGCAATCCAAGTATCCGATCCGGTATTGCTCGGAGACAGGACCATTCTCTCCCGGCTCCAGCAACGGCCGCCATGGTGCCGGCGGAGGCTCCCTCCGAAGGACCAGGGGCTGATGACGAACCTATGAAGACTCATCGTCCGACGAAGTACCAGACTCCTCAAACGACATCTCACAGGGATGGCTCCTTCAAAGCCTCTACACTACAAAGTCGAACGGAAGTCACTATTTATAGGAAGGGGTGAAGTTCCCAGAAGGTCAGAGGACTCTCACCGCCTTTTTAAATCTGTGAAAATCGAAGCGACGGGTCCCGAATGTTGCGCCCTTCCAGGGTAACTCTCGAAGGCGTCGTTCCGTATCCCCAGGGGATTTCATAGCAATTAGAGGGAAAGGAGATGCATGGCAAAGATCTCAAAATTTGTGAGAAATAGGAAGGTCTTCTATTCCAAGGCCAAAAAGCTTACAAAGGCAAGGGCAGTCACCCCAACAGAACAAAGAAAGTACGAAAAGAAGAAAAAGAGGGCACCCCTTCAAGGGTCCGCCCTTGCAGTGACATCACGTGACCCGGCCTCCTCGGGCTCATGAACAGTAGCATCTCCTGGGGGAGGTAGGTCTTCAGCTGATCACCACGCGCTCCTCCGTTACTGAAGCACCAGTAGGTGCTCGCCTGCCAGACCTCGGCTCCGGAGCCTGATCTACGGTCTCGGCCTCCCTGTCGCCAGGCTCCTCCTGGCCATCATTGGCCTCAGGGCCATAAGGTGTCGAGGGAGGAGGAAGAGAAGGTGCTCAGCGCCAAGCTTCTCGGCCATGCCCACGACAGTAGTCGCCCAGCCTTCTCAGAAGCCATGATCGTGTGCCGACCCGAAGAACTCCAAGGCCACCGCGGTCAACTCGGCCTGATAGCCCGAGGACGAACGAAGTGCTCCATTGCTTCCTCGTCAATGGTGGACATCGACAAGGGCAGTTCAGCGAGCTGTGCTTCCACCTCCTTAGCCCGAGCCTCGATGACTTGGACCTGTGCTCTCAACCTGGTCGCATGGGTTTCAGCTGTCTCGGCCCGAACGTAGAAGAAGTCACGGTCTCACTCCATCCCGGCGACGACCCCCTCCACCTGGCTTAGCTGCTCCCGAAGCCCAGCGATTTTGGCCTCGGCTGCCTTCTGGTGCCCCTCGAGCACCTCGTAGTTAGCCGCCAATTCGGTATACATGGCCTAACTGGCCTCCAGCTCTCGAGCAAGGTCGCCGAAGTGGTGCCTCTACAAACCAAGGGCCCTGGTGACAGCGCACACACTCTTCACGGCCAGATCCGTCAGCTCCTTCTCGGCCCCAAGACCAAACACCCCGGTGCGCTCGCTCCATTTGACGTTGTTGTTCATAAGGTCGACTATTGTCTCGAATCTCGTATGCCCGATCGTAGCCTCCTCAGGCGGTAGATGTTGGACTCACGAAGGGATCTCAGACGGTGGAGGGCGATCAGCTTCGTCAGTGATGTGGGCTTTGCCCTTATCACGCCCCTCTCCCACGGGAGCAGGCTTGGGGGGAGAAAGGATGGACTCCTCGACTGACGGCAGTGGCGGGACTTCAGAAGGAGGAGGTGCCTCAGACGATGATGGCGGCGGAACCCGACTTCGGGCCGGAGCAGAGACTTTGCTCCTCTTCTTCAGGCGACGCTGGCTATCCAGCGCCACCAACTGATCCATGGTCAGTGGGACGTGATCACCACCAGCCATGGTTGACTCCCCTTCAACAATGCTAGCAGCCCCCTCGGAGATGTCCTTCCGAGCACTTGACCCGCCACTAACCGCAGGAGCCACCGACGGGCTCACCAAGGGGACGCCTGCGGGGACTAGATACTGAAGCAGCCCCGAAGTGAATGCAACCTCGGCCTACGGGGCAACGTCTATCACCTGGCTAGACCCCGGTTCGACGTGATCTATGGGGCGAGGAGCGCTCTGCGGTAACTCGACGATCTCGTACCGTAGCTCCGACGACTCCTGAGCCCCTGCAAAGGCAACATAAGAAACATTAGCTCGGTTCGCCACAAGTGAGCCTGGAGAAAATCGAAATCAGTACCCTGAGGCTGCAGGGGGCTCATCCCCAACTCCTGAAGCACAGCCGGGGTCAGCTCAAAATTGGCGTTGTAAATGGGGAAGCGGAGGAGAGGCTATATCTTTCGGGCCCCCTCGGCCGTTGCCGAGGTCCGTCTATCAGTCCATTGGGAGCGACAACCCGCGAACCTCCAGGGTCCGCGAACACCCGCCCTGGTTATATATACAAAACACTCCGCCCAACGCTTGAGGTTGGACGTAGTCTCAGAGACACCGACGAGGTGTCGGTTGGGCCTAGCCTTGAAGTAGGCGAAGGTAGTGTCAGAAGGACAGTTATGGAGATAATAGAACTGTCGGAAGAGATGAGCAGTTGGCTCCACTGAAGCCTTCTTGCACACGAAGACAAAACCATAGAGGATGTGGTATGAATTAGGGGAGAGATCCCCTGGTTGCCCTCCATAATGGTGAAGGACACAATCGATGGAAGGATGAATTGGAAGATGGAACCCCACCTGGAAAGATGCTATGAAGACCCTGCTACCGCCCGGAGACAAACTCGACATATCATTGTCCACTGCTGGGAAGACAATGTCAAACTCATGGGGAACCTGGAAGGCTTTCTGCAGCCCGTGAACCACCCTATACGCTACTAACTACGGAGAACGGGGATGACTAGTGCCAGCACCCAAAGTGCTTGGGGCACTGCCACGACCAGGATCCACCTCTTCGACAAAAGAGGAGGGGCTGGCGCGAAGAGTTCTCTTATGAGGTGGCATGACTACAGGGGACGAGGAAACATAGAAGAAGGAAGAAAAACCTCACCAGGTGAAGGAAGAAGAAGCCTACGATAGGCACGACAACCTACAGGACGAGGATGGAATCCTTGGAGAAACCTCACGATAACCTTTATAACCGTCCATGACGACCCGGTGCTTCCGAGCCGTAGGGTAGGTGAAAAGGCACCCGTCCTTATCATGGTACGGTTGCCAAGGCCAGACGTCTATTCCGAGCCCGTGCCCCGAAACAAACGGGACCAACGTCATGATTGCTACAGTGGCATCTGCCATCGCCAGAGGAGCCTTACGTGCCAAGCATGCGGATGGGACCACTGGTTCCCCTGATACGAGGAGATCGCCCTCAAACCCCTCTCTCTAAACTACCCTCTTGTGATCGACTCTCAGCTCCCTGCAAAAGTGCTCGGCAACTGAGAGTCGGGGGGCTAGTGAGGAGCGTAAATCAAGCTTGGCCCGTAACTGGCCCATTCGCAATGAGCCCAATCCGACTCTGGATCTGCAGTGCGCCCACGGGATGCCTAGCAACCGCAACCTATTACGGTGCGGCCCACTACGGCTCAACATCGGATTTGACAGCACAGAAAGGCTAAGGCCCAGGCGTAATGATCGCCAGAGAACCCTCCGATGACCAACCGTTATTCCCTACGACGTCGGCCTTGACCCCATAACGGGTGAGCACACCCCACGAGTGCCGTAAGACTCGCCCAGGGACCAGCCGACGCCGGGGTTATCGCCCTCCAACGGGAAACTCCGGGCACAATCACGGGAGGCGTTACTCCACTACTTACTCCCTTCCCTGTTAAGGGATAGGCCTCGTGCTCCAGGACAACCCCCTATAAAAGGGATCTCGACAGAGAAGAGACACACGGTGGACTCTTCTGCCAAGAGCTTCTTACTGAGAATAGAGCAACCGATCTAACTACAGCGAAAGAGAGGCTTCGCCATTCTACATCCAGAGAGAATCCTTCCTCCTCGACCTTACCACCCAGCGAGCACACTCCGGGTATCCACTGGGAGCGGCGAGCACTCGTGGTGAGGGTTTACATGTCTCTTGGATCATCTACTACGGCCTCCACCCCCTCCTCTTTTCTGCTCAACTCTACGCTTTCATTAAAGCCGTTGCTGACTTAAGCATCGGACGTTTGTCCCCTGGGGTAACGCCCATGGCTCCTTCTGACGCCCCATTCTCTCTAGTGTTTGTAGGCTTCCACGGGTGCTAGACGCTCTTCCCCAAACCAATTAATAGAGAAGGTGGTACATGGTGTAGAAAACATATTTCTGCCTCTACAGCTCCCACCAACCTTTTTCTGAACCCTTACTCGGGCCGCATGCAATGTCTTCCTATAATTAGTCTGCACACAATAGCCTCCCAGACAGAATAAGCTCTCGCCTTGTCCTGTCCACTCGTGAACTGATAAGTCCGCTGTAAAGAAACTAAGTTATATGGGTTAGTATACTAAGCACATTTGAGTTTGGGAAAGATGTGAATTAAATGATTAAATTACATATTATGAACATGTCGAACAATAAATCCCGGACATTGATCAAAAATTCTTTGTAGGACATTGCAGGCTAGAGAACATGCGCACAAACGATTCTCATAGTATGACGGACAGTCCCGATAGGTTCTAATTTATCACTACAATTATAAATGTTAAAATGGTTGGCATTACACATTTGAAGGATAAATAATGAATATAATTGATAAATCAATAAATTTACCCAGAGGTCCAGCACGGCAGACGTCCATCATGGGTCCCGCCTCCCTCGCCCTCGTGATGACTATCAACATCCTCTGTCAGTTGGGTGGAAGAGTCCATAGGGGCACTTGGACCTGTAAGAATTAAATGTCATAAGCAAAATATATAATCATAGAATATTTTGCTAGAAATTTAAATAGACATACATGTACTAGGAGGAGGTGGGGGTGTGCCCTGCATAGCTGGTGGGAGGGTACTAGGATCTGTAAGCATTAAATGTCATAAGTAAAATATATCATCAATGAATATTTTGCTAGAGATTTAAATAAACATACCTATAACGGGAGGTGGTGGGGGTGTGCCCTACACAGTAGGAACAAGGGCACTAGGACCGGTAAGAATTAAATGTCATAAGCAAAACATATAATCAAAAAATATTTTGCTAGAAATTTAAATAGACATACTAGTACCGAGAGGTGGTTGGGGTGTGCCCTGCGCAGCTAGTACAAGGGCACTCAGGCCTGTAAGAATTAAATGTCATAAGCAAAACATATAATCACACAACTTTTTCGGCAACATTTAAATAGACATACCAATCGACTGCGATGGTGGGGATATGCCATGTCTAGCTGGTGGGGGTGTGCATGTCCAGCTGGTGGTGATGTGCCATGTCCAGCTGGTGAGCCGACACTCGGGCCTATAAGAAATAAATCTCTTAAGCTGATATATAATTAATACACACATATAGTTAAATATTTGAATAGATATATATGTGCCCGAAGTAGACGACAAATAGGAGGGAGTAGAGCCCCTCCCACTATCCTGTCTCCTCCCACTCACACTACAACCTCCTCGAACCATCTCTATATTAAGAGAAATAAAATTAATGCATATTCATCCAAAACTATATAAGATTTACAATAGTCATTAAAAATTATGTAAAAATGTTAAATTTCTTACAAAATTATCAAATATTATCCATATCCTCTTCAGATGCTGATGATATATCTAACTCAACCTCATCTTTGTCATCCTCTTCAGTCACATCAGATTCAAACTCTTCCTCCACAAAGGACTCCTCCTCCCCTATAATAGGAACATTTAGCTCCGCCGGATCGACTTCTTCCACTTCATTTCCTATATGTAATGAAAGTGCCACAGTAGATTTGTCCAAATGAAGATGTGTGGAACCTACAGCGCCAACTTCGTCTGATTGAAAATATTCGGCATTGACATCCTCTGAGACAGTTTCACTCATATTCAACTCATAATTAGGAAAAAATCTTGCTCTAACCCTACAAATTACCCACCAATCTTTATTCCTAGACGATCAATAGCTTGAATAATACACTTGCTGGGCTTGTATAGCCAAAATGAACGGCTCATATGTATTCAATTTAGACCTAAGTTTGACATCGATAATCCCATATGTTGTGTCATGTCAAACAGAATTAGGATCAAATCAATGACACTTAAATAGGATAAATGATTGTCTTGTCTCAAATACTGCAATTCTAAGACTTCCTCAAGAATACTATAGTTGTCCAGTTTATTTTCATTGTATTTACTTCCCTTAACACATACATCGCTGTTCATCGTAGACTTATTTCATCCATAATCTCTCGTGTGAAATTTGTGTTCATTCACAATATATCATGGATAGGCTCGTGCAACTATCGAGGGGTCATAACTTGTAATGTCCCAGATTTTTTGGATCATTTTCGTAGGTCTCGGAGTGTATTTTGTGCTTTACACGTGTGTTTCCTGATGCGCCTTCGGAGCTCTGTGCAGGGCGAACCGTGGCGTTCTCCGACTCCAGGACAGTACCGACGCGTTGTGCTCTTCCTGAGGATCACAGAGGTAATTTTTCATAATTTTTTAAATTTCTGGAGTTTTCAGGTTTTTCTATATATTAACCCTTTAACCTCTCTCTCTCTCTCTCCCCATTCTCTCTTTCTCACTCTCTCTCATCTCTTTCTCTCCCCCTCTCCCCAGGCGACCGACCGTGGCGGAGGAGGGCGAGGCGACGATGGCGAGAGGCAAGGATGTAGTGCCCCAAAATTTATATATAAGTAATTTCTAGGTTATTTAATAATTTTCTAGAATTTATAAAGGCCTAAATAAATTAATAAATGGATTATTAGATTAATGCGTTATTATAAGGCCCAATTGTGTTAAATAATTAGCCTAGCCTATTCAAGTAAGAGTCAAAAGGTTTGAGGACCAAGCCCATTAAGTTTGGCCCATGTTCTAGAAGGTTATTTAGCTTATTCACGGATTTTAAAGGATAAATATCCCTTAATTAGATAATTATATAGATAAAATGAATAAAAGAGTTTTTTTAATTTGAAATTCTTCACACGTTGGTTGTAACGGTCTATCGGGCTACCGCCACATGCATGTAACGCATCAAGACTGGACCGTCACACCCTGATAATTCCGTGAGTTGAAGAACTTGCAAAAAGATTGGATCTTTGGGATCCTATCTGTAAGAGACCTAATTAGGAGAACATGTAAGCTTACTAGGGACTCATAGGGATCAGGTTTTGGCCAACTAAGGACTCTAGAATCGATCTAATCCTGAAACCTTAGCCAAATCCCTATAAATAAGACCTAATTCTGAACTAAGCGACCCTTACTTTTGGCTCGTGAAGAATCAAGGTAAGGAGATAGAATTTCGGGTAAGTTCTTTAGAAGGTCTTGTTTATAATACTTTCGACTAATAGCTCTCCAAATTTCATGCTAGGAGATCAACCAACCAAGGAGATTGAAGCTTCCAAATTTGCTAGTCGGACCTTAGCAACCCAGGAAACTGAACGCAAGTCCTCTGAAGATCAAGAGATTTGGACATCTAAACGATGTAATTAGAGTTCGGTTATTTAGAACTTTTTGTTCCCCGTAATTTCATCTTCTTACCCTCAAAATTTCACGTCCTTAGGTCAAGGGACTGAGGAGCTAGAGCAGCGTGAAGTTGCTGGAAACTCACTAGAAAGAGAGAACTAGGGCACGTCTTTCAGACTCAAATTAGAAGTTTAAAGCCCAGTTAAGCAGTAGGTCATCTCATGATTGCCAAAAACATCTTGTTAGGGATAAAACCCCTCTGATTTGACTTGATTTCATGCACTATAGATCATGGATTTCATGTTTTAGTAGAATCATGCATACATGTGTATTCTTAGCCCTAACTAAGTTAAAAGGAACTTTCTTGTCAAATTCACAGAAAACCCATGCATGTTATTAGTTTAGCCTTCATTTTATCATGTGGAAGTTTATACATGATTTCCAGACATGATGTAAGTTGAAATCTTAGATCTTTTTATCTATTGTTGTCAGCAGAAGCTCTGACGGATTAAGGTAGGGCCGTCACAACACTGTAACGGTCTTACGATAAGCCATCACACCCTCTATTGTATACAAAGCTCTTTGAGGACTCTGACGCACCCTAACTGGAGCGTTATATAACTCTGACGGTCCCACGAGAAACCGTTACATCAGTGTAACACGCTTAGACTAGACCGTCAGAGTGCTTTATTTAGGCAATTCGAGACAGAATTGAAGAACAGTCACATTAACTTATAAATATACCTAGTTATCTAAGTTTTGACCTGTTAGAATGACTTTAAGTTTATCTATTGATTCATAATAGGAATTGCATGATCTTGAGTTATTTTAAAGCATATGTTAATTTTAACTTTATAGTTTTGTATTTAAATCACGATTTTTCCAATGTTGTATTGACGGAGTTTTATTTTGGTTTGACATTGCTACACATTCTCTCTCTATCAATAGAGTCATTTTCTTTAAGTACATGGCGCATATTCTGGTATGTTGTCCATTAGTTCACACTTTGCACTATAGGAACATTATTCTTAGACAGGAGGATCTCTCTATTGGATATTCCTTCCAATGGACTAGGAATTCTTGTTTCAAGGTCTCCGTAATTCTCCGCGAGCCTGGGATTCCCACTAGGACGTCGAGTTAGTTGTACCATGAAAGCCCAATCATTAGAAAATACTATCGATGGTTTCTGGTTTTCGCATATGTAACGGATCAAGGTTGGACCGTCAGGCTCATCTAACGGCCCAATAAACGATTGTCACATGTACTGAGTCCATCTTTATTTTTTTCAGATTCAGACCATTGTAACGGCCCAATACTGGAGCGTCACATTAATGTAACGACCCAGTCGTTGACCGTCAAAATGCTTGAGTATGTTAACCCGAGGATTTGACCCAAGGGTTTATTTTCCAAAGTTCTAGATGGATGAATAATGGTCTAGGACTTACCAAATTGATTCAAGATACCTAATTTAATTTATGGAAAGTAAGAAATGTACCGTTATGCTATCGAATTATTTCCATGAGCATAACATAGTATAAGTCATTCTTGATCTTTCATATTATAAATTGAAGCGTTCATACATTTATTATTATTATCATGAGCTTATTGAACTTATTACATTCTTGGCCATACTTTATTGTTACATATGTGGAAGTAGCTTGATTTATACTTGAAGATGCGATCGAGCACTGATTGTGTTCAAGGGCTCTATGCTAGTCCTCTCGGCTGATTGTCGAAAACATACTATTATAAACCATGGGGTATGATGCTACTGGCGTCGCATTACGCTGGGAGTACTTTCTTTATAAATAAGTGAAAATCCACGGCACGACATGACATTCTTGTACATGACTTTCTTGCTTGATATTCCACAGAAATTCATGAAGTAATTGCTCATAAGTAAAAGGTACTAGAGTGATGATTATGTGGCTTGCTAGTACATTTTCGATCCATTCTTGTTTATGAAAGGCCAATATCATGTTCTTGTTACGTTCTTGCTAGTTCATTCTTGCTCTCATTCTATCTTACATGATCGTTTTGTTACATTGGTTACTCGCATGATTGATCGCATTTCGCATGATTTTACCTAAATTCTTTAGAGCTAAAATGCTAATTACTTTAATAGTGCTAATCATGTTGATGCGAAGATACCTACTGGGTAAGTGTGCTCATTACCTATTTCCAATCTTTTTCAGTAAATAAAAGTGATTCGAATTCAGATTCGGGTTATACAAGTAGCGGGTCTGAGAGCGAATGAAAGTGTTGTCAAGATGAGAGTGAAGACTTAGGAAAGTCTATATTGTTTAGATCGAGTCTTTGTAATTTCTTATTTCTTGAGTATAGTGGAATGAAAAAAGTATGAAAATGTTATTATACTTGAATACTCGATTACCAATGAAATAAAGTAGGAGTTTGAGTAAATATTGTGCAATTACATTTATGTGTGTGATTGTCTTGCGCTCTGATTATTCTTGCTTGCAAGAGGCTTACTTGTTGGTGCAGATGCTATGCTCTGATACCACTTGATGGGACCGGTGCGAATAATTCAGAACGGGGGGGGGGGGGGGGTGAATCCCTCTCTAAAATTATGCCCAATTAACACTTATAACAAATAGAGATGCGGAATCAAAACCCACGGGTGCCTTAATCAGCTTAGATGCACCCTTCGAAAGATGAAAGGAAGATTAGAGAGACTGTACTTCTGATCTACTCCATATAGACTAAAGAGATGACTCAGTTCATCTAATCAACTAGACTCTATCAAGACCAGAATAAAACGCATGGTGTGCAACCCTATCTCTCACTAGATATAAGATCAGACTATCATGAATGTTCCTAAGCATACATCTAGCGGATCAGAATAAACAATCAAACCACGATGAATAGAAGATTTTAAGGTGGTTCGGTCCTCCAGACCTACGTCCACCCCACACTCCAATCAGAGTGTGGCTTCCCGCTGATACACAGCTTAACAGCTGGGCCTCACAGCTTGCCTACATCTGCTGAGCATCATAGCTTGCTTCTGCTGGGCAATGCAGCTTGGCCATCCGCTGACACACAGCTTGACCCGCTGGGCATTACAGCTTCGCTGTCTAGAGGACACCACACCTCTGCAACCGCTGGGGCTTACAGCTTAACTCGTCCAGTGGAATCCTCCTCTGCTACAGCTGAGCAACACAGCTTGCTCTGCTGACAAACAGCTTGAAATAACAATAAAAAGAAAAATAAGAAACGGGAAATGACAGGAACTGAAAGCTGTAAACACTAAAGCGCAGATATGGCTCTCAAGGAGCTGACTGGATTGGATTTGATCCAGATTCCAGTAGGGACTAATCTTCAGATGAAGCTTCTCTTCTTCTCTTCTCAAACTCTCAATCTCTCTCTCTCTTCCTGTCTACTTCTTCTTCTTCTGTGTTTCTCTGTTGCTCTCGATCTCTCTCTTTCTCTTTTTCTTCTATTGCTTTCGAGAGATATCCTTTTGATTACAGGAAGCAGACTATATATACTCCATCAGGTCAGGTTGACGAGCTCTTGCCCTAGGAGTGTAGAGGGAATGCTCTGGCCTGGAAGCTTCAGGAGACAATCGCCACTTGTCAGAATCTGGAAGCTTCAGGGTCCACGTGGCAGCATCTTTGAGTAAGGATCGTCATTAGATCACGTGCCCTTCTTGAAGAACACGAGCTATTGACCTATTTGGATCACGTGCCCTTCTTGAAGAACACGAGCTATTGACCTGTTGCATAAGTGTCTTTCGGTTATGTATAAAATATGCACAGACTTCATTCAATCACGAAAGATGTACACGGACATAGGGTATTATATGCACGAGTTCAGTACTGTCACACTAGCATATGCACAGACTTATTTGCAGCACAAGATTAATGGATGCACTGACTATGCAGGCTACAGACATTTCCTGGACTAAGATGCATGAATCTCTTATGTGCTGAATTGGTTACGAGGTGGGCACATACTTGATTTAGCATGAGATTATGTATGCACGAGCTCAAGTTTAACAAAGTAGATATATGCACAGACTTGAGAATGCGAGGTGGCAAGCATGCACGGACCTTGGTGAGATGTGCACCGACTATGTACCAACTAGCATGAAAATGAGCACAACAATAGGAAAATGCATCGACGTAGTGCTAGCCCATAGCAACCATTGCATTGCACCGACCGTGAAGGCTCATGTGCATCGACTTAAGGTGTGTGTGAGACGCACACATGCACCGACTTACGCACACATGCACCGACTCTAGGCCACCATGAGACGCAGAATAAGCAATGCACCGACCTAACACTCACCAAGACTGCGTGCACAGAGAGTGGAATGCATAGACCTTAATGCCTATGAACGGTGACATGCACCGAGGTTGTTGAGCAGCCGGACTGACTGCTCATCAGTTAAATCATCATCAAGGCATACAGATCAAGCACACAATCATAGATTAATCATGCAATCTTATGTGGTGACACTAATGTTGCTATCATCAAAACATCACAGTATCATCAAGGCACAAGGGGCACAACAATCTCCCCCTTTTTGATGATGGCAACACAATGAGTCACACGGACTCGACAAATCGAACTATTCTCCCCCTTTGACTTCAGCAAAAAGAAGGTTGTTTGCGTGAAAAATAATGTGATGCATGAACCTATTCTCCCCCTTTGAAATATAGACCTCCCCCTTTGACATAAACATGAATATCTATAATGCCCAGAACTCCCCCTGAGAGCTTGAAAGGAATCGAAAATGCAAGCACAGGATGTATCCACAGGGATGAACTATGGTTATCCAATGAATCAATTTGGAATCCACCGCCACAAGAATTCTGAAGCAAAATTGGTTGTGGCACACCTTACATTTGTATGGACAGAACAATGCAGGTGAAAGGCCCACAGAACCAGAACCCGTTACAAGAGTCATTCGTTAGGGATACATAAACAAGATGGAAGATCCCAATAGTGTGGAGAGTGAAACTAATGATGTAAATGAAGTAAATGTAGCCAAGGGTAGGAGTAAATAAGAGCAAGCAAGGCATAGGATCTCCAACAGGTAAGTTAGCATGATGATTAAGTTGCTAGAGGTGAACCTGATCAGAGGAAATTGTATGGCAGGTACCACAGTAATAAGTCCTCGCAAGGAAAGACTCTCCTATCATAGGGGGTTATGAATTAACCGACATGACCCAATTGATTTAACCATGATGTATACCAAATTTGTCAATTAAAATCAATTCTCATATCTGAAGCACGTTTTAATAAAACTGAACCAGCTAATCATGCAATATACAAAATCAATCATCTTCCAATTTACTCAAATAATCTTAATGACTCCTTTGAGTGTCACATAGAGCAGTGTTGAAATTAAACACCCTTACTAGAACATGAGTTGATAGTTTTTGGAAGATATTTGCTTTTGATTAGCACATAATATTTCCTTAGCAATTTGTGTTGATCAATACCTTTTTACATGAGACATAACACGTCTCAGGTGAAGTGACCCAGTTACTCAGTGTGATAACAGTCATTGCCTCTCAATTGTGAGAGCAGAGTTAGCAATAGGAGTGCCTTTCACATGAGGAGACACCTTGATCAGAGGTCAAAATCCCCAGTTACTCAACTCAAACATGCCATTGCTCTGTCAGGTTTGACAATTTTCCTTTACTGCAGAGGTAACTATGGCACTTCATGACTTAGGTTTTACTCCATTTCTTTGATGGAGGACCCAATTTCTTGGTGACCAAAGTCATTGCTCTGACTTCAGTTTTTCCTTCTTAGCCAACATTTTTCAAGTTGATGTTTAAAAATGATACCCACTCTATTTATCTCTACCAGTGGTCTTGAGATTATATTTTCAGATTTCAAATGAGTGAGTCTAGACATTTCATGACATGATTGGTTAAGATTTATTAGAACTTTTCATTCAGATATTTTCATTCATTTGAATACAAATCTGAGAATACATTAAGCTCATACCAATTTGAAATAGTGGTCATTCTTAAACCTGTATGATAGAAATTTCTTTTATATTAAAAACATGGCACACAACTTGAAGTTCTCAGATCAGTCCAATCAATGCAACTTAACAATTTATCATTCCTAGAGGAAGAATCAGATTAATCAGACCAGCTTGAAAGGATGTGAGTGTCGGATGGGTACAAGCTGGTAGAGCAAGTAACGGCAGGAGAGAAGACCATCAAATGTATGTAGATCAGAATCAATTTCAATAGCTAGGCCTGGAGTACAGACAGATCAGCTAAACAAGTAGAAGCATCAGAGAATTCAAGTGAACCACACACTGGCAATGGAATGGATAAGATTGCTAGACAGAAGGAGTTCAAGAGGTGAATAAGTGATGAAGCATGCATGCTCCCCCTGTCTAGATGCAATGGAATATGTTTTTAGGATTTTTCAAATTTTATGACATGCACTAATTTAAATCAAACATGAAGCATACAATGCACGACCTTGGCATGTGAACAACACGAAGTGCACAGACCTGTATGCAATGTAGACATAAGATGCACCGACTATATGCAAGACATGCAACTACCTATACTCAGTGCAATAATTATTCAAACATCATAACATTCTTTATTCAGAGAGCATCATGTGAGAGCAGTCAAATTTTCAAGAGATGTCAATTAAGCACAGACAGATTAATATGATATGCAAACATCTAAAGCAAACAATTTCAGATAGCAGAATTTAAGGAAAGTTTTCAGAACTAACCTGTACAGCGCAGTCATGGGGTTTTCATTCTTGAGTGCCTTGGATTATTGACCCCTTTATTCATCAGCTTCCAAGGCACACCTACAAAGATTTGATCACTTTGATCCAGCAGGAACCCAAGCAGTCTTGGGTCTTGTACTAACCCTAACATGTGTTCTAAACAGTTCCTTAGCAACATTATCACCAAGTTCCATCAAGTGACAGTTGGCTATGGAGTGTCCAAATTTACCACAGTATTTACAATAAGCAATATATTTTCTAATATTGTGATGCACATTAACAGAAGCATGAGGCCTATGTGCATAAGCATGAAATGATCTGTTGTTTACATGGACATTTTGTTTCTTGTTATTAACTAACCAACATTTAACAGATTTGTGACCTGGCTTGCCACAGTTAAAACATGAAAAGTTCGCAAGTCGTTTTGTAGGAAATCGGATAGAGTAGGGATTGACAGAATTTTCCTTAACATGCCAACAGTCCTCGACTGTATGGCCACGCTTCCCACATTCGAAGCACTTGATGTGCTTACCTCTAGAACCCTTTTTGCCCCAAGTGGATCCAGACCAGCACTCAATGGCTTTGTGACTAGCTATGTTATAGTTGAAGCAAATGATATGCCGGTTCAAAGCAATATTATTTCTTTTAGAGCCATGATGATTACCAGAAGACCTAGCATGCATTTTATCATCTTGGTTCATGATGAAACATGCATTCATGAGATGACCATGCCTACCATAGTTATGACAAGATGCACCAGACTTCCTAGTAGCATGGTTTCTACCAAATGAACTTCTAGAATGCAATGTTTCACTTGCATGCTCATCTTCTATCAATAATCTGTAATCATCCATTACGTGGCCTACCTTGCCACAATAATGGCACGAAACACTCTTATCAAATGCATACGAATAAGTAAATGCGTTATGAGCAGTATGCATTGACCCATCAGATGCAGCAGAACTAGCAGATTTCAAGACACGAGTAGGGATATTTTTGACCTTATTTTTCTTACCATTCTTGTTCAATTGTTTACCTTGTTCACAACTTTTGTTTGTTTATCATTTTTCTGAGCCTTAAATTGAAAGACAGATGATGAAGAAGTTTTCATGTCTTCATTTTTTTGGGGATTGACTTGTGGTACTAGCTACTTCAGAATCTTGCACGAAGGTGGTGTATAGCTGGTTTCTAATAGTTTCCTCAATATCAGAACTACAACTTATCCCCTTTTTTGAGTTATTATCCTCACTTTTCATGACAGCTTTCATTTTTCTGTTATTTTCAGCTGACTCGGATGTTGATTTTTCCAGATCCTGAATTTTAGTTTCCAAAAAGGTGATGTAAAGTTCATAACTGGCTATCTCCTGTTCACTGCAATTAACGCATTCACTTAGGACTTTGTTTGCAGTTTTGTACTTCTCAATTTCTTGTTCCAAACTGCTCAATATGTTAGTCTCTTCATTGGAAGCAGTTTTTCCTTTCTCTAATATGAGAAGTTGTTCAGACATACCAGTGTTTAATTGTTTTAACTTCTCAATTTTAGCTTTCAATTCATGGTTTTCCTCCTCGAGTTTTCCAGCCTCAATTTCTTTACTAGCACACCTTTCTCTCTCTATAGCCAGAAGCCTCTCTGAAATAACAGTATTTAGGACCTTGAGTTTTTGTTTTGTTCATTCAGTTCATTGTTCTCATTGGTTAGCTTCTCAATTTCTTTACTACTGGATATAGATTCCAGTCTTTCAATTAGTTCATCTTCTCTTTCTTCAACTTTAATTTTCTCAATCAACAATTCTTTGTTTTTTTCTTTTAGAGATTCAATCAATTTTCTCTGCCCCTCATTTTCATCATACAGATCTTCATTGCGTTCTTTTAGAGCCAAGCACTTGTTGCAGATCGATTTTAGAGAGGAACCCTGCACACCTTCCTTGTTAACTTTCTCTATTTTAGCTTTTAGATTTTTATTATTCCTCTGAATTTCTCCATTCTCAGCTTTCAATTTCTCCAGATCAGAGTTAATCCTTTCCAACTCTTCCAGGTTTATCAGATGTTCATCAATTTTCAGCTTTAACTGATTTTCTAATTCAGAAATTTTATTGGCATATTCTTGGTTTCCATTTTGCAGCAAGCACATTTGCTTCATATTCACGTGAGTCTCAGATAGACATTTATCATATAATTCATTGATATTCAAGCACTTTTCACAAGATGAATTAGAATCAGTTTTATCAATTTTCTTTTTCATCTTCTTATATTGTTTTCTTAGATGATCATGAGACTCTAGCAATTCATTATATGCAGCAATCCAATCATCCAAGGCATAGTCTTCAAAGATGTTTACAAGATCATAGTCCTGTTCTTCATCTTGATTGCTGCTATGTTCACTTCCTTGAGCCATCATGCATCGATTATCATTTTTGTAGCTGCCACCCTTCAATTTGTTCAAGATTTCTTTGGCAGACCTGCAAGATGAGACGTATGAGATTAGTGCTCTGTCAATTGATGCTTTTACCATGTTCAATGGTCTAGAATTGACGGAGTCTTTCAATGTGTCCTCCTTGGTCCATTTGGATTTATCTTTTGATAATTTGTGTGAACCGTGAGTCATTACCTTCCACAAGTCAGAATCGATTGTTCTTACATACCGATGCAACCTTTTCAGCCATATCTCAAAACCATCACCTCTGAAGATCAGTGGGTGAGCCATCGAGAGATGAATTAATCAATAGAAAGAAATGGGAAGTGCACCGGAATTAACCGAAGTACAGCAACACACTGACTCAGAAAGACTGAAGCACCAAAAGCGGCAAAACCAGATCCTCTCTGAAATGCACTACGAAAGTAGTAGGATCCTCTGTAGATCGTTAGATCTAATACACAGAGACCCGCTCTGATACCACTTGTTGGTGCAAATGGTATGCTCTGATAACACTTGATGGGACCGGTGCGAAGGATTCAGAAAAGGGGGGGGGTGAATCCCTCTCTAAAACTATGCCCAATTAAAACTTATAACAAACAGAGATGTGGAATCAAAACCCACGGGTGCCTTAATCAGCTTAGATGCACCCTTCGAAAGATGGAAGGAAGATCAGAGAGACTGTACTTCTGATCTACTCCATATAGACTAAAGAGATGACTCAGTTCATCTAATCAACTAGACTCTATCAAGACCAGAATCAAACGCACGGTGTGCAACCCTATCTCTCACTAGATATAAGATCAGACTATCATGAATGTTCCTAAGCATACATCTAGCGGATCAGAATAAACAATCAAACCACGATGAACAGAAGATTTTAAGGTGGTTCGGTCCTCCAGACCTACGTCCACCTCACACTCCAACAAGAGTGCGGCTTCCCGCTGATACACAGCTTAATAGCTGGGCCTCACAGCTTGCCTACATCCGTTGAGCATCACAGCTTGCTTCTGCTAGGCAATGAAACTTGGCCATCCGCTGACACACAGCTTGACCCGCTGGGCATTATAGCTTCACCGTCCAGAGGACACCACACCTCTGCAACCGCTGGGGCTTACAGCTTAACCCATCCAGAGGAATCCTCCTCTGCTACAGCGGAGCAACACAGCTTGCTCTGCTGACAAATAGCTTGAAATAACAATAAAAAGGAAAACAAGAAATGGGAAATGACAGCAACTGAAAGCTGTAAACACTAAAGCGCAGATATGGCTCTCAAGGAGTTGACTGGATTGGATTTGATCCAGATTCCAGTAGGGACTAATCTTCAGATGAAGCTTCTCTTCTTCTCTTCTCAAACTCTCGATCTCTCTCTCTTCCTGTCTACTTCTTCTTCTTCTACGTTTCTCTGCTGCTCTCAATCTCTCTCTTTCTCTTTTCTTCTACTGCTTTCAAGAGATATCCTTTTGATTGCAGGAAGTAGACTATATATACTCCATCAGGTCAGGTTGACGAGCTCTTGCCCTAGGAGTGTGGAGGGAATGCTCCGGCCTGGAAGCTTCAGGAGACAATCACCACTTGTCAGAATCTGGAAGCTTCAGGGTCCACGTGGCAGCATCTTTGAGTGAGGATCATCATTGGATCACGTGCCCTTCTTGAAGAACACGAGCTATTGACCTGTTGCATAAGTGTCTTTCAGTTATGTATAAAATATGCACAGATTTCATTCAATCACGAAAGATGTACACGGACATAGGGTATTATATGCACGAGTTCAGTACTGTCACACTAGCATATGCACAGACTTATTTGCAGCACAAGACTAACGGATGCACTGACTATGCAGGCTACAGACATTTCATAGACTAAGATGCATGAATCTCTTATGCACTGAATGGGTTACGAGGTGGGCACATACTTGATTTAGCATGAGTTTATGTATGCATGAGCTCAAGTTTAACAAAGCAGATATATGCACAGACTTAAGAAGGCGAGGTGGCAAGCGTGCACGGACCTTGGTGAGATGTGCACCGACTATGTACCAACTAGCATGAAAACGAGCACAACAATAGGAATATGCACCGATGTAGTGCTAGCCCATAGCAACCATTGCATTGCACCGACCGTGAAGGCTCATGTGCATCGACTTAAGGTGTGTGTGAGACGCACACATGCACCGACTTACGCACACATGCACCGACTCCAGGCCACCATGAGACGCAGAATAAGCAATGCACCGACCTAACACTCGCCAAGACTATGTGCACAGAGAGTAGAATGCACAAACCTTAATGCCTATGAATGGTGACATGCACCGAGGATGTTGAGCAGCCGGACTGACTGCTCATCAGTTAAATCATCATCAAGGCATACAGATCAAGCACTCAATCATAGATTAATCATGCAATCTTATGTGGTGACACTATTATTGCTATCATCAAAACATCACAGCATCATCAAGGCACAAGGGGCACAACATTACCATGCCGGCTGTTCGCGTTCCTCGAGCGAGTCTTCCGCTGTAATAAAGGCTCGGGACGTGATAGTTAAGTTGGTATCATAGCGTAAGTCTCAGGACTTAGGGAGAAGAATTATGTCATAGGATAAGTCCAAAGTTTAAGGACCCCTACCTATGAATTAAGGAAGAAATTTCCATACCCAAGTGAGAATTGGGTAGAGCCCGGGATAAGATAGTTAATTAGCTTTAAGATAAATTTTCTTCCAATTTCATGAGAAATAACCCGTTGTTATATTTCTCGCATGTACCTTATTATTACCATGACTCATCGCGTAGATTGGAATGGCATGCAACAAACTATTGCCGGCCTTACTCAGGCATTACAAACCATGGCGCAAGTCGGCGTAGGGGCAAGGGCTGGCGATTTACATCGTAATTTATGGAGTTTAAACCCTCCGCGTTTCTATGGTTCCTCTAATCCGGACGAAGCAGAGAACTGGATTGACGAGATGAACCGTATATTTGACGTCATCCAAAGCACCGATCAAGAGAAGGTGCGTCTTGCAACCTTCCAACTCAACAAAGATGCCGAAACATGGTGGAAGTCGGTTCCGGCACCTCCGGCCGATGCACCTCATGCATGGGATGGCTTTCTCACCTTATTTCGTGCCAAGTATTTCTCTGAGCATGTGAAAGAAAGAAAGGCTATAGAGTTAGCCTCTCTTCGACATGGAATGATGATAGTGGCCGAATATGAATTACAATTCTCAAGGCTAGCACCTTATGCACCGCATCTAATCAGTACCGATCTATTAAAGGTAAATCGGTTTATGGACGGGTTACGTCCCAGTTTTATTCAGCAGCTTGGGACCCAAAATATCCGCACTTGTGTGGAGATGGTTCAGCGGGCCTACTTATATGAGAGGACCTTAGAAAAGGTCAAGAAATTGAAAGGGAAAGGAGAAGAGTCCAACCGACGATCAGATCGGCGTTACAAGAAAGAGAAATTCATCATCACGGGGCCTCATAAGAGCCGTGATAGTAAGAAGAGATCCAGGAGTGGGAACGGTGGAAGTTCCCAGAAGAACAAGAAGATTAAGGAGGAGGAGCAAGTCGCCACGGCTTGCACTTTTTACGAAAAGTTTGGCCATTCGGCTGAAGAGTACTGGAAGTGCCTTGGCGCTTGTTTACGTTGTGGAAGCATGGAACATCGCATGCCGGATTGCCCCCTTATGAAGGACCAGTCATCTGGTGGTGGACACAGGAGGCAAGCTTGCCTCAATGCCGTTCTAGAAGAAGAGGAAGCGCCCACGGATGGTGGGCTTATGGAAGGTACTCTTCAAATTTATTCTCATCCTGCATTTGTGCTATTTGATACTAGTGCCTATCATTCTTTCATCTCCACTACTTTCGTAAAAACATTACCAATTGCATCAGTTTCCTTACCTTCAGATCTTACTATTATCACACCTTTAGGTTCCGGAACAAAGCTTACCAACTATTATCCTGATAGTGAAGTGATAGTAGAAGGTCATAATCTCCCCGCAAACTTAGTATGCCTTGACATGAAAGGTTATGATGCCATTTTAGGGGTAGATTGACTTGTAGATCATGATGCTTATATCAATTGCAGAAACATGATTATATCCTTCCGAAAACCCGATCTTCAAAGATTCTCTTTTCGTGGCATAAAATACAAGAAACACCCCACTATCATATCCTTACTTCACGCTTGCAAACTTATCTCACAAGGATGTGAAGCTTTTCCTGCTTCTACCATTATTACGGAGTCCAAGGAAATTATCATAGTAGACATCGCTATTGTAAATGAGTTCCAAGATGTATTCCCATCCGAATTACCCAGTTTACCACCCGAAAGGGAAGTAAACTTCACTATTGAACTCATTCCAGGAGCAACACCTATTTCTATAGCCCCTTATAGGATGTCCCCCACAGAACTCAAGGAACTAAAGAAGCAGTTGCAGGAACTACTGGATAAGGGCTTCATCAGACCTAGCACATTCCCTTGGGGTGTGCCAGTTCTTTTTGTCAAGAAGAAGGATGGTTCTCTCAGGCTATGCATCGATTACCGGCGACTGAATCAACTTATAATCAAAAACAAGTATCTGTTGTCGCGTATTGATGAACTCTTCGATCAGCTTTCGGGAGCAAAATATTTCTCCAAGATTGACCTCAGATCAAGTTATCATCATCTTAGAATTAAAGAAGAAGATATTTATAAATCGGCTTTTCGAAGTCGTTATAGGCACTATGAATTCGTGGTAATGCCGTTCGGGTTAACAAATGCCCCAGCAGCATTTATGCAACTTATGAACAATATTTTCCAACTATATCTGGACCAATTCATCGTCATCTTCATTGATGACATATTGATATACTCCAAGACAAAAGAGGAACATGAAGAACATCTTAGGATAGCTCTGCAAACACTTAGAGAACATAAACTTTATGCAAAGCTTAACAAATGTTAATTCTGGCTCAAGAAAGTTTCATTCCTAGGCCACATTATTTCCAAGGAAGGAATCGATGTGGATCCTTCGAAAGTAGAAGCTGTCAGGAATTGGAGCCGGCCAACGATTGTATCAAAAGTAAGAAGCTTTCTGGGTCTAGCTGGTTATTATAGGAGGTTCATTAAGGACTTCTCAAAGATTGCAGTTCCTTTAACAAGACTTACAAGAAATAAAAATCCCTTTGTTTGGTCCAAGGAATGTGAAGAGAGTTTTCAAACTCTTAAGAATCATCTCACTACAGCTCCTATTCTATCACTACCAGTGAAAGGTGGTAGATTCGAAGTATATACGGATGCGTCTGGTATTGGCTTATGTGTCCTCATGCAAGATGGAAGAGTAATCTGCTATTCTTCAAGACAACTGAAACGTCACGAGGAAAATCATCCTGTGCATGATTTGGAATTGGCAGCTATTATTTTTACCTTTAAAATTTGGCGTCATTATCTCTATGGAGAAAAGTTCACGGTATACTCGGACCACAAGAGCTTGAAATATTTATTTTCTCAAAAAGAGCTAAATATGAGACAGAGAAGATGGTTAGAATACCTCAAAGATTTTGATTTTGCTATTCAATATCATCATGGCAAGGCTAATGCTGTAGCCGATGCACTCAGCAGAAAATCAATGGGAATGCTATCAAGTCTTATGGTTAGTATGACTAATCTTATTCCCTCAGTTTGCTCAGTTGAATTTAGATATTGACACAAAGGAAGAGGATTGCTTCATGGCTAATATCCGAGCTCAACCAACATTAATAGAGGATCTGGTCAAGTTGCAAGATGATGATCCCGCGTTACTGGAGATTAAAGCTAACATATATCAGAGGCCGGATTTCTCTATTTCCAATGACGGAAGATTACTATTTAAGGGCCGAGTATGTGTACCGGATCATGAGGATACGAAGAAATTGATCGTAGAAGAAGCATATAATTCCAAGTACACCATTCATCCAGGAGGTACAAAGATGTATCAAGATCTCAAAAGAAACTTCTGGTGGCCCAATATGAAGAGAGAGATAGCGGATTTCGTGTCTCACTGTCTCACTTGCCAACAAGTTAAAGCAGAGCATTTTAGACTCGCCGGTAAATTACATCCCTTAGACATTCCAATATGAAAGTGGGAGAGTATAGGGATGGATTTTATCATGGGTTTACTAAAGACCAGAGGAGGACACGATGGTATATGGGTAATCATAGACCGATTGACTAAATCTGCACATTTTCTACCAATAAAAAGTTGATGGTCTGTGGATATTCTAGCAGCATTATACATAAAAGAAATTATCAAATTACATGGTGTCCCTGTCACTATTATATCTGATAGAGATCCTCGATTCACATCACATTTCTGGAAGAGTCTACAAAACTCACTAGGGACTAGATTGAACTTTAGCACAGCCTTTCATCCACAAACAGATGGTCAGACGGAAAGAACAAATCAAATAGTAGAAGATATGCTCAGGGCTTGTGCTATCGATTTTGGAGAAAGTTGGCATGATCACTTACCTCTGGTAGAATTTGCATATAACAACAGTTATCAAGCCAGCATACAAATGGCACCTTTTGAAGCGTTATATGAAAAAAGCCGTAGATCACCTATTTGTTGGAATGAAATAGGGGAAAGGCAATTTCTAGGCCCCGACCTTATCAGGGATTCTACAGAGAAGATCAAGCTCATTCGAGAAAGACTGCAGAAGGCACAAGATAGGCAAAAGTCTTCTGCCGATAATTGAAGGCGCGATTTGGAGTTTCATGTTGGAGATCATGTATATCTAAAGGTTTCTCCGGGTCGTGGTATTCGAAGATTTGGCATCAAAGGCAAGCTAACTCCCAGGTTCATTGGCCTATTTGAAATTTTTGAAAGGGTCGGTGAAGTAGCTTATAGACTGGCTTTACCTCTACAATTAGCAGGAGTTCATGATGTATTTCACGTCTCTATGCTGAAAAGGTATGTATATGATCCCGACCATGTTATCACTTATGATAATTTGGAAATTCAGAAGGACATGACGTACGAGCAAATGCCAATAAAGATTTTGGAACGAGAAGTGCGTCAACTAAGGAATAAAGTTATTCCTATGGTCAAGATTCAATGGAAGAAAACACGGCCATATGAAGCAACATGGGAAATCGAAGAAGCTATGCAGAAAAGATTTTCAGAATTATTTAACTGTAAGTACACTCTTCATAATCCATGTATTGAATTTGGGGACCAAATTCTTCTAAGTGGGGGAGGGTATAGTGCCCCAAAATTTATATATAAGTAATTTCTAGGTTATTTAATAAATTTCTAGAATTTATAAAGGCCTAAATTAATTAATAAATGATTATTAGATTAATAAGTTATTATAAGGCCTAATTGTGTTAAATAATTAGCCTAGCCTATTCAAGTAAGACTCAAAAGGTTTAAGGACCAAGCCCATTAAGTTCGGCCCATGTTCTAGAAGGTTATTTAGCTTATTCACGGATTTTAAAGTATAAATATCTCTTAATTAGATAATTATATAGATAAAACGAATAAAAGAGTTTTATTAATTTAAAATTCTACACACGTTGGCTGTAACGGTCTATCGGGCGACCGCCACATGCATGTAACGCATCAGGACTGGACCGTCACACCCTGATAATTTCGTGAGTTGAAGAACTTGCAAAAAGATTGGATCTTTATGATCCTATCTACAAGAGACCTAATTAGGAGAACATGTAAGGTTACTAGGGACTCTTAGGGATCAAGTTTTGGTCAACTAAGAACTCTAGAATCGATCTAATCCTCAAACCCTAGCCAAATCCCTATAAATAAGACCCAGTTATGAATTGAGCGACCCTTACTTTTGGCTTGTGAAGAATCAAGGTAAGGAGATAGAATTTCGGGTAAGTTCTTTAGAAGGTTTTGTTTATAATACTTTAGACTAATAGCTCTCCAAAGTTCGTGCTAGGAGATCAACCAACCAAGGAGATTGAAGCTTCCAAAGTTGCTGGTTGGACCTTAACAACCCTACAAATTGAACGCAAGTCCTCTGAAGATCAGGAGATTTGGACATCTAAATGAGGTAATTAGAGTTTGGTTATTTAGAACTTTTTGTTCCCCGTAATTTCATCTTCTTACTCTCAAAATTTCACGTCCTTAGGTCAAGAGGCTGAGGAGCTAGAGCAGCGTGAAGTTACTGGAAACTCACTAGAAAGAGAGAACTAGGGCACGTCTTTCAGACTCAAATTAGAAGTTTAAAGCCCAGTTAAGCGGTAGGTCATCTCGATCATGATTGGCAAAGCCTCTGATTTGACTTGATTTCATGCACTATAGATCATGGATTCCATGTTTTAATAGAATCATGCATACATGTGTATTCTTAGCCCTAACTAAGTGATGTGACACCACCCTTGGGGTGATATTCATGGGACCGAATGACCTTGGACCTACAATTGCAAGCAATCAACTTGGGCAGCGGATTCACACTAGCGAACTCAACCGTGAAGCACACACTAGTGCCCGTAGGTGACTTAGCGATGGTGGAGAGGGTCCGAAGTGGGACCTAGATGCTCCAAAGGTTGGCGAGCTTGGGGAGAACCCCTAATGGGCTAGGGATGCCCAACTCACGGGCGGCCAGTAAACCAAGGGTGTGGGATGTAGTGGATCACTCACAACTCGCCTGCGGTGATCACTCACGTGAACGGTAATTTTGGGCCGAGCTCTCACTCTCCGTCCGACGAAGCAACAGCAATAATACTAGGCTAAGCAAGTGATGTAAACCATCCAAGAAGGGGGACCGAGACTCACCTAGCCGGCGTGAAGACGCCGACTCCGGCTGGAGACGGAGGCGAGCGGGGAGGCGAGGGTATGCACCCGCACGCTGCGTCGATGAAGCTTCAAACCTGCGACTTAATAATTACATGAACTACACCCTATGCAAGGGGGGGGAGATCTCGGGGTGGGGATTATGTGAATACAACCAATACTACCTCCACACAGGGAGGAGCCTTCATCCGGCCAAGCGGGGAGGGGATAAACCAAGCTAAATGCAAAGAACGGAAGGCGGTGCCGAATCTGCCACCTTCTGTGCTTCTGGACAGTCGCCCACTATTCTTGACGCTGTGACCACTCCGGATTTTTGTTGAAGCCGAAACTAGTGAGTAATTCTTCGTAGTTTGGACGGGATGATGCCAGAATTTTGCCGATTTCCCTGGTCGCCGGTGCTGGCCTTGGCAGGAGCTCGAACAGGGATGCAGGTCTGCTGCCTTGGCTGCTCTAGGCTCACAACAGTGGAAAGAAGAAGCTACCACAAACGCTCTAGAACTCCAATTTGAGCGTAGCTGGTACCGACGGAATCGTTGACAAGCCCTCTTCGAAACATGGGTCACGGGAACATCAGAAGATGTCGGAGCAGACCAGCAGACCTTGAACAGTGAAAGGGGGTCGGAGCAGACTGACAGGAGATAGAGCTGCGCCCCCGAGGGAAGAAATTGAGAAAACCTAGCTCCGGATTCCAAAATAGGATCCGTTTCTTGATTCTGGAAGAATACTTGTCGAGGAAGATCTTTTCAGAAGAACTTTTGTCCTGATTCATGCTGGATTTTCCGTGGTAGAGCTTCCAATCCCGTTCTGGTTCCTTGCCGGTGACACCTTGCGCAGTTGGGGGAGAATGGCTCCTCCAGTCAGATCTGAGCTCCGATGGATGCGGCACTACCACCGTTGGAAAGCTGACTTGCAGACGCTTCTGTCAATGTATGGTATGCCACCTGAAACTCCCAGGGAATGACGGGGTGGCCACTGCAACCTGCAGCCAATCTGCTGCCTGCAACTAGAACTTGAGAGGCTGGAGATAGGTAATGGGGAATGGGGTAGATGGGAGGGGAAATGATGTGGTTGTGTGTAGGGGTGACCCCCAGCTGTGAGGGGGTCTGGGAGGGGGTGTTTCAAGGTGTGGGAAGTGGAGAATGGGGGCTGGAAGGGGGTGTTTGCTATGGGTGAGAGAGGAGCTGCGAATTTGGGCTTGGAGGGAGAGGGGAAGGTGAGGGGGGGCACAAGTGGGTGGAGAGAAGGTGAGTTTGAATTTTCCTTAATGGAGGGTATTCAATGGTGGTCTTGGGGATGGGAAGAGGTGCCTTGGGAAGGTGGGAAGATGCTTGGGGAAGGGTAGTGGGTAGTTGGGGGTTGGAGGGTGGGGTGTGGATTGGGTGGAGTTGTCTTGGAACTAGGGGGTAGTAATGAGGGGCTATGGGAACTTGTGAGGATGAGTAATGAGGGGGAGAGAGAGAGAGTTGATGATGTGGAGGAGAGAGAGGGAGGGGAGGAGAGAGAAAGGGGTGCCCCCCTCCTCTTGGAGAGAGAGAGAGAAGAGAGAGAGAAAGAGAGAGGGGAATCCACCCCTTAGAGAGAGAGAGAGATTTGGAGAATCCACTCCAATAACACACTAAAACTCACTTGAATTAAATTGATCATAAAAGGTTGTTACAAATGAGAGAGGGGAGGGACTATTTATAGACTCCATACTTTTCCTAAGACCAAAATAGCCCTGACAAACCCTCAATTGACTAGCAGGTCCCAAGGGGGGCCACCCCTGGGCCTAGCCCATTAGCTGGGCCCAGTAGATAGCTTAATTAACTACATGACTCAAGACTTAGGTAAATGACCCTTATACCTAGGTACTAGACTCAAATAAAAGGAAAATTACATAGTTTATGACTCAAAGAAAGTATAAAAATTACATGACTAGACTCAGAAACATGTGGAGAACATAATGACGCATGCCGACGATCCAATTGAGCTTCAAAAAAAGTGGTGGGGCAAGGGATGCCCCCATCACTAAGTTAAAGGAACTTTCTTGTCAAATTTACAGAAAACCCATGCATGTTATTAGTTTAGCCTTCATTTTATCATGTGGAAGTTTATACATGATTTCTAGACATGATGTAAGTTGAAACTTTAGATCTTTTTATCTATTATTGTCAGCAGAAGCTCTGACGGATTAAGGTAGGGCCGTCACAACACTGTAACGGTCTTACGATAAGCCATCACACCCTCTATTGTATTCAAAGGTCTCTGAGGACTCTGACGCACCCTAACTGGAGCGTTATATAACTCTGACGGTCCCACGATAAACCGTTACATCAGTGTAACGCACTTAGACTAGACCGTCAGAATGCTTTATTCAGGCAATTCGAGACAGAATTGAAGAACAGTCACATTAACTTATAAATATGCCTAGTTATCTAAGTTTTGACCTGTTAGAATGACTTTAAGTTTATCTACTGATTCATAATAGGAATTGCATGATCTTGAGTTATTTTAAAGTATATGTTAATTTTAACTTTATAGTTTTGTATTTAAATCATGATTTTTCCAATGTTGTATTGACGGAGTTTTATTTTGGTTTCACATTGCTACACATTCTCTCTCTATCAATAGAGTCATTTTCTTTAAGTACATGGCGCATATTCCGGTATGTTGTCTATTAGTTCACACTTTGCACTATAGGAATATTATTCTTGGACAGGAGGACCTCTCTATTGGATATTCCTTCCAATGGACTAGGAATTCTTGTTTCAAGGCCTCCGTAATTCTCCGCGAGCCTGGGATTCCCACTAGGACACCGAGTTGGTTGTACCATGAAAGCCCAATCATTAGAAAATACTATCGATGGTTTCTGATTTTCGGATATGTAACAGATCAAGGTTGGACCATCAGGCTCATCTAACGGCCCAATAAACGACCGTCACATGTACTAAGTCCATCTTTATTTCTTTCGGATTCAGACCATTGTAACGGCCCAATACTGGAGCGTCACGTTAATGTAATGGCCCAGTCGTTGACCGTCACAATGATTGAGTATGTTAACCCGAGGATTTGACCCAAGGGTTGATTTTCCAAAGTTCTAGATGGATTAATAATGGTCTAGAACTTACCAAATTGATTCAAGATACCTAATTTAATTTATGAAAAGTAAGAAATGTATCGTTATGCGATGGCGGGAGGTGAGGCGATGGCGGGAGGTGAGGAACTAGGAAAGGGTTGAGGATCGAGGGCCGGTGGCGCATGGAAGCTCGGCCGCGGGATCGTGGAGCGGCGAGGGTTTCACGGCGTTTTCTTCGTGGATCCGCGTCCTCGGGGTGTGAAATCTTCTTGCGAGGTAGGGAGATGGACCCTCAGCTCGTGTGTTTCATTTCCCGCGGATTTGGTAGCCCATGGCAAGCCGAGCGCGGGTTTATTGCCGTTTTGGGAAAAATCCATAATTTTGGGGTGTGAGCCCGATCTAGCATTTTAATGTGTTATTCGGTGGTTTGAGGGCATCATTGAATGCCTAGGGGCTTGGGGAAGGGTTTCTCCTTTGTTTCCTTATCACCCGGGGGTGATTGGGGCGTGGAATGGGTTTCCCGCCATTTTCCTGCCATTTCAGGTTCGGGACGCCTTAGCGGTCATTCCAGAGACTGCTAGGGGCGCCAAGCGGACCAAGGGTAGACCGCTATGGGTCTCCCTATGTCGGTTCAAGGTTGGCGGTCACGCGATAGACTGCCAGGGTCCTTGGCGGTCCAGGGTGAGACCGCTAATACCGCTTGACCTTCGTGTGTTCTGAGGGTTTAGCGGGCCAGAGATAGACCGCTAGAACCCCGTGTATATCGGTTTGGACCTCGCGGTAGTACGATAGACCACCAGGGCCATTGGTAGTGCAGTAATAGGCCGCTAGGCTCTGCTTCACGGTCCAAGGGTAGACCGCTGTAGTTCCATGGTTTCAGTGTGTAGCGGTCCAATGTTACATCGCTAGCCTTTCCTTAGCGGCCCAATGGTAGACCGCAAGGCCGCGTGGCGGTCTAGGGTTAGACCGCCAGGTGATTTTCATGCTTGCGATGTCGGGTTCACGTTGTGTTGGTCTCCGGTCGACCCGGTTGTGACCCAGTGGTCGACCTTCGGCCTCATGAGTGTCTCGGACACCCCGTGGGTTTCGTGTCCATGTTTCTGGGGTGTCTGGAGGTGCCGTGTTACCTCAACTAGCGTGCCCATAGGTGTGTGTGTTCTGGGCTTTGTGTTACGGTCGATCGAGTCACTGTGTATCGATGTGAGTGCGGTGGGGTTCCCCCGCATGTCGTGAGTTTTTGCGGAAGATGCTTCCCGAGTGGGCCAAGTGTTTGGCCTTGGACTACGAGTCCAGTCATCCGGCCTGGGGCTGGAGGTTTCCCGCTTTTCCCTGGGATGGGGAATCGGCATGGTTGCTTGTGTGCTACCTTGGGAATCATGCTTCTGTGCTTTCTGCTTGGGTCATGTGTTTGGCCTTGGACTGTGAGTCCAGTCACCCAGCCTAGGGCTGGAGGTCCCTTGAGTTCCCTTTTTGAGGGGGATGGTCTTAGCGGCTCGTGAGCTACTTCAGTATTCATGCTACCGTGGTTTTAGACCTAGGGATTAGGCAAGATTAACGGCATTGTGTCGTTGCATATGACGGTCTTGACCTCGAGTCTTGTGACTCAAGCACCGTTGGATTTAGTGAGTCTAGAGGACCGTCCAGAGTCTAGTGTCTCGCCACTTGGTCCTTCTCAACTTTCGCATAAGATGCGTACATGTTTCTTGGAGTTTCTCCTTGGAGAGTGGTCACATCAGTGACTCCCCACTTATCGTAGCCTTCCGACACGCGAGTGGTCCCACAAGGGAGTGGTGGCAAGGCTACACCAGAGAGACGATTTTACACTGGTTTCTGTCGGGCCCACATCTACCAGCCATAGTCCGGCTAAGGGGAAAACCAGTCAGAGGGTAAGGCCAGAGATGCACGATCTATTTGTGCACACGTGGTTGGGGGCGGTTGGACCTGCACTGACGAGCATGACCCCAGCTAGTCGCTTGCTTTGTGGTTACTGGTACGGTGTCCCCGTTCCACCAGGGGTCGAGGGGGACACCTGAGGCGCGGTCTAAGACGTTAGTGGACGCATCCGCCTTGCTTCTGATGGGTAGGTACTCTTGTCACGTGAGATGTGACTCTCCTATTTTTGGGTCCCGTTTCTCGTCTGTGAGACGTGGTTTTCTGGATCGTCTGGTGTTTCTTAGGTGGTGGCCAGGGTGCCAGTGGCTTCACCGTGGTTTCATCATGCTAGTGCGGTCCTGATTGGTTGTGCCTGTGTGGGCAGACTTCTACGGTAGGATTGCCGTGAGTGTTTCCTCGGTAGGTCTGGTGTTAGAGTGGTCCGGTTCCTGATTGTGAGATCGAGATTTCTCTTTTTTCTTGACCGGTACAGTAGGAGTCGTTGTAGTGCCGAGTTGTGACTGGCCGCCGGTTCGCTGTTCCTGCTGTAGTTGTAGCTATTTTTCATTTTCGCTACCGCTGTTGTTCTCGATTGGGGTTCCGTGGGATCCCTACAGAGCCAGTGACCGGAGACTCACTCCTACTTTTCAGGTGCGGCGGTTCTTCCTTGAGGTTCGAGGGTGCTGTTCGGAGGTTCTTAGTTGCCAGCTCACCGGGCCGAGTGTTCACTTGACATGTGGTACGTTTTACTACTTTAGACTGTACTTTCTATTGGACTGGACTCTGTTGTTGTAGTTATTTCTTTATTTCTATTAATTGTTGAATTATCCTGCATTATTTCCTATTTATTTGTGCATCCACACTCCTTTTAGCCCTTCCGAGCCCTCCCGACTCGTGGGCAGCGGGCTAGGATTCGAATGGTATCGGGTTCTTCTCGGTATCTGGATCTTTGGTCGTCACATTTGGTATCAGAGCGGTGGTTGTGGACGTTCATAGGAATTTAAAATATTGCAGTGATCAGAGTCTATAAGGTCCAGTACAGTCGGCAGCTGGCATAGGGTTTCGTGCATGTTTTCCGCTTGATTTCTCGCTTAAGAGCTTGAGTGTGCCGCGCGGTGCTGTTAAGGTGGTTGCTGTTTGCGGCTTCCGTTCCGGCGTGGGGTCTAAGGATCGAGGTCGAGAGCTTTCTCCCTCATCGGTGGTGGCCCGGCTGTGCTGCGTTTGAGATTTCTATAGCGAGGTCAGGTGGCTGGCGAGGACTGTTTGTGGTAAAGTGGCTGTGAGCGTGCTCTGAGGGAACTGTTGTTAATTCTAGCCACTCCAACTTGGGTTTATCCAGCCCTTGAGGTGTTAAGGTTGTGTTTTAAGGTGGCAGAGCGGGTGTTCTGATTGAGAAGTGTGCTCGGGTGAGCGGAGGATCTTCTCGGTGAGCTGCTGTTTCGTCGAACCTGATGTTCTTGTCATGCTCTGTGGCATCAAGAATGACGTGTCGGTCTCGGTTATTCTTACGAATTTCGAGGCAGGATTGGGTTGTGGTGTCCCAGTAAGTCTTGCTCCTGCGCTCTTGTGTGCGAGTGGGTTGTGTTCGCCTTGGATTTGGTTGAGATGAGAAGGTTCCGCGGTGGTTTTGGGACTCGAGGATGAGCGTCGGCGGTTGTCGATTATGGCTCATGTTGCGGCTCTTGGCATGGTGTGTTGCAGTTCGAGGAATTGCAGCGGTGGTACATCAAGAGATGCTGTGATCGTGGTCTCTGACACTTCCTGAGTGTGTCGGAGGTGCTGACCTGATGGAAGCAATGGTTTTCTCGGTGCTGGAAGGTGCTGTTCCCAGCTTGTGCGAGGTTTAAGGTCAGGTCAAGCGTGGAGATTCTTCTGTTGGTCGGAGGTATGTCGGTTTCTCCTTTGGTTGGAGAGATTGTGTTTGGCTAAGGTTCATCGTCTTGCATTGTGTGTCCAGATTGGTTGGCCTCTGTGTGCCATGAAGTCCGTGCGAGACGAGTTTCACGTTTTGGCAAGGTGGTTGCCTGTGAGGGTTGTGCCCATTTCCCCTGGTGTGTAAGGATACTGGCGCTGTTCCGGAAGGACGGGTCCTGGTTGGACGGTGTTCGCATTCTTGGCTGGTGCTGGAACTTTTCGATGCGTGGCGGATCGGAGCCTGCAGTGTTGCAGAGGATTGCTAGATTTGGGAGTGAATCTGTGTGATGTGACACTCCCTTGGACCTAACAAGCAAGCACAAATCGCAAGTCGAACGGGCCGATATCGGTGACCTACTCACCCGACACTCACCCCAAGCCCGGGGGTAACTCGGTGATGCCGAGTGATGCGGGACGGACACGGGAGACGACACTATTAGGTGCCACCCTCGGACTCTAGATGAAGACGCGACCAGCAGCACACACCAGGGAGACACTAAGCCCGACACTATGAGCTCCTAGTGGCAAAACGTCGCTAACAGAAGTGGAAGCTCACTCGTCGTCCAAGCGAGGGAAAGCGCGGACCGTGCACGGTTAAGGAACTGGCGGAGGTCAAGGGTAGTCCGACTCAACTTCCGGACTCGGATCGAGTCACGGGACGAGTCACACTCACTCTCACAGCGGTGACATGGACACACGAGCTAGTACCTATGCTCTCGGCAGCGGCAAAAGACCGTATACTAGCTAAGCAAATGAACGCCAAGAGGTTTGGGCCATTACCTCCACTCACCCGGCGTGGCGAAGACAATCCCGGCCGAATCACGGACTCCCGGTTAAACAATATTACAGCAATACAATAATTTGACCCACTCCACGCAGGAAGGTAAAAGGTCACATGTGGACCCCGGGAATCACGCAGCTCGGGTTGACGGGTAGCATCTTGATGTCGCCCGGCGGTGCCGAACTTCGTGTTTTCGTGCTTTACGAACGGCCGGTTCTGCGGGCCCGCGGGGCCCACGGATGGCGCTGTCCTCCGGATATGCGGGGGTGGGACCCACTATGATGGGGACCCCTGGTGGCGTGCCTCCACGGACGGCGGTCGGCCGGGAACACTGATCGGGGGTCGATCGGTCCCGATTCCCAAGCTTTGAAGTTGCTGCCCACGGATTTTTAGTTGCTGTTTTCAGGCGCGCGCTCCGGCGAAAATGGCCGCTGCGATCAATCCCGACGTCGGATCGGGACGCATGAGCTATCGTCGGAAAGCTCTCTTCAAATGATTCAATCTAGACCCTGAGAGATCTACTAGATCTGGTCGGATCATAAATTTAATGAATTTACAAGCCCCTGTTGTACAGTAACCGAAATCTCAGATCTGCAGGGTATGTATCTGAGAACCTCCGTTGACCGCCTAGTAAACCTCCGATTAATCTCTTGAGCGCTTCTTCAAAGTTGTAGGGTATCCAACCACGGAATTGGGACTATTTTTGGAATTTGATTTGGAGGTGGTGGTGATTTACTATGATTTGTGGGGTGACTGGTGGTTGGATCTGGGAACAGGGGGACAGAACTGTAGCTGAGACTGAGAACAATTTTTATAAAATATGAAATGGATGAACAAAAAATTGATAAAAATTGTGGATGAAGGGGTGGATGGGTGGAACCGCCAGTAAAATTGGGAGAACTAACAGAAATAAAAAGTGGATATAAGGCATGAAACTCAGGGCGGGGATGAATCTGACAGAACTCTGGCAGAACCGAAATGGAAGAGTGGACGAAAATAAAAAAATATGAAACGAGATCTGAATGGCAAACCAAAATTTATGGATGTCCTTGACACCTCTGGAACATCCACTAAAATTTCTAGATCTATCTGAGCTCATGGCTGAGACAAGAAATTCGTGGAAGCCTCTGTGGTACTGCGCGGGCAGAACTCCGTTGATGGCGAAGGTGGTGCGGTGGCGGCTCGTGGCGGCGGCGGCGGCGACCGGAACTGATAGGGTGGAGTCTCACCACCAGAAGGAAGCCTTCAAAGCTTCAAGGGGGAGAGGGAGAGGAGAAGGGGGCGCACCAAGGCTGGAGCTTCAAGCTTTTTCACAATTCTTATGGCATTAATTCATGAAAATAGCAAAATACAAGCATATATAGGTCACCCTTCTAATCCATCCTCCACCGTTGGATCCAGGGGTTAGAGATGGATGGCTAGGATGAAGTTTGATCAAAACACAACAAAAATAATAAACAAATGGGGAGGGGGGCGCACCTTGACCAAGGGGGGGACATGGTAGGTGGGTTTGGTTGGAATTGTTGACCATTTTGGTCCCTTGTCCCCCATGTGGACAATTGACTAGTCAAGGCTTCTAGATGTCCACCTTGGATGTTGACCAACCCCACAAGGCTGATATGGACCAATGGGAGGGGGCCTGGGGGTCCCATGGGTCCCATTTTACAAATAAGCCCCTCGTACACTCATAATTACAAACCGTATAAAATTAAATAAACACACCTTACACACAAATAAAGTCTAATTAAATATGAAAAATGGGGAGGCTCAAGGCGGAGTCTCCAGGCTGTCTCCGAGCCAGATGGACGCTGAGGTGGCTCGAGTTGTGCTCCGTGTGCAGTACCGGTGGCTCGGCGTGTCGTGCCGCTCAACTGCTCGGGTGTCCGCACCAATTCTCCCCGGGTGGGAGAAACTCAACCCTGTCGAGTAAGGGTCGGCATCACTCCTATATCGCTCCAGAAGGTCCGGATCGATCTGCTGCAACTCGCCATGTGTGATCCATGTGTCCTCAGTAGCGGGTCATCCTCTCCATCGCACTAGGTAGCGCGGGTAAGATCCACTCCTGGTAACTGTCACCTGCTCATCCAGTATACGATCTATATGCTCACGCTGCCGTGAAAAAGGGGCTGGAGGTGGAAGTGGACACTCAGGTGTAGGATCGCTCTCAAGGGGAGGAGATGGCTCAAAAGGCTCACTAGGGATCACCGCTGGGTCCCTATATGCAACAAGATCCGATGCATTGAAGGTAGAGCTTATACCATATTCCTCGGGTAAGTCCACAACGTACGCATTGGATCCAACGCGTTTCAACACTCTGAATGGACCGGCTCCGCGAGCTTGCAACTTCTTAACGGTTCCAGAGGGAAACCGTTCAGGTCTTACCCTGATCATGACGTATTCGCCCTCGTGGAACTCTCGGTGGTGTCGGTGGGCATCGGCTAACTCCTTGTACCGTGCATTGCTGGCCTCAATGTGACGACGGATGTCGTCATGCAAACTCCTAACGTGCCTAGCAAACGACTCGGCCGACTCCGACACTCTAGCATGGATAGGCATGGGGACAAGGTCAACGGGTTTCCTAGGCCTACGACCTATGACAATCTCAAATGGACTCATGCCGGTAGACCTATTCACCGAATCATTGTATGCAAACTCAGCCATAGGTAAAATGAGATCCCAATCCCCAATGCGGTCCTTAACTAGACACCTCAAAAGATCTCCCAGACTCCTATTGACCACCTCGGTCTGACCGTCTATCTGGGGATGATATGCAGTGGAAAACTTGAGGTGAGTAACCATCATATGCCATAGTGTCTTCCAAAAGTAGGAAGTGAATCTAACATCACGGTCAGACACTATAGTGCGAGGCAACCCGAACTTGCACACCACATGCATAAGAAAAAGGCGGGCTACCCTCGAAGCATCCGAAGTCTTCGAGCAAGGAATAAAGAGGGCCATCTTCGAGAAACGGTCAACCACCACATAGACCGAATCATGCTTCCTGGAGTTACGTGGCAATCCCAAAACAAAGTCCATACTAACATCCTGCCACGGGGCATCAGGCACGGGGAGAGGCGTATAAAGGCCCGAGCTTTGCTTCTTCATCTTGGCCGTAGCACATGTACGACACTGAGCCATGATGTTAGCAACATCGTGCTTCAAGCTTGGCCAATAAAATCGATGCTCCACTGTCTCAATAGTCTTGTTCCGACCAAAGTGGCCGGCTAGACCTCCCGCATGTAATTCCCACACTAAGAAATCTCGAACCGAAGTTCGGGGAACACATAGCCTGCTACCTCGAAAGAGGTAACCCTCCTGAAGCACATACTCATCAAGGTCTCTCGAGGGTCTGGCCTGGAGGGTGGTAAAAATCTGACCGAAGTCAGGACAATCAACATAGGCCTCCTTCATCTTCTCTAACCCTATGACCTCGGCACTCATGGTGGTAAGCAAACATGCTCGCCGACTCAAGGCATCAGCCACCTTGTTCTCCACTCCAGCCTTATGTTTCAGCACAAAGGTGAACTGCTGGAGATACTCGACCCAACGACTATGACGCGAGTTAAGCTTCTTTTGCGAATGGAGGTACCTCAATGCTTCGTGGTCGGAGTATAGGACAAACTCCTGATGTAAAAGATAGTGCCTCCAATGCCTAAGAGCATGAACAACTGCGTAGAATTCTTTATCATATGTGGAATATCGCAGCTTCGTGTCATTCAGCTTCTCGCTGAAATATGCGATCGGGTGGGACTCCTGACTCAAAACTCCTCCAATTCCCACGCCCGACGCATCACAAGAGACCTCAAACACCTTCGAGAAATCAGGCAGTCGAAGGATAGGTGTCTGGGTCATGCGCTCCTTAATGTCCTTGAAGGCGGCAGATGCGGCCTTCGTCCATGCAAATGTGCCCTTACGGATGCAATCCGTGATCGGGGCGGTGACGGAGCTAAATCCGCAGATGAAGCGACGGTAGAACGTCACAAGGCCATGAAAGCTGCGGACATCATGAACCGTACGGGGTTCCGGCCACTCAACAATGGCTCGGACCTTCTGCGGATCGGCGGAGACCCCAGTACTAGACACAATGAAACCCAAGAAGGTAAGCTGAGGTGTCATAAAGGCACACTTCTGTGGGTTCGCAAATAACTGCTCTCGCCGAAGAAGTAGACAGACCTGCCGAAGGTGGTCTAAGTGGTCCCCTGTGGTGCGGCTATAGATAAGGATATCATCAAAATACACCACTACAAAGACTCAAATGAAATGTCGAAGGACCTGAGTCATGAGCCGCATGAAAGTGCTAGGGGCATTGGTCAACCCAAAAGGCATGACCAACCACTCATATAGACCGTCCTTGGTCTTAAATGCGGTCTTCCACTCATCACTTGGCCTAATCCTCACCTGATGGTAGCCACTCTTAAGATCGATCTTCGAAAAGATAGTGGCACATGCCATCATGTCTAGCATGTCATCCAGGCGGGGAATAGGGAACCTGTACTTCACGGTGATCTTGTTGATGGCGCGACTATCAATACACATTCTCATGTGCCATCCTTCTTCGGGGCGAGTAATGCGGGCACAGCACATGGACTCATGCTGTCCCGAACAGACCCTCTCTGCACTAACTCATCGACCTGCCGTTTAAGCTCGGCATGCTCCGTGGGACTCATGCAATAATGAGGAAGGTTGGGCAAAGAGGAGCCCGAAACAAGGTCGATGGCATGCTGAATATCCCGCATAGGTCGGAGTCCCTCGGGAAGCTCATCGGGAAAGACATCAGCATACTCTGCAGAATGGGAACAACCTCAGGTGGGAGCTCACCCTCGGAGTCCCGCTCCACCTCTCGAACCATAATGGCAAACACCGGACAGCCCTGACTAAGCTCCTGCTCCATCTCCCGGGAGCTAATCATCATCAATCTCCTCGTCGAGGGCTCTCCTGGGCCAGAGGTAACAGTCATAGCCCGAGCTGGGGATGGGGTACTGGGCCCGGGTACGGAAGGCTTTGGAGTACTAGGGCCAGTAGGACCCCTGACTGATGGGCTCTGGGCCGAACGGGGTGGAGGGTGACCCGCTGGCCATCGTGGTCGAAGGTACCGGTGTTCGACCGACCATGGAGTGTGGCATCTCGGTCGAATAACCACGGCCTACCAAGAATGATACTTCCCACTTCCATGGGGAGAACATCACACCAGATCTCGTCACAGTAGGAGTGGAGCTGCAGCGGGACCAAGCATCGCAGCCTGACCGAAATGGAAGTGGTATCCACCCATGATACCTGATAGGGACAAGGATGGTCTACGGATGTGAGACCAAGACGAGCGACAGCGTTCGTGGAGATTGCATTGATACAACTCCCGCTATCGATGACCACCTTGCAAATTTGCTTTCCCAGCCTACAAAATACCTAAAGGATAGTGGTCCGACGCCAGTCATCACTGGCCTGTGGCTGGGTGAGGATACATCTGACGACCCCCACGTAGGTATCGTCCGACTGCTGGACATCCTGGGCCTCACCTCCCATCTCATAGTACTCGTCAGCTAACTCTTCATCTGCCTCATAGCTGACTAGCTCGAGGCCCGTAGGGGTGGTATCCTCGGCCTGTGTGCCCCCAATGTGAAGAGATGGGCGGGTGGGACACTGGTTGGCGAAATGGCCAAACCCATTACAGTGATAACACTACTGCCGTGATCCACTAGGCTCCCCAATCATAGGTCCTTTACCTTTATCCTCCCGACGGATAGGAGGCGTAGGCAACAAAGGACGTGCAGGAGGTGCGGGTGCCGGTGGACGGGCTATGGGTGGGGCTGTCAGATGCTGGGGACGAGGAAGGTCCCTCGGGGGTGGAGGACGAGGCCTAGGAGCAAACGGCTCAGGACGAGCGGACTCCTGAGGTCGAGCCATGGGGGCCCTCAGATACGTGCCAGAAGAGCTAAGGGGCTCGACACTACGAAGGGGAAAAGAGCCCAACCAGTGGGGTGACTCGAACTCGGCCTCGAACTGCTCCAATTCGAGAGCAATCTGATACACCTACTCCAAAGTGGTCGCGTTGCGGCGAAAGAGTTCATATTGATAATTGGGCCGCAGACCTCTCCGAAAGCGGGATATCGTCATGGTGCTCTCTTCTGTGACCCCGCACCGCAAGTAATACTCATCGAACTCGGCGGTGTACTCGGTCACGGATCGGTTCCCTTGGGAGATGCTTTGCCACTTGTCTATGAGACGTTGGCGATATGAGGCGGGAAGGTACTTCTCCCTCAACTTGGTTTTCATATCATCCCAAGTACCGATCTGGGGTTGACGTCGCTGGTTGAGCAGGCTCTCCACATTGATCCAATAAGTTTGGGCCTGCCCTTGTAGCTTCATCTTTGCGTATCGGACTCTTCGGTGGTCCGTCATCTCAAACCACTCGAAGTATCGGTCCATGCCGGCATCCCAATCTAAATACACCCTAGGGTCCAAGGACCCGCTAAAAGTGGGAGGGTCCGCACGCACACCCCTAAGAATGCGGTCGTCATCCTTGTCATCACGATTCCATCATTGATGACGACGACCGTTACCCCCTTGATCATTATCAGATGCATAATCATCCACCACATGCACCTCTTGAACCCCAACATTCTCCGCCTGAGCCCTTGGCACAGCAGGCTACTGAACCGGCTCCTGTTGACCGTTCGTCGACGCGGGTTGCGCCGCTACTGGGCCCCTCTCTAGGACGGCAATCCTCCCAACAAGGCCTTGAATGGACTGCTCCGAAACCCCGGCCCGATCCTCGAGGACCTTCATCCGCCCTTCTAGACGCGTCCCTATGCCATCCATATGCGTACTAAGACCATCCATACGCGTGTCTAAACGATCCATGATGGCCCGGAACATCTCGGCCGTGGAAGACTCATCGGAACTACGGGCTCGGGACTCCGCCATAGGTGGTGGTGGCGAGTACTGGGTACCTCGACGGGTGGGCATGCAACTGACACACGACCTAGAAGACACCGACTAATGCAAACACACACTAAATGATGCACTTAGACCTAAACCAATATCCGGTACGGGGCAGAGTTAATCGATCTGAAGATCACTCCCGCAAGTGTGCGACCTCCCGATAGGCATAGCCTAACATTCGGACAACACCTTTTAATATACCGAGCTATTGGGTGAAATGCAATTTGAAAACACCCTTTTTTTTGTTGTTTTGAAAATAAGGATGATCTTAGACTCGACTTAGACCATGATGCATGACTTATGCAACGACTACCCTAGACTCGACCTGCTCTGATACCAAACTAATGCGGGACAGACACGGGAGACGACACTATTAGGTGCCACTCTCGGACTCTAGATGAAGACGCAACCAGCAGCACACACCAGGGAGACACTAAGCCCGACACTACGAGCTCCTAGTGGCAAAACGTCGCTAACAGAAGTGGAAGCTCACTCGTCGTCCCAAGCGAGGGAAAGCGCGGACCGTGCGCGGTTAAGGAACCGGCGGAGGTCAAGGGTAGTCCGACTCAACTTCCGGACTCGGATCGAGTCACGGGACGGGTCACACTCACTCTCACAGCGCTGACATGGACACACGGGCTAGTACCTACGCTCTCGGCAGCGGCAAAATACCGTATACTAGCTAAGCAAATGAACGCCAAGAGGTTTGGACCATTACCTCCACGCACCCGACGTGGCGAAGATAACCCCGGCCGAATCACGGACTCCCGGTTAAACAATATTACAGTAATACAATAATTTGACCCACTCCACGTAGGGAGGTAAAAGGTCACATGTGGAGCCCGGGAATCACGCAGCTCGGGTTGACGGGCAGCATCTTGATGTCGCCCGGTGGTGTCGAACTCCGCGTTTTCGTGCTTTACGAACGGCCGGTTCTGCGGGCCCGCGGGGCCCACGGATGGCGCTGTCCCCCGGATCTGCGGGGGTGGGACCCACTATGATGGGGACCCCTGGTGGCGCGCCTCCACGGACGGCGGTCGGCCGGGAACACCGATAGGCGGTCGATCGGTCCCGATTCCCAAGCTTTGAAGTTGCTGCCCACGGATTTTTAGTTGCTGTTTTCAGGCGCGCGCTCCGGCGAAAACGGCCGTTGCGATCAATCCCGATGTCGGATCGGGACGCATGAGCTATCGTCGGAAAGCTCTCTTCAAATGCTTCAATCTAGACCCAGAGAGATCTGCTGGATCTGGTCGGATCAGAACTTTAATGAATTTACAAGCCCCTGTTGTACAGTAACCGAAATCTCAGATCTGCAGGGTACTTGTCTGAGAACCTCCGTTGACCGCCTAGTAAACCTCCGATTCAGTTCTTGAGCTCTTCTTCAAAGTTGTAGGGTATCAAACCACGGAACTGGGACTATTTTAGGAATTGGATTTGGAGGTGGGGGTGATTTACTATGATTTGTGGGGTGACTGGTGGTCGGATCTGGTAACAGGGGGACAGAACTGTAGCTGAGACTGAGAACGATTTTTAGAAAATATGAAATGGACGAACCATAAATTTATAAAAATTGTGGATGAAGGGGTGGATGGGTGGCAGCTCCAGTAAAATTGGGCGAACTAGCAGAAATCAAAAAGTGGATCTAAGGCGTGAAACTCAGGGCGGGGATGAATCTGGATAGAACTCTGGTAGAACCGAAATGGAAGAGTGGACGAAAATAAAAAAAATATGAAATGAGATCTGAATGGCAAACCAAAATTTATGGGATGTCCTTGACACCTCTGGAACATCCACTAAAATTTCCAGATCTATCTGAGCTCGTGGCTGAGACAAGAAATTCGTGGAAACCTCTGTGGTACTGCGCGGGCAGAACTCCGTTGATGGCGAAGGCGGTGCGGTGGCGGCTCGTGGCGGCGGCGACGGCGACCGGAACTGATAGGGTGGAGTCTCACCACCAGAAGGAAGCCTTCACAGCTTCAAGGGGGAGAGGGAGAGGAGAAGGGGGCGCACCAAGGCTGGAGCTTCAAGCTTTTTCACAATTTTTATGGCATTAATTCATGAAAATAGGAAAATACAAGCATATATAGGTCACCCTTCTAATCCATCCTCCACCGTTGGATCCAGGGGTTAGGGATGGATGGCTAGGATGAAGTTTGATCAAAACACAACAAAAATAATAAACAAATGGGGAGGGGGGCGCACCTTGACCAAGGGGGGGACATGGTAGGTGGGTTTGGTTGGAATTGTTGACCATTTTGGTCCCTTGTCCCCCATGTGGACAATTGACTAGTCAAGGCTTCTAGATGTCCACCTTGGATGTTGAACAACCCCACAAGGCTGATATGGACCAATGGGAGGGGGCCTGGGGGTCCCATGGGGCCCAGGGGTCCCATTTTACAAATAAGCCCCTCGTACACTCATAATTGCAAACCGTATAAAATTAAATAAACACACCTTACATACAAATAAAGTCTAATTAAATATGAAAAATGGGGAGGCTCAAGGCGGAGTCTCCAGGCTGTCTCCGAGCCAGATGGACGCTGAGGTGGCTCGAGTCATGCTCCGTGTGCGGTACCGGTGGCTCGGCGTGTCACGCCGCTCAACTGCTCGGGTGTCCGCACCATCGAGTCGAGGTTGTGTGGGGCTGAACCCTTGCTGGAAGAGGGCCAGCAGAGTTAAGGAACTTCCCAGGGGTTGGAGGCCCAATTCAAAGGGACCGACCGGGTGCCAATGGGCTCGGGTCACACTCTCTCCCACGGCGGTCACTCGTAGCGATGGAGCTTAAGGACCAGGAGCTCACTCACACGGACCAACGGAGTTTATGAACTAATATTGAATGAGCAAGCTAACAAAAAAGAGCAAGGGTAGAGAGCTTACTCGACCGGCTTGAAGAAATCGGTCCCGTTCGAAGACGAGGGCGAGCGGGGAAGCGTGGGTTCCCCACACGCCGCGCCGGTATAGCTTCGACCTGCTCAAAGTTTTACATTACTACGCCCCATGCAAGGGGGTTGAGCTTGGGTTAGGGAAGTCAAGATTACAATCAAACACTACCTCCCACAGGGAGGGGCGGTAAGCCGGCCTGGCGGGGAAGGGGACAGTCTAAATGAGATTCGAACGGGTGGACGGCGTTGGTTCTGTCCGCTCTCTAGCACAGGAGACTGACAGCCGTAGTTGTCACCGCTGCGGACACTCCCGACTTTTTACGATGATGATAGCAGTTGGAAAATCGTCGTAGCTGGATCAGGATGACGCCTGAATTTTTTTGATTTCTCCGGTCGCCGCTGCAGGTCGGGGGCAGACTGCAAACATGGCCCTCAGTTCTGGCTCTGGCAGCAAAAGTACCTCAACAGCAAGAAGAAGAGGCCTCCACGAGCACTCCCGAACTCTGAATAGATCTTGGCTGGAGTCGTTGGAACCATTGTCGAGTCTTCTTCGAAACGTGACCCACGGGAATGCCAGAAGATGTCGGAGTAGACCTGAGAAGCCCAAACAGTGATCAGGTGTCTGTTCAGTCTAGGAGTTGACAGAACAGCACACCTGAGGGAGAAAATTGAGAAAATGTTGCTCTGGAGGACGAACGAGGTGCCGCTTATAGGCAATGGAAGGCGACTCGTTGTAGAAGCTCTTGGCCAAGTGGCACCTCAAGAAGCAGAGGGATGTGGCCGTGAGAACTTCTGGAAGTGGCCTCAGGTTGCTGATTGGATATATCTTACGCAGTCGGAGAAGAACGGCTCCCCTGGGCGACCACGAGCTCAGAAATGGATGGGATCACCGCCGTTACGAAGAGGATAGAGAGACTCTTCAAAAGGTACCTATTGGGCCTTCAGGGGCGCCAGGATGAAGTCGGGGTCACCTCTACAAGCGGCTGGTCCTCTGTAGATCTTGAGCTGCGAACTGGCTAGTTGGGAGCTACTACAAGGCCGGGGTGGAGATGGTATCAATGGGTGGAGGGGTTGATGGAAGGGTAGCAGAGGATGTGGGGAGTCAAGGGGAGGTCTAGAGCTGTGTTGGAGGAGGGGGAAGAGGGGAGGGGCGCAGGGGGGCAAGCTGCTGGTTCTGCCAAGGTGTGGAGGGGGTGGTAGAGGAAGAGGAGCTAAGGGGTGGAGGGTGGATTGAGAGGGGGCGACCAGATCTAAAAGGGGGGATTAGGTGCGCCCTAGGGCTTGAGGAGGGATGGAGGGAAGATTCAAAATTGTCTTGGGGGCTGGGAGATTGTGTGGGGAAGGGAGGAGATTGTGTTGGGGAGAGGGAGATTGTGTTGGAATGGCCAAGGATCTCCTAGGGAGAGGCAAGCTTTGGTGGGGATTTGGTGGAGGGGTATTAAATGCACCTAGGGATGAGGATGAGGGGTTGAGGTGATAGATTTGGTGGCAGGTTAAGGCTGATGTGGAGGGTGAGGTGGAGGAGAGAGAGGGGGGCGGCCAAGAGAGAGAGGGGAGGGGTGGAGTGGTATTCTCTCCCTAGGGCTTCTCACCCACTAATGGAATCACTCCACAAGAAATCTGAAATTTGAACTTTCAAATGGCAAATTTTTTCATTAACTTAAAATGGGGGGAATGGGGTCCTATATATAGGCAACCCACATTTTATAAAAAGTCCCCGACTCTTGACACAAAGACAAATAACCAAGGGGGGTAGGGGCGCCCCTGGGCCTGGCCCAACGAATTGGGCACAACAGATAATCTAATCAACCTAATGACTCTCAAACTTAGGAAAATAAATAAAAGACATAGGTACATGACTCTAATAAAAGAAAAAATACATCAAATGACTCAATTGGAAAACTCAAAAAGGATAATTGGGCTCACATAGAGTGAAGCCCGAGCTCAAACGACTAAGTGTGTGGACGACCCAAGCCAGAGGGAGTCGTGGGTGATGCCTCCATCACTGTGCTTGGGGTTCGAGGTAAGGGAGCTTTCCACACCCTATTTTCTAAAGTTGGCCAGCCGAGTTGTGGATTGTCGGGATGATGAGTCCCGAGTTACTGTGATGGCTGTGTGCGTGTAGATCAGAGTGCGCAGCGGAAGTCGGTGTGCTCACAACCCACATGTTCAGGATCGTAGTGTTGGGTGCTACAGGTGGATTCTTGAGGTTGCGTTGAGCATTGGAGGATTGGTTCCTCTGTGTGAGACGTGTTGTTGCCGTGCCATTGCTCGAGGTATTGTGGTTCTTGGCACTAGCAGGATAGAGTGTTGGGGAAGTATGTCGGTAAGTGTGCCGCATGAGTACCCTATTCCTGTGATGGAAACTGTGTCAGGCGTCGATGTGACCCGGAAGGGGCTGATAAGGATGTCGCCTGACGGTGGTCGAGGATGTGTTGCTCAAAGTCGGTGGTTTGGTGCCCGACTTGTGTCGCAAGTTGTGTCCTCGGATGAGATCATGTTTTGAGGAAGTGATCTCTGGTAGATTATGGGTTCCTGTTGGTAGCTGCGAGTGACTGGTAAGGCTAGTCTCGTAGTCGACCACGGTAAGATGTGTATTGCTTGGGGACCCGTGTGCATTGGCCGCAGCGGAAGGATTTGATGAGACAAGATGGAAGAGTGACGCCTGTGGGCAGAGGCCTTTAAGTGAGATTGGCGTCGGAGTGGTGGTCCTTGATGGGACGTTGGCGTTGGAGTGGTTATCCCTGGTCTGGTGACTAGCATGGGAGAATTTTCCTGTAAGTCTGAGTCGAGTGAGGTGATGACCGAAGACTCCTGAGTCTTGTCTTTGGTTTCATCATGCTCCCCTGAGAGGGTTGAGTTGGTACGATGATGGAGATCGGATGCGGTGTCCGAGACAAGTTCAGCTTGTGGTGTGGTGATTGTCTGTGTGTGAGTCAACGGATGGCCTATTATGAGTTGGAACATGCCCGTTGGGCCGGGGTCTTTTCAAAGACAGAACATGTTGATGGTGGTGCATCATGAACGGTGAGAGCCGTGTTTCAATGAGACCTTTGGTGATCGTTTCTGTGATGTGCCTTTCCGGATGGGATCTGGGCTTTGTCGGAATTTATCTTCTGACCGAGTTGGCACAGTAATATGTCTGGCTTTCAGCTTGCCAGGTGTGAGGTGGTTTTTGGTGCTGAGCCGATGTTCTGGTTGCGGTCTCTTGAGATGACTGCATGTGTCGGTGGAGGCTCTGTATTGGTTGTTCCTTCGATCAGGGCGTGAGTTCAGTCAGCCGGTTGTGAAGCTGATGTGTGATTTGTCTACCAACCATAGGATGGATAGATAGCTGTTTCTCACGATGAGGACTGTGTCTCCTCGGTGAGCGAGGGGATGGCAGTGGTGCCATGATTGGTTCTCACGTTGTCTAAGGTGATGCCAGACTCTATCTTTTGGTGTATACCTGCTCTGATGGCCGGTGTGCGTGGCATGCGGGGTGAGGTGTTGTTCGTGATTGTTGTATGACTGTGTCCCTCAGGATCGGTGCTTTCGTGAGAATCGAGGTTTTCTGTGTTGGGGCACTGACGGCGTTGTCAGTTGGTTCAGTGTTCTTCCCCTATTACTTGGTGCTAGTCCTGAATTTCGAGGATGAAATTTCTTTAAGGGGGGAGGGCTGTAATGCCCCGGATTTTTTGGATATTCTTCGGATAATTTTCGTGGGTCTCAGAGTGTATTTTGTGCTTTACAGGTGTTTTTCCCTGATGCACCTTTGGAACTCTGTGCAAGGCGAACCGTGGCATTCTCTGGCTCCGGGATAGTACCGGCGCGTTGTGCTCTTCCCGAGGATCACAGAGATAGTTTTTCATAATTTTTTGAATTTCTAGAGTTTTCCGATTTTTCTATAAATTAACCCTTTAACCTCTCTCTCTCCCCATTCTCTCTTTCTCACTCTCTCTCATCTCTTTCTCTCCCCCTCTCCCCGAGCGGCCGACCGTGGTGCAGGAGGGTGAGGCGGCGATGGCGGGAGGTGAGGAACTAGGAAAGGGTTGAGGATCGAGGGCCGGTGGCGCATGGAAGCTCGGCCGCGGGATCGTGGAGCGGCGAGGGTTTCGCGGCATTTTCTTCGTGCATCGGCATCCTCGGACGTGAAATCTTCGGGGGAGGTAGGGAGATGGACCCTCAACTCGTGTGTTTCATTTCCCACGGATTTGGTAGCCCGTGGCGAGCCGAGCGTGGGTTTATTGCCGTTTTGGGAAAAATCCATGATTTTGGGGTGTGAGCCCGATCTAGCGTTTTAATGTGTTATTCGGTGGTTTAAGGGCATCATTGAATGCCTAGGGGCTTGCGGAAGGGTTTCCCCTTTGTTTCCCCAATACCTTGGGGTAATGATGTGACACAACCTAGGACATAAATTGCAAGCATCCCAACAATTTGGTCATGTCACATAAGCGGACTCACTCGCATTGGCACACTCGGGTCCGCAGGTGGACCGGCGATGGGGTGAGGGTCCGAGGTTGGACCGGAGGTTTCCAAGGCTACGGCTGGCTTGGGGAGGACCCCTATGGGTCAGGGGTTGCCCAAATTCACGGGCGATCAGCACGCCGAAGGCTTGGGTTGAATGATCACTCTCACAACTCACCCGCGGTAGTCACACAATTAAACGCTAATTCGGGTTCGGGCACTCTCTTAACGCCGACGGCACTAAGATGCAATACTAATTAAGCAAAGGAATCCAGCAAAGAGGAGTGTTTAGTGGCTCACCTGATCGGTGTGAAGACACCGATCCCGGCCGGAGACGAGGGCGAGCGAGGAAGCGTGGGCTTACCCGCACGCCGCGCCGGAGAAGCTTCAACCTGAAATTTCAGATTACATGCACTACACCCCATGCAAGGGGGGGACCTTCGGGAAGGGAAGCCAGTGACTACACTCAAACACTACCTCCACGCAGGGAGGGGCCTTCAGCCGACCAAGCGGGGAGGGGAGAAACCAAGCTAGAAGTAAAGAACGGTAGCCGATGCCGATGGTGTCCACTCTCTGCGCTTTAGGATAGACAGTTGGTTCTCTGGACGCTGTGGACACTCCAGAATATTCCGATGACAAAACCACTTGTAGATTTCTCGTAGCTGAGCCGGGATGATGTCTGAATTTTGATAATTTCTTCGGGCACCGGTGCTGGTCGGAGTAGGAGCTTGAACAGGGGAGTAGAATAATAGTTATGACTGTCTCAGGATCTTAGAAGCAGGAAGCAGAGGATGCCACGACCGCTCCCGAACTCCGAATCAGGTGCCTCTGGAGCCGTTGGAACCATTGACGAGTCCTCTTCTAAGAAAAACTAGCGGAGAAGCCAAACGATGTAGGAGAAGATCGGTGGTCTCTGATCACTGATGAGAGGTCGGTGCAGACTGTGGGGAAGCAGAACTGCGTACCCGGGGGAGAAAATTGATAACTCCTGGTTCCGGAAGCCAAATTGATCTCTGCTTTTTGGAGATGAAATAAGACTCGTAGAAGAAGGTTTTTTAAGAAGAACTCTCGATCAGATTCCAAGCAGGATCGTCGCAGTCGGGCGTCCACTCCGGCTCTGGTCTCCTGCCAGGGAGGCTTTGCGCAGTCGGGGAAGAATGGCTCCCCTGGGCGATCACGAACTCATAACGGGATGGGACCACCGCCGTTGCGAAGAGGACTGGGAGACGCTTCCAACAATGGCTTTTATCCTTCAGAAACGTCCGGAGGAAGCCGTGGTCACCTCTGCAATCTGCTACTCTTCTGTAGATCTTCAGTTGAGAGCTATAGGTTGAAGATGACGGGGGGGAATGGGGTATATGGGAGGGTAAATGGGGGTGGATGAGTGTGGGGAAAGCCCGGGCTGTGAGGGGGTCTAGGAGGGGGTGTTCCAAGGTGGGGGAAGGGAAGAATGGGGTCTGGAAGAGGGTCTAACATGTGGTGGGAGGAGGAGCTACGAATTTGGGCTTGGAGGGAGAGGGGAAGGTGAGGGGGGGCACAAGTGAGTGGAGGGAAGATGAGTTTGAATTTTCCTTAATGGAGGGTATTCAATGGTGGTCTTGGGGATGGGAGGGGTTGTGTTGGGGAAGGGAAGGGGTGCTTCGGGTAGTGGGAAGGGTGCTTGGGGAAGTGGGTGGGGTAGTTGGGGGTTGGGAGGTGGAGCTAGGATTGGTGGAAGCTCTCTTGGGACTAGGGGGTGGAGTAATGAGATGTGTGGGGAAGGGGAGTGGCCTTTAATGGGGGTAGGTGGGAGAGTGGTGGTTGGGAAGGGAGGAGAGAGAAAATTTTTGAAATTGGGTGTGGAGGAGAGAGAAAGGAGAGTGAAAGAGAGAGATTAAGAGAGGGATGAGTGGGGAATCTCTCCCCTAGGATCTCTCACCCAAATAATGGAATCTCTCCACTAGATAAGAAGTTTGAACTCCAAAAATGGCAAGTTTTTCATTCATTGATTCATTACCTTCAAAATGAGGGGAATGGGGTCCTATATATAGGCAACCCACATTTTACAAAAAGTCCCTGACATTTGACTTAATGACGAATAACCGAGGAAGGTGGGGGGCGCCCATGGGCCAGCCTAATGAATTGGGCCCAATAACAACCTAATCAATCCTAATGACACTCAAACTTAGGTAGATGACTCAATGACCTAGGTACTTGACTCAAATAAAAGGAAAATTACAATGACATGACTCAAATAAAATATGAAAATTACATGACTCGATTCAGAAAAATATGACGGACACAATGGAGCTATGCCGATGAGCAATCAAAGCTGTGGAAAAAATGTGAAGGGCGAGAGATGCCCCCATCATACCCCCGGGGTGCGAAGAACTCGACTCCGTCGAGTATAGGTCCGCCGGGGAAGAGGTCCTCCAATATAACTCCGGGTGAGCCACAACCTCCAAACTCAACCTCGCTTCCTTAGCCGGGGACTGCTCTTCATCCTCTCAAGGTGGCTCGGGCACACCCTCTTGCTGGCGATGGTACCCTGCTTGCTTAGTATTGCCTCCATGTGCACACGTCGGACTCTCAAGCTGATATAAGGAGGCTCTCCGAGGATGTCACTCATAAAGGTTGGGGTATGCTCAAGCTGCTCACTGGGATCCACCGCGGTGACCTGAGAGGGTGCTCGATCCGCCACGTGATAAGTGGGGTATATCCAAAAATCTCATCGGTAAATCCAACCCGTAAGCCACGTTGCCAAAGCCACTCGGAACATGGAAGGTCCAAGTCCTCGTGCCCTCGATTTGGAGGTGACCCTAAGATTGAGCCATTCCAAAGGTACCATCGTAGGTTTGCCTACTTGGAATCCCAAGTGGCACTCGTGAGTTTTTGCTCGCTCATTATGAACCTCATCGCTCGTTGCGGCTTGCTTGCTTGGATGCACATGACATGTATTACAGGGTGGTGGGTGTGTGAAAATGTGTGTGGATAAAGGTGGACCAGGACATCCATAGATGGACCTATCATGCCATGATGCCATATAGACCTTGATGAGCCTTGGTGGGCCGAGACAACCAAATGTGACCCTATCATGCATAGACTCTCTAACAAAGGTTGGAGGGCCGAGGCATCCGTAGGTGATCCGGTCATACATGGGGGTGACAAATGCCGGGGGACTCGGACATCCAAGAATGCTCCTATTATGCTTAAGACTTATGATGAGTGAAGGTGGACCATTACATCCAAATTTGGACCACTCATGCTTTCTACTTGTCATGTGGGTGATATGAATGAATGGACCCAACATAGTGTTCATGCCAAGTGGTGTGGTAAGCCTAGACACATACATGCTTTTCCCAAAGGTGACTTCCATGTGTATAGGTGTGGGACAACCTTTGAACTCCCATTGGAAAGGATTGAATGTATCTAAGAAGGTGGTCATCATGGGGTGGGGAACAACCACATTACATAGGGATATGTGGCCTAAGGTCATGGCTCCCAAGGTGTAACCCGGGTCATGGATGAGGTGGGTTTGGCCCAATATGGTGGGTGGTGGGTACGATGGTTGGGTCACATGGGTATAGGAAGGGGTCAAAGGGATCGTGGAAATGGTTACCCAGAGAGAGGAACTTCACATCCTCAAAGCCCCAAAAATATGGGTCATCCTCCTCCCAGATAATTGGGCCATGGTCGTTAGTGGGTTGGCCGACCAAAGTACTTGGGATCTCAATGGTAGGGGAGTGGACCAAGATGGGTTCTTCCACCATAGGGAGAAGGAAAAGAAGGCCGCTAGTGTAGCAACCAATGGTGCAAATCGAGGTGATAGACCCAATGCATAGGTGTAGGAGGCCAAGGCTCCTAGGTTGTTCGGCCATAGGGGTCAACATACTAGTGAACTCAATTTGCCATGCTAAGCCCCTAAGAAAATCCTCTAAGGTCTCCACTTGATATGATGCTTGGATTGTGGTGTGATAGGAGAAGAAGGGCACTAGGGAAAAATTTTGTTCTATGGGAGGGCAAACATGGGCCGAGATCTCTCTAATTAGGCTCTCCCTTAGCCACCTAACAAGGGACTCTTCTAAGATGATTTCGGCCTTATCTAGAGGGGGTGGTGTAGGGTGAAGATCCTCGTGCGAGGCTTCCTCTTCAATTGGGACATGGGTGCTCTCCATGGAGGGGATAGGTTCCCGAGGGGTATTTGTCTTCATGTGGCAAAGCGGGTGGACTACTTCTTCCAAAGCTAATGGAGTGGGAAGGTTCTTTGATGGTGGGGTGATGATAGCCGGAGTATGGTGCACCCGGGGTGGTGAACAAGGGCGGGATTCCCGCAGGTGGGAGAATACAAGGTTGTTGAATTTAAAGGTTCCCGAAAGGTGTGGCGGATGCACTAGGCAAGTCCGACGTGTTAGGTCGATGTCGGCATTCCTTTCATCTAACCATTTCTTACCTAGGATTATACATGGACCCGCCAATGTTCCCTTTTGACACCAAGCCCCATCCAAATACTTAGTCTTCCCGAACCATTTATGGAATTCAATAAAGACTTGGTCTCCATTGTGCATAATTTGTCCGGTCCTACAAAGAGAGGTAATTATATCGGGGGACACCCAATTTTCAGATTCTAGGTCATTGAAATCAATTTCTACGGGCTCTCCATTAGGTAAGCATGCATGGGATATGATTGGGAGAGGGGCCATGTGACCAAAGACTCAATGTTAACAATGATGGTTTGACAATGCACGGTTCGGACAAGAATGCAAGCATGCCCTAGGACTTGACTTGATAGAGACAAGTCAATGACTTGCTCTGATACCAATTTGATGTGACACAACCTAGGACATAAATTGCAAGCATCCCAACAATTTGGTCATGTCACATAAGCGGACTCACTCGCGTTGGCACACTCGGGTCCGCAGGTGGACCGGCGATGGGGTGAGGGTCCGAGGTTGGACCGGTGGTTTCCAAGGGTACGGCTGGCTTGGGGAGGACCCCTATGGGTCAGGGGTTGCCCAAATTCACGGGCGGTCAGCACGCCGAAGGCTTGGGTTGAATGATCACTCTCACAACTCACCCGCGGTAGCCACACAATTAAACGCTAATTCAGGTTCGGGCACTCTCTTAACGCCGACGGCACTAAGATGCAATACTAATTAAGCAAAGGAATCCAGCAAAGAGGAGTGTTTAGTGGCTCACCTGATCGGTGTGAAGACACTGATCCCGGCCGGAGATGAGGGCGAGCGAGGAAGCGTGGGCTTACCCGCACGCCGCGCCAGAGAAGCTTCAACCTGAAATTTCAGATTACATGCACTACACCCCATGCAAGCGGGGGACCTTGGGGAAGGGAAGCCAGTGACTACACTCAAACACTACCTCCACGCAGGGAGGGGCCTTCAATCGGCCAAGCGGGGAGGGGAGAAACCAAGCTAGAAGTAAAGAACGGTAGCCGATGCCGATGCTGTCCACTCTCTGCGCTTCAGGATAGACAGTTGGTTCTCTGGACGCTGTGGACACTCCAGAATTTTGCCGATGACAAAACCACTTGAAGATTTCTCGTAGTTGAGCCGGGATGATGTCTGAATTTTGATAATTTCGTCGAGCACCGGTGCTGGTCGGAGTAGGAGCTTGAACAGGGGAGTAGATTAACAGTTCTGACTGTCTCAGAATCTCAGAAGCAGGAAGCAGAGGATGCCACGACCGCTCCTGAACTCCGAATCAGGTGCCTCTGGAGCCGTTGGAACCGATGACGATTCCTCTTCGAACCAAAACTGGCGGGGAAGCCAAACGATGTCGGAGAAGACCGGTGCGCTCTGATCACTGATGAGAGGTCGGTGCAGACTGTGGGGAAGCAGAACCGTGCACCCGGGGGAGAAAATTGATAACTCCTGGTTCCGGATGCCAAATTGATCTCTGCTTTTTGGAGATGAAAGAAGACTCATAGAAGAAGGTGTTTGAAGAGAACTCTCTATCAGATTCCAAGCAGGATCGTCGCAGTCAGGCGTCCACTCCGGCTCTGGTCTACTGCCAGGGAGTCTTTGCGCAGTCGGGGAAGAATGGCTCCCCTGGGCGATCACGAACTCAGAACGGGATGGGACCACCGCCGTTACGAAGAGGACTGGGAGACGCTTCCAACGATGGCTCTTTATCCTTCAGAAATGTCCGGAGGAAGCCGTGGTCGTCTCTGCAAGCTGCTACTCTTCTACATATCTTCAGTTGAGAGTTATAGGTTGAAGATGACGGGGGGGAATGGGGTATATGGGAGGGGAAATGGGGGTGGATGAGTGTGGGGAAAGCCCGGGCTGTGAGGGGGTCTAGGAGGGGGTGTTCCAAGGTGGGGGAAGGGAAGAATGGGGTCTGGAAGTGGGTCTAACAGGTGGTGGGAGGAGGAGATATGAATTTGGGCTTGGAGGGAGAGGGGAAGGTGAGGGGGGCACAAGTGAGTGGAGAGAAGGTGAGTTTGAATTTTCCTTAATGGAGGGTATTCAATAGTGGTCTTGGGGATGGGAGGGGTTGTGTTGGGGAAGGGAAGGGGTGCTTGGGGTAGTGGGAAGGGTGCTTGGGGAAGTGGGTGGGGTAGTTGGGGGTTGGGAGGTGGAGCTAGGATTGGTGGAAGCTCTCTTGGGACTAGGGGGTGGAGTAATGGGATGTGTGGGGAAGGGGAGTGGCCTTTAATGGGGGTAGGTGAGAGAGTGGTGGTTGGGAAGGGAGGAGAGAGAAACTTTCTGAAATTGGGTGTGGAGGAGAGAGAAAGGAGAGTGAAAGAGAGAGATTAAGAGAGGGATGGGTGGGGAATCTCTCCCCTAGGGTTTCTCACCCAAATAATGGAATCTCTCCACTAGATAAGAAGTTTGAACTCTCAAAATGGCAAGTTTTTCATTCATTGATTCATTACCTTCAAAATGAGGGGAATGGGGTCCTATATATAGGCAACCAACATTTTACAAAAAGTCCCTGACATTTGACTTAATGACGAATAATCGAGGAAGGTGGGGGGCGCCCATGGGCCAGCCTAATGAATTGGGCCCAATAACAACCTAATCAATCCTAATGACACTCAAACTTAGGTAGATGACTCAATGACCTAGGTACTTGACTCAAATAAAAGGAAAATTACAATGACATGACTCAAATAAAATATGAAAATTACATGACTCGATTCAGAAAAATATGACGGACACAATGGAGCTATGCCAATGAGCAAGCAAAGCTGTGGAAAAAATGTGAAGGGCGAGAGATGCCCCCATCAGGTACTTAGGGCGTGGAATGGGTTTCCTGCCATTTTCCCGCCATTTTGGGTTCGGGACGCCTTAGCGGTCGGTCCAGAGATCGCTAGGGGTGCCAAGTGGACCAAGGGTAGACCGCTAAGGGTCTCCTTATGTCGTTTCAAGGTTGGCAGTCACGCGATAGACCGCCAGGGTCCTTGGCGGTCCAGGGTTAGACCACTAATACCGCTTGAGCTTCGTGTGTTCCAAGGGTTTAGCGGGCCACAGATAGACCGCTAGAACCCTGTGTATATCGGTTTGGACCTCGTGGTCATACGATAGACCGCCAGGGCCGTTGGTGGTGCAATAATAGGTAGCTAGGCTCTTCTTCGCGGTCCAAGGGTAGACCGTTGTGGTTCTGTGGTTTCAATGTGTAGCGGTCCAATGTTAAACCGCTAGCCTTTCCTTAGTGGCCCAATGGTAGACTGCTAGGCCACGTGGCTGTCTAGGGTTAGATCGCCAGGTGATTTCCGTGATTGCGATGTCGAGTTCGCGTTGTGTTGGTTTCCGGTCGACCTGGTTGTGACCCAGTGGTCGACCTTCAACCTCGTGAGTGTCCCAGACACCCCGTGGGTTCCGTGTCCATGTTTCTGGGGTGTCTGGAGGTGCCATGTTACCTCGACTAGCATGCCTGTAGGTATGTGTGTTCTGGGCTTTATGTTACGCTCGATCGAGTCACCGTGTATCGGTGTAAGTGCCGTGGGGTTCCCCCGCATGTCGTGGGTTTCTGCGGAAGATGGTTCCCGAGTGGGCCAAGTGTTTGGCCTTGGACTGCGAGTCCAGTCATCCGGCCTGGGGTTGGAGGTTTTTCGCTTTTCCCTGGGATGGTTAATCGGCGTGGCGGCTTGTGCGCTACCATGGGAATCATGCTTTTGTGCTTTCCACGTGGGTCATGTGTGTGGCCTTGGACTATGAGTCCAATCACCCAGCCTGGGGCTGAAGGTCCCTTGAGTTCCCTTTTTGAGGGGGATGGACTTGGCAGCTCGTGAGCTGCCTCGATATTCATGCTACCGTGATTTTAGACCAAGGGATTAAGCTAGATTAATGACGTTGTGTCGTTACGTACGACGGTCTTGACCCCGAGTCTTGTGACTCAAGGACCGTTGGATTTAGTGAGTCTAGAGGACCGTCCAGAGTCCAGTGGCTCATCGCCACTTAGTCTTTCTCGACTTTCACGCAGGGTGCGTGCGTGTTTCTCGGAGTTTCTCCTTGGAGAGTGGTCACATTAGTGACTCCCCACTAGTCGTAGCCTTCCGACACGCGAGTGGTCCCACCAGGGAGTGGTGGCGAGGCTACCCCAGAGAGGCGGTTTAGACTAGTTTTTGTCGGGCCCCACGTCTACCAGCCAGAGTCTGGCTGAGAGGAAAACCAGTCAGAGGGTAGGACCAGAGACGCACGATCTGTGTGTGCAGACGTGGTTGGGGGCGGTTGGACCCGCGCTGACGAGCGCGACCCCAACTAGTCGCTTGCTTTATGGTTACTAGTACGGTGTCGCCGTTCCACCAGGGGTCGAGGGGGACACCTGAGGCGCGGTCTAAAACGTCAGTGGATACATCCGGCTTTGCTTCTGGTGGGCAGGTACTCCTGTCACGTGAGACGTGACTCTCCTATTTCCAGATTCCGTTTCCCTTCTGCGAGACGTGGTTTTCTGGACCGTCCGGTGTTTCCGAGGTGGTGGCTAGGGTGCCAGTGGCTTCATTGAGGTTTCGTCGTGCCAGTGTGGGACTGTGTGGTCCCGATTGGTCGTGCCTGTGTGGGCAGACTTCTACGGCAGGATTGTCGTGAGTGTTTCCTCGGTAGGCCTGGTGTTAGAGTGGTCCAGTTCCTGATTCTGAGATTGGGATTTCTCTTTCTGCTTGACCGGTACAGTAGGAGTAGCTGTAGTGTCAAGTTTTGACCGGCCGCCGGTTCGCTGTTCCTGCTGTAGTTGTAGCTATTTTTCCTTTCCTCTACCGCCGTTGTTCTCTGTTGGGGTTCCGCGGGATCCCTACTGAGCCAGTGACAGGAGGCTCACCCCTGTTTTTCAGGTGCGGCAGTTCTTCCTTGAGGTTCGAGGGTGCTGTTCGGAGGTTCTTAGTTGCCAGCTCACCGGACCGAGTGTTCACTTGGCATGTGGTACGTTTTACTGCTTTAGACTATACTTTCTGTTGGACTGGACTCTGTTGTTGTAGTTATTTTTTTATTTCTGTTAATTGTTGAATTATCCATCATTATTTCCTATTTCTTTGTGCCTCCACACTCCTTTTAGCCCTTCCGAGCCCTCCCGGCTCGTGGGCGGTGGGCCAGGATTCGAATGGTATCGGGTTCTTCTCGGTATCCGGATCTTGGGTCGTCACATAACTTATCTCCTGGAATCTTTCATCAGTAATAAGACCTTATTCAACCTATATGTAAATTAGAGTAGTTAAAATATTAACATTTATCTCAAAAGTAGTAAATGGAAATGTAAATATTCAATGATCGACACTTACTCGATATCTCAGCCATCTGGCAAAATGCTTCTCTTGTTCTTTTTTAACCTCCATGTCCTGAATATTTGGAAATCTTTAGACTAATTCTGAATCAAATTATCTGCAATATGAATATAACACTGCCTTAAATGGCAAGAAGAAGGGTAAAGAACTTATGCACATAAGGAAATGTGAGTTGAGAACTTACTGAATATAGGGTTCAATCTCAGTACAATTCAGAAGAATATATATCTCTATGACGTACAACTCTCTATCTTCGAGCGTGCGAGTCGAACAACGTCCGAACACACGTCCTGGATGCTTAAATATAGAGAGAAAATTGGACAAATCAGCAACTCCCCCATCATCATTACGTAGAGGTCGAGTACGACGATTTTGAATCTCGGGCTCAAAGTGCATCGAACAGAATTTCAAAATTTCTGCAATAATATATGTCTCAGTAATCGAACCATCCACCTTCACCTTGTTGCAAACTTTTATTTTTAGTTTATGCATTCACCTACAATAGCAGTTCAGATGACAGTGACATACATATCATACACATGTAGCAATTGAAAGGAAAAAAGTCTAATATACCTTTCAAATGGATACATCCATGGAAATTGTACTGGCCCTCTAACTATAGTCCGCTGCAAGAAAAATCAAAAATACCGACGATATTTTCGAATGGAAATTTTTCTTCAGAAATACTATTACTTTTTGACGAAATTTTTTTTGTCAAAAATAAGTCGATAATTATCAACCGATTTCTGACCTATATTTTAGGTCGGAAATCTGTCTCTAGAAAGAGACAACTTTGAGACAAACAATATTCCGTCAAAATTTCGTCGGTAATTACCCATCAGCAGTTTCCGACGAAAAATAATTTCGTCAGAAATACGTCAAAAAATACTCCTAAGATATTTTTACATCCTTCTTATATTAGTTGTTTCGGATGGAATTTATTCAGTTGGAAATACATAGGAATTTTTTGACGTATTTCGACCACAATGTATTCTGTCAAAAATTTCTAACGTATTTTCGACCGAATTAGCTTTCGTAGGAAAAAACAAAAGGAGAACATATAGAAGTATATCGGCAGTTTCCGACAGAATACTATTGGGTAGGAAATACGTTAGAAAGTTTTGTCGTATTTCTGACCAGAAATTATTCCGTTGGAAACTCCTGAAATATTTTTCTTATATTAGTTACTTCTGACGGAACATAATTCGGTCGAAAATACGTCAGAACGTTCTGACGTATTTCTGACCAAACAGTATTCTGTCGAAAAATGCCGACATATTTCCGACCGACTTAGATTTCGTCGGAAACAACTAAAGAAGAAGAATAGATAGAGGTATATCGAAGAAAAATTTTGACGTATTTCCGACCGATTATTTTTCCGTCGGAAACACATGAAATATTCTTACACCCTTCCTATATTAGTTGTTTCTGACGTGATATTTTTTTGGTCAGAAATACGTCGAAAAGTTCTGAGGTATTTCTGACCGAATTAGTTTTCGCCGAAAATCCCTAACGTAGGAGAATAGATAGAGATATATGAGCAGTTTCCAATAGAATCCTTTTTAGTCAGAAATAGGTCGCAAAGTTCTGACGTATTTTCAACTGAAATGCATTCCGTCAAAACTTTTTGACGTATTTTTGACTGATTATCATTCTATCGGAAATCCCCAAAATATCCTATACTTAATTAATAGTATACTATAATTAATTATGTTTAATCGTAATACGAGGTTCATCGACTAGATGATCTATACCGGATCGACCCTTCTCTGGTCTGGTACGGTACGCCCGAGTCGCCATCGACTCGGCGTGCATCGATCATGTCTTCTCCTTCTTCTTTCTCCCTTCCTCCCTCTCCTCTCTCTCTCTCTCTCTCTCTCTCTCTCTCTCTCTCTCTCTCTCTCTCAAGGTGACTTTGCCCGACTTGGGCGATCCAAAGATGAGCAGCACCGTATCGAGCATTCTCAAATATGAAACGGTATGCCCGAGCCAGACCGAGTCGGCAAAGCGCGATACAATATACAAATACATATAATAAATAATAGAAATATGCTAGTTGTTTCCGACGGAATATATTTCGGTCGAAAATACGTTGGAAAGTTTCGACGTATTTTCGACCAAATGGTATTCCGTCAAAAAAATTTGACGTATTTCCGACCGAATTAGTTTTCATCGAAAATCCTTAAAGTAGGAGAATAGATAGGGATATATGAGCAATTTCTGACAAAATCATTTTTAGTAGGAAATATGTCGGAAAGTTCCGACGTATTTTCGACCGAAATGCATTCCGTCAAATTTTTTTTGACGTATTTCCGACTGATTATCTTTCCGTCAGAAACCCTCAAAATATCCTATAATTAATTAATAGTATACTATAATTAATTATGTTTAATCCTAATACGAGGTTCATCGACTAGATGATCAGTACCAGATCGGCCCTTCTCTAGTCCGATATGGTATGCCCGAGTTGCAATCGACTCGGCGTGCATCGATCATGTCTTCTCCTTCTTCTTTCCCCCTTCCTCCCTCTCCTCCCTCTCTCTCTTTCTCTCATGGTGACTTTGCCCGACTCGGACGATCCTGGATGAGCAGCACCGTATCGAGCTTTCTTAGATACGAAATGGTATGCCCGAGCCAGACCGAGTCGACAAAGCGCGATACAATATATAAATATATATAATAATGTAGAGGCTAGAAAATAGTTCCTATGCCACATACCACCTTCTCTATTTATTTGTTGGGGAAGTCCTCTTACGTCCGTGGAAGCCTGCAACCACCAGAAGCCAGAAAGGCATCAGAAGGAGTCCCGGGTGTTACCCCAGGTGACAACCCTCCGATGCTTAAGTCAGCAATGGTTTAATGGAGAACAGAGAAGAGTGAATTGAGAGAGAGAGAGAGGGTAATCATGGATGAGGGCTGAAGGGTCGTGTAGATCCTCGGAGCCAGTGCTCGCCACTCCTAATGCTCACTCAGAGAGTGCTCATTGGGTGGTAAGGTCGTCGGAGGAGAGTTATCCTTTCGACGTTGGTCATGGCTGCTTCCCTCTCGTTGTCCCGTAGGATCAGTAGCTCTATTCCCTTGCGTAGCGGTGTAGGGGTTTAGTAGAAGAATCTACCGTGTGTGCCTTCTCTGTCGTTTTCTCTTTATAGGGGTTGTCCTGGAGCGAGGGGCCTCATCCCTCGATAGGGAAGGGCGTTCGTAGTAGAGTAACCTTCTCCGCTATAGTGGCGGAAGTTTCCCGTTGTAGGCCAATTACCCCGGCGTTGGTTGGTCCTGGGGCGAGTCTTCCGACGCTCGTGGGGCGTGCTCACCCATTATGGGGTCAAGGCTGACGTCACGGGGGCAACGGTCGGTCGACGGAGAGTCCTCTGGCGATAACTGTTCTTGGGCCGTAACATTTATGCCTTGTAGAATCTGATGCTCTTTTGGGCTGGGTCTCCCCTTGGTGGGCCTCATCCGCATGCCTGCAACTTGGGCGCGCTCCCTTGAGAGCTATCTGTCGTGGGCTCGTCATTATTAGGCCATTTTTGGGCCACACCGGATTTACCCTCCTCACTTCTCCCCTACTCTCGGTCGCCGAGCACTATGCAGGGCGCTGAGAGTCAGCCTTGAGAGGGTCTTCGGGAGTGTGAGATATGGAGTTAGTTTCCTCATCCTCTGGGTGTGGGTGTTGCTGGGGACCTACTTGGTGCGCAAGGCACCCCTGACGATGGCAGAGGCCACGTTGATAATCATGACTCACGTCTTGTCCTGTTCCAGGAGCGCGGGCTCTTGAACGATCGACTGACATCGGCAGTCGTACCGTCGTAGTAGCCGGCATCCTTTCACCTGCCCCTCAAAGGGATAGTGTCGATCCATCGTGGGTGGTTATAATAACCGGTGTGAGGTCTCTCACAGATTACACCCACGTCCTGCTGGTTACCGTACTCGTCGTAGGCATCTTCCTCCCTTTGGCCGGTGAGGATCCTTCTTCCTTCACATCTTTCCTCTTCCGTAGTTACGCCTCCCCATAGGAGGATCCCTCGAGTCAGCTCTTCCTCTTCTGAAGAGGTGGCTTTTTGCCGCGGTGGTGCGCCGAGCACTTCGGGTGCGAGCGCTAGTCGACCCAGTTCCCCGCCGTTAGTGGCTTATAGAGTGATTCATGGATTGTGGGAAGCCTTCCAGATTCCCCCCGAGTACGACACTATCTTCCCAATTGTCGATGATGATACATTGAGTCTTCCTTCGGGGGGGTTTCTGGTCCCGGTAGCGTCCTTCCAGGTGGGCTTCCGCGTTCCCGCGCACCCTTTTATTGCATCTATTCTCCATTATTACGGACGGCACCCTGGAGAGTTGTCCCCCAATTCTTACTACATCCTAAATGGGTTTCTCTATGCGTGCCAGAGGGCATCGGTGGAGCCTAGCCTCCCTCTTTTTCAGCAGTTCTACTACATCCAACGCTGCCCGGCTGATACGGCCTTTGCCTACTTCAAGGCTCGGTCTGACCGGAAGCTCGTTCGAGTGTCCTCCACTGCGGCCAATCTCAAGGGGTGGTCGCAGCGGTACGTATACATTGTCAAGTTGAGTGGTTACGACCATTCCGGCAGTTGGAGGTTTAGGGGTACCCCCCCTATCTAGGCCGACAGGAATCCCCCACTCAGGGCCGAGGACTGGAGGAAGGTAGACGCCATCCTCCGGTACCCTCTTGTTGACGCGGACTTCGTGCTTACCCTAATGCTACTCCAAGAGTTGGGGTTGAGTCCTCCGTTACGGCAGGGTACTGGTCTCGACCTCTCATCGGGTTGTACTGGCGGCCAACTGGATTAAACTGATCTTGTTTTGGTTTCAGGGGCGCCTAAGGTTTCGGCTTGGAGCTACGTGGTCATCAGGTTGCTGCGATTTGCTCCCCGCCCTGTGGACCACGTCGCTCTGGGGACCGGTAAGGTGTCGATTGTCACCCCTCAGGCCGAGGTTGCGTTCGCCCCAGGGGAATTACAGTACCTGGTCCCAGTCAACGTTCCCTTGGCGCGTTCGTCGGCAGCATCCATAGCGAGTGGGGGGCCTAGCCCTTAGCGATAGTCGCTGGAAGGAACTACTAGCACTGTGTGTGAAGAGTACGCTATGGTCGGTGGCAGTCGCACCTCCCTAACTGAGGATGCTTTGGCGGCGCTGGATAACCACCGTCGGGCGAGGAAGAGAGGGAGAGTCTCTTCTCCTACTCGAGGCCTTGCTCCGCTTCCTGTGCGGTCCTAGCTACCCTCTTCCGGGGTTCTACCGCCGCCGTCAGTTGAAGGGTCGGAGGTCGTTCCCCCTGTTGCAGCTCCCATGGCTCGAGGGCGTGATAAGGCAAAGCTCCTGCTGCTGACAACGCCGACATCCCTCCTCCGCTGGAGTCTCCTCTACGTTGTCAGTCTTCGCCACTCGAGGACTTGACGTCTGGGTTGGCTTGGATCTCTACAATCATTGATCTCATGGGAAAGAGTGTGCTATGGTACGAGCATACCAGCGAGTTCGGCCCCCGGGCCGTGAAGGAGTTGATGGCAGTGGTCGCGAGGAGCGCATGTCTGGTCGTCAGTGCTTTTAGCTTATGGAGGCATCACTTCCAAGGCCTTCCTCGGATGCTGGAGGCAGGCCAGGCTCGCCAGGAAGGGCTCGAGGAGCGTTTGAAGGAATCAGAGGCCGCCAATTCTGGGCTCCGTGAATAGTTGGTCCAGCAAGGGCTGGTTCTTTGCTGGGATGGAATGCGATCAGGACTCCTTCAGAGAGCGGGCTGACGTGGCCGAGGAGCGGGTGCCCAAGCTGAGGGCGGAGGTCCAAGCCATGAAGACCCGTGCCCAAGAGACCGAGGTGGAGCTCGTCGGGTTGCGCTCATCGGTAACGACCATCGACGAGGAGGCAGTAGAGCTCTTCCGCTCCTCCTCGGGTTATCAGGACGAGCTAACTGCGGTGGCCCTGGAGTTCTATGGGCCGGTGCGTGATCGCGGCTTCCGTGAAGGTTGCAACGCCAATATCATGGCTACGGCAGAGAGCCTTGGTGCCACGACCCCATCTCTGCTTCCTCCTCCGACGCCCTTTGGCCCAAAGGCGGATGACAGCGAAGGGGAGCCTAGTGGCGAGGAGGCTGGTGCCGAACTGTTGGTGTTGGGGCCAAGTGCGGATGGGTGAGCACCTGGGATTGAAGACCCGTCTCCTTCCAAAGCCGTTGTTGCACGTGGGACTGAAGAGCCTGGGGCACGTGATGCTGTGACCTGGGCGAATCTTTGAGAGGATGCCCTTTGGTATTTTTCATCAGTTACTTTTCCATATGTACTAAGGCGGTAGCCTTCTTTTGTAATTTCCTCATTTTGAAATGGAAACATTCCCGTTGTTTACATATCTTAAGATCTTTTCCGTGTACTTCCCTCTTTCCAAACTGTCGCGAGATCCTCTGGGGATACGAAGCGCTGTTCTTGAAGGGGAAGGGCGCGACTTTCGGGATCTGTCGCTTCGATTTCTGTGGATTCACTTGAGGCGGTAGGGGTGCCTTATTCTTCTGGGAACTTCGCTTCCTCTTATAAATAGTGACCCCCCTAGTGTGCTTACGCCCATCTCCCGCTGGGTGAGTTATGAGAAGAGAGTCCTTCCGCGGGATGTCATCTGGAGAGTCTGGCACTTCGTCGGATGACGAACTTCCGCAGGCTCGACGTCAACCTCTGGTCCTCTGGAGGGACCCTACGTCGGCGCCGTGGCGGTCGTAGCCTGCGCCTGGAGAGGGTGGCCCTGCCTCTAAGCAGTACAAGCTTGGGTACCTGGATGGTTGGCACGAGGCCTTGGCTGAGGTCAATCGCTTGTATGCCGGCAGAGGGGTCTTGCTTCTCGAACAAGCTAGGTTCCGTCCCTATAAGGATGAGGGATCTCCCTGTGCTTGCATTTCCTGCTCACTGGCCTTGACTTCTTTTGTCTTGCCCTTACGGTGCTCAACTGCTCCTCTTTTGCTCACAAGTGCGTGATGAGATGTTTCCCGTTGCTGGAGCGTCTTCCTTCTGGCGGGAAGGGGCGTATGGAGGCGTGGGAGCTATTTTCCCTTCTTTCACTCGACGAGCCTGGGTGGGAACTGATAGGTTCGGTGCGGTGGATTCAGAGGGGGGTGAATGAATCCCACCCTTAAAAAATTTTGCTCAAACAATATTGCGGAACTAAAAACTCAGATGGCTTAAGAAATTGAGCAAATATGTATAGCACACCTAAACAATCATCTAGCAGAAGCAAAGGACAGTAATCAACCCACTGCACAGATGATTTTTTAGGTGGTTCAGTCCACAGACCTCTTCCACTAGCAACAGCTAGAACCGCAGACTCAGTCTGTAAACAAATGCTGCCTAACAGCTTGACCAGGGGAACAACCTCCCCTCTTCCTCCAACCCGGAGGGAAACCACTAGTGACACACAGTCACTAGCAAACCAGAGACCGAAGTCTCTCTTCCTCCAGACCAGGAGGGAACCCACAGGTAGCAACCACTACCTGCAAACCCGGAGTCAGAGACTCCCTTCCTCTGAAACCCAGAGGGAACTAGTGACACACAGTCACCAGCAAACCAGAGAACAAATCTCCCTTCCTCCAAACTGGAGGGGAACCACCAGTGACACCCAGTCACTAGCAACCAGAGACGCAAGTCTCTCTTCCTCCAAACCGGAGGGAACCCGACCTCAAACCAGAGGATCGGAAGAACAAGGATGGTAAAGGCAGAAAAGGGAAACCAAAAAACGAAAGGGAAATAACAAAAACCAGTTAGCTCTAATGAGCATAGTCGTTCTGGATTTTATCTACGAACAGACTAAACAATTCTTCAAGAAAATCTCTCTACTCTCCTCTTCTCTTCTCAATCTCTGGATCTCTCTTCCTCTTTCCTTCTCGAGCTCTCTTCTATCTCTACTGCTCTCTCTTCTTCTCTTCTACACTTCTTTCTTCTTCTGCTCCTTTTTTCTGCTGCTCTCACTTCCTTGCTTTTTTTTTTCTCATCTCACTCGAAGGAGAAGCTTCCCCTTTATAGTAGGAAGGTGGGCGTGTGACTTCCATGAATTCCTGCCCTAACACATTGGCCGCGTGGCAGCATCTCAGTCTGCTGCACTACACATGTCACGATCCTGGCACTCCTATTATCCTCGGATCACGTGCCCTCCTCATCAGCTTGACCCAATCTGAAGCAAGAAGAAAAGAATGCATCGAGTAAGTCTGAAGTTTAAACAAGAATGTATAGACTTGATGCACAAAGTGCAGTGTGCAATTGAGAAAGTATGTAAAAACTTTATAGTGTGTAATGCAGTGTGCATGCAGTGAAGCAACTGTATTGACTTCGTGTGCATGTGACAGCAATGTACAGACTTGCTGGTTTGTTATGCTGAATGCACTTAAACAAAGTATGCACAACGAATGAATGCATGGACATTCCTATTGAAGAATGTTCAGACTTGTGATGATGCAGCAACAGGAGTTGTATAGACTTGGTACCAAAGTATGCACGACGAGTGACTTTGAATGTGTAGACTTGATACCATGTGGATGTACAGACTTGTGCAGACTTGCTAGCATACGGATGTATAGACTTGTGCAGACTTGCTAGCAAACAATGTGCTGACTATGCCATGAATGTATAGACTTATGTGTTATGCAACAGACAATGTATAGACTTTGCATATGCACATGTGACGCTGAGTGAGACGCAGGATGCACTGGCTGTACAGACTTTGCGTATGCACATGAGACGCTGAATGAGACGCAGGACGATGCACTTGCTGGCAGACGATGTATAGACTTTGCATGAGACGCTAAGTGAGACGGTGCAATGTATAGACTTATCCGAGACATCATGAGCAACTGGACGATGTACAGACTTGAGTTCGTGCATACTACAGGGCAATGTATGGACTTTGAGTGAATGTGGCGTGCAACTAGACGATGTATAGACTTGCATGAGACACAACATGAGACGCTGTACAGACTTGAATGCTCCATGCACAAAGACGCTAAGTGAGACGCTAAGTGAGACGAACACGGCGATGTGTAGACTTGCGTATGCTGTGAACACATGATGTATAGACTTGGTGTATGCATTCTAGGCAAGCGCTGTACAGACTTTAAGAGACGATGCATGCACATGGAAAGATGATGCATGCACAAGGAATGTACAGACCTTGCAATGTAGACTTGACCGATGCATAGTGCATATGCCAAGACCATGTACAGACTTGAAGAAATGCATGCATCGATGTACAGACTTGACCGATGCAAACTATGAAGAACTCTGTATAGACTTTAAGTGATGCATGTAGCGATGTACAGACTTGTGTGTTCGTGTAAATAGTAAAATGCATGGACTTAGGCAACTGAGATGAACCAGTGAAACACATCATAGAGCAACCAAGTGAGTGCACTGACATTGTAGAATGCAGTTGTGCATGGACTATATGCTCCAGACAATCGTGCACCAACTATATGCAATGCTATATGAACTGTATGTCTGCACTAATGCAAGATAACACATTCATATGCCCAAAGTAGAACTATCATTCAGACATAGATGTTCATGATATGCAATGCTGACTCATAGTGTTTGCTATCATCAAAATCACAAGGGCACAACAATCTCCCCCTTCTTGATGATGGCAACACTATGAGTCACACTGACTCGTGTCCAACTATTCTCCCCCTTTGACTTCATCAAAAAGAAAATATTTTGAGATGAGAAATACAAACATACATGACATGAATAAATCAAATACTCCCCCTTTGACTCAGTCATTTAGACATGAAAGACACAGAGGCAGTTAAACAATGAAGCACAAATCAAGTCTATGTTGCAGCTGTATGCTCTCCTATACCAGCCAGATAAGATCATGCACAACATGTGACCCTACTCCCCCTGAGAAACTGAGGTGAGAAGAAATAAGAATAGGGTATGGTGAAGGATATCCAAGAAGTGACAAGCAGGTTAATCTCCCCTTTAAAGCCAGAAACAAGCTGATGTGACAATTTCCCTGTCTGACAAAGCAGAGGAGTTGGAGTGGAAGAGGTGATAAGCATCTATCAGCAAAAACACATGGGCACTCAATGATTATCACAATCTGTAAGCACAATGAATAAATGAGGAAGCAAGATTTTCGTTAGCACACCAAATTCATAAATCTTGATAACCGAATTTCAGACTCTTCAATTATAATAGATTATGAATGAGTTGAAACTTACTTTCATGATTTAAGAGTGATGTATTCAAAGTTTATCAAGAAAATTCAATACTCATATCTGAAACACCTTTTAATAGAAATGAACCAAAAACACATCTAATATTCATGTTTAACCTCCTTCCATCTTACTCATTTAAATTCAATGACTCCTATGGAAGTTACACAAGATAATATTGAGATTAAACAGAGATAAATGTGTCTGAACTTGTCTTTAGTTTTTCAGAATTTTCTATTGATCAGCACTTATTTTTCCTGAGCAAGTTTGGTTCAGTCAACACCTTTTTACGTGAGGCACAATACGTCTTAGGTGAAGTGACGCAGTTATTCAGTGTGACAACCATATTACCTCTCAAGGAGAGCAGAGTTAGCAATGTGGAGTGTCTTTTTATATGAGGAGACACCTTGATCAGAGGTCAGAATCCCCAGTTACTCAACACAACCATGCCATTGCTCTGCCAGATTTTCAATCATTTTTATAAGAGAGGTAACTATGGCACTTCATGACATGGGGTTACTCTATTTCTTTATAGAGACCCCAGTTTCTCTGTGACCAAAGTCATTGCTCTTATTTTAAATTTTTAAATGTTTTCAGATTTTTCAAACAATGCTCAGTACACTGAAATGTTTAAGAACAATACTTTCTACATGTATCTTAACCAAAGATAGCCATGTCTTTTAAAATTTTAGATTTCAGAAGGTTTTCATGAAGTTCATGAGACAATTGGTTAAGATTTATTAAGCATGATGATTCAGATATTTTCAAGAATTCTAAATCTAGACTTAGGAAATACATTAGACTTAAATCAATTTGATTTATCAAAACATTCTTAAGCCAATATAATAGAAGATTCTTCTTTTCAGAATATTTCTGATTTATGATTAGGGTGCACTGACTAAAATCTTTCCTCATTCAGATGAATCAACATTGACATTGCAGTAAATCAGTGGAGTCAACAGAGCATTTTTATTGAGAGAATAGCAGAAAGCAATCATGATGAGACAAGGGGTGAACATTAGAACAGTGTAGTTTAGAGATCAATAGCTGAGTCTGGAGTACAGACAGAACAGCTACACAAGTGGAGATAGCAGTGAATTCAAGTGAACCATACATTTGCCAAGAGAATGGATCAGATTGCTAGACAGAAGGAGTTCAAGAGGTGAAGAAGTGATCAAACAGGAATGCTCCCCCTGACTAGATGCTACATATATACAACAAAGCATGAGCAGCAGTATGGTTAATCAAGAATGATTGAGCTCCCCCTGACTAAGTGCATGATATGCAATGAAAGTACATCACATGATTTCAAGTTTGACATTCAAATATAATCCATGCACTTCAGACATAAGTGAGCTACCATGAACATGATTGAGCAATTCCATTTCAGAAAATTTCAATTAAGCACAAATCAAATTAACAAGATGCTTAACCATCTCAAACAGTCAATTTTCAGATGATGGAATTTAAACAGATTGTTCAGAACTAACCTGGAGAGTAGGATCATGGGGTTATCATTTTGAGTGCCTTGGTTTATTTACCCCTCTTTGTTCATTACAAGGCACACCTGCAGGTTAGCACATTATTTGGCATGGGCAGGTACCCAAACAGTCTTGGGTCCTGCATGGTTAATAGCACCTTTGATGGGTGCTTTCCACAGTCCTTGGGCTTTTGAGTCATCAAATATCATTAAACAACAGTCATTCATGGAGTGCCCAAATTGCCCACAATATCTACATGTACCAACAAAATTTTTGACTTTATTATGATGCACATTAACAGAAGCATGAGGCTTAAGTGCATGAACATGAGATTGTTTGTTGTTTACATGAACATTTTGTCTCTTATTTTCAATTAACCAACAGTTAGCAGACTTGTGACCTGACTTACCACAATTGAAGCATGAAATATTTACAGGTCTTGCTCTAGGGAATTTAGCAGATTTAGAATTTATGTGATTTCCCTGAACATACCAGCAGTCCCTGACTATATGCCTATACTTACCACATTCAAAGCACCTGAGGTGCTTGTTGCTTGATTCAGAATTATTCCAGTAATTTCCTGACCAGCACTTAGTAGTCATATTACCAGACTTGTCAGATAGATGACCATGAGGTCCCCTTGGAACAGTGGTTCTTCTAGGAGCCTTGAACTTATTCTTCTTCAAGAACTAGCAATCATGGCTTGCATGACCAGATCGTCCACAATGGGAACATTTGAGTTGCCTCTTCTGGGCAAACTGATTCTTGGATGATCTTTTAATGAAGTGCATATGTGTATTTCCTAAATTTTTAATTTTCTTCATTCTATTATGAGCATTCAATTCATCAGATTTCAGGATATAACAGTTATGCATCATATGACAGAATCTTCCACAATAATAACATGAACACTTTTTAGTATGAGTGTGTGAGAGATCATGTGACTTGTGTGCAGCATTCTTCGTACCAACAGGAGTGTCTTTGTCCTTTTTCTTTAGATTTTCATTCTTTTTCAATTTTTGAGTTTGTTCTACAGTTTTGGGAGTGACAGTGGATTTTTTTGCAGTAAATTGAAAAACAGAAGGACCAGAGGTTTTGTTTTGATCAGAAGCTTTTACAAACACAGTAGAAGTTTTATTCCCATTGATCCTTTTATTTGTCAGACTGTAACCCAGTCCCTCTCTCTGAAAATTATCACTCATTCCAAGAAGCTTATTCAGATTGTCCTTTCCTTTGACAAATTTTGATAGAGAATTTTTCAAATCTTGAATCTCAGAATTTAAGATAGCAATATTAGCTTCATATCTGGACAGATCTGTTTCACAGGAAATGACTTGTTGATGCAAGGCATCATTCAGACTGTTGAGTCTTTCTACTTCCTGTTTTAACTTTATTTCCTTGTCAGCTTCAGATAGAGACTTGTTAAGATCATCAATTTCTTGTTGAAGGAATGTGATTGTAAACTCATATTTAGCTATCTTTTCTTCACAGCGAGTGACATTTCCACTCAACATTAGGTTGGTGTTTTTCAGATTTGCAATTTCTTGTTCAGCATTCAGCAACTCACTAGAGCTCACCAGGCTTACACTCTTCCCTTTTTCTAAAGTGATTAGCCTCTCAGACATTGCTGAGTTTAGGTGATTCAGCTTATTAATTTCCTCTTTCAGTTTACTGTTCTGCTCTAGGAGTTCATCATCAAGCACCCATTCATCTGAGGAAAATTGACATTCATAAAAAATTTCTTGTTGTTTTTCAGATTGAAGTTTGTCGAGATTTTTCTGAATCTCTAGATTTATTACTCTACCAGCCTCCAGTTTCTCAGAAATCAATCTATTTTCTTTTTCACGATTCATTGATTTGTGTTCAAATTCCTTGAGCTGGTTTTTGAGTATTTCATTTTCAGATTTCATGTTTTCCAATTCAGAGTTAACACGCTCTAAATCTTTTATCAACTTTTCAGTCTGAACTACATTATTGTTATGAGCCTGATCATCATCAATCAAGCTAAGTTTTTCCTTTAGTTCAGCAATTTCACAAACAAGTTCTTGATTTTCTTCTTTAAATAAGCCAATTTATTTCTTAAGCACTTGGACTTCAGACAAGCATGCATCATAGGACTGTTTTCGTTTTAAGCAATTTTCACATGAGGACTCTGAACTATTCAGATCAATTTTCTTTTTCAATTTTTTATATTATTTTCTTAACATCTCATGTGACTCAAGTAACTCACCATATGCACCCTGCCAATCATCTAAAGTATAATTATCGAAGAGGTTTACCTCATCATCATCCTCTTCTTCATTTTGGCTGCCACTTTGATTACTTCTGTTAGCCATCATGCAGCTGTCCTCATTTCTTCTGTGTGCTAGCCTCAGCATATCCATAATATCCTTAGCAGAACAGCAGTCATGAAAGCAAGAATGTAAGGCCATGTCAGTAGCTGCTTTCATTAGATTCATAACTGTCTGATTCTCTTCATGCCTTGATCTGTGACTGTCAATCCATTTGGACTCTTTCTTTGGTAATCTATGAGGACCTTGTGAAATTAGTTTCCACAGATCGGGATTGATAGTCGGAACAAACATATGCAAGTTTTTAAACCACGCATTAAAATCCATACCTTCGAAAATCGGTGGATGAGCCATGAAGGCAAATCAATCAAGCAATTTCAAAACTGTATGCAGAAGACAGAGATGCACCGAAAGCCAGCAGGATCCTCTACAGATCGTTGGATCTGGAAAGTCAGAGACCTGCTCTGATACCAATTGATAGGTTCGGTGCGGTGGATTCAGAGGGGGGTGAATGAATCCCACCCTTAAAAATTTTCGCTCAAACAATATTACGGAATTAAAAACTCAGATGGCTTAAGCAATTGAGCAAATATGTATAGCGCGCCTAAACAATCATCTAGCGGAAGCAAAGGACAGCAATTAACCCACTGCACAGATGATTTTTTAGGTGGTTCAGTCCACAGACCTACGTCCACCCCTCACTCCAAACCAGAGTGAGGCTTCCACTAGCAACAGCTAGAACCGCAGACTCAGTCTGCAAACAAATGCTGCCTAACAGCTTGACCAAGGGAACAACCTCCCCTCTTCCTCCAACCCGGAGGGAAACCACTAGTGACACATAGTCACTAGCAAACCAGAGACCGAAGTCTCTCTTCTCCAGACCAGGAGGGAACCCACAGGTAGCAACCACTACCTGCAAACCCGGAGTCAGAGACTCCCTTCCTCTGAAACCCAGAGGGAACTAGTGACACACAGTCACCAACAAACCGGAGAACAGATCTCCCTTCCTCCAAACCGGAGGGGAACCACCAGTGACACCCAGTCACTGGCAACTAGAGACGCAAGTCTCTCTTCCTACAAACCGGAGGGAACCCAACCTCAAACTAGAGGATCGGAAGAACAAGGATGGTAAAGGTAGAAAAGGGAAAACCAAAAAACCAAAGGGAAATAACAAAAACTAGTTAGCTCTAATGAGCATAGTCATTCTGGATTTGATCTACGAACAGACTAAACAATTCTTCAAGAAAAGCTCTCTACTCTCCTCTTCTCTTCTCAATCTCTGGATCTCTCTTCCTCTTTCCTTCTCGAGCTCTCTTCTATCTCTGCTGCTCTCTCTTCTTCTCTTCTACACTTCTTTCTGCTTCTGCTCCTTTTTTCTGCTGCTCTCACTTGCTTGCTTTTTTTTTTCTCATCTCACTCGAAGGAGAAGCTTCCTCTTTATAGCAGGAAGGTGGGCGTGTGACTTCCACAAATTCCTACCCTAACACATTGGCTGCGTGGCAGCATCTCAGTCTGCTGCACTACACGTGTCACGATCCTGGCACTCCTATTATCCTCGGATCACGTGCCCTCCTCATCAGCTTGACCCAATCTGAAGCAAGAAGAAAAGAATGCATCGAGTAAGTCTGAAGTTTAAACAAGAATGTATAGACTTGATGCACAAAGTGCAGTGTGCACATGAGAAAGTATGTAAAAACTTTATAGTGTGTAATGCAGTGTGCATGCAGTGAAGCAACTGTATTGACTTCGTGTGCATGTGACAGCAATGTACAGACTTGCTGGTTTGTTATGCTGAATGCACTTAAACAAAGTATGCACAACGAATGAATGCATGGACATTCCTATTGAAGAATGTTCAGACTTGTGACGATGCAGCAACAGGAGTTGTATAGACTTGGTACCAAAGTATGCACGACGAGTGACTTTGAATGTGTAGACTTGATACCATGTGGATGTACAGACTTGTGCATACTTGCTAGCATGCGGATGTATAGACTTGTGCAGACTTGCTAGCAAACAATGTGATGACTATGCCATGAATGTATAGACTTATGTGTTATGCAACAGACAATGTATAGACTTTGCATATGCACATGTGACGCTGAGTGAGACGCAGGATGCACTGGCTGCACAGACTTTGCGTATGCACATGAGACGCTGAATGAGACGCAGGACGATGCACTTGCTGGCAGACGATGTATAGACTTAGCATGAGACTCTAAGTGAGACTGTGCAATGTATAGACTTAGCCGAGACGTCATGAGCAATTGGACGATGTACAGACTTGAGTTCGTGCATACTACAGGGCAATGTATGGACTTTGAGTGAATGTGGCGTGCAACTAGACGATGTATAGACTTGCATGAGACACAACATGAGACGCTGTACAGACTTGAATGCTCCATGCACAAAGATGCTAAGTGAGACGCTAAGTGAGACGAACACGGTGATGTGAAGACTTGCGTATGCTGTGAACACACGATGTATAGACTTGGTGTATGCATTCTAGGCAAACGCTGTACAGACTTTAAGAGACGATGCATGCACATGGAAAGACGATGCATGCACAAGGAATGTACAGACCTTGCAATGTAGACTTGACCGATGCATAGTGCATATGCCAAGACCATGAACAGACTTGAAGAAATGCATGCAGCGATGTACAGACTTGACCGATGCAAACTATGTAGAACTCTGTACAGACTTTAAGTGATGCATGTAGCGATGTACAGACTTGTGTGTTCGTGTAATTAGTAAAATACATGGACTTAGGCAACTGAGATGAACCATTGAAACACAGCATAAAGCAACCGAGTGAGTACACTGACATTGTAGAATGCAGTTGTGCACGGACTATATGCTCCAGACAATCGTGCACCAACTATATGCAATGCTATATGAACTGTATGTCTGCACTAATGCAAGATAACACATTCATATGCCCAAAGCAGAACTATCATTCAGACACAGATGTTCATGATATGCAATGCTGACTCATAGTGTTTGCTATCATCAAAATCACAGGGGCACAACAGGAACATCTTCCCGGGCCGAGAGGAAGACTCTTCCACTTGAAGATGACTGTAGGCGGGGCAGCAAGGCTTGCTCGCCAGTTTGCAGGCATGGACAATGTATTGCACCGGCCTCCGTAATGTGTGAGCCTCATTGCTCCAGTGCTCGCCTTTGGCAGGGTTGTGTAGGCCTGCTGGTTCCCTATAATGAGTGGGCCTTGTTGCTTCACTGCCCCCCGTCAACCAGGGGTGGTCGGGCCAACCGACCTAGTTTTCCAGGTGCAGGTCTCTCTACCAGTGGCATCCCTGTGGGTCCGTTTCCACCTAACAAAAGGGATGCTAGGTGAAGACCTCTCATGATCGGGTCGAGGGATGGAGGGTTTTGGCCCTCTTCTCTGGCATAGGTGACTTCTTTTGTTGGTCCGCGTTGTCAGAACAAGCGATCGAGGAGCGGCCGTCTGCTCGTGAAAGAAGTGATAGGTGTCCGCTTAACTGGTAGCAACTGATCGAACGATGACGGTGCCCCAAGGACAAGAGACTAGGGTTGCATGTAGCAACGACTGAGTACACTTTGTCATATACTTGTAACTCGGTCGCATGAGGGTGACTTTCTAATTTGTGGCAGCTTGTATTTGGACTAAAAAGAATATAAATTCTTTCATTTGACTTCGATGTTCATTGTGTACCTTTGGCTGGAAGGCTTTGGCATGTCTCTGAGTGGATTTTCCACGTGTATGCTCCGCGGTGTTTGCGTCCCTTATTTATTTGTTGCCGTCATTTTTGAGGAGAGCGATGGTCTCTTCTGGGGAACCCTTAAGTTATCTTCTTATTTTCAAGGGGAGCAGTGCTTACCTCTAGGGAGCTCTTAGGTTACCTTCTCATTTTCAAGGGGAGTCGTGCTTGCCTCTAGGAAACCCTTAGGTTGCCTCTTTATTTTCAAGGGGAGCGATGCTAGCCTCTAGGAAACCCTTAAGTTACCTTCTCGTTTTCAAGGGGGGCCGTGCTCGCCTCTAGGGAACCCTTAGGTTACCTTCTCATTTTCAAGGGGAGCCGTGCTCGCCTGACCTTCTCATTTTCAAGGGGAGCGATGCTCGCCTCTAGGAAACCCTAAGGTTACCTTCTTGGAATGCGTAGGTAACTTTACCTTAGTGGAGCACGGCAAGTGACAATTTACTGGAAGAATTTTCTGAGGTTGATGGAGTTCCACATCCTGGGTACCTCTCCCCCCCTAGCGTCACTAGCATGTATGCTCCTTTGCCTAGTGTTTCCGCTACTCTGTACGGGCCTTCCCAGTTTGGTGCGAGCTTCCCTGCGGCTCTTCTTGGGTCAGCCACACTTGCTCGCCGTAGAACTAAATCTCCAAGGAAGAAGTGTCATTCCTTAACTCGGGCGTTATAATATTGGGCCAGCTTCTGTTGGTATGCTACGAGCTTTACTTCTGCGCATGCTCTATCTTCCTTGAGCAGGTCCAAGTTCTCTCGCATTGCTTGGTTATTCCTGGCCTCGTCGAAGTGTCCCACTCGTAACGTGGGGTTTGATATCTTCACTAGTACGACTGCCTCAGCGCCATAGGTGAGGTGGAAGGGTGTCTCCCCGGTGGTGGCTCTAGCCGTGGTTCGGTGGGCCCATAAGATGCTCGGAATCGAGTCCACCCACGAATCACCCGCTTGGGCCAGTTGGGTCTTGATACCGTAGAGTAATGTCCAGTTGGCATTTTCTGTCAGTCCGTTAGCCTGGGGGTGTCCCACCGAAGTGTAGTGGTTCCAGATCCCCAGTCCCGAGCACTTCTCCTGGAAGGCCGTGCTCGCGAACTGCCTGCCGTTGTCAGTTGTGAGAACCCTTGGTATCCCAAAGCGGCAGATGATGCTTCGCAGTATGAAATTCCACGTTGCTTCGCTCGTGATCTTCCCCAATGGTTCTACTTCGATCCACCTGGTGAAGTAGTCTATGGCGACTATGAGGAATTTCTTCCTCCCTTGTGCCTCGGGGAAGGGGCCTAGTATGTCCACCCCCCACTGAGCGAATGGGCGAGGCTCCATCAAGGTGTGAAGTTGTGTAGCTGGCTGGTGGTGTAGGTGCGAATATCTCTGGTACTGTGGGCATCTTCGGACATACTCGAGGTAGTCTTGTTGTAAGGTGGGCCACTAGTATCCTTGTTGAATAAGTGTCCGTGCGACTGCTCGTCCTCCTACATGGCTCCCGCATAGTCCATCGTGAACCTCTTGGACGGCTTGGTTGGCTTCCGTGGGGAACAAGCACTTCAGTAATGGAGTTGAGAGAGACCGGCAGTATAATCGGATGTTCATTATCGTGAAGTGGGATGCTCTTGCTCGCATGCGCCGGGCCTCGACGCAGTCACTCAGGAGTTGTTGCCGAAGGAGGAAGTCCAAGAGAGGGTCCATCTTGGAGGGCTCATAGTCGATTGCGTTTACCTGGGGTGTTGGCTCGTCTATGCTCGGTGCCGATAATTCCTCTATCAGAATCGATCTTGAGTTGGAGACCGTGGTGGCTGACTCCAGGCGAGACAGGGCATCTGCTCGGATGTTTTCTCTCCTCGGGATGTGGACTACCTCGAAGCGGGAGAATTCCTTTTTCGCTGCCTTGGCCTTCTCCAGTATTTGATCATGGTTGGTTCGCGCACCTCAAACTCTCCTCGGACCTAGTTGGCAATAAGCATGGAGTCGTTGTATGCTCGCACGCTGGAGGCCCCCAAATGTTTCGCCATGCGCAACCCTGAGAGGAGTGGCTCGTACTCGGCCACGTTGTTCGTAGTCGGAAGTTGAATCGCAAGGCATAGTGAAGTTCCAATCCTTCAGGTGAGAGTAAGACCAATCCCGCTCCGCTGCCCGCTGCACAGGATGATCCGTGGACTTATGATGTGACCGGTGCGAAAGATTCAAAGGGGGGGTGAATGAATATATCCTTAATAATTTTGCCTAATTAAAACTTGTAGCATGACACAGTTGCTGGATAAGGATCAACTGATCACTTCAAGAATATGTTCAAAGAAACACTTGATCGATCAGTTGGACTGCTAACAATACAGGCACCTGATCAAGTCTAAGCCGTAGACAGAATCAAACCAAAACAGAGTGTGCCTTAAAACATTCAGACAAAGTACACAGTTGAGACGCTCCTAGCCATGCATCTAACGACAATCATATAAAATATCAAACCACGAAGATAATAGATTTTTAGGTGGTTCAGTCCACAGACCTACATCCACCCCACACTCTAACCAGAGTGTGGCTTATCGCTGCCAAACAGCTTGAAACCGCTGGGCATCACAGCTTGCCTACAAACGTTGCCTAACAGCTTGACCAGAGGAACACACACCTCTCTTCCTCCACCCAGGAGGGAAACCACTAGCGACACCTAGTCACTAGCAATCAGAGACCGAAGTCGCTCTTCCTCCAAATCAGAGGGAACCCACAAGTGACAACCTGTCACTTGCAAACCGGAGAACAAGTCTCCCTTCTCTTGAGACCACAAGAGAAATCCCGACCTCAAACCAGAGGATCGGAGGACATAGTGAGCAGATGGAAAGAACAAAAAAAAAGAACAAACACAAGAAAACACAGCAACGGAAAGCTGGAAATGAGACACACAATGTAGCTCTCGCAGGAGCAAATCTGGTTTGGATCTGATCCAATTTCCAAACGAACAAATCCTTCAATGAAGGCTTCAGTTTCTCTCCTCGAGCTCTCTATCTCTCTCTTTCTTTCTTCATCTTCTTTCTTCTTCTCTCACTTTCTATCTATCTTCACTCTCCTTCTTTTTCTACCTATTCTCTCTGCTCTTCTTTTCTTTTTCACTCGATCGTGCAGGCTCCCTTTTTTAATTAGGCTCACTCCTCATTCTTCTTCTCTTCTTTTTCTTCTGCATCGATCACTGTCTTCTTATATACTCTCACTGGGCGTATGGATGAAGAACTCCCGCCCATTAGCTTCCAGAAGGCTCTCAACCACGTGTCGCGATCTAAGCGTTGTAGCCTTCCACGTGGCACTCATTAGGAGGTCGATCTGCCTTGGATCACGTGCCCCTCCTCGGAGAGAAGCTCTGTCAGAAAAACACAAGGCATTTAATCAAACGCTTAGCATAGGTTGCACCGTTATGTTCAAACATAGAATGCACTGAGTAGAGATATTCAAGTCAACCAATGTATTGACTTACACAACAACTTGACACCATATGCACAGACATGGGTCCAAGAGGCACAAGAAGAAGACTTTGTACCGAGTCGAAAGAAAGGATCAAAGATATGCACGGACTCTTAAAATAACTGTGTAACATAGTTGATGCACCGAGTTGGATTTGCGAGAATTGCACTGAGATGAAAGAGAAGAATCATACGAATAAAAAATGGATGCAAGACAGACCTTGCACCGCGTCTGAAAGGCGAGACACACAAAGATGCACAAACAAGATATGCACGAACCTAAAAATGTATGCTGCAATGAAATACAATGAAATGCGCTGAGCCAATTTATGTCTAGACACGTAATGCACCGAGATGGAAACGGGGCTACAGTGTTTGTGAGTGAGACAGAGACTTGCACCGAATTGATAAAGAGAAGTACAAGACACCGCTTGCACCAAGACGTAATTGCACTAAGATGAAGAGACAAGATCTAACGGTCCATACCAGATGACGATTGCACCGACTAGAACTTGCACCGACCTCGAGAGGTGAGATGCAAGGACATGTTATGCACGGACCTTAAAGCTATTACCACAGACTTCCTTCATGTTTTGAGACAAGTAAATGCACCGAATGTATAAATGTAACGGACAACAATGCAAAAAGGATGCACTGACTATGTTCACGAAAGTATAGACTCGCTAAGTCACCATGTGCAGACTTAGTGTATGTGCGAGACAAATCAATGCATAGACTATGTATATGCATGAAGACCACTGGCTGTACTGACTAGTAGAAAGAGACACAGGAGGTCGTACAGACTAGCCACCAAGTAATGTACAGACTTGAGTTGATGCAGTCTAGGCAAAACTCTGTACAGACTTTAACCCTTGAACTGGCATGTACTAACTTATGGCCACATGATACACAGTTATGAAATGCACAGTCCTAGACTGATAACCCTGCACTGATGTTGTATGCATAATGAACACGCATCGACATTGAATTGAATCGACTGATGAATGCACTGATGCAGTGTATGCATGTGGCAGATAATGCACTGATGCAATGTGCAGAAGAACCAACAAGTGCAGACACATGGTGATACATCATTCATACTCATAGTGCTTGCTGACATCAAAACCAGGGCACAACAATCTCCCCCTTTTTGATGATGGCAACACTATGAGTCACATAGACTCAAACTATTCTCCCCCTTTGACTTCATCAAAAAGAGAAAAGTTTGAGAGAGAAATAAAAGTGTGCATGAGATGATTGAATAAAATCTCCCCGAGACAGCAGCAAAGTGAAGGGGACATGAAGGATGCTGAGAAGATCTCCCTCTTTAAAATGCTGCATGATTCATAGACAAGGAAACTCCCCCTGAATAGATGCTTCTTTGTAGCTTCAGAGGGGATGGATTCTCTCCTTAAGAATAATGAATGTAATTCATGGAGAACCTAATGCTTACATGTTGCAGAAAAGATAAGAACCAATCAATCTATCCTCCTCCTTTGCAAGACGAACAAACATCCCCCTTTAAAAGGCAATAAGTGCAGTCTAGACAAGACCTTAACAATCCAATGCTCCCTGATCTGAAAGAAGCAAGGCTTTCAAGGGTGTAAGGAGAGGAATGTGTCAAGAAGACATTCAGGAAGGATGACATGGCAGCATTCAGAATACATGATCTAAGGAAATAGAAGATTTTCAATAAGATACTTATTTCATAAATCTGAATAAACGGATGGTTCAGACTCTTCCATTATAGGGGCTTATGAATTTTTATTTGAACATCATGGTTTAAATATGATGTATACATAGTTTGACAATAAAATTCTGTACTCATATCTGAACATCAATGTTTAATAAAAGTGAACCAAGCCCTCATATTTATATCTTGATTAACCTCCATTCATCTTACTCAGTCAATTTCAATGACTTCTTCAGAAATTACAATCATTAGTATTGAGGTTAAACATCATGAAAGAATTCAGATTTGGTTCCTGAGGATCAGTCATACTTCTTCAAATAATTTCAGATTTTTCTTTATGCACAGTACAAGATTTCATAACAAGTTTATCAGGTGCAATTAAATTCAGTACACACCTTGTGGCTAGAAGATACATGTTGTTTGGACGCCAGTATCCCTGAGCACTTAGTGTGACTAACTGTCATGCTTCAGAGATAGTATTGACACCTCATGACATACTTCACCTTATTTCATTGATAAGTGAGGTATATTTCTCAGTATTCAAGCCATTCTTCTGCCTGCATTTTCATGAATTTTATTTAGCAGAGTTAATTATGGCACTTCATGACACAGTCCTCTAGACTTCATGGTCAATGGACATGGTTTCTTAGTGACCACAATCATTGCTCTGACAGAATTTATCCTTACGAGCATTTCAGATTCATCAGATGTTTAAAAATAATACTGATTTCATATAATTCAACCAAATAAAGCCATGATATTAACATTTTCAGATTTCAGAGGATTTTACAAGATTCAACATGAAATAGTTGGTTAAAGTTTATTAAAAAAGACCCAGATATTTTCAAGATATTCATATCCAAGCTCAATGAATACATTAGACTTAAACCAATCTGATCTTTTAGCCGTCCATAAGTCTTTATAATGGAAGATTCTTTAATGCATTGATTTTCAGATTTATGATCAAGGTATACGAATTGAACTCTTCTCAATTCTCTGAAATTTTCAATGAGATTCAACAGCATATAAGTTATGAACTGTACAAGAGTTTCAAGCAAATAATAAAGATGAGCACAATAGTGAAGGTGTCGACATTTGACAGAGCATTTCCAAGGTGTCGACATTCGACAATTGTTGCACCGAATGTGATTAGACAGATTTGCTCAAGTAAGATTTGCTCAAGTAAGACCAGCTCACAAGATTCAAAATCAAATCAGAGTTAAGTTCAGATACGTGAAATGGATGATCTCAACATAAGGATGGGAGCTTTAGTTGACTGACTAAAATACCAAGAAACTAGATGAATAGCCAGCAGAACACAAACTTGATATATACTCCCCCTTAATGAACGCAATCCTTTTGGCAATTTCAATGTAATGAAATGCAATGCAATTAACTATATGTATGCAAAGACATGCAAAGACTCAACAAACTCCCCCTGAATGCATGCAATATATATGAAGATTCTAAAAGACATTGTGTGCAATGACATCCTACAAGGGATTAAACAGATTTTTCACAAGAAGATTCAGACTATCTCTTAAGTGCAATACAACATGCAGTCCTATCAGATTTTCAGTGAATCTGAAATGCAGATTCAAGCATTAGATCAAAAGCATAACGTTCACAATTTTCAGACTCAGATAGAAACTGATGTTTTTAGCAATTCTATATAGATGAACATTTATTTTAACAAGATATGCAATGTATCTAAGATCAGGAAGTGCAGACAATTTACCTAAAAAGTTCAGACATGGGTTTTCTTTTGAGTGCCTTGGTTTATTTTCCCAACTCAATTTCCAATCCAAGGCACACCTGCGAAACAACGTTTATTTTGCACAAACAGATACCCAAGAGATCTTGGGTCCTGAATTAACAGTGACATCCTTAGCAGGTTTTCTCAACAATTTTTGTGCATGAAGGTCATCAAATCTCATCAAGTAGCAATTATTCATTGAATGACCTATTTGACCACAATAATGGCATGATGCAGCAGATTTCAAATTCTTTTTATGCAAATTACTGTTGTCATGAAATTTATTAGCAGAGAGAAAATTCTATTTACTAAAATCAGCTAGCCAACAATCAGCAGCTCTATGGCCTGGCTTCCCACAGTTATAGCATGAAAATTTCACAGATCGTTTTGTAGGGAATTTGACAAGATAGGGGTTAACAGAATTCTTCTGAACATGCCAACAGTCCTTGACTGTATGGCCATTCTTCCCACACTCGAAGCATCGGATATGCTTACTTTTAAAATCATTTTTACCCCTAGTAGATCCAAACCAGCACTCAATGACTTTGCGACCACGTTTGTTACAGTTAAAACAAATAATGTGCTGGTCTGAAGCAAATATGTTTCTTCTGGGGCCATGATGATTAGCAGAAGACCTAGCATGCATTTTATCATCTTATTTCATGATGAAACATGCATTCATGAGATGACCATGCCTACCACAGTAATGACAAGATATACCAGACTTCCTAGTAGCATGATTTCTACCAAATAAATTTCTAGAATGCAAAGTTTCACTTGCATGCCCATCTACAATCAATAATCTGTAATCATCCATTACATGGCCTACCTTGCCACAGTAATGGCATGAGACACTCTTATCAGATGCATACGAATAAGTAAATGAGTTATGAGCAGTATGCATTGACCCATCAGATGTAGCAGAGCTAGCAGTTTCCAAAACATAAGTAGGGACACTTTTGACCTTATTTTTCTTACCATTCTTGTTAAATTGTTTACCCTTGTTCACAACTCTTATTTGTTTTTCATTTTTCTGGGCCTTGAATTGGAATACGGATGATGTAGATGTTTTAAGAGGCCCAGAGCAGCATGCAATGTCAGAGCTACGAACAAAGGTAGTGTACAGCTTTTTATTAACAGATTTTTCAATTTGAGGGTTGCATCCTTCCTCTCCACTTGATTCAGTGGCGTTATCACACAAAGGAACATTCATTTTCTCTTTTCCCTTGAGAGATTTAGGCATGGAACGAACAAGTTCATTTACTTCAGATTGCAAAGAGGAGATTTTGAGTTCAGAATTTATCAAATCTTCTTCACATACAAGAATCTGTCTCTGCATAGCATCATTTAGATTTTTGACCATTTCTAATTCTTGTTTCAATTTCTGTTCCTTCTCAGACTGTGTTTCTTTATTTACAGCTTTCTCTTTCTCACGGGTTAACCATCCTTCAGATGCTACAGTGTTCAAGACCATGAGTTTCTTATTTTGTTCCTTCAGTTCGTCCATTACAGAATTAATCTCGATCAATTCTTGCATGCTTTTTAGATGCTCATCTTTCTTCTTATTCAGCTGATTCTCAAGTTCTGATATCTTGTTCAACCAAGTTTGATTTTTAAATTTTAAAGAACCATTTTGTTCTTTAAGATTTTTAACATCTATTAAGCAAGTATCATAAGACTGTTTCAATGTAGAACAAGCATCACAAATGATTTCAGATTTGGATTGTTCAATCTTTTTCTTTAGCCTTTTATTCTAAGATTTCATTTTCTGACATCTATCAGTAAGTTCTTCATTTATATTCCATAGATCATCAATTGAAATCTCTTCTGATCCAGAGCTCACCTTGGATGATGTTTCCTCCGGTTGATCAGAGTTGTGATCACCCCGGTTGGCCATCAAGCATTGATTCTCTTCTTGTTCCCCATTTGTAGCCGTGATTCTATCAAGAATTTCTTTTCCAGAAGTGCACCTGGGAACAAAAGGAAATCTGTCAGTATTAACTGCTCTTTAATCTGTCCTCTCTAGACCACTTGGTCTCATCGTGAGGTAATTGGTGTGGGCCTTTAGATAGAAGACTCCATAATTTGGGATCAATGGAGTTTACGTAAACACATAGGCCTCTTAGCCAACTACTGAAGTTAGAACCATCATAAATCAGAGGATGAGCCATTAGGACAGATGGCAAAAAGATTCAACGCACAAAACAATCGATAAGAAATGCACCAAAATCGAGATAGCACCGACGACAGCAAGATCCTCTGCAGATCGTTGGATCTGGAAAGTCAGAGACCTGCTCTGATACCAATTGATGTGACCGGTGCGAAAGATTCAGAGGGGGGTGAATGAATATATCCTCAATAATTTTGCCGAATTAAAACTTGCAACACGACACAGTTGCTGGATAAGGATCAACTGATCTCTTTAAGAAGATGTTCAAAGAAACACTTGATCGATCAGTTGGACTGCTAACAATACAGGCACCTGATCAAGTCTAAGTCGCAGATAGAATCAAACCAAAATAGAGTGTGCCTTAAAACATTCAGACAAAGTACACAGTTGAGACGCTCCTAGCCATGCATCTAACGACAATCAGATAAAATATCAAACCACGAAGACAATAGATTTTTAGGTGGTTCAGTCCACAGACCTACGTCCACCCCACACTCAAACCAGAGTGTGGCTTATCGCTGCCAAATAGCTTGAAACCGTTGGGCATCACAGCTTGCCTACAAACGCTGCCTAACAGCTTGACCAGAGGAACACACTCCTCTCTTCCTCCACCCAGGAGGGAAACCACTAGCGACACCTAGTCACTAGCAATCAGAGACCGAAGTCTCTCTTCCTCCAAATCAGAGGGAACCCACAAGTGACAACCTGTCACTTGCAAACTGGAGAACAAGTCTCCCTTCTCTTGAGACCACAAGAGAAATCCCGACCTCAAACCAGATGATCGGAGGACATAGTGAGCAGATGGAAACAACAACAAAAAAAGAACAAACACAAGAAAACACAGCAACGGAAAGCTAGAAATGAGACACACAATGTAGCTCTCACAGAAGCAAATCTGGTTTGGATCTGATCCAATTTCCAGATGAACAAATCCTTCAATGAAGGCTTCAGTTTCTCTCCTCGAGCTCTCTATCTCTCTCTTTCTTTCTTCCTCTTCTTTCTTCTTCTCTCACTTTCTGTCTATCTTCACTCTCCTTCTTTTTCTACCTATTCTCTCTGCTCTTCTTTTCTTTTTCACTCGATCGTGCAGGCTCCCTTTTTTAATTAGACTCACTCCTCATTCTTCTTCTCTTCTTTTTCTTCTGCATCGATCACTGTCTTCTTATATACTCTCACTGGGCGTGTGGATGAAGAACTCCCGCCCATTAGCTTCCAGAAGGCTCTCAGACACGTGTCGCCATCTAAGCGTTGTAGCCTTCCACGTGGCACTCATTAGGAGGTCGATCTACCTTGGATCACGTGCCCCTCCTCGGAGAGAAGCTCTGTCAGAAAAACAAAAGGCCTTTAATAGCATAGGTTGCAGCGTTATGTTCAAACATAGAATGCACTGAGTAGAGATATTCAAGTCAACCAATGTATTGACTTACACAACAACTTGACACCATATGCACAGACATGGGTCCAAGAGGCACAAGAAGAAGACTTTGTACCGAGTCAAAAGAAAGGATCAAAGATATGCACGGACTCTTAAAACAACTGTGTAACACAGTTGATGCACCGAGTTGGATTTGCGAGAATTGCACCGAGATGAAAGAGAAGAATCATACGAACAAAAAACGGATGCAAGACAGACCTTGCACCGAGTCTGAAAGGCGAGACGCACAAAGATGCACAAACAAAATATGCACGAACCTAAAAATGTATGCTGCAATGAAATACAATGAAATGCGCTGAGCCAATTTATGTCTAGACACGTAATGCACCGAGATGGAAAAGGGGCTACAGTGTTTGTGAGTGAGATAGAGACTTGCACCGAATTGATAAAGAGAAGTACAAGACACCACTTGCACCAAGACGTAATTGCACTAAGATGAAGAGACAAGATCTAACGGTCCATACCAGATGACGATTGCACCGACTAGAACTTGCACCGACCTCGAGAGGTGAGATGCAAGGACATGTTATGCACGGACCTTAAAGCTATTACCACAGACTTCCTTCATGTTTTGAGACAAGTAAATGCACCGAATGTATAAATGTAAAGGACAAGGATGCAAAAAGGATGCACTGACTATGTTAATGAAAGTATAGACTCGCTAAGTCACCATGTGCAGACTTAGTGTATGTGCGAGACAAATCAATGCATAGACTATGTATATGCATGAAGACCACTGGCTGTACTGACTAGTAGAGTGAGACACAGGAGGTCGTACAGACTAGCCACCAAGTAATGTACAGACTTGAGTTGATGCAGTCTAGGCAAAACTCTGTACAGACTTTAACCCTTGAACTGGCATGTACTAACTTATGGCCACATGATACACAGTTATGAAATGCACAGTCCTAGACTGATAACCCTACACTGATGTTGTATGCATAATGAACACGCATCGACATTGAATTGAATCGACTGATGAATGCACTGATGCAGTGTATGCATATGGCAGATAATGCACTGATGCAATGTGCAGAAGAACCAACAAGTGCAGACACATGGTGATAAATCATTCATACTCATAGTGCTTGCTGACATCAAAACCAGGGCACAACAACGTATAGCTCCCATGTAGGTCCTGAAGAGTGCTCGAGCGAGTCCTCGGCAGGTATGGTGCATTCAACGATGAAGTCAACGAGGGCCTGAGCTTTGATCGCTGTCCTTGGGCGGAACTTGACGTCGAACTCTCCCAACTCGATCACCCATTTGATCAACCTTCCTGAGGCGTCGGGGTTCTGGAGGATTTGTCACAGTGGCTGGTCGGTGAGGATGATGATGGGGTGAGGTAAGAAGTACGGTCGCAGCTTGCAAGCGGCTGTAATAAGTGTCAGGGTGAATTTTTCAGTTCGTGAGTATAGAATTCTGGTCCTTGTAATGCTCGACTGACGTAGTAGATGGGTTTCATGATCCCTGCCTCCTCTCGCGTGAGTATGACACTCATTGTGCTTGGCGTCACAGAAAGGTACAGGAATAACTGTTCTCCCTTTTGCGGTTTGGCGAGGACATGGGGTGTCGCAAGATAACGCTTTAATTCTTCAAATGGCTGCTCGCATTCGTGGGTCCAGTCGATCCGGCCTTTCTTCACCGGTGCTTGGTTGGCTTGCTTGATCAGCCAGAAGAACGAGAGGCAACACTCGGCGGCTAGGAATAGGAACCGAGCCAAGGTGGGGACGGGTCCGGTGAGGCACTGTACGTCCCTCACTCGCCCAGGTCGCTGCATCTCTAGCACTGCTCAGATTTGGTCGGGGTTGGCTTCGATTCCCCGGTGGGTAACTAGGAAGCACAGAAACTGTCCTGATCGTACCCCGAATGCACACTTGGCTGGGTTGAGCTTCATGTTGTACCTCTTGAGGGTGGCGAAGGTCTCCGCCAGGTCCCCCAGGTGCTCGGCGGCTTGGAGGCTTTTTACGAGCATGTCGTCGATATAGACCTCCATGTTACGGCCGATCTGTGAGTCGAACATGTGGTTAACGAGGTGCTAGTACGTTGCTCCCGTGTTCTTCAATCCGAATGGCATGCGAGTGTAGCAGTACAGGCCATGATCGGTGACGAATGCCATTTTGTCTTGGTCAGGCTTGTGGATGCTGATCTGATGATAGCCGGAGTAGGCATCTAAGAAGCTTAGCATTTCATGCCCGATCGTGGCGTCGACCAATTGGTACATCCGTGGCATGGGAAAGCTATCCTTGGGTGTAGCTTTGTTAAGGTCGGTGTAGTCCACGCACATCTGCCCCTTCCCATTGCTCTTGGGGACCAGGACTACGTTGGCTACCCAGTCCGGGTACTGAGTGGGCCTGAGCAGCCCTGAGCACAGCTTCTCGCTTACCTGCTCTCTGATGATAGCCTGTCGCTCGGGGATGCAACGCCGTCGGCGTTGCTGTACCGGGCGGCAAGTTGGGTCCAACCTAAGTTGGTGGGTGATGACCTCTGGCGGGATCCCGGGTAGTTCATCCTCGGACCAAGCGAACACACCCTGGTTGGCTGTGATGAAGCATGCATAGGCTTGCTTATCCTTCTCGGATAGAGTAGCGCCGATCTTTAGTGTCCTGTTGGGATCGCTCCCTACCTGGATGAGGTACAAGTCTTCGGTCGGTGCATTCGTGCTCGGACCTGGATCCTCAGTTCTTGTTTTCTTTTCGGGTGGTGCTTCTCTGGGATGCCGGTCGCGAGTCGAGATGAGGTAGTACCTTCTGGATTCCTTCTGGTCTCCTCGGACCTCCCCCACCCCCCGGGGAGTGGGGAACTTGAGTTTTTGATGATAGAGGAGGGAACACCTCGAAGCGTGCCGAGGATACCTTAGCCGATGATGGCGTTGTATCCTGTCATTGCCTGAACAACCGTGAAGTCGGCGAGGAAGGTTTCCTCTTTTGGCACGGTTCCAAATGTGATCGGAAGCAAGATGCGCCCCTCTGGTTGAACTGTAGCGCTAGAGAATCTATGTAATGATGTGCGTAGGGGCGTTAGTTGAGATAGGTCCACACCCATTAGTACAAGATAGTCGTACACAATAACATCCGGTCCGCTTCCATTATCTACTAATATACGGCGTACGGTACATTTGTTTATGGTGCCAGAAACCACCAAGGCGTCAGAGTGGGGTGTGGTCACACCCTCCAGGTCATCCTCGGAGAAAATAATAGGGTCTCCTAGATGACCAGGGGTGGAAACCCCTCGTCGAGTGTTGTCGCCTTGGTCCACAGCGTGGAAAGCCGATGCGTATCGTCGCCGCCAGCTTGCACTATCCCCCCCGCTGCCCCCCCCAGAGATCATCATGACCTCCTTTCCATTGGGCCGGTTGTCAATCGACAGGGGCGTCTTCAGTCACCTCTCGGCGGCTTTGGCGAGGAATTTGTCGAGGAGTCCTCGGCGGACAAGATCTTCGATGACGTCCTTCAAGTTGATGCAGTCGGTAGTGTCGTGGCCGTGGTCGCGATGGTAATGGCAGAACTTCTTCCTGCTCCTCGTGCTCGGTTTTGAATTCATCCGGGGAGGCCACTTGAGGAAGGGCTCCTAGCGGATCTCCATCAGGATCTGGTCAGGTGGAGCCGTCAGGGGCGTGTAGTGATGATAAGCGCCCCTTTCCTTCTCGGAACGGTAGCGACTATCCCCATCACGACGCTCTCGTTTGTTCCGGCCCTCTCGTGGCGGTTTGGCGGACCTCTTGCAATCGGACCGATCGTACCCGACCGCGTGGCCTAGGGCCGCAGTGTTCTCCTCGCAACGTGCATGCTTTTGCACCAGCGCGAGGCGGTCGGAGGATGTGGTCTCGCGTCCCCTGGGTAAGCGCCGTGGTTGGTATGCCGACATCGAGGTGGGGGATGCAGAGTGCCTCCGAGCGGAAGCAGGAGACAAAGTCCCACAACGTCTCTTCTTTCCCCTGCATGAGGGTGAGCAGGGTCACCGCGGACTTGGCCACCTTTTGGAAGCTGATAAAGTTCTCCTTGAATAGCTTCTTGAGCTATTAGAAGTAGGAGATGGTCCCGGTCGGTAAGGACTCGAACCAGGCCCGGGCATTTTCTCGGAGTGTCGTCACGAACGCCAGGCATTTCACAATGTCCGAGGCCCGGTGAAACACCAAGTGGGACTCGATGCTGTGCATGTGGTCGGCTGGGTCGGTGGTACCGTCGTAGGAGGCGAACGACGGCAGCTGAAGCTTTGGCGGGATGGGGGCTTCCATGATCTCCCTAGAGAAGGAGGCATGGAAGTCCATGTCATCATCGATCAGGCCGCGATTCTTAGCGGCCAAGAAGACGTCGTCCAGGTATCAGGCTTTGTCCTCGATCTCGTCGAAGCACTGGAGCCGGCGCTCCATCTCCGGGTTGGAATGTAGTGGGCTGTGTACCCTTGGTGCAGGCTGGCTATGCGATCGTCGGGTCCTGGAGACCGAGGCGTGGCACACCTCGCGTGCTTGGCGGGGGTTCTCCCCGATGTATCCCCTCTCGCCCTCCTGTCGCTCGGGTAGGGCGCGTTGGGGCCCGATCCGCAGGTTCCGAAGCTCCTGGCAGAACTCCGTCAGGGCTCAGATCTGCTGGCGGATTTCATCTACGTCACCTGGGGTGACCTCTCATTGGGGATAGCAGAGGAAGCTTCCTGCGATCCCCGACGAGAGCTAGGTCCCTGGTTGGAGCCGCGTCCCCAGTTGCTCGCGTTACGGAGGCTTTCACGGGGTGCCATAGCTTTTCTGGTCGAGATTCCCATAGACGCCGCCAAGAAGTGTAGAGGTTGGAAAATGGTTCTTATGCCACGTACCACCTTCTCTATTTATTTGTTGGGGAAGTCGTCTTGCGCCCGTGGAAGCCTGCAACCACCAAAAGCCAGAAAGGCGTCAGAAGGAGTCCCGAGTGTTACCCCAGGGGACAACCCTCCGATGCTTAAGTCAGCAACGGTTTAATGGAGAACAGAGAAGAGCGAATTGAGAGAGAGGGAGAGGGAAATCGTAGATGAGGGCTGAAGGGTCATGTAGATCCTCGGAGCAAGTGCTCGCCGCTCCCAGTGCTCACTTGGAGAGTGCTCGCTGGGTGGTAAGGTCGCCGGAGGAGAGTTCCCCTTTCGACGTTGGTCGTGGATGCTTCCCTCTCGTTGTCCCGTAGGATTAGTAGCTATATTCCCTTGCGTAGCAGTGTAGGGGTTTAGTAGAAGAATCTACCGTGTGTGTCTTCTCTGTCGTTCTTCTCTTTATAGGGGTTGTCCTGGAGCGAGGGGCCTCATCCCTCGATAGGGAAGGGCGTTCATAGTAGAGTAACCTTTTCCGCTATAGTGGCAAAAGTTTTCCATTGGAGGGTGATTACCCGGGCGTTGGCTGGTCCCGGGGCGAGTCTTACGGCTCTTGTGGGGCGTGCTCGCCCGCTATGGGGTCAAGGCCGACGTCGCAGGGGCAACGGTCGGTCGCCGGAGAGTCCTCCGGTGATAACTGCGCTTGGGCCATAACATTTACGGCTTGTAGAATTTGATGCTCTCTTGGGATGGGCCTCCCTTTGGCGAGCCTCATCCGCATGACCGCCACTTGGGCGTGCTCCCTTGAGAGCTATCTATCGTGGGCCCGTCATTACTGGGCCATTTTTGGGCCAAACTGGATTTACCCTCCTTAAATAAATAACAGAAATATGCTAGTTGTTTCGACGGAATATATTTCAGTCAGAAATACGTCAGAAAGTTCCGACGTATTTCCGACCAAATGGTATTCCGTCAAAAATTTCCATCGAATTTCCGACCGAATTAGTTTTCGTCGGAAATCCCTAAAGTAGGAGAATAGATACGGATATATGAGCAGTTTCTGACGGAATCCTTTTTAGTCAAAAATACGTCGAAAAGTTCCAACGTATTTTCGACGGAAATGTATTCCGTCGAAATTTTTTGATGTATTTCCGACTGATTATCATTCTGTCGGAAACTTCTAAAATATCCTATAATTAATTAATAGTATACTACAATTAATTATGTTTAATCGTAATACGATGTTCGCCGACTAAGTGCGCCCTTATCTGGTCTGGTATGGTGCACCTGAGTCGCCACTGAATAATAAATATATAATTAATTATTAAATTACAATTATTTTTGTATAACTTTTTAACTATTAAAGTCAGAGACATTAATAGTTATAAAGTTAGATCTATGGATGTCAGATCTATGGATCCGGGATTTTGGATCAGTTGTCTACGTGTTCGGATCTATGGATGTCAGATCTTTATATCCCCAAATCATAAATATGAAAAGAGTTAATGACATTTTAGATTAATTGGGATTTTATATCATTTACAAAAATATAATAAACAACAAATAGAAGTGAAAAAAAGAAAAGGGGATTAACAAAAAATGGAAAAATACAAAAATAAAAAAATGGGGGCAGGGCCGCCGTGCCCTAGCCTCCCCTCTCCTTCTTCTTCCCACGTTTCCCCCTCTTCTTCCTCCTCCTTTCCCTCCCCGATCTCCCTATTCCCCTCTCAATCTCCCTCTCCATCCTCCCTTTCTCCCTCTTTCTTCCTTCCACCACCGACGATGGCAGGCGGTGGGCGAAGCCGCAGCGGCGAGCGGCGGAGGGAGACACAGTGAGCTGAGCAAGGGCGGGCGACCGCGGAGGGCGACGGTTGGCCGCACGGTGGCGATGCAGCTGCCGACGGTAGCAACTGGCATGACAGCGGCGGGGGCATACCGCGGCGGGGGCCGTAGGGAGTAGCAGCGGTGGTCACTACTGCTGTGGCCAACAGCGGCGACCGATGGCGGCAGGAGCCAGCGCGGCGGAGGTATAGCGCGACGGCCTGCAAGGAGAGAAGGGGAGCTGCAGCGACATCGGCGAGGCCTGTCGCGGTCGTGGGCGGCGGCGGGGGATAGCCAACCGGGCGTGGTGGCAGCTGCGGCATCAGGAAGAGCAACAGTAGTGGCGGCGGCTCGACGTCGGTGTGAAGGATAAGCCGGTGGCGGCCATGTTGGTGTGCCGGGGAGGTAAGTGCCACGGCAGTGACGTTGGTGTTTCGGTGAGTAAAATAAGGTCGAGTTTGTAAAATCGACTTTTCAGGAGCGTGTGAGTGGATAGGATCGGCCGCGAGTGGTAGTGATCCGGTGGGGGTTCCCACCCTCAGAGGTAGGGGGACGGAACCCTAAACTCTATATTTTATTTATGTCGATTTGGGCTTGAATCGGGCTTGATGCATGCTTTAGGATCGATTCCATTCTAGAGGGTAGGGATGCTTAGTTTAGTTTAATTTAGTTAATTCAATTTATTTATCATTTATTCGTGGTGCGAATGGTGGGAAATGTTCCCAAGCGTTTATTTTATCCGCACGTGTGAATGGGACGATGTGATTGTAGGGGAGAAGTTCCCCATGTTTTCCCTATCGCAAAGTTGCGATCGGGTGTGGTTTATGGCGGCGGGAAGGGAGGGTGGGCGGGTGATGGGAGGGGAAGGGAGGGGGATCAGGGGAATGTAGGGAGGGGAAAGGAGGGCTCGGCGGGATATAGCGACAGAGAGGAGGGGTGGGGCCAAAGGAGAGGGTGGGATGGAGGGTTTTTTTTTAATTTTAGTGTGTGTGATAATTTTTTAAATTTGGAGGGTGGGAGGATTTTTTTTAATGAGAGGGAAGGGGGCGGGGAAGGGAGGGTGGGAGGGTGATGAGAGGGGAGGGGAGGAGGATGAGGGGAATGTATATGTGAATTAATTTTTTTGACAGGTGTGGATGCCGATATGAATGTGTATGTGAATGCGGATATGAATTTTTTTTTCCAGAAGACGATGTCATTGTCAATGTGTGTGTGTGAATATGGATGTGAAAGTGGATGTGGATATGAATGTGTATGTGAATGTGGATGCAAATTTTTGTTTGCAGTTGATGATACTAATGTGAATGTATGTGAATGTGGATGGGAAGGGGATGTGGATATAAATGTGTGTGCGTAAATGTGGATATGACCTTTTTTTTTTCATTTTTGCCCGTGCAAGACTTTTGTTATGATATATGTGATTAGTATGCTTGGATACTAATGACATATATCAAACACAAAGTCTTGAATTGTCCTATTGAAAAGTCTATGGATATTTGATCGTTCAGTATTGTTTATTATATGTGCTTGATGATTATCTTAAAATTTCGGTAGCATCTTCCCACTCTTCTCCAATGTACATGCTAATTTCGACTGCACTTGTGGTCACTTGCATTTTATGTGAGTGGATATTAGAGGAATGTTAAAATTAGTAAATTATGGTGGTATATTGGAGAAGTGTGAGGAGATAATGCCGAAATTTTAAGATAATCGTAAAGCACATATAATAAACAACACTGAATGATCAAATATTCATAGATGGGCATTTTATTTGATGTAGGTACCTCATGAATGTTGTGGATATGGATGTATATGTGACCAAACAGGATGTACAAATGTGGAAAATAGTCAATTTTTAGGGGTGATGCTGTCGAAAAAAATTTAGAAGTTTAATATGGCATATTGATATGATTTTTTTAGTTTGAGTGGCCAAAGGAGAGGGTGGATGGAGTGGATTTTTTTTAATTTGAGTGTGTGTGTGATATTTTTTTTAATTTGGAGGGTGGGAGTATTTTTTTTTTAATGAGAGAGGGAAGGGGACGGGGATGGGAGGGTGGGAGGGTGATGGGAGGGTGGTGAAGGATATTATGTAAGATTGGGGCAATTTTTTGGCTGATCCCCGTTAAACAGCATGATGCTAGAAGAGTTGCTTAAAATCCACGCGTAAATGTCAAACCACAAATTGGTGATTCTATGATTAATCAACAGCAAAGAGACAATATGTCATCTTTTAGAGAACATAAAATGAAAATAATTAAATGCCATCATAATCCACCAAAAGACAGAAAGCTCATAATAGTTGAAGCATACATGTAATGTTACCACGCCATTGTAGAAGGATTTTATGGATTCTTTTCTATCGATACTCATCCTGCCATGAATATTTACACCAAGGACATGAAATCCAACAAAAGTTTTGGAGAGGGGGATTTCCATAGCCCATATAGAAAGCGGCCAAACTAGGTCTATCAGGACCAAACGAGGCCCAACTCGTCTAAGTGACAGCCCCGCAGGGCCCCCTTAAGCTAGAAAGCCCAAATAAGTTCACTCGGGATCACAGCCTTCCTTGGCGGCCCTTAGGCTCGGAAGGCCCGAGCGTCAGCCAGGTCAGAGAATGACCCATGCCCGATCTATCCCTCGCCGGGAAAAGGGCAGGCGCTCAGCGCCCACTCCGACGTATCCTCATCCGAGCTATGCCTATTGCCCGGACAGGGTTGGCACCTTTTATGCTCGGGACGACCGATGATTGCTTATCCATGCTACCGTTGAGAACCCTTTATGAGCAGGAGTTTATGAGGATAAGGGGCCCATAATCCCTCAAGGCTATAAAGATCCCACGATGAAGACGTAAAGATCCCACGTTGAGGACGTAACGCCCGCTTGAAACCCCTCAGCTTACGGGACTCCTGAAGCCAGTGCACTATAGAAACCTGGGACTACCTCCAATGAAAGGTAAGGGCTAGCACACGCCTATACCCCCTGAGCAGGAACGACTTCACCACCTTGGTGTAGAGGTATCTCATGCATCTCCTTCCTCCTCCCTTCGTCGCTTCCATCATTACTCGACTGACTTATGCATCAGAGGGTTTACCCCAGGGAATCATCCATGGGCCCCCTGATCCATTTCCCTTCTTTGCAGTTTACTATCTGATGATCATCTACACCGCTCAGGACAGGCACGAGATCACACCTCTTCATCTGGCGCCGTCTGTGGGAAATGATCAAAAAGCCAGTATGGTGCGAAGAAGTTCAGGGAGGAGATCCGCCAGTGAGAGGGGAAAGTCCATGATAGCGGCGAGGGAAGGCCCCTCTCAGGCCTCGCAAAATCCCCCCTCCAATGCCAGACCCCAGCCAATGGACCACCCCCTCCCCCTACGGCGGTAGGGCTACCACCCCCTCCCCCTACGGTGGTAGGGCTACCACCCCCTCCCCCGACGGCGGTAGGGCTACCACTCAACGGTGGCGCTAAAGCCTTCCAAGCCCTCAACGTGAAACTGGATATCCTCGTAGAACTCATGAGGACCCTGGCGGCCAGGGATGGAAGGTCACGAGCCCCTCCGGAGAGCCCTCCCCGCGAGAACGTGTCACAACACACTGCCGGAGGCCGCTTTACCCTCCGAGGCCGGCAGATTATCCGTAACAGGTCAGGAGGACCCTCATAAGCCCCTCCTCCAGAGCAAGAGGCTTCCTCCATGCCAAAAATGGAAAAACCTGGGGCACGCCGCCTGAACTCGGAGACCGAAGTCCCCGGGGAGCACCCAGACAGCCCCCCCAGCCCCACGGCGCAGCGATAGCCGAAGCTATCCCTCCGACTGTGAGAATTCGAGAGGCGTTTCGTAGAACAGGAGCGCGCCCTACGTGCCCTGCAGAAGGTCTCTTCCATGGAGGACAAGGAGGAATCCCCGTTCTTCGACCTTATTTTGAAGGCAGAGGTGTCTCCCATAACCTTTATCCCGACCTTCAAGCTTTATGACGGCTAGGGTGACCCGGCCGACATTTCGATAGTTTTGACACCCTGATGACCCTTCACGGAGCTTCCGAGGCCATCAAATGTCGAGCCTTTGTGACTACCCCAGTCCAAGGCGCCCAAGCCTGGTTCCGGGCCCTCGCCCCCGGATCCATCCGAGACTTCAAGCAGTTTGGGCGAGTCTTCAAAGAGAGTTTCGTCGGAAGCGGTCCCCCAAGGTCGGTGGCGGGGCTTTTAGCCCTCAAACAGGCACAAGGGGAGAAGCTTCGGGCTTACATTACCCGATTTAAATCGGAAGCTCTGAGGATCACCCGCCTGGACGTCGCCTCGGCCATAACCGCACTGACCGGGGGCACCCGCGACGAGAACCTCCGCCGCGAGCTTGTCCTCCACCCTCCCTCGACCCTTGCTGAGCTAGTGACTCTGGCTTTGCACCATGACGAGTGTGAAGAGGTGCTCAGTGCATGCCGAGATGCAACCGGCTCGGGTTGGGAGGGGGACAAGAAGTGGGCACCCGAGCCAAGTTCGGGTCCAGGAAAGAGGCAGAATCGAGACGGGGAACGCAAGGAACCGTCACGAAAGTACGAGTGGTATACTCCTCTAACCACTCTGATTTACGAGATTTACGAGGACATCAAGGGCTCGGGCCTCCTCCGCCAACCCGAGCCAATGAGATCGAAAAACCGCAGCCGCAGCAAGCACTGCCTGTTCCACAGCGATCACGGGCACCACACCGGTGATTGCCAGCAGCTCCAGGATGAAATCAAGCGCCTCGTCCGTCAGGGACACCTATCCTAGTTCGTAGCGGAGCGCAAGGAAGACCGAGGCGCCCCTGAGGAAATCGACAATGCCCCCCGAGGGGTCCACATCAACGTCATCGCTGGAGGAGCTGCATCAGAAGGAGACAGCGGCCGAGGAAGGAAGCGTCATGCTGAGCGGGCAAGCCGAGCCACCGAGCCATCCAGGGCCCCGCCAAGTGAGCCCCGGGTCATAGTCTTCTCCGACCAAGACATGGAAGGGCTAAGCACCCCGCACGACGACGCCCTAGTCATATCGGCCACAATAAACCATTGTAACGTAGATAAGATTCTAGTTGACAATGGGAGTGCCCCTGATGTATTATCTTATGATTGTTTTCTTAAGATGGGGGAGGATCCGTCTAAACTCCGCCCGATCCGAACCCCTCTTTACAGGTTCAATGGCCAGGCCACTTATCCCGAGGGAGCCCTAAGCATGTCGGTTACTCTCGGCACCCCACCCAAAACCGTTACGGTCATGGTGGACTTCATAGTGATCAAAGGTACGATAGCATACAACGCCATCTTCGGCTGAGGAATCCTCAGCCGAACGAAAGCGGTGCCCTCTACCTATCACCAAAAGATGAAGTTCCCCACCAAAAATGGGTTGGGGGAAGTCCGAGATAACCAGGCCACGGCCAGAAGGTGCTACAACATCTCGGTAGAGGCCATAAGGCCGGACGGGAGGAACAAGGGCCCCCGGGAAGTCGAAGAAAAATCCGCAACCGCCGAACATGGAGGCGAATTGCTAGCGGTTTTTCTAAACGACGACCCGACCCTAGGGGTTAAGATTGGAGCTGACCTACCGTCTGAGGTCCAACAACAATACAAAGAGTTTCTTTCCGCGTACATCCTAGTCTTCGCGTGGTCTGATGATCAGCTCCCCCGGATACCAGAAGAGACGGTGATGCATAAGCTCAACCTCGACCCAATCATCAAACCCGTACAACAACGGAGAAGGAAGCATGCACCAGAGAAGTAGGCGATCATCAAGGAACAAGTCACCAAGGGGAAAAAGACCGGCCTTTTTAGACCGGTCCTATACCCGACGTGGCTAGCCAACGTCGTCCTGGTGCCGAAAGCTTCGGGAAAATGGCGGATGTGTGTGGACTTCACCGACTTGAATAAGGCCACCCTTAAAGACTGCTACCTGCTGCCAAGCATCGACCAACTGGTTGACTCAACATCGGGCAACGAGATACTCAGTTTCCTAGATGCCTATTCCGGTTATCATCAGATCAGAATGAATCCAGAAGACATCGAGAAGACCGCCTTTATCACCGACTTCGGCGTATACTGCTACACTCGGATGCCTTTCAGGTTAAAGAACTCTAGAGCCACGTACCAGAGGCTAGTCAACCATATGTTCGAGGGACAGCTCGGCCAGAATGTCGAGGCCTATATTGACGACATGCTCGTCAAGACCCCCAAGGCCGAGGACCACTTCGCCGACCTAGCTGAAACCTTCGACACCCTCCTGAGGTACAATATGAAGCTCAATCCTACCAAGTGCACCTTTGGAGTAAGATCCGGGAAATTCCTGGGTTTCTTAGTCACCCAGCGTGGGATCGAGGCTAACCCTGACAAGGTCCAGGCATCCTGGACATGCGCCCACCTACCTGCATCAAAGACGTCCAACGCCTGATCGGGCGCATTGCCGCACTCAGCAGGTTCCTGTCCCGTGCGGCCGAATGGTGCCTACCTTTCGTCAAGCTTTTGAGGGGGCCCAAATTGGTGTCTGCTACGTTCAAATGGGACGAGAAATGCCAAAGAGCATTTGCTAAGCTTAAAGAATTCCTAGCTTCGCCCCCGGTGCTATCCAAGCCTGTCCCAGGCGAAGCCCTATGTCTCTATCTCTCAACAACCCCATCTACAGTTAGCTTGGTCCTGCTCAGAAATGACTCGGGAGTCAAGAGATCGGTATACAACACCAGCAAGGTGCTCAACGAGGCCGAGAGAAGGTACCCCACAACCGAGAAACTCGTGCTAGCGTTGGTTACCGCGGCCAAGCGCCTCCGACCCTATTTCCATGGGCATTCCATTACCGTGCTGACCGGCGAACCGTTGAAGAGGATCCTCGCTCACCCTGAAGCCTCAGGACGCCTTGTCAAATGGGCCATCATGCTCGGGGCCTACGATATATCGTACCGACCTCACTCGGCTATCAAAGGCGAGGACCTCGTTGACTTCATCGCCGAGAGCACCATCCGGCCGAAGAAAGATCCCCATCTGCACCTGGGCCAACCTGGGAGTTATTCGTCGACGGATCCTCCAACTCAGCCGGAAGTGGTGCTGGAATCCTCCTGAAGTCCCCCGAAGGAGCCGTGCTACAATACGCCTTGAAGTTCAACATCCAGGCGTCCAATAATGCTTCCGAATATGAGGCCCTTATCTCAGGAGCCCGCATGGCCCGGTGGCTTGGAGCTGAGCGAGTCAAAATTCACACTTACTCCCAGCTAGTCGCTAGCCAGGTCAACGGTGATTACGAAGCTCGAGAAGCACCGATGGTCAAATACCTCTAGCTGGTTAGAGCCGTGGCACAGCAGTTCGAGAGATTTGAGGTAGTCCGAATAGCTCGAGAGAAAAACTCTCTAGCGGACGCCCTCTCTCGACTGGCCTCCTCTCTTGACCCCGAGGGTACTCGGTCGGTCCTCCTTGAAGAGCTAGAGCGACCGAGCATCGACTCGAGCTCTTGGCTATTGACTCAGCCTCCCCAAGCGACTGGCGCACCCCGTACCTGTCATGGCTCCAAGATTCTCAAGAGCCTCCCGACCCTCGGGAAGCTCACAAATTAAAGTACCAAGCTCGGCAATTCGTCACTCTGGACGACACTCTTTACCGGAGATCCTTCTCCGGTCCCGTCCTGAAATGCCTCAGCACTGATGAAGCCAACCGAGCGATTCAAGAAGTTCACGAACGTCTCTACGGAGCGCATTTAGGAGGAAGGTCGCTCGCCAGGATCTTGCTGTGGTAGGGATACTGGTGGCCGACTCTGCAGCGTGACTGCTCGACTTATACACAACAATGTGACCGATGCCAGCGATTTGACCACCTAGTCCATCAGTTGGCAACGGAACTCATCACCTTGGCCGAGCCATATCCTTTCGCTCGCTGGTGAATCGACATCCTCGGGCCATTCCCCAGGGCCAAGGCCCAGAAGAAGTTCATTATCGTTGCAATCGACTACTTCACCAAGTGGATCGAAGCCGAGGCCACAGCAAGGATCACCGAGACAATCGTCTGGAATTTCGTTTGGAAGTCGATCATCTGTCGTTACGGCATCCCCCGGGTGATAGTAAGCGATAACGGTCGGCAATTTGACTCTCGTTATTTTCGAGACAGATGTGCCGACCTGGGCATTCACAATCACTTCACCTCGGTTGCACACCCTCAGGCTAACGGGCTAGTCAAAAATACCAATAAGACTATCTTAAAAGGCATCAAGACCAGGCTCGGCAAGGCCAAGGGCAGCTGGCCTGAGGAATTATCGAACGTACTTTGGTCACACAGAACGACTCCCATAACGGCAATCGGTGAGAGGCCTTTTCAGTTGGTATATGGCGTCGAGGCCGTCATCCCGTTGGAGATTGCCAATCCTTCATTCCGAGTCATCTATTTCTCCTTCGAGGCAAATGATCAGAAATTGCTCGAAAACCTCGACCTAACAGATGAACTCGAGAGATTGTCAGCATCCAAGCAACGGAATACCAACATCGTCTCACTCGATACTACAACGCCAAGGTCCGAGATAGGTGCTTTCAAGCGGGAGATTTCATCGTCAGGATGGCCGAGGCCTCTCGACCACTTGAGGCCGCGGGCAAGCTATCCCCTAATTGGGAAGGCCCCTACCGAGTGGTCGAGACACTCGGGAAAGGAGCATACCAGTTATCTACGATGGAAGGAGAACCCATCCCTCGGACCTGGAACGCAACTACACTACGCAAGTTCTATTTCTGAATATCGAACATTGTGTAAGCAACATGGAATAAAACAAAAGTTTCCCTTTCCATTACTCAAACAACTCGCTTGTACATCAGGAAGGCCGAAGCCAAGAAAATACATGTCAAAAAAGCAAAAAATCCATCTGGCGCCGCTATATGAGCCCATCGCTCGGCTGACCTTCCCGCGTCCAGCCACTGACTCTGCCCCACGTAGAAACTGGCAAGGATAAGAAGAAGTTGACCCCGTTGGCTTGGGTAGCTCGGAACAAAGGTGACAGAGGGACTGCGGAGAAGAAGGCTACCTTCCAAGTTAACAGAGATGGAGGAAGGGGAAGAGGGAATGCATATGAAGGCCTCCTCTCTGACAATCTGCCAACTCTTTGGAAGGCAGAGAGTGCAGGCACCCTCCGAAGAGTTAAAGAAATGACAAGGAGGGCAGAAGAGGGAGAAAGAGGCTGCAGAAGAAGAGAGGAGAAGTAGGAAGTGGATAGGGATCTTGAGAGAGATCCCCTCCAGGGAGCGAGCGGGAAGGGACGGGCGGCAGGGATGCCTGATGCCCCCATCCGTCTGCCATCACTCCTCCCCCTGCAAGCACCGGCCAAAGTTGATAGAGGAAGACAACGTGTCTTCACACGTCGAGCCCTCTTCAAACTCGCCCCCCGGCCATCGAGCCCTCTTTAAACCTGAAGCAGCGAAGACTTTCCGCCCTCCATCATCGGCAGCCTCATCTTCCGGGGCATCTTCCATGCTGTAAATATACCAGCACGACGCTACGTAAAGAAGGGCTGAGGAAAGATTGTCGGGGAAAACCCTAAGCGGTGGAGAGGAAGGGACGCCCTTCAGACCTTTTATAGGTGAAGGGAGGCTATTTGCCTTAAATGATTCTCCCCTCAAAAACACGCCCAAGGGACCCCTCCCTACGAATGATCACCTCAAACCCCTCGTTTCCGCCCCAGCAGGACACACGAAGCGGCCAAGCATTGAAAGCATGAGAAAACGGAAAGACACCCTGTCAGAGGCCCTCCCAACCATCATGTGAAAACCACGCAGAAAGTATCGGTACTTTCCAACTACTGCAGATACACTGAACAAAATACGGCAATGGCGATACGGAACAGTTAAGTCTTCGTCATAACGCTATTGCCTTATCTATTTTTCTACACAACGGAGAATGTTTTTTCTTCAAAAGGAGAAAGATATACAAAGAGAGGAAGCAAAGCGGATACATTAGGCCTCTGGCCCACCCTGAAGCTCGGAAGTGGAAGGCTCGGGCGGTCTGCCCCCGAAATCCCCGGTGACGGCCGAACCTGGCACTGACCCCACCGGCGTGGGAACTGCCTCGGTTGCGTGCCCTCCTGAGGCGTCCGGAGCTGGCGACCCCTCGGGCGAAGCGCCCTCCTGATCTTCTTCGTCTGACACCGAAACAGAGGAGCCGGAGGATGACAGATTCGAGTCGTAGCATTATCCGGATGGGAGTTCAATCCCGGACACCTGCTCCTCGGCATAAGATATAGCCCGGTCATAGCCCTGCTTGAACCCCTTGTGGATGCCTCGGTGAAGCGCTAACTCGTAGTAGGAGAGGGCAGCTTCCTTAAGGTCGACCCGGTAGGCCTCTGAGCATTTGTACTGCTCGAGCACCTCCGCCCTGGCCAATCCCACTCTGCCAGCGAGCTCGGCCTTCTCCCGCTCCGTCTCGACTAATCTCCGCTCGGCCTCAGCCGCCCGCTCCTCAGCCTCCGCCGACCGCTTCTCCGCCTCGGCTCGATCGGCCTCAGCCTCCCCCCGAAGGCGCTCAGCTTCCTCCGCCCGATCCACCAGCTCGAAGCGCTCAGCCTCCCACCGGCCATCCAGCTCGACACGAAAAAGGCGCTCCTCTTCAAGAAGCCTACTCTTCCTCTCGAGAGATTCGCGCGCCTTAGCTAGCTGCTCGGTTAGCACCCGGGCCTCCAGCTGGCTCGACCGCACCAGCTCCCTAACCAAGGAAAGCTCCCGCCGAAGCTCATCACGCTCCTCGGCAAGCCAGGCCGACTTCCTATCAGATCCACTAAGGGTCCGAGCCAGAGTCACTCGCTCCGAATCCAACCGAGCGTACGCTTCTGCCAGAGTGGCCCCCATCTGGGCCAGGACTCAGCTACCCTCCATAACTTCCTCGAGAGCCGCGGACGGGGAGTACTGCCTGCTTCCCCCCTTCACCTTCGTGGCTATACTGCGACATACCTGATACAAAGGGCCTTGAATGCCAAGCCTCTCCAAGACCGCCGGGATAGAGATCCCCCCTTCGGCAGGTGCCCTACAGGGCGGCCCTGACCCAGTCGCTGTCTCGATCGCCTCTCGTGCTTCGATCGGATTTTCCTGTGGCCCTCCAACCCGGACCGGTTCGATGCCTGCACCGCCACCTGGAGCTTCGCCCGCCCCAACCTTGGCCGCGGCCACACCGTCACCTGCCTCGTCCACGGCCCCCTCGGTTCTTGTCGCGAAGAGAGTCGGGCCTGCTCCGCCGATCGCAGAAATAGCCTCGGCCCCCTTGGCCCTGGCCGAGAGGGGAGCCGAACCAACATCATCACCGACCGTCGGAGCGGCCTCATCCTCCTCAGCCCCCTCTTGACCGGCAGATGGGAGAGCCAGCCTAACAAGGTCGGCCCCATCTCGCTCGGAGGACGGGAGAGCCGCCGACCTAGAACCACCCTCGACGATGGAGACAGATCCGGCCTTCCTAGCCCGCTTCTTGGCCTTCACGGCATCCCGTATCATGCCCTCCATGGGATCCTTGCACTTGGCCCCCCGCGGCTGGGAAGACCCCTCCTGGGCCGCCCTCTTACCCTTGCCTCAGGCTCGGGTGCGTGCCTTGGGAGATCGCGGCTCGTCGGTTCCCGAGTCATTGCCGAGATCGATCACCTCTGCGGTCTCCTCCAATGCCGACCGCCTAGTGTCTACACAGGAGGAAGATATGGTCAGAAAAAGAAAAATGGACCCAACATTCAGAGAAGAGTCTAACTTGTGGCACCTGAGCCAAACGGATGCAGCCGCGTGAGGAGGCACCGCTCGACGTTCTCTGGGGTAACCAGCTCTTCTGTGGATTGGCGGTGCTTCAGCAAGACAGTCACATATTCCTCCACATGTGGAGGGAACTCATCCTGCCTGGGAGGAATATTCGGGTGGAAATTGGGGATTACTGGACACCTTCAGGTTTCCTCCACCGAACAAATCCCCACCCAGAAGAATTGAGTTTTCCACCCCTTATGCGAAGAATCCTTCGCAGCCAAGGAGATGCAACTCCTATTCTACCTCGCCTGGATGAAATAGAAACCCTTCCCGGCCGAGGGATGCGCCTTCAACTCAAAAAAGTAATGAAAGAGGTCCAGGGAAGGGGGAACTCCGCATTGGCGGCAGAGGATGCGAAAGGCAGAGAGGAGGAGATAGGAGTTGGCTACCAACTGAATGGGCGCCAACCGGAAAAAATTGAGAAGCTTAAGGACGAAAGGCTCGAAGGGAAGGCGGAACCCGCCCTTCCACGCCAGAAGGAAGGTACAGATATGACCTATACGAGAGTCCAAGCTCGTCTCATGCGGAGCAGCCGCGGCAAAACTAAACTTGTGGGGCAGGCGAAACTGGTGCTCCAGCCTTCTCACCTCCGCCTCCCCCAGTTCACTATAGTTTGGGACCGCCGTTTTCATCACTGGCTCATCCTCCCACTCTTCGGCATCCGGACGCTGATCCTCCATGGACTCCAGAGAAGAACTCGAAGAAAGACGCTTTCGGGACCCCGAAGACTCCGGAGAAAGAGGAAGCTGCCGAACTGCCTCTGTAGTTATCTCTGCCAACTCCGCGAACGCCGCTGCAAGCGTCTGCTCTTCCATCGTGTCCTCACGATGCATCAAAGAGCCCAAAAAGCAAACACGAAGGTGAGCCAAACCCTAAAAATGGAGGGAGTCTGGAATGACAATAAACGCTCAACGCCTATATCCCCACGTGGAAGGCGGCGCGCCGTTCCGACCTCCGAGAGAAAGGGGCCCCTTCATTTGAAATCCATCAGGATTATCATTATTATGGGCCCAGGTGACCACGACATGTGGCTTCCTAACACCGCCAGATCTCCACCCACCCGAGCCACGCTGGTCTAAAACCCTAACGGCTACTCTTCCGAGCCTACCAAGGCTCTGGAGTAGGAGGGGGACAAGTGGAGAGGGGGATTTCTGTATCCCATCTAGAAAGCAGCCAAAGTAGGTCCATCAGGACCAAACGAGGCCCAACGCGTCTAAGTGACAGCCCCGCAGGGCCCACTTAAGCTAGAAAGCCCAAATAAGTTCACTCGGGATCACACCCTTCCTTGGCGGCCCTTAGGCTCGGAAGGCCCGAGCGTCGACCAGGTCAGAGAAAGACCCATGCCCGATCTATCCCCTCGCCGGGATAAGGGCAGGCGCTCAGCGCCCACTCCGACTTATCCTCATCCGAGCTATGCCTATCGCCCGGACAGGGTTGGCACCTTTTATGCTCGGGACGACCGACGATTACTTATACATGCTGCCGTTGAGAACCCTTTATGAGCAGGAGTTTATGAGGATAAGGGGCCCATGATCCCTCAAGGCTATAAAGATCCCACGATGAGGACGTAAAGATCCCACGTTGAGGACGTAACGCCCGCCTGAAACCCCTCAGCTTATGGGACTTCTGAAGCCAGTGCACTATATAAACCTGGGACTACCTCCAACGAAAGGTAAGGGCTAGCACACACCTATACCCCCTGATCAGGAACGACTTCACCACCTTGGTGTAGAGGGATCTCGTGCATCTCCTTCCTCCTCCCTTCACCGCTTCCATCATTGCTCAACTGACTTAAGCATCGGAAGGTTTACCCAGAGAATCATCCTTGGGCCCCTTGATCCGTTTCCCTTCTTTGCAGTTCACTATCCGGTGATCATCTACCCCGCTCAGGACATGCACGAGATCACGCCTCTTCAAGTTTTAACGTTTTGTGTGTGTTCATATCTCTATAACAGACTAGCCTGACATTAAGAAGAATATAATTCCATAAGGCTGTGGATTAAAGCCTTACACATCTATGAAAAATCCAACATCCGCAAGGAATTTAACCTTGGCTCCTAAGGGTAAAAGAGAGCGGAAGTTATCACATTGCAGCATGGAAGCTAGCCCACCAGCTGAGTTGCCTGAAAGGAGAGCCTGCAGGTTTCTCAAACCAAAAATCAGTAGACTTCTGCATGGGAAATACAAGTAGGCTTCACCATAGCTTGCTGTCTTGCAAACAGATTCATATACTATAGAAACATAACCCTCCTCTTGTTCGTTAGCTGAAGAGGGGCGATCTCGCGCTGGTCCTGAGCTGGGGAGATGATCACCGATCAATGAACTGCAAGGAAGGGAAACAGTTCAGAGGGCCCAGGGGTGGCTCCCTGGGGTAAACCCTCCGATGCCTAAGTCAGTAGATCAGTGGTGGAAGCTATGAAAAGAAGAGTGGGGACATGCACGAGATCCCTCTCCACCAAGGTGGTGAAGTGGTTCCTGCTCAGGGAGTTTTAGGCTTGTGTAAGCCTTACCGTTTGCTGGAGGGAGTCCCAGTTTAAATAGTGCGCTAGCCTCATGAGTCCCGTAAGTTGAGGAGTTTCAGGCGAGAATTACGTCCTCAACGTGGGCTCTTTATGTCCTCATCGTGAGATCTTTATAGCCTAAAGGAGTCGTGGGTCCCTTATCTTTATGAACTCCTGCTCATAAAGGGCTTTCAACGGCAACGTGGATAAGCAATCGTCGCTCGACCCAAGCATGAAGAGTGCCAACCCTATCCGGGTGATAGGCATAGCTCGGATGAGGCTCGGCCGAAGTGGGTGCGGAGCGCTAGCCTTTATCCCGGTGAGGGGGATAGGTTGGGCTTGGGTCTTCCTCCGACCGGACCGACGCTCGGACCTTCCGAGCCTAATGGCCGCCGAGGAAGGGCTTGATCCCGAGTGACTTTATTGGGTTTTGATGTTAAGTAGGCCCTACGGGGCTATCACTTAGATGAGCTGGGCCTCGTTTGGTCCTGGTGGACCTAGTTCAGCCGCTATTAGATGGGCTACAGAAATCTCCCTCTCCACTTGTCCCCCTCCTACTCCCGAGCCTTGGTAAGCTCGGAAGAGTAGCCGTTATGGTTTTGGACCAGCGTGGCTCGGGTGGGTGGAGATCTGGCGGTGTTAAGAAGCCACGTGTCGTGGTCACCTGGGCCCGTAATAATGATGATCCTGACGGATTTGAACTGAAGGGACCCCCTTTTCTCAGAGGTCGGAACGACGCGTCGCCTTCCACGTGGGAATATAGGCGTTGTGTGCTTGTCGTCACTCCAGACTCCCTCTGTTTTAGGGTTTGGCTCTCCTTCGTGCTTGCTTTGGGGCTCTTTGATGTGTCATGCGGACACGATGGAAGAGTAGAGGCTTGCAGCGGCGTTCGTAGAGTTGGCGGAGATAACCGAGTAGGCGATCCAACAACTTCCTCTTTCTCCAGAGTCTTCGGAGTCTCGGGAGCATTTCTCTTCAAGTTCCTTTCTAGATTCCATGGCGGGTCTGCGTCTGGAGGTCGAAGAGTGGGAGGACGAGCCTACAGCGAGGGCGACGGTGATACCACCGGCTCCAAACTGCAGTGAGCTGGGGGAGCCAGAGGTGAAACTGCTGGAGCACCAGTTTCGCCTGCCCTATAAGTTTTACTTCACTACGGCTATCCCGCACGAGACGAGCTTGGTTTCTCGTACGGGCCATATCTGTACCTTCCTTCTATCGTGGAAGGGTGGGTTCCGCCTTCCCTTCGAGCCCTTTGTTCTTAAGCTTCTCGATTTCTTTCGGTTGGCGCCCGTACAGTTGGTAGCTAACTCTTATCTTCTTCTTTTCGCCTTTCACATCCTCTGTCGCCAATGTGGGGTTCCTCCTTTCTTGGACCTCTTCCATTATTTTTTCGAGTTGAAGGCGCACCCCTCTGTCGGGAAGGGCTTCTATTTCATCCAGGCGAGGCAGAATAGGAGCTGTGTCTCCTTGGCCGTGAAGGATTCTTCGCACAAGGGATGGAAAACTCAGTTCTTCTGGGTGGGGATTTCTTCGGTGGAGGAGACTTGGAGGTGTCCCGTAATCTCCAATTTCCATCCGAACATCCTTCCGCGGTAGGACGAGTTTTTTTCGGATGTGGAGAAGTATGCGTCCATTCTATTGAAGCATCGCCAGTCCACGGAGGAGCTGATTACCCTGGAGAACATCAAGCGGTGCCTTCTCACGGGCTACAGCCGACAGGTTCGGATGCTACGGATCAGCTTCTTCGTCAGATGATGAGACCATTTTCTTTTCCTGACCATATCTTCTTCTGCGCAGACGCCAGACGGCCGACTGTAGAGGAGGAGCCTACGGCCGAGCGGGCGGTGATCGATCTCGGTGATGATTCGGTTGCCGATGAGCCGCGAGCTCCCAAAGGGCGCTCCGAGCCCGAGACAAGGGCAAGGGAATGGCCCAGAAGGGGACTTCCAGGTTGCGGGGGTCCAAGCGCAAAGATCCCGTAGAGGGCATGATACGGAATGCCGTGAAGGCCAAGAAGTGGGTCAAGATGGCCGGGTTCGACCCTGTTATCGAAGGGGACTCTGGCTCGACGGCTCTCCCCTCTTCCTAGCGAGATAGGGCCGACCCTGTTGGGCCAGCTCCCCTATCCGCCGAGCGAGAGGGGGCCGAGGAGGCTAGGATGTCGGCTCCCCTATCCGCTGAAATAAGGGCCCCACCTCCGAGTGGCATCTCCTCGGGAGCCCCACCGGCCGGCCCGGATCGATCCGCTGCTTCATCCGCCCCTCTTGCCTTGGTCGGTTGGGGCTGTGTCACCGCTGCTCGCGACCCTCCGGCCTCGACCGGCTCAACACCTGCACCGCCACCCGGAGTGTCGCCCGCCTCAATCGACGCCCCAGTCTCGGCCGTGGTTCCAGCATTACCTGCTTCAACCTCGGCCCCCTCGGTTCCCGCTGAGGGGAGAGCCGATCCAACGACGCCGCCGCCCCCAGAAGCGGGAACCAGGGCCCTCTGTACCAGGTATGTCGCAGCATAGCTGCGAAGGTGGTGAAGGAGGGAGATAGGCAGTGCTCCCCGCCCGCGGCTCTCGAGCTGGTTATGGAGGGTGGCTTGGTCTTGGCCCAGATGGGGGCCACTCTAGCTGAAGCTTACGCTCGGTCGGAGTCGGAGCGGTCAACCCTCGCCTGGACCCTTGGTCGGTCGGATAGGAAGGCGGCTCAGCTCACCAAGGAGCTTGACGGGCTTCAACGGGAGCTCTCCTCAGTTAAAGAGCTGGCGCGGGTGAGCCAAGTGGAGGCCCAGACGATGTCCAAACAACTGGCTTGGGCCCGCGAGTCGCTCGAGAGGAAGAGCAAGCTTCTGGAGGAGGAGCGTTTGGCCCGCGTCGAGCTAGATGGCCGGTGGGAGGCTGAGCGCGCCGAGCTGGTGGACCAAGCCAAGGAATCCATGCGTCTTCGAATGGAGGCCGAGGTTGATCGGGCTGAGGCGGAGAAGTAGATGGTCGAGGCTGAGCGGAGGTTATTCGAGGCGGAGCGAGAGAAGGCCGAACTCGCCGGTAGGTTGGAATCAGCCGGGGCGGAGGCACTCGAGCAATGCAGATGCTCGGAGGCCTACTGGATCGATCTTAAGGAGGCTGCCCTCCCCTACTATGAGTCAGCACTTCACCGGGGCATCTGTAAGGGATTCAAGCAAGGCTATGACTGGGCCATCTCTTACGCAGAGGAGCAGGCATCTGAGACAATCAATTTCCCATCCGGGCAATGCTATGACTCGGATTTATCATCCTCCGGTTCTTCTGGCTCGGCGTCGGAGGAAAAAGACCGGGGGGACTCTTCGTCCGAGGGGTCACCAACTCCGGATGCCTCGGGAGGGCGCGCAACCGAGGCAGTTCCTATGCCGGTGGGGTCAGTGCCAGGGTCGGCCGTCGCTGAGGGTGCCAGGGGCAGACCATCCGAGCCTCCCACTTCCAAGCCTCAAGATGGGCCAGAGGCCTAATGTATCTGTTTTGCTTTTTCTCCTTGTATGTTTTCCTATTTTTGAAGAAATGCTTCTTTTTTTATGTAAAGAACGTAAGGCAGTAGCGTTATGATGAAGACTTAACTCTTTTGTGCCACCATTGCCATAGTTTGACCAGCGTATCTACAGTAGTTGGAAAGTGTCGATGCTTTCTACGCGGATCTCGCATGATGGCTGGGCGATCGTCTGACAGTGTGTCTTTCCATTTTTTCATGCTTTAGCTGCCCGGCCGCTTCATGTGTCCCATTAGGATGGGACCGAGGAGTCTGAGGTGGCAATCCGTAAGGAGAAGTCCCTTTAGCGTGTTTTCGAGGGGAGAATCATTTAAGGCAAGTAACCTCCCTTCGCCTATAAAAGGTCTGAAGGGCATCTCTCCCTCTCCATCACTTAGGGTTTTCTCTGACAGTCTTCCCTCTCTCCTTCTTCACGAAGCGTTGTGCCGTCGAATTTGAAGCATGGAAGATGCTCCGGAGGACGAAGCTGCCGATGATGGAGTGCAGAGAGTCCTTGCTACTTTGGAGTTGAAGGGAGTTCGACAGCCGGCGGGCGGATTTGATGGGGGCTCAACGTGTGGAAACATGTCGCCCTCTTTTATCAATTCTGGCGGCGCTGGCGGAGAGGTTACTCAGGAAGGAGGTTCAACATGCTGGGGCATGTCGAACTGCTGTCCCTGACCTGCCGACTCTATCCCGAGGGGAAGAGAAAGCAATTAAGCTCCTTCCTTTCCGGGCTTTCCCCTGCCTCCTCGTCCAGCTCTGCTGGTTTCTTTTTCTTCCCCCCCTTTTCACTCTTTGGAGGGTGCCTGCACTCTCTTTCTTCCAACGAGTTGGTAGAGAGGAGGCCTTCATTCGTATTCCCTCTTCCCCTTCCTCCATCTCTGTCAACTTGGAAGGTAGCCTTCTTCTTCCTAATCCCTCTATCACGTTTGTTCCGAGTTACCCAAGCCAACGGGGTCGACTACCCTTAATCCGAGCCAGTTTCTGCACGAAGTAGAGTCAGTGGCTGGACGCGGGAAGGCTAACCGAGTCAATCGAGCAATGGGCTCGTACGGCGGTGCCAGATGGATTTTTACTTTTTTGACATGTATTGTCTTCGCTTCGGCTTTTCTGATGTACAAGTTGTTTGAATAAAAGAGGAAAGTAAACTTTTGTTTTATTTCATACTGCTTACACAATGCTCGACGTTCAGAAGTAGAACTTGCGTAGTGTAGTCGCGTTCCACGTTCGAGGGATCAGTTCTCCTTCCATAGTAGATAGTCGATACGCTCCTTTCCTTAGCGTGTCGACCACTCGGTAGGGGCCTTCGTAATTAGGGGATAACTTACCCGCCGCCTCAAGTGGTCGAGAGGCTTCGGCTTTTCTGAGAACGAAGTCTCCCAGCTGGAAGTGCCTATCTCGGACTTTGGCATTGTAGTATCGAGTGAGGCGGTGTTGATATTCCGTTGCTCGGATGCTGGCAATCTCCCGGAGTTCATCCGCTAGGTCGATGTTTTCGAGCAGTTTCCGGTCGTTTGCCTCGGGCGAGAAACAGATGACTCGGAGGGGAGGATTGGCAATCTCCAACGGGATCACGGTCTCGGTGCTGTACACCAGCTGAAAGGGACTTTCACCGGTTGCCATTCTGGGAGTCATTCTGTGTGATCAAAGTACGTTCGGTAATTCCTCAAGCCAGTTGCCCTTGGCTTTGTCGAGCCTGGTCTTGATGCCTTTTAAGATAGTCTTATTGGCATTTTGACCAGCCCGTTAGCTTGAGGGTGGGCGACCGAGGTGAAGTGATTGCGAATGTTTAGGTCCGCGCATCTGTCTCAGAAATAACGAGAATCAAATTGCCGACCGTTATCACTTACTATCACCCGGGGGATGCCGTAGTGACATATGATCGACTTCCAGATGAAACTCCAGACGATTGTCTCGGTGATCCTAGCTGTGGCTTCGGCCTCGATCTACTTGGTGAAGTAATCGATGGCGACGATGACAAACTTCTTCTGGGCCTGAGTGTAGGGAACGGCCCGAGGATGTCGATTCCCCACCGAGCGAAAGGATAAGGCTCGGCTAAGGTGACGAGCTCCGTTGTCGGCAGATGGACCAAGTGGTCAAATCGTTGGCATCGGTCATAGTGTTGTACGTAGGTCGAGCAGTCGCGCTACAGAGTGGGCCACCAGTAACCTTACCGTAGCAAGATCCTGGCGAGCGACCTCCCTCCTAAATGTGCTCCGCATAGGCCTTCGTGAACCTCTTGAATCGCTCGGTTGGCTTCATCAGTACTGAGGCACTTCAAGAGAGGACCGGAGAAGGATCTTCGATATAGAGTGCCATCTAGAATGACGAATCCCCGAGCTTGGTACTTCAATCTCTGGGCTTCCCGGGGGTCGGGAGGTTCTTGAGAGTCTTGGAGCCACGATAGGTAGGGGGTACGCCAGTGGCTTGGGGAGGCCGAGTCAACAGCCAGGAGCTTCGAATCAATGCTCGGTTGCTCTAGCTCTTTGAGAAGGACCGATCGAGTACCCTCGGGGTCAAGAGAGGAGGCCAGCGGAGAGAGGGCATCCGCTCGGGAGTTTTCTTCCTGAGCTATTCGGACTATCTCAAAACTCTCGAACTGTTGTGCCACGGCTCTGACTGTAGACATGCTATTCCTGACATCCCCTGAGAAAATCTCATGTTACCACACGACGCCCCGCAGCGGCTTTCGCATTTTGAATCACTTGAGTGTTTCCAATATTTGAGTCTTCTCTCGTCTTTTGGGCGAGTAGCGTAACGCTCCTTCGGCATCCGGAAACCACCTCGTTGTGGAAATCATGCGGCATTCGAACGGCATCAACATCAATCGCCTGCACCAGAAGTTGCCGGGATCAGGAAAATGCCTAACGGATGACTGCCGACGCACTTTTCGGGGGAATCCGGGGGTCATCATGGAAGCGTCCATGCTCCTGGACGCCTCCATCAATACAAAATAATGACAAAAATATATATATATAAGATTGAACAAAAAATATATATAATTTCAGGGAGGCGTCCAGGCCCCTGGACGCCTCCACCAACCAGCTCATGGGCGACCCCGGGCCATCGACTGACCGTTGCTCAGCCTGTCGTTTGAATAAAATCCAAGTTATGGAAGCGTCCAGGCCCCTGGACGCCTCCATCAACCAGCTCACGGGCGACCCCGGGCCATCGACTGACCGTTGCTCAGCCTGTCGTTTGAGTAAAATCCAAGTTATGGAAGCGTCCAGGCCCCTGGACGCCTCCATCAACCAGCTCACGGGCGACCCCGGGCCATCGACTGACCGTTGCCCAGCCTGTCGTTTGAATAAAATCCAAGTTATGGAGGCGTCCAGGCCCCTAGACGCCTCCATCAAACAGCTCACGGGCAACCCCGGGCCATCGACTGACCGTTGCTCAGCCTGTCGTTTGGATAAAATCCAAGTTATGGAGGCGTCCTGTCCCCTGGACGCCTCCATCAACCAGCTCACGGGCGACCCCCGGCCTTCGACTGACCATTGCTCAGTCTGTCGTTTGAAGAAAATCCAAGATATGGAGGCGTCCAGGCCCCTGGATGCCTCCATCAACCAGCTCATGGGCGACCCCCCCGACCATCGACTGACCGTGGCTCAGTCTGGCGTTTGAAGAAAATCCAAGTTATGGAGGCGTCCAGGCCTCTGGACGCCCCCATCCTCCCGACCTCTATAAATAGAGGCTTACCCCCCTCTGTTCAGAGGTAGAAAAAAGAGCACCGAGAGGCTGCCAGATTCTATTCCTAACCCGTGGGTGTTTTGTAGGGGAGGTCCTACCGGATCCTCGGGTGCCCGTGCTCGCAGGAGAGAGGCTACCTTCGCCCGCCGCGCTACCTCGTCGTCCCTACGCTGCCGAAGCTCCGCCGGATCTCGCCATCGACCATCCAATAAGCCATTCTCTCATCTTCTTTTCTAGTTATCTTGCATTCATCATATCATATCCTCTACCCCCCCCTTTTTATGAGGGAGTCTCTTCCCGTTTCTACGTCGGAATAATTGCCATTCATCATAAGCATTTTCCTCCTACTCGTGTCCGAGAGGGGTTTTAAAGACAACACCAACCAGGTGTGTGTCTTGTCATCATTTCGTTGCTTGCGTCGTTAGAATTTGAATATTGCACCTTCATCTTTCTGATCCACTCGTTACTTGTTTGTCGTTGTTTTGCAAGGGTACCTGAGGAAGGCCCTCTCGTCGGCCGGCCGAAGGGGGAGGAAGAAGCAACCTGCCATTTCCCGCTCTCGGGGATTCACAATCTCCGTGCTCAACACAAGGTACACACGATCATTTCGTTTCTTTGAGGTAACCCCTCTCGCAATCACATCCCTTTAGCATCCTACGTATGCTCTTTCCTCATATTGGCACGTTTCATAATCCTTCTTAATTTTTAGTCGCTTGATAGTCCGTAGTTTAGTTCGTTTTCTTCTCCTTGAGTGGATTCCGCAGCTTCCACAGATTGGCGATGACGGTGGGACTTTCTTTTTCCTTTTTTGGGTTACCTTTGAACTCTCGGCACCCACGTGTGCCTCCCTTCTTTCGGCACTCGCGTGTGCCCCTCCCTATTGCGCCCACGTGCGCTACATCATTTCCCTCGTGCACCACGTGCACTCCCCCGGTCCTTTGTGATTACTTCGAGGTCTGCATTATCTCGGCACCCACGTGTGCCCCTCCACTCGGCACCCACGTGTGCTCCCTCCACTTGGCACCCTCGTGTGTCCCCCTTCTTATTGCGCCCGCGTGCGCTGTGTCATCCCCTTCGTGCACCACGTGTACGCCCCTTAGTCCCCCTCTTTTGTCATTTTTAAGTCTGTGTTGTCTTGGAAAGTAGAACGGCTATATCTTCCTCTATCTGTTTATTGTTGTTATATTCTTGTTATATCACTGCTATACATCTGTTATATTTGTGTGCTTATTTTTGCTCCATATGTGTGTTACATATCTTTTATCCAGCACCACATTTCATGCATTACCCCCTTTTCTTTCCTTTTTTTACTCTTTTCTAAGGATCACCCTCTCTCGGTGAAGGAAGGACTCTCCGTTCGGGAATTCCTCTCGACGGACTAGAATCTCTTCCATTGGGACCTCCGTAAGTCCCCGACATCGAAGAATCTCCTCTTCGTTCACTGGGCCGGTTGTACCATTGAAGTTCCCCGGAGTTAGTCGACCCATTCGTGGTGAGACGAGAGCCCCTAGCTGACACGGTGGTTAAAACAAAAATGAACTAGGGTCCCTATTTTGTGTGAACTTCGGATCTGGTTAAAAACACAAAAAAAATCATCAAAATCAAAACACAAAAAAAGGGGGCGTAAAGGCATCCACTTGTTTGATAATCTCTGCTATTTACTTGCTAGTATATGTTTTTGCGTTCCGGGAAAACTGTGAGCATGGCTCACGAGTCTTTTGAGGAGAACCACCCTGGTCGTGGTGAGTCAGTCGAGTCGCGAGTCCATGCTATGGACGCGGGTCCTTCCCATGATCCCTCACGTGAGGTGCAGGTTACCACAGGGGACACATCCCCGCCACAGGACATCTCCTCTTTGCTAGGTGTCCTCGCCAACACGGAGCTTACCTCTGAGCAGCTCCGGGCCTTCCAGGCCATTCTGAAGGGGAAATCTATTTCCCCGCTCCCCAGGAATCAACTCGGCCATCGCACCTCTCCAAGAATTGGTGCGAGCCATTCCATCTCCTTCGCTGGCACAAGCCATCCAATCTCCCTCGCTTCAAGGGCAAGCGACCCAACAACCACCCTCATTCCAGTTCCCTTCGCAATCTCAAACCCCTGTTGTTCCCCACATACCGCTTCAGCCGGGGGCAACTATCGGCGGCCCGACAGCTCCCTCCCATTCAGGGTTTCCCCCTCAAGTCTCCGGGAGACATTTTCCTCCCGAGGGGCAAGTGCCACCTTCACGCCCGAGGAGCTTGCCCAATCACTCCTCAATAGGTTCAATAGGATGGACGAACAGTTTCAGAATTTGAAGAAAATGGTGGACGTGAAATCCACCCCGGAAGTTGCTTTGCCAATCCTTCCGGTCATCCATCTTCCTCCCTCCGAAATGCCCACGTACCGCAGGTACAATGGCACTGGCAACCCCTTCATTCACCTCAAGGATTTCATGTATGAGTCATCCTATTGGCAAAACGACCAGAGGTCCCTGGCATACCTCTTTCGGAGGTCATTGGACGGTCCTGCGCTAGAGTGGTTCTTTCTTTGGTGCCCCGCGAGGCCGAGAATTTTGAAACAGTCCAGAGAAGGTTCTTGCAAAAGTATCAGGATAGGGTCGGTCCCTCTCTATCCATTACCGCCGAAAAGATGAAGTCCGACGAGGATTTTGTCCGCTATGCTGATAGATGGAGGTCTCTGGCAGAAAGAATAAGAGATACCTTCTCGGAACCTGAACAAGTAAAGATGATCGTATCCAATGTGACCCCACAGTTCAGGCATGTCTTGGCCATGAATAAGCTCACCACCATGGAAGAGCTCTATGAAAGAGCCCGGAACATCCAAACCCAGTTAAAAGACTCCCCCATTATGAACATGTTTGAGCCGCCGAAGCCCAAGGTGGTTAGAAAGATAGGCGCTGGTGTCCCAGGCGGAGCAACAGAAGGGGTCATAACAAATAAGCAAGTAAGTGCGGTCAACAACGCCAACTATGCAGCCAACCCAATGCTTCCACAAATGCCCCGACTTCCCCTCCAACCAGGTCCCTTCCCCTCTCATCCTCCACCCCAAAACGATCCTCCTAAGAACAACATGCCTCAACTACTTCAACCCTAGCAACAACCTCGACACCAGCTGTCACGTCCCGAGCGCGGAAGCTTACCCGTGCGCGACAGTTTTATATAGAACCAAAGCGAGCTAGCTATTCAATGGAATTCTTCATTTTGATAGTTAATAGAGTGCGTAGATAACTAAGATTTAACTTGAAATTAATACAAATAATCCGAGATGACAGTTGTTACTACTGACCAAAAGACAATTACACACATTTCTCGAGTCCGACTACTAGGCTTCAAGCTCTTATTACAGTTCTAATAAATTAGACTAATACAACTGACATCTGACATAACTGGATACAAATGACATAATTACTACTCCACAATTAACAAGACAACATGATAACTCCATTTCTACACTCATCACTCAGACTCATTTCCTTCCGACTTCTGGCTGATATTCGCACTACCTGAAAAGGTTAGAAAACAACTAGATGAGCGAATCGCTCAGTAGGATTTACATCTCAAGTTCTAACATGCTTTAAGTGAATTACCCGTTTATTTAATGTAGGTAAAGTATGCATGCAGACAGATAGATATCAAAGAATCGTAAAATCGACAGGAGTAGAAAGTGAGAGTATATAGATTGTACAATTTCAAGCAGCAGTAGCAAGTGATAGCAAATGATATCAAGCCAGTGATAACTGAGAAGTAATAACTGGAATAGCAACATGTTAATCAAGCTAGCAATAGTAAGCAAAGTAATTTCAAACATGTATAACTAGAATTGGCTATTTATCAATGTAGTCAAATAAACACTTTTACCTTTCCGCGGGTCTCAAGTCAATCAATCAAATAATATCACGAGAATGAGTGGAATGCCTAAAGTGATGGGGCATCAAAGGCGATTTCCATACACGGGTGAAGTGTATTTGTGTGTTATGGCTTGTATGAGATTGTAATTGTGTAATTTCTTTCATTTGGGCTCCTTGTAAGGCTTATATCAAGCCAATGGGCCATTTGTAATGTAGAGTCCATGGCTAGGTTGCCATTAGTAGAGTCCATTAGGGAGCTTATGCCATATTGGGTCATTAGGTGTCTAATGGGTCACTAATGCACTTAAGGCCCAAATTGGGTTACACTCCCTCATGGGCCAACTAAGTGGGAAGGGTCCAAGTCTAGCATGGGCTTGTGGATGGTTCATGGCCCATGAGAGGCCCTTGGCCCATGAAGGGGGGCGCCCCCTCTTTTGGCTCCATTAGGCTAGGTTGTTTAGTTTTTTTTTCTTTCCTTCCTTTCTTTGACCACATGTTGTAAAAATTAGGAATTGGCTTCCTTTAAATATTGTATTTTGTGGTTGGTCATACCTCATCCCAGCCCTTCAATCCACACCCCTAGATCCAAGGGTTGAGGTTGAATTAGGTTGGCATCCTATATAATGTTATATTTTTCATGAGAAATTCAATGAAAATCAGAATTTTGTTGAATGAGCAAGAGCTAGCTGCGCCCCCAGCCCTCTCTCCTCTGGTTCTCCCCTTCTCAAGCCTCCATTCTAGAGTGGTATCTCCTTTCCCCACCCTCCGGTGATCATCGGTGCCGCCGCCGCCGCCGTTCGTGCCGCCATCGAGCCACCGCTGCAGTTCTGTCCGCGCAGTACCATAGCAACTTCCACGAAATTCCCACCTCAGCATGAGCTCAGATCGAGCTGGTAATTTTACTGGGTGTTCCAGAGGTGTCAAGAACATCCCCTAAATTTTGGTTTGTCATTCAGATCCTGTTTAGTATTTTTAGATTTTCGTCCACTCTTCCACTTCTGTTCTGTCTGCTGTCTGTTTCCATTTTCACCCGCCCTGAGTTTTAGGTCTTAGGCCCACTTTTTGATTTTTTTTAATCTCACAAATTTTACTGGCGTTTCCTTCCATCCACCCCTTCATCCAAAATTTGTCTTAATTTTTGGTTCTTCCATCTCATATTTTCTAAAAATCGTTCTCAGTCCCATCTACAGTTCTGTCCACCTGTTCCTAGATCCGACCACCAGTCACCTCAAAAATCATATCAAATCACCCCCACCTCGACCTCCAATTCCCAAAATTGTCCCCGTTCCGAGGTTTGATTATCTACAACTTTGAAGAAGAGCTCAAAGTCCGAATCCCACTGTACGTAGGTGGTCAACGGCCTTTTACAGGGATCTGATATGCTGATCTGAGATTTCTGGAGTAGTGGAGCAGAAAATTGAAAAATATCTAAGGCCCTGGTCCGCATAGGTTCATAGGAATCCACTGGCCCTACGTTTGAGGATTTTGAGTCCTCTTTCCAACGGCACTGGTTTCGTCGTATTCCGGCGACGGGGCTGATCACAGCGGCCATTTTCGTCCGAGCGCGCGCTGCAAAACAGCAGCAACCAGCCCGTGGGCAGCAATTCCGACGGGTACCGAACAGAGCCGCCCGGCCTCCGATCGCCGTTCCAGCGTGCCGCCAGCCCGGGGATCACTTCTACCAGTGTCCCCACCACAGCGGTGACACCGGGTCCCACATGGCCCCTCCGGACAGCGCGTGGCCCCCACGGTCGTGATTACGTGTGTAGCCGAATCAACACACGAAGCTACCCGTCATCCCGAATTCGGTCCTCCCGGGCCCATTTGTGTCGCCCTTTACCTCCCTGCGTGGAGTGGACATATTCTCATTGCTGTAATTATTGTGTGTTAAGTTCCCCGGGAGTACGAGTTTCGGCCGGGTCCGTCGTCCCCATGCCGAGCGCGTGGAGGTATCGTTCTCACTCCCTACACTCGGCATTTGCTTATTTTCATATATACTTGTTTATGCCGCTGCTAGAGAGCATGATAGGGTAACTAGCTCACTTTCTATTTGTATCACCGCTGCTGCGAGAGTGAGCATTACCGTCCCGTGACCCGATCCGGGCACGAAAGAGAGAGCCGACCACCCTAGCTCTTGCCGGTTTCTCAACCGCGCACGTCCGACGCTTCCCTCGTTAAGGGACGATCGCGAGCTTGTCGTGTCCGTGTCTCGTCCCGCATCAATTTGGTATCAGAGCGAGTTTGAGTCTAGGGTGTCAAAAAGAAAAACAAAGAGTGTCATTTACGTCTAGTCATTAGTCGGTCTAAGTCGTATTTAGAGTCATCATTGTTTAAAACAAAAAAAAGTATCTTTTGCATTTGCATCCCTTTACTCGGTATATCAAAAGGTGTTGTCCGAACGTTAGGCTACGCCTATCGGGAAGACCGCACACTTGCGCGAGTGATCTTCGGATCGATTAACTCCGCCACGTGCCGAGTTTTGGTTACGTCTAGGTGCATCATATTAGTGTGTGTTTGCTTTTGTCGGCGTCGTCTAGTCGGTGTGTTTGCATGCCCACTCGTCGAGGTACTCAATACTCACCCCCACCACCACCAATGGCGGAATCCCGAGTCTATAGTTCCGATGAGGTGGCCACTATGTTCCGAACACTTATGGGAAAAATGGATGGGTTGAGTGAGCGCATGGATGAGTTAAGCACTCGAGTGGATAGGATGGAAGAAGCGAGTACTCGAGTGAATGGCCTAGGCACCCGCCTAGAAGAGAGGATGAAAGTTGTAGAGGATAGGGCCGCTGGGTCGAACCAGTCCGTTCAAGGATTGGTCGGGAGAGTCACCGCACTAGAGAAAGGACCAGCCGAGACACACCCGATTGTCCCAGTCCAGGCACCCGCCCCACCTACACAAGGTCAACCGGAGCCGGTTCATCAACCCGCGACTCCAAGGGTTCAAGGGGTAGCTACTAGGAGGCACGAAGTCCCCGAGGTGCATGACTACGAGTCCGATAATGAGCATCGGGGACATGATCGTGATTATCGCCATACACGGCGTACCCACGACCAAGATATGGATGAACGGGCCATTCGGACCGTTCGGGCCGACCCTCCCACCTTTGACGGGTCCTTGGACCCAAAGGTCTACCTTGATTGGGAAGCTGGTATGGACCGATATTTTGAGTGGTTCGAGATGTCGGACCAACGAAAAGTCAAGTATGCCAGGATGAAACTTTTAGGCCAAGCCCAAACCTATTGGAGAAACATGGAGAACCTATTGTTTCATCGTCAAGAACCCCCGATCGATACATGGACCGATATGAGGGAGAAGCTTAGGAAGAAGTACCTCCCTACCTCCTACCGCCAGCGCCTTATAGAGAGGTGGCAAAGTCTCACCCAAGGAGACCGGTCCGTCTCGGATTACATCGCCGAATTTGATGAGTACTACTTGCGATGCGATGCCACGGAGGAGGATTCCCTTACCGTCTCTCAGTTTCGGCGTGGTCTACGCCCACACTTACGGTATGAGCTTCTCCGCCGCAAGGTGGACAAGTTGGAGGATGCATATCAAGTTGCTCTCGAGATGGAGCAATTCGAGGGTGAGTTCGAGTCTATTCCCCGGTGGAGCCCCGCTCCTCCCCGTAGTGACTCCCGTGGCTCCTTAGGTTCATACCCGAGGGGACCCATGACTCGTCCACAAGAGCCCGCCCGTCAGGAGCACTTTACTCCTAGACCTCGACCTCCCCCACCATGGGATCTACCTCCACCCCATCCACCGGCACCTGTTGCCCGTCCCCCAGCTCCTATAGCCCGTTCTCTGGCACCGGCACCCCCTCCACTATTGTCCAAGGCACCTACACCTCCCCCATTGTTGCCTACACCCCCTACCCGGCGGGATGATAAGGGTAAGGCCCCTCTTATCGGGGAGAGTAGTCGATCGCGAATACAGTGTTTCCACTGTCACGGGTATGGCCACATTGCTAGTGAGTGTCCCGCTCGCACCACCCTAGCCTTAGGTGTTGGAGGATCCGCACCTCCCGAGCTTGAGCCTGTCGATTACGAGGCCGATGAGGCACTGGCCGATGAATACTATGCCATGGGGGAAGAGCTGGGCGACCCTTCGGCCGCCCAGGATGTCGCCACCTAGTGGGTTTGATGCTACCACCTTAGTCTAGAGTCGTGCATGAGTCAGTGTGCTTTCTTTGTGTGGTTTATTTGTGTGGTGTGTTTTGAGTCGGTTGTTTGCATGGTTTGCATTCGTGTGTCCGTGCATGGTGAGTCTGCATGTGTCTTGTGCAAGATCGTAGTCGTTCTCTTATGAGTGTGGAGCGAGTCGATTCACTTGATGAGTATGGGATCGGTTTTACTTCTATACCTGGATCAGTCACCTATAGGGACTCAGCGGTGATTCCTAGTGAGTCTTCGAGCTGTTTCCTTCCTTTGAGAGTGCCCTTCGGAGTGATCACCTTTAACCCATAGCAGTTCGCATATCGAGTATATATGGAATGAACAGGTGACGATCACTTGGAGTGGAGCATACCCGCGCTACGTGGCACGGTGATGGTTCCGCCGGAGTACCGGAGCAGCCATACCCCTACTCGACGGGGTCGAGTTCCTCCCACCCGGGGAGAATTGATGGGGCATCAAAGGCGATTTCCATACACGGGTGAAGTGTATTTGTGTGTTATGGCTTGTATGAGATTGTAATTGTGTAATTTCTTTCATTTGGGCTCCTTGTACGGCTTATATCAAGCCAATGGGCCATTTGTAATGTAGAGTCCATGGCTAGGTTGCCATTAGTAGAGTCCATTAGGGAGCTTATGCCATATTGGGTCATTAGGTGTCTAATGGGTCACTAATGCACTTAAGGCCCAAATTGGGTTACACTCCCTCATGGGCCAACTAAGTGGGAAGGGTCCAAGTCAAGCATGGGCTTGTGGATGGTTCATGGCCCATGAGAGGCCCTTGGCCCATGAAGGGGGGCGCCCCCTCTTTTGGCTCCATTAGGCTAGGTTGTTTAGTTTTTTTTTCTTTCCTTCCTTTCTTTGACCACATGTTGTAAAAATTAGGAATTGGCTTCCTTTAAATATTGTATTTTGTGGTTGGTCATACCTTATCCCAACCCTTCAATCCACACCCCTAGATCCAAGGGTTGAGGTTGAATTAGGTTATCATCCTATATAATGTTGTATTTTTCATGAGAAATTCAATGAAAATCAGAATTTTGTTGAATGAGCAAGAGCTAGCTGCGCCCCCAGCCCTCTCTCCTCTGGTTCTCCCCTTCCCAAGCCTCCATTCTAGAGTGGTATCTCCTTTCCCCACCCTCCGGTGATCATCGGTGCCGCCGCCGCCGCCGTTCGTGCCGCCATCGAGCCGCCGCTGCAGTTCTGTCCGCGCAGTACCATGGCAACTTCCACGAAATTCCCACCTCAGCCATGAGCTCAGATCGAGCTGGTAATTTTATTGGGTGTTCCAGAGGTGTCAAGCACATCCCCTAAATTTTGGTTTGTCATTCAGATCCCGTTTAGTATTTTTAGATTTTCGTCCACTCTTCCACTTCTGTTCTGTCTGCTGTCTGTTTCCATTTTCACTGGCCCTGAGTTTTAGGTCTTAGGCCCACCTTTTGATTTTTGTTAATCCCACACATTTTACTGGCGTTTCCTTCCATCCACCCCTTCATCCACAATTTGTCTTAATTTTTGGTTCGTCCATCTCATATTTTCTAAAAATCGTTCTCATTCCCATCTACAGTTCTGTCCACCTGTTCCCAAATCCGACCACCAGTCACTCCACAAATCATATCAAATCACCCTTACCTCTAACTCCAATTCCCAAAATTGTCCCAGTTCCGTGGTTTGATTATCTACAACTTTGAAGAAGAGCTCAAAGTCCGAATCCCACTGTAAGTAGGTGGTCAACGGCCTTTTACAGGGATCTGATATGCTGATCTGAGATTTCTGGAGCAGTGGAGCAGAAGATTGAAAAATATCTAAGGCCCTGGTCCGCATAGGTTCAGAGGAATCCACTAGCCCTACATTTGAGGATTTTGAGTCCTCTTTCCAACGGCACTGGTTTCGTCGCATTCCGGCGACGGGGCTGATCACAGCGGCCATTTTCGTCCGAGCGCGCGCTGCAAAACAGCAGCAACCAGCCCGTGGGCAGCAATTCCGACGGGTACCGAACGGAGCCGCCCGGCCTCCGATCGCCGTTCCAGCGTGCCGCCAGCCCGGGGATCGCTTCTACCAGTGTCCCCACCACAGCGGTGACACCGGGTCCCACACGGCCCCTCCGGACAGCGCGTGGGCCCCACGGTCGTGATTACGCGTGTAGCCGAATCAACACACGAAGCTGCCCGTCACCCCGAATTCGATCCTCCCGGGCCCATTTGTGTCACCCTTTACCTCCCTGCGTGGAGTGGGCATATTCCCATTGCTGTAATTATTGTGTGTTAGGTTCCCCGGGAGTACGAGTTTCGGTTGGGTCCGTCGTCCCCACGCCGAGCGCGTGGAGGTATCGTTCTCGCTCCCTACACTCGGCATTTACTTATTTTCATATATACTTGTTTATGCCGCTGCTAGAGAGCATGATAGGGTAACTAGCTCGCTTTCTATTTGTATCACCGCTGCTGCGAGAGTGAGCATTACCGTCCCGTGACCCGATCCGGGCACGAAAGAGAGAGCCGACCACCCTAGCTCTTGCCGGTTTCTCAACCACGCACGTCCGACGCTTCCCTCGTTTAGGGACGATCGCGAGCTTGTCGTGTCCGTGTCTCGTCCCGCATCAATTTGGTATCAGAGCGAGTTTGAGTCTAGGGTGTCAAAAAGAAAAACAAAGAGTGTGATTTACGTCTAGTCATTAGTCGGTCTAAGTCGTATTTAGAGTCATCATTGTTTAAAACAAAAAAAAAGTGTCTTTTACATTTGCATCCCTTTACTCGGTATATCTAAAGGTGTTGTCCGAACGTTAGGCTACGCCTATCGGGAAGACCGCACACTTGCGCGAGTGATCTTCGGATCGATTAACTCCGCCACGTGCCGAGTTTTGGTTACGTCTAGGTGCATCACATTAGTGTGTGTTTGCTTTAGTCGGCGTCGTCTAGTCGGTGTGTTTGCATGCCCACTCGTCGAGGTACTCAATACTCACCCCCACCACCACCAATGGCGGAATCCCGAGTCTATAGTTCCGATGAGGTGGCCACTATGTTCCGAACACTTATGGGAAAAATGGATGGGTTGAGTGAGCGCATGGATGAGTTAAGCACTCGAGTGGATAGGATGGAAGAAGCGAGTACTCGAGTGAATGGCCTAGGCACCCGCCTAGAAGAGAGGATGAAAGTTGTAGAGGATAGGGCCGCTGGGTCGAACCAGTCCGTTCAAGGATTGGTCGGGAGAGTCACCGCACTAGAGAAAGGACCAGCCGAGACACACCCGATTGTCCCAGTCCAGGCACCCGCCCCACCTACACAAGGTCAACCGGAGCCGGTTCATCAACCCGCGACTCCAAGGGTTCAAGGGGTAGCTACTAGGAGGCACGAAGTCCCCGAGGTGCATGACTACGAGTCCGATAATGAGCATCGGGGACATGATCGTGATTATCGCCATACACGGCGTACCCACGACCAAGATATGGATGAACGGGCCATTCGGACCGTTCGGGCCGACCCTCCCACCTTTGACGGGTCCTTGGACCCAAAGGTCTACCTTGATTGGGAAGCTGGTATGGACCGATATTTTGAGTGGTTCGAGATGTCGGACCAACGAAAAGTCAAGTATGCCAGGATGAAACTTTTAGGCCAAGCCCAAACCTATTGGAGAAACATGGAGAACCTATTGTTTCATCGTCAAGAACCCCCGATCGATACATGGACCGATATGAGGGAGAAGCTTAGGAAGAAGTACCTCCCTACCTCCTACCGCCAGCGCCTTATAGAGAGGTGGCAAAGTCTCACCCAAGGAGACCGGTCCGTCTCGGATTACATCGCCGAATTTGATGAGTACTACTTGCGATGCGAGGCCACGGAGGAGGATTCCCTTACCGTCTCTCGGTTTCGGCGTGGTCTACGCCCACACTTACGGTATGAGCTTCTCCGCCGCAAGGTGGACAAGTTGGAGGATGCATATCAAGTTGCTCTCGAGATGGAGCAATTCGAGGGTGAGTTCGAGTCTATTCCCCGGTGGAGCCCCGCTCCTCCCCGTAGTGACTCCCGTGGCTCCTTAGGTTCATACCCGAGGGGACCCATGACTCGTCCACAGGAGCCCGCCCGTCAGGAGCACTTTACTCCTAGACCTCGACCTCCCCCACCACGGGATCTACCTCCACCCCATCCACCGGCACCTGTTGCCCGTCCCCCAGCTCCTATAGCCTGTCCTCTGGCATCGGCACCCCCTCCACTATTGTCCAAGGCACCTACACCTCCCCCATTGTTGCCTACACCCCCTACCCGGCGGGATGATAAGGGTAAGGCCCCTCTTATCGGGGAGAGTAGTCGATCGTGAATACAGTGTTTCCACTGTCACGGGTATGGCCACATTGCTAGTGAGTGTCCCGCTCGCACCACCCTAGCCTTAGGTGTTGGAGGATCGGCACCTCCCGAGCTTGAGCCTGTCGATTACGAGGCCGACGAGGCACTGGCCGATGAATACTATGCCATGGGGGAAGAGCTGGGCGACCCTTCGGCCGCCCAGGATGTCGCCACCTAGTGGGTTTGATGCTACCACCTTAGTCTAGAGTCGTGCATGAGTCAGTGTGCTTTCTTTGTGTGGTTTGTTTGTGTGGTGTGTTTTCAGTCGGTTGTTTGCATGGTTTGCATTCGTGTGTCCGTGCATGGTGAGTCTGCATGTGTCTTGTGCAAGCTCGTAGTCGTTCTCTTATGAGTGTGGAGCGAGTCGATTCACTTGATGAGTATGGGATCGGTTTTACTTCTATACCCGGATCAGTCACCTATAGGGACTCAGCGGTGATTCCTAGTGAGTCTTCGAGCTGTTTCCTTCCTTTGAGAGTGCCCTTCGGAGTGATCACCTTTAGCCCATAGCAGTTCGCATATCGAGTATATATGGAATGAGCAGGTGACGATCACTTGGAGTGGAGCATACCCGCGCTACGTGGCACGGTGACGGATCCGCCAGAGTACCGGAGCAGCCATACCCCTACTCGACGGGGTCGAGTTCCTCCCACCCGGGGAGAATTGATGGGGCATCAAAGGCGATTTCCATACACGGGTGAAGTGTATTTGTGTGTTATGGCTTGTATGAGATTGTAATTGTGTAATTTCTTTCATTTGGGCTCCTTATAAGGCTTATATCAAGCCAATGGGCCATTTGTAATGTAGAGTCCATGGCTAGGTTGTCATTAGTAGAGTCCATTAGGGAGCTTATGCCATATTGGGTCATTAGGTGTCTAATGTGTCACTAATGCACTTAAGGCCCAAATTGGGTTACAAAGCCTCATGGGCCAACTAAGTGGGAAGGGTCCAAGTCAAGCATGGGATTGTGGATGGTTCATGTCCCATGAGAGGCCCTTGGCCCATGAAGGGGGGCGCCCCCTCTTTTGGCTCAATTAGGCTAGGTTGTTTAGTTTTTTTTTCTTTCCTTCCTTTCTTTGACCACATGTTGTAAAAATTAGGAATTGGCTTCCTTTAAATATTGTATTTTGTGGTTGGTCATACCTCATCCCAGCCCTTCAATCCACACCCCTAGATCCAAGGGTTGAGGTTGAATTAGGTTGGCATCCTATATAATGTTGTATTTTTCATGAGAAATTCAATGAAAATCAGAATTTTGTTGAATGAGCAAGAGCTAGCTGCGCCCCCAGCCCTCTCTCCTCTGGTTCTCCCCTTCCCAAGCCTCTATTCTAGAGTGGTATCTCCTTTCCCCACCCTCTGGTGATCATCGGTGCCGCCGCCGCCGCCGTTCGTGCCGCCATCGAGCCGCCACTGCAGTTCTGTCCGCGCAGTACCATAGCAACTTCCACGAAATTCCCACCTCAGCCATGAGCTCAGATCGAGCTGGTAATTTTACTGGGTGTTCCAGAGGTGTCAAGAACATCCCCTAAATTTTGGTTTGTCATTCAGATCCCGTTTCGTATTTTTAGATTTTCGTCCACTCTTCCACTTCTGTTCTGTCTGCTGTCTGTTTCCATTTTCACCGGCCCTGAGTTTTAGGTCTTAGGCCCACTTTTTGATTTTTGTTAATCCCACAAATTTTACTGGCGTTTCCTTCCATCCACCCCTTCATCCACAATGTGTCTTAATTTTTGGTTCGTCCATCTCATATTTTCTAAAAATCGTTCTCATTCCCATCTACAGTTCTGTCCACCTGTTCCCAGATCCGACCACCAGTCACTCCAAAAATCATATCAAATCACCCTTACCTCCAACTCCAATTCCCAAAATTTTCCCAGTTCCGTGGTTTGATTATCTACAACTTTGAAGAAGAGCTCAAAGTCCGAATCCCACTGTACGTAGGTGGTCAACGGCCTTTTACAGGGATCTGATATGCTGATCTGAGATTTCTGGAGCAGTGGAGCAGAAGATTGAAAAATATCTAAGGCCCTGGTCCGCATAGGTTTAGAGGAATCCACTGGCCCTACGTTTGAGGATTTTGAGTCCTCTTTCCAACGGCACTGGTTTCGTCGCATTCCGGCGACGGGGCTGATCACAGCGGCCATTTTCGTCCGAGCGCGCGCTGCAAAACAGCAGCAACCAGCCCGTGGGCAACAATTCCGACGGGTACCGAACGGAGCCGCCCGGCCTCCGATCGCCGTTCCAGCATCCCGCCAGCCCGGGGATCGCTTCTACCAGTGTCCCCACCACAGCGGTGACACCGGGTCCCACACGGCCCCTCCGGACAGCGCGTGGGCCCCACGGTCATGATTACACGTGTAGCCGAATCAACACACGAAGCTGCCCGTCATCCCGAATTCGGTCCTCCCGGGCCCATTTGTGTCACCCTTTACCTCCCTGCGTGGAGTGGGCATATTCCCATTGCTGTAATTATTGTGTGTTAAGTTCCCCGGGAGTACGAGTTTCGGCCGGGTCCGTCGTCCCCACGCCGAGCGCGTGGAGGTATCGTTCTCGCTCCCTACACTCGGCATTTGCTTATTTTCATATATACTAGTTTATGCCGCTGCTAGAGAGCATGATAGGGTAACTAGCTCGCTTTCTATTTGTATCACCGCTACTGCGAGAGTGAGCATTACCGTCCCGTGACCCGTTCTGGGCACGAAAGAGAGAGCCGACCACCCTAGCTCTTGTCGGTTTCTCAACCGCGCACGTCCGACGCTTCCCTCGTTAAGGGACGATCGCGAGCTTGTCGTGTCCGTGTCTCGTCCCGCATCATAAAGTCTAGCAAGCAAGTACTCCGGTGTAATGCCAAACACCGTGGTCAATAAACTCCCATGGGCACAAGTACCTTCGGGTGCTCCTCCCAGGACCAGACCGGGCCCTATATGCACAGCATTGGTCATGTTTGTCGACATCCACTCTCATTTTTAGCCAATATGGAATTTCAAGGATTGACCCGGTAGGATGTTTATAAGGTGGATTATAGAATAGAATCCAAGGCGTATCGTTATGTAGGGACGAACTAGGAGTAAAACCCGTAATGTTTGATACATGCTAATGGCAATAGGAGTTTGAGACTAACTTGCTGGTGTTGACACAAATGTCGATATTAGTTATAAATATATATATATATATATATATTTATCCAATATGTATATGTATATATATATCCGCTTATAGAATTCTGTGAATATAACGGAGGTTATAGGTATGTATATCTTCTGTCTGATATACATATATGAGTTAGCCAAAATGGTGAATTATTAAAATAATTAGAATTTAATTATGAAAATAAGTTTTTATGTTGAATATAATTCTAACTTGCTAAAAATGATAATAACATGTTGAGAATGAGTTTCATATGTTACTTTACTGGTGAGATGATAAAAATAAATTTTTCATGCTGGATTTAATTTTTTTACATGTTGAAAATTAATTATTAATATGCTAAAATTAATTAACTTACTGATAGGATGATAAGATAAGGTTACCATGATGATTATAGAAATTTGCTGATACCAACATAATTTTTATCATGCTAAATATTATTTTTCTACATTTATTTGCTAATTATTTGATAAGAAAGTAGAATTATCATGCTGAAAAATAGTTTTAATACACTGAAAATAACTATAACATGCCAAAAATAATTATAACATGCTGGAATAATTTTTACCATACTGGAAGAAATGTTATCATGCTGGAAGTAATTTTCATAACTTACTACTTTATTTAATAGGAAAGTAAGTTTTATATGCACAAAATAGCTTTAAATAGATTTTAACATGTTGAAAATGATTTTTATATCTCCGTATGTATAAAATAATTCTATCATATTGGAAGTCACTTTTAACATGCTGGAAATAGTTTAATTTTTAGTATGTATAAACTAATGTAGTGAAAATTAGATTTTTCAAAAAAAATTATAATTTCATTCTACAAAGAATGAAGGAGTCCATTTTATTATTATATTCTGTTCTCTATATATATTAGGTGAGAATGGAGGTGTAGACATTAGTTATAACAGCATATACTGGAGGTGTAGACATTAGTTTTATATATATATATATATATATTCTTGTCTAACATTATATAATGAAGGTGTTTTATATATACAATTAATGGAAGTATAATGGAGGTGTTACATATATACTATTAATGGAAGTTCATAAATTGTTCACAATTTCCTTCACTTGTTTTGAGGGGTTTTAGTTGTTTTTCATTAAGTTCACAGCATGTGTCGACACTAGTGTCGACACTTACTATTCATTTTTGGTCTCTGTTGTACAGTTCGTATTACAATATTTTATGTGTCGACACCGGTGTCGACACCTGTGTCGACACATGAGGTTCTCTGCGGGTAATAAGTTCACGTATGTATTATGTGTCGACACCTGTGTCAACACCGGTGTCAACACCGGTGTCAACACCGGTGTCGACACCTGTGTCGACACATGAGGCGCTTATATGTTCATGTATATATTGTGTGTCGACACCTGTGTCAACACCGGTGTCAACACCGGTGTCGACACCTGTGTCGACACATGAGTTGCTTATGTATTATGTGTCTGACACCTGTGTCGATATCTACATGAGGTGTCAACACTGGTGTTGACACTTACGCGAGGTGTCAACACTGGTGTTGACACTTACGCGAGGTGTGTGTCGACATCTACATGAGGTGTCAACACTGGTGTTGACACCTACACGAGGTGTCAACACTGGTGTTGACACTTACACGAGGTGTGTGTCGACATCTACATGAGGTGTCAACACTGGTGTTGACACCTACGCGAGGTGTCAACACTGGTGTTGACACTTACGTGAGGTGTTGACATTTAACATGCTATATGATGTTAATAGATTAGTTAATAAAGCTAATACATATTAATTATCTAGGACATGAGATTAATACTTGCAAATTGTTCCAGATTGAAGCTATTGCATGCTAACTACGAGGCTAACACATGCTGTATAAACACGAAATATCGCATGGAGATGAGCCTAAGACTAACTGCCTAGACTAATCATCCTAGATTAGCTACTAGTTTTGTTAAAAATTGAGAACACCTATCTCAGGTATAAGGGCAGCTTTCTTCTACAACGTCGGAGGCTCCCCTTCTCTGCAGCAACAGCAACCCTTTGGAAGAATGAAGGGAGTCTCGATATAGGGAGTATTATAGTATTTTGGGATAGTCACGAGGGGATAAGATGCTACATAATTCGCATCTTAGTGCGATGCCAGCTCAAACGGGCTGTTGATGTCTGAGAAGAGGACATATGCCAACGCAGGTTTGTTTGTGGTCATGTAAGCTAAATTATAGGGCCTTGTGGCCCTGTGTCGGTGCAAGTAGCCTATAGCATGTAAGCTAAATTATAGGGCCTTGTGGCCCTGTGTCGGTGCAAGTAACCTATAGCATATAATTATTTGGCACAAAACGTATAAAATGGTGGTTGCTAGGATTTGAACCTTGGTCATTAGATTTAAAGGCAAGTCACTTAACCAACTACACCAAGAAACCACTTGTTAAGTAAATAACATTTACATATGATAGATCCGTGTTCCAACTTCTTACTTAAACTTCCCATAGGGTTTATCTAATATAAATTTTTTTATTTGGAAAATATTATTAATAATAATTGTTTTTTTTTTCATTTTTTTATACGGGGTGTTACACCCTCCCCTACTTAAAAGAATTTGGTCCCCAAATTCAACTGCATGCGAATATTATAGAGGGTATAGGATACTCACAGTCTAAAATAGTTCTGGGTATCTTCTTTTCATAGATTCCTCGGTCTCCCAAGTAGCTTCTTGCTCCGAGCATCGATTCCATTGGATTTTTACCATAGGGATCGTCTTGCTTCTTAGAACTCGGACTTCTCGGTCGAGGATCCGCATTGGTCTTTGTTCATAAGTGAGGTCCCTTTGAATCACCAATTCAGTATGGTTGATGACGTGAGAAGGGTCGTGCACATATTTCTTTAGCATAGATATATGAAATACGTTGTGCACTTCCGAGAGTTGAGGGGGTAAGGCAATACGGTAAGCCACCTCGCCCACTCTCTCCAATACCTCAAATGGACCGATAAACCTTGGTGTAAGCTTGCCCTTAACACCGAATCTTCTAATACTTCGGCCGGGAGATACTTTGAGAAATACATGGTCACCCACTTGAAACTCCAAATCTCTCCTTCTGTTATCAGCATAAGATTTTTGCCTGTACTGAGCTACCTTGAGTCTTTCTCTGATAAGGAGAATCTTCTCAGTAGAATCTCTCACCATATCAGGACCTAGGAGTTGTCTTTCATCGACCTCCTCCCAGCATACCGGAGATCTACAGCTTCTACCATAGAGTGCCTCGAATGGTGCTATTTGAATACTGGCTTGGTAGCTGTTATTGTAGGCAAATTCGGCTAGTGGTAAGTGGTCATGCCAACTCCCGCCGAAATCTATAATGCGTGCTCGCAACATGTCTTCAACAACCTGATTAGTCCTTTCCGTCTGACCATCTGTCTGGGGATGAAAAGCAGTACTGAAATTAAGCTTCGTTCCTAGAGAGCGTTGTAGACCCTTCCAGAAGTGAGATGTAAAGCGAGGGTCTCGGTCAGATACTATAGACACAGGAATTCCATGGAGTCTAGTGACATCCTTAATATACACAGCGGCAAGAATATCAACCGACCACCGACTCTTAATAGGCAAGAAATGAGCCGATTTAGTAAGGCGATCGATGATTACCCATATGCCATCGTATCCGCCCCTAGACTTGGGCAAACCCAAGATGAAATCCATGCTGATATCCTCCCATTTCCACTTGGGAATATCCAGTGGATGCAGTCTCCCTGCGGGCTTCTGATGTTCGGCCTTCACCTGCTGGCAAGTCAAACATCGAGACACGAAATCCGCTATTTCCCTTTTCATGTTGGGCCACCAAAAGGTCCTTTTTATATCTTGGTACATTTTAGTGGCTCCCGGGTGTATCGTGTATCTCGATCGATGGGCTTCTTCCAGAATCTCCTTCTTCAGCTCAAGACTATCGGGCACACATGTCCTTTCATGGAATAAGATTCTGCCATCGGGTGCCAACTTGAAGTCGGTCTTCTCATCCAGCTTTTCTCTGATTTCCACCAACATCGGGTCTTCTTCTTGCAATCTCTTGATTTCAGTTAGCAAATCCGGATGTACACTTAAGTGGGATAAAGTGATACACCCATCATTCTCACCCATGTTGATGTCGAGTTCAGAAAATTTTTCTAGCAATTTCCATTCCTGAACCATACAGTTGGCTACTAGGACCCTCGGCTTCCGACTAAGGGCATCTGCCACAGAATTTCCTTTACCGGGATGGTATTGTATAGTAAAGTCAAAATCCTTGAGATACTCGAGCCAACGCCGTTACTGCATGTTCAGCTCCTTCTGAGAGAATAAATATTTGAGGCTTTTATGATCAGAGTAGACTGTAAATTTTTCTCCATAGAGATAGTGCCTCCAGATCTTCAAAGCCAATACTACAGCGGCTAGCTCCAGATCATGCACAGGATAATTCTCTTCATGTTTCTTCAATTGCCAGGACGAGTATGCAATAACTCTCCCATTCTGCATCAATACACATCCGAGGCCGATACCAGATGCATCGGTATATATCTCGTATTTCTCCCCTTCAATCGGAAGAGATAAGACCGGTGTAGTGGTTAATAGATCCTTAAAAGTTAAGAAACTCTTTTCACAGTCTTCATTCCACTCATAAGGCACTTCCTTGCGAGTCAATTTGGTAAGAGGAACAGCAATCTTGGAGAAGTCCTTGATGAAACGCCGGTAATAACCAGCTAAGCCCAAGAAGCTACGAATCTCCGTTGCATTCGTCGGTCGTCCCCAGTTTTACACGGCTTCGACCTTTGCAGGATCAACAGAAATTCCATTCCTAGAGATAACATGTCCCAAGAAGGACACTTCCTCCAGCCAGAACTGGCATTTGCTGAATTTTGCATATAACTTATTGTCCCGCAATACTTGTAATGCCTTCTTGAGATGTTCCTCATGATCTTCTTCAGTCTTTGAGTAGATCAATATATCATCAATGAAGACCACAATAAAATGGTCTAAATAAGGCCGATAAATGTTGTTCATTAACTGCATGAAAGCTGCAGGCGCATTTGTTAGTCCGAAAGGCATAACAGTAAATTCGTAATGCCCGTACCTACTTCGAAATGCAGTTTTGTAAATATCCTCCTCCTTGATCCTCAATTGGTGATAACCAGACCGAAGATCTATTTTGGAGAAATACTTTGCTCCTGATAATTGGTCGAACAGCTCATCAATTCTCGACAGTGGGTACTTATTTTTGATTGTAAGATTGTTTAACTGCCGATAATCAATGCATAATCTCAATGTGCCATCCTTCTTTTTAACAAATAGCACAGGTGCTCCCCATGGGGAAGTACTCGGCCTAATAAACCCTTTCTTCAATAAATCCATCAACTGTTCCTTCAGCTCTTTCAGTTCCGCAGGAGACATCCTGTAGGGTGCTTTAGAAACAGGACCGGCACCCGGAACAATATCAATTGTGAATGACACTTCCCTCTCCGGGGGTAAACCAGGCAATTCGTCTGGAAAAACGTCGGAGAAGTCATGAATCACTCGGATGTCTTCAATTTTCATCTTCTCAACTCCTGTGGTAGTTACAAAAGCCAGAAAAGCCATACATCCTTTCTTCACCAGTTTACTAGCTCGGAGAGTTGAGATAAGCAGGGTTTTATTCTGAGATTTATTAAAAACTAGCTCGGGATAATCCTCAAAAGCTATTTTGCCATGCCGACAATCTACCGTTGCTTGGTGGGTGGATAACCAGTCGGCTCCCAATATGACATCATAACATTCCATGTCAAGGCATATCAGGTCGACAGGTAGATTATTATCTTGAACCATCACCTCACAACTTGGGTAGTGATGCATGATATCCGATTTATTTCCAAGAGGTGTAGATATAATTAAATCTATCCGTTCAGGTTCTTTGGAAAATGAAGCAGTAAACTTCTTGGAAACAAATGAATGAGTTGCTCCAGTATCAAATAAAACTCTAGCAGGTTTAGAGCAAACAGTCAATGTACCTTCCACGATTCCTCCTTCCACAGATTCCGTCCCTTGAAGAGCTTGCGGACGGCCTTGCTTTTTAACTAGACGCTTCTCGTCCTTGTTGGCTTGCTCCTTCATCAACAGACAGTCGGGAATTCGGTGCTCCCGACTACCACATCGGAGACACGCTCCTAGTTTCCTCCAGCACTCCTCAGTCTTATGACCCGCTTTATCACAAAATTTGCAAATATCCTTAGAAGCCGTAACGTCGGGGAAGGGCTTGTTGCTGATACCGAGGAATGGCTTGTGATTTTTCTGGAACCTCTTCTCCTTGGAAGACTCGCCTCCATTAAAAGTTCGCTTCTTGTTAAAGGGTGGTTTGACGCTTCCCGGACTTGTAACATGCTCCTTCTTGTCCTTGCCCCTAATCTTTTCAAAAAATTCGGTGGCGTCCTCCAGCAGTTGAGCACGACGAACCATTTCCGAGTAGACTTGGACGTCCATCGGTGCAAGCTGAGTAATATATTGGGGCCGTAGCCCGTTGAGAAATCTCCTCGCCTTCATCTTCTCCGTACACACCAAGTGTTGTGCATAACGGGAAAGTCTCGAGAACTGGGCCTCATATTCGGCTACCCTCCGGGTCCATTGCTTCAGTGCGGCAAATTCAGCGGCCTTCTTCTCTTTCACCCGGTCTGAGAAATATTTGCCGTTGAAGTGCTCGACGAATTCCGTCCATGTGACATAACCGTCGGGCAGTGTGGCTTCCACGGACTCCCACCAGCTTCGCGCATCCCGTTCCAATTGGAATGTAGCCAATAAGACCTTTTCTTCGTCCGTGCATTGCATTACACAGAAGATCCTCTCGGTCTCCTTTAGCCAATGTTCGGCATCATCGGGGTCCACCGAACCCGCAAACTTGGGTGGGTTCATGTTACGGAAATCCCGGTGAATGTCACCGGCTCCACGGTGAGCTCCGCGAGCACCGCCTTGTGCCACCTGCTGTAGCGCCTCAGTAAGCCCTTGCACGGTGCGCTGCATCTCGCCCCATTGTGCCCTCTCGGCGGTCATTTCCTACAAAAGAATAGATAAATGATATTGAGCTTTAAGGTTAAAGGGAACATTTATTATTATAACTTAACCAATGGCTCTACCCATCTCACCAGGTAGGATCTAACCAATTCTATCCTTAGACATTTCCAAAAATAACATATATATATTTTCCCAGATTATATATATATACGTTTTTCCTAGAAGTTTTCTAACCTATAATTTTTTTTTAAAAAATTTTTTTATAGAAGTTTCTAGGTTTGCCTAAGAAGACATTGCTAGATTTATCTCCTAATTAGAACTTTCTAGGGTTTACCTAGATAGACTTTTCTAGTTAGACAAAATACGTGTTTTACCTAAGAAAATTCTTAATCCTAGGCTCTGATACCAAGAAAGCTGTCACGTCCCGAGCGCGGAAGCTTACCCGTGGCGCGACAGTTTTATATAGAACCAAAGCGAGCTAGCTATTCAATGGAATTCTTCATTTTGATAGTTAATAGAGTGCGCAGAAAACTAAGATTTAACTTGAAATTAATACAAATAATCCGAGATGACAGTTGTTACTACTGACCAAAAGACAATTACACACATTTCTCGAGTCCGACTACTAGGCTTCAAGCCCTTATTACAGTTCTAATAAATTAGACTAATACAACTGACATCTGACATAACTGGATACAAATGACATAATTACTACTCCACAATTAACAAGACAACATGATAACTCCATTTCTACACTCATCACTCAGACTCATTCCCTTCCGAGTTCTGGCTGATATTCGCACTACCTGAAAAGGTTAGAAAACAACTAGATGAGCGAATCGCTCAGTAGGATTTACATCTCAAGTTCTAACATGCTTTAAGTGAATTACCCTTTTATTTAATGTAGGTAAAGTATGCATGCAGACAGATAGATATCAAAGAATCGTAAAATCGACAGGAGTAGAAAGTGAGACTATATAGATTGTACAATTTCAAGCAGCAGTAGCAAGTGATAGCAAATGATATCAAGCCAGTGATAACCGAGAAGTAATAACTGGAATAGCAACATGTTAATCAAGCTTGCAATAGTAAGCAAAGTAGTTTCAAACATGTATAACTGGAATTGGCTATTTATCAATGCAGTCAAATAAACACTTTTACCCTTCCGCGGGTCTCAAGTCAATCAATCAAGTAATATCACGAGAATGAGTGGAATGCCTAAAGCCTAGCAAGCAAGTACTCCGGTGTAATGCCAAACACCGTGGTCAATAAACTCCCATGGGCACAAGTACCTTCGGGTGCTCCTCCCAGGACCAGACCGGGCCCTATATGCACAGCATTCGTCATGTTTGTCGACATCGACTCTCATTTTTAGCCAATATGGAATTTCAAGGATTGACCCGGTAGGATGTTTATAAGGTGGATTATAGAATAGAATCCAAGGCGTATCGTTATGTAGGGACAAACTAGGAGTAAAACCCGTAATGTTCGATACATGCTAATGGCAATAGGAGTTTGAGACTAACTTGCTGGTGTTGACACAAATGTCGATATTAGTTATAAATATATATATATATATATATATATATATTATCCAATATGTATATGTATATATATATCCGCTTATAGAATTCTGTCAATATAATGGAGGTTATAGGTATGTATATCTTCTGTCTGATATACATATATGAGTTAGCCAAAATGGTGAATTATTAAAATAATTAGAATTTAATTATGAAAATAAGTTTTTATGTTGAATATAATTCTAACTTGCTAAAAATGATAATAACATGTTGAGAATGAGTTTCATATGTTACTTTACTGGTGAGATGATAAAAATAAATTTTTCATGCTGGATTTAATTTTTTTACATGTTGAAAATTAATTATTAACATGCTAAAATTAATTAACTTACTGATAGGATGATAAGATAAGGTTACCATGATGATTACAGAAATTTGCTGATACCAACATAATTTTTATCATGCTAAAAATTATTTTTCTACATTTATTTGCTAATTATTTGATAGAAAATAGAATTATCATGCTGAAAAATAGTTTTAATACACTGAAAATAACTATAACATGCAAAAAATAATTATAACATGCTGGAATAATTTTTACCATACTGGAAGAAATGTTATCATGCTGGAAGTAATTTTCATAACTTACTACTTTATTTAATAGGAAAGTAAGTTTTATATGCATAAAATAGCTTTAAATAGATTTTAACATGCTGAAAATGATTTTTATATCTCCGTATGTATAAAATAATTCTATCATATTAGAAGTCACTTTTAACATGCTGGAAATAGTTTAATTTTTAGTATGTGTAAACTAATGCAGTGAAAATTAGATTTTTCAAAAAAAATTATAATTTCATTCTACAAAGAATGAAGGAGTCCATTTTATTATTATATTCTGTTCTCTATATATATTAGGTGAGAATAGAGGTGTAGACATTAGTTCTAACAGCATATACTGGTGGTGTAGACATTAGTTTTATATATATATATATATATATATATATTCTTGTCTAACATTATATAATGAAAGTGTTTTATATATACAATTAATGGAAGTATAATGGAGGTGTTACATATATACTATTAATGGAGGTTCATAAATTGTTCACAATTTCCTTCACTTGTTTTGAGGGGTTTTAGTTATTTTTCCTTAAGTTCACAGCATGTGTCGACACTAGTGTCGACACTTACTATTCATTTTTGGTCTCTGTTGTACTGTTCGTATTACAATATTTTGTGTGTCGACACCGATGTCGACACCTGTGTCGACACATGAGGTTCTCTGCGGGTAATAAGTTCACGTATGTATTATGTGTCGACACCTGTGTCAACACCGGTGTCAACACCGGTGTCGACACCTGTGTCGACACATGAGTTGCTTATGTATTATGTGTCTGACACTTGTGTCGATATCTACATGAGGTGTCAACACTGGTGTTGACACTTACGCGAGGTGTGTGTCGACATCTACATGAGGTGTCAACACTGGTGTTGACACTTACGCGAGGTGTGTGTCGACATCTACATGAGGTGTCAACATTGGTGTTGACACCTACGCGAGGTGTCAACACTGGTGTTGACACTTACGCGAGGTGTTGACATTTAACATGCTATATGTTGTTAATAGATTAGTTAATAAAGCTAATACATTTTAATTATCTAGGACATGAGATTAATACTTACTAATTGTTCCAGATTGAAGCTATTGCATGCTAACTACGAGGCTAACACATGCTGTATAAACACGAAATATCGCATGGAGATGAGCCTAAGACTAACTGCCTAGACTAATCATCCTAGATTAGCTACTAGTTTAGTTAAAAATTGAGAACACCTACCTCAGGTATAAGGGCAGCTTTCTTCTGCAACGTCGGAGGCTCCCCTTCTCTGCAGCAGCAGCAACCCTTTGGAAGAATGAAGGGATTCTCGATATAGGGAGTATTATAGTGTTTTGGGATAGTCACGAGGGGATAAGATGCTACATAATTCGCATCTTAGTGCGATGCCAGCTCAAACGGGCTGTTGATGTCTGAGAAGAGGACATATGCCAACGCAGGTTTGTTTGTGATCATGTAAGCTAAATTATAGGGCCTTGTGGCCCTGTGTCGGTGCAAGTAGCCTATAGCATGTAAGCTAAATTATGGGGCCTTGTGGCTCAAGTAGCCTATAGCATGTAAGCTAAATTATAGGGCCTTGTGGCCCTGTGTCGGTGCAAGTAGCCTATAGCATATAATTATTTGGCACAAAACGTATAAAATGGTAGATGCTATGATTTGAACCCTGGTCATTGGATTTATAGGCAAGTCACTTAACCAACTACACTAGGAAACCACTTGTTAAGTAAATAACATTTACATATGATAGATCTGTGTTCCAACTTCTTACTTAAGCTTCCCATACGGTTTATCTAATATAATTTTTTTTTATTTGAAAATAGTATTAATAATAATTGTTTTTTTTCCTTTTTTATACGGGGTGTTACACCAGCAATAACAACCACCACTTCAGTACAACCAAGTTCCGCCCCCAGGAAATTACGGTCCCCCACAGCAACAAAGGAGGCTGATTGGTCCCAAGAGAGCCTATTACCCACCATTGTCAGAAACTCTGGCGGATATTTTCAACGCTCTCATGGCCTCAAACACACTCATCCTACCCAGGGAAAGGCCCGTGTGGCCCCCGAATGTTGATACCTCCAGATACTACGTCTATCACAGGCAGCCAGGACACACAGTGGACAACTGCTTTCAGTTTAAAGATTACATCCACGATACGAATGATGAAGGCGGGATTGACTGGGATGAAATGAGGCGATACGTCACCACTCTCAAGGCTAGGAGACCTCCTCCTAGGCCACAATTCCAGCAACAACAGCAGCAGTTACAGCAGCAGCCACAGCAACAACCACAACAACAACAGCAGCCTCAGCAGGCCCAACCACAACAGCCCAACATGGGCATAATCCAGAATCCATTATCGGAGCACCAACATCCCAATCATCAGGTCAACCCCATCTCCTCCTTCCCGGGAAGTCGGGAGAGAGCAAGTGTGGCATCCAGAGAGTACCTCTATTCTTTCTACCGCCAACCCTATCATCATGCAACGCCCTTGCCTTGCCCGGGTAGCACCTCTCTCTCATCAACCCGCGTTAATACCGCCTTCACCATTCCCACTGCCATCACGCCCTCTCATTCGCACCCCAATGACCTATCAGCCAACACCCTTCATTACACTCTCACACCCTCTCATTTTCACTCACTCCCCCACTTTACCATCCACCTCTACTACATTTGCCCCTATGCCTTCTAAGCCCCTTATCACCCGTCCACCGTACGTAACCCCGCCTGTCTCCACTATACCACCGCCAATGCCTTCAAAACCACTCCTCATCCACCATCCATCTCAACACCATTACCGGCTCCAAACCTTACCCACTTCCACTTTGCCTCCACCTCAACCTTCCAGGCCCCTTATCCTTCATAACCCGTGCGATATCCCCTCTACCTCCACCATGCCTCCACCTAACAAACCCCTCATCAGAATCCCTACTCCCATCATCACCCCTGCTTCATCAACCATCCCCCCGCCACTACCTCTCAGACCTCTGTTAAAACCCACTGCTACCCCTATAGAGGTACAAAAGCCACAGGCAATGGTGCTCCGGAGTGGAAGGATTTTCCACAGGGTTTTCCCTCAGAATAGTCAGAATCCCGAGCAGTCTCAGCCAGAGAGAGACGATGGAGAACAACCGAAAAGATCTATCCCTGGAACACAGTATGATTTGTTGAAACACTTGGACAAGACACCTGCTCGGATCTCCATCCTGGAGCTGCTTTAGAGATCCACATCCCATCAGGCAGCCTTAATGGAGTATCTTCAAAAGGTCATGGTGAATGAGGAACTCCCTGTAGAAAAGATTTCTGCCGTCCTGACCCCAACGGACACACAACCGGCCATCATGTTCCACAACTACGAGCTTGCTCCCAAGGAAGCTCAGAAATATGCATTGTGTGTTTCAATAAAAATTAATGGGGTATCCATAAACCCATGCCTTGTAGACACAGGTGCGTCCATAAATGTGATCTCCATGAGCACCCTTCAGTTGTGTGGGGTCGAACAGGAACAGATAAGACCTTCTTCAATCACAGTCACGGCTTATGACAATAGCAAAAGGCCGCCACAAGGGATGATTATGCTAAGGACAGAGCTAGGTCCGATGTCAGTACCCACGGAATTCCATGTCCTCGACATGGACCCCACATTCAAGGCCATACTGGGTCGCCCTTACATTGAAGCCATAGATGCTGTGCCTTCCACCAACCATCAGTGCTTGAAGTTTCCATACAATGGAAGAATTATTAAAGTAGTCAGCACACCTGTCCTTCACACGGTGGATGCTATCAACACCTCTCTGCCCTCTGTTTGGCCGTCTCATCAGCCCATATTGTCATTGCTGGACGTGTGCGATTCATCTCACATTCCGCTAGCACCAAAAAAACCGATCAAGGCAACAACGCCATATCTCCCTTTTCACTCCAAAGGTTGGGAGATTATGAGAAACATCGGCTATCAACAGGGCAAAGGTCTGGGTGCACAGCTACAAGGTAGGTTGAAACCACCAAAGGAGATTAGGCCGAACCGCCGGTTTGGCCTAGGCTTCAAAGGACCATTCAAGGCAGATTGGGAGCCCCTCACATGGACCCTATCAAACCACTTCAATAAAGGGCCCATTATTCAGATGGGGGATTATCCGCAGGAAGCACATGGGGGGTCGCATGTTGTGTATTCAGCCGAAAAATGTCCGAGGGTCACCAAAAGAGGCAGGATCAAAGACCCGGAATGCGAAGGGGACAAATAGTTTGATATACGGGACGTTTCCGCTGCACTGGAAAATATGTTCTCGTCTCCCCAACTTGAAGGACCGCCATTGATCTCCGGAATGCCAGAAAATATCATTACTGTTGCCAAGGTCCCAGACTATCCTCGTCCTCGCCCGAAGGACCCTGTCACCAGCGGATCTTCATCCGCCATCACCATCACCACCGACGACTCATTAGCCGTCATCTTCTCCATTCACTCATCGCAACCTTTGTTGCTGTCATCTTCCTGGGCCAGACGGTTGTCTGATGATCTTCCCAGATCCCCCTCTCTACTTACATACTTGTGCAGGTTTCTCAACCCGCACCAGGTCTTCAATCACGATCTGCTCTACGAGCCTCCCAATCCTCTAGCCATAACCACTTTTTCCTCTCCCCCGACCTCTTTCCGCTGTTTTGTGATCAAAAATGAAAACAAAAAAAAAACGTCAATTTCCAAACTCCTCAACAACACATCTTCGTTGAGGAAACTTCCTACATCTCCCACAGGTGCGCCCTGCCCTGCGGACCACCCGTCCAAGGTCCGATGAGCGACCTTTTCTACCCCTCCTCTGAGGGGTCTTCCCCTGTACATTCTTCACCATCCTCTTCATCTTTTTCTTCTTCTGTAAATAATGTCAGTCAATCTAGGAATAATAAGTCAAAGGTAGTACCTAGGAAGAAATCCAGGGGTAGGCAGGTCCCTCGTCGATTCCTTCTAGATTTTGCCGTCCCTCAGTTGCTAGAAAATCCCATCCAGTTACCGGAAATAGAATGTGAGGGCAACTGTACAATTAATGAGGGGTATGGAGTCTACGAGATCACAGATGAAGAATACCCTACTGAAGATGAGGGTGAAGAATATGAGGATGCGGCTGGCGCGTATGCTAGTGGAATAAGGAGATTCGACGAGCCGTCAATCGCCGTAGAAGAGTCCACCAAAGAAGTCAACTTGGGAACTGAGGAAGACCCTAGGATCATCCTCATAACTGATAATCTACCACCCTCTGAAGAAGAGGCATTAATTGAAGTTCTCAAGGAATATAGGGACACGTTTGCATGGAGCTACAAGGATATGCCGGGTCTGGATTCAACCCTGGTCGAACACCGTTTAACCCTGAAACCAGGGTCCGTCTCGGTAAAATAAAGGTTAAGGCGTTTCCACCCTCAAATGGCTTTGAAAATGAAAGAAGAAGTCAACAAGCTCCATAAAGCCAGGTTTATTAGAGTCATCCTTTATCCTCAATGGGTGGCAAACATTGTCCCGGTCATGAAGAAAGATGGGAAAGTCAAGATTTGCATCGACTTCTGGGACCTTAACCGCGCGTGTCCAAAGGATGATTTTCCCTTGCCTCACATTGATGTTTTAATCGACAACACAGCGGGGTATGAGACCCACTCATTCATGGATGGATTTTCAGGATATAATCAAATTCGTTTGGCAGAAGAGGATCAAGAGAAGACATCATTCACTACACCTTGGGGAACGTATTGTTACGTAGTCATGCCTGATGGGAATCGACACCGAGCATGTACATTTTATTTTGCATTTATGTCCTTTAGTTTATTTGTATATCCACGGGAAAGTATATGCGTAATTGTACGGCTTTATAAGCCAATGCGTCATTCCCATGGATTATTTGGGTTTCTTTGTAATTTGTCAGTAGGACCAGCAAGGGGGCCCCCAGCCCTTTCCCATTGGTCCATGTCATCCATGTGGCACTGGTCAACCATCCTAGGTGGCCATCTAGAAGGGTTGAATGCCATTTGACCACATGGGAGACAAGTGGCTTAATTAGTCCAAGGTGGGTTACCTACCTCACCTACCCATTCAACCCCATTAACCATGGTCAAGGGGGCGCCCCTCTCCCCTTGATTTTTTATTAGTTTTTGTGTGTTGTTCAAACCACATCCCAGCCCTTCAATCCCAAACCCTTGATCCAAGGGTGTACAATTGATTAGATACCTAGCATATAAAACCATGTATTTTCATGTAAAAATCAATGAAAAATCAGAAAATTGTGTTGAATGCTTGAAGCTTCTAGCGCCCCTAGCCCCTCCTCCTGCTGTTCTTCCCTCTCCAACCTCTTTTCTAGAGTGGAATCATATCTATTCCCCTTCCCCAATCTCTGGTTGTGATCTGTGCCGCCGCTGCCGCCGTTCGTGCCGCCGTCGGACCGCCAACGAGCCACCGTCGAAGTTCTGTCCTTGGCAGACAGCAGTCTCTTCTCGAAATTCCTGCTATCAGCCCTGGCCTCTTCTTTGCCTGCAATTTTTATTGTGTGTTCCCATCTTCCACCTTATCATCTAAAAAAAACTTCAGGTCCAAAATCCCTCGTTTCGTATTTTTCCATTTTCGTGCATCTTTCACTCCCACATCTGTTTTGTCTCTGTCTACAGTGACAGCAGCCCTGTGTTCCTCACCTCCGACCCTCTTTTTGATTTTTCCAAACCCTTCCAATTTCACTAGGAGTTCTGTCCATAATCCCCTAAATCCACGAATTTTCTTAATTTTTGATCGGCCTTCCATCTATTTTTAAAAATTCGTGTTCTTCCTCAGCTACAGTGTTGTCAGCTAGATTCCAGATCTGACCCACTGCTAGTGCAAAACTCATAGAAATTCGTAGTCTTTCTCAAATCCAGATCCAAAAATATTCCTGATTGCCTAGATCCATTTCCCACAACTTTCATGAAGAGGTTGAAGTCTGAATCCAAGGTCTTAATAGCGGTCAAAGGCAGTTCTCAGAGAATAGCCCTACAGATCTGAGTGCTCGGCTACTGTACAACAAGAAGTTGTAAATTCATTAAAGCCCAGATCCGTGTAGATCCAGACTAGATCTCTAGATCTAGGTTGAAATATTCGAAGAGAGATTTCCAACGGCGCCAGTTTCGTGTCGATCCCACATCGGGGCTGATCGCAGTGGCCGTTCTCGCCGGAGCACGCGCCGGAAAACAGAACCGGCAGACCCGTGGCCGATTGTTCCGATCGGTGCCGAACGGAGCCGCCCGGCCTCCGGTCACCGTCCCAGCGTGCCGCCAGCCCTGGGATCGCTTCCATAAATGTCCCCACCACAGTGGTGCCACCGGGTCCCACACGGCCCCTCCGGACAGCACGTGGGCCCCACCGTCACGTGTTCGGGTGCTGCCGAAGCTACGCGAGAAGCCGCCCGTCAACCCGAATTCGGTCCTCCCAGACCCTATTGTGTAGCCCTTTACCTCCCTGCGTGGAGTGGGCAGCGAGTTGTATTGCTGTAATACTGTGTATTATTGTCCCGGGAGTACGAGTTTCGACCGGGTCCGTCTTCCCCACACCGAGCGCGTGGAGGTATCGCCTTCGCTCCCTTACTTGGCATTTTGCTTACTTCATATATATTTGTTTATGCCGCTGCTAGAGAGCATGTATAGGGATATCTAGCTCGCTTTATCTATTCATTACCGCTGCTGCGAGAGAGTGCGAGACCGTCTCGTGACCCGATCCGGGCACACGAGAGAGCCGATCACCCTAGCTCACTGCCGGTTTCTCAACCGCGCATGTCCGACGCTTCCCTCGTTAAGGGACAGTCACGAGCTTGTCGTGTCCGTGGTCTCATCCCGCATCAATTTGGTATCAGAGCGAGTTTGAGTCTAGGGTGTCAAAAAAAAAGTGTCATTTACGTCTAGCCATTAGTCATTATCTAAGTTGTGCTTAGGGTCATCATTGTTTTAAAACAAAACAAAAAAGTGTCTTTTTGCATTTGCATCCCTTTACTCGGTATATCAAAAGGTGTTGTCCGAACGTTAGGCTACGCCTATCGGGAAGGCCGCACACTTGCGCGAGTGATCTTCGGATCAGTTATCTCCGCCACGTACCGAGTCTTGGTCGTCATGTCTAGAGTTGTAGTCCATTGTCTAGTTGGTTTATCTACTAGTGTCGACATGTCCGTCCACTAGTCCCCAATCACCCATGGACTCCCAAATGCCCGGATGGTGGCGATACTATCTCAAATGGAAGGACCACCCGAACCACCCCACGAGGCCCGAGACCCGGGACTTCTACGGGTCCGATGACCTGAGTGTCTACTTAGAATGGGAAGCCATTATGGACGATTACTTCGAGGTGTATATTATGTACGAGCCCATGCAAGTCGATGTTGCCAAAAGGTGACTTTTTGGTGAAGCCGCCGCAACTTGGAGGAACATCAAATACTGGAGGGAGGATAGAAATCTAAGGCCCATCGAGTCATGGTGGGAAATGAAGAGAGCGCTTAGGAGGGCCTACTTTCCCCGCCCACCTACCTCCAACCACGGAGGTCATACCACGCACCCACCCCACCAACTCACCCACAAACAAGTGGGCCACACCTCTACCTAATCCCACCCCTTCACTGCCGTCCAAGCCCACCAAAGCGACCCCAGTCTAGTGGCCCGCCCAGTCACCTCCAACCAGCCTCCCCTTGGCACCCCCATACCAACCCACTCAAGTACCTCCAACCGAGTGGAAGCCCCGCTTATAGCCGAGCCTAGGACCACACCTAGGCCGAGGGACGAGAAGAGAGTCCACCCAAGGGTCCCTACTCCAACCCGCTCCTTTGAGGAATTTGAGAAAATGATTTCAGATTTGTTGTAAAGGATAAGAGCTTCTTCACCCTCGAGAGCTCCAATGCCACCACCCTCTACGTCCGAACGTGATTCGGAACCATCTCATTTGGAGCCACCAAGGCCTGAGCCACTCGTGTTTCTTACGGGAACACTTTACATAGCCGAGTCACTTCTTAGTTGGCTCAAGGATGGCTTGGTCCCACATCCCTTCCCGTCCATGGACCCCACCTTACCTATAGTGCCAGTCAACTCATTCCATACCACCTTTCGATCTAGTCACCATGTTGACACATTGGACGATCTTGTCATGGGATTGGATTCACAATGGGAGTTGACGCATCTTTTGGTGCGAGGCTTTGACCAACCCGCTAGTCTTAGCTTCACCCATCCGGCCTTCGGGTCCATTATCTCCGAGTGCACCGTGGGTTGTGTCACCACGGAGGTCCTCTTACTCCTCCCCTTACCGGACAAGCCCGAATTCATACCCTTTTGTCCGAGGGAGGAATCATACTTCTTGCCTACGATCCCCGTCCCACCCGTTACAATTCAAGAAGGTGACTACCCACATCTTCAAACCTTCTACACGTGGGACCGTGACTTGTGGGAACCCACCACAAGGGGTCATATCTTCTTTGACCCTTTTGACCCCTTCACTATTAGGCTTCTCGAGTTACCACCCGTACTCCCCTTCTTCAAGGAAGCCCACTTTTATGCCCCTTCCCCTCGGGATGGTCCATCTACATCCACCAATCCCAACCCACCTACACCCGGCCCTTCTAAACCACCCGAGTCACCCACATACAAAAGACCATCCACGCATAACCACACCCGACGTATAGGTGTTCTCCCTGCCATCCATTCCCAATTGCATAACATGCATGCATGGCACATATTCGGGTGTCCTGGTCCGCCGTCACCCATGTACGGGTCAGACTAACATTAGGTGTGTCTAGGGTCATAGATGAGTCCGTGTGTTTTTTTTTCTTGTGTGGTTTGTTTGCATGGCTTGTGTGTCATTTGTTTGTCTGCATGTGTCTTGTGCAAGCTCGTCGATGTCAATCTCTTATGAGTGTGAAGCGAGTCGACTCACTCGATGAGTAGCGGATCGGTTATACATCTATACCCGGATCAGTCACCTACAGGGACTCAGCGGTGAATCCTAGTGAGTCTTCGAGCCGCTTCCTTCCCTTTTGAGAGTGCCCCATTCGGAGTGTCCACCTTTAGCCCATAGCAGCTTGTGCATATCGAGTATATATGGAATGAGCAGGTGACGGTCACTTGGAGTGGAGCATACCCGCATTACTTGGCACGGTGACGGATCCGCCGGAGTACTCGAGCACCCATACCCCTACTCGACGGGGTCGAATTCCTCCCACCCGGGGAGAGTTGATGGGAATCGACACCGAGCATGTTCATTTTATTTTACATTTATGTCCTTTAGTTTATTTGTATATCCACGGGAAAGTATATGCACAATTGTATGGATTTATAAGCCAATGCGTCATTCCCACGGATTGTTTGGGTTTCTTTATAATTTGTCAGTAGGACCAGCAAGGGGCCCCCCAGCCCTTTCCCATTGGTCCATGTCATCCATGTGGGGCTGGTCAACCATCCTAGGTGGCCATCTAGAAGGGTTGAATGTCATTTGACCACATGGGAGACAAGTGGCTTAATTAGTCCAAGGTGGGTTACCTATCTCACCTACCCATTCAACCCCATTAACCATGGTCAAGGATGCGCCCCTCTCCCCTTGATTTTTTATTACTTTTTGTGTGTTGTTCAAACCACATCCCAGCCCTTCAATCCCAAGCCCTTGATCCAAGGGTGTACAATTGATTAGATACCTAGCATATAAAACCATCTATTTTCATGTAAAAATCAATGAAAAATCAGAAAATTGTGTTGAATGCTTGAAGCTTCTTGCGCCCCCAGCCCCTCCTCCTGCTGTTCTTCCCTCTCCAACCTCCTTTCTAGAGTGGAATCATATCTATTCCCCTTCCCCAATCTCTGGTTGTGATCTGTGCCGCCGCCGCCGCCGTTCGTGCCACCGTCGGACCGCCAACGAGCCACCGTCGAAGTTCTATCCTTGGCAGACAACAGTCTCTTCTCGAAATTCCTGCTATCAGACACGGCCTCTTTTTGGCCTGCAATTTTTATGATATGTTTCCATCTTCCACCCCATCATCTAAAAAAAAATATAGGTCCAAAATCCCTCGTTTAGTATTTTTTCATTTTCGTGCATCTTTCACTCCCAGATCTATTTTGTCTCTGTCTACAGTGACAGTAGCCATGTGTTCCTCACCTCCGACCCTCTTTTTGATTTTTTCAAACCCTTCCAATTTCACTAGGAGTTCTGTCCATAATCCCCTACATCCACGAATTTTCTTAATTTTTGATCAGCCTTCCATCTATTTTTAAAAATTTGTGTTCTTCCTCAGCTACAGTGTTGTCAGCCAGATTCTAGATCCGACCCACTGCTAGTGAAAAAATCATAGAAATTAGTACCCTTTCTCAAATCCAGATCCAAAAATAGTCCTGATTTCCTAGCTCCATTTTCCACAACTTTCATGAAGAGGTCTAAGTCTGAATCTAAGGTCGTCATAGTGGTCAAAGGCAGTTCTCAGAGAACAGCCCTGCAGATCTGAGTGCTCGGCTACTGTACAACAAGAAGTTGTAAATTCATTAAAGCCCAGATCCGTGTAGATCCAGGCCAGATCTCTAGGCCTAGGTTGAAGTATTTGAAAAGAGCTTTCCAACGGCGCCAGTTTCGTGTCGATTCGACATCGGGGCTGATCGCAGTGGCCGTTCTCGCCGGAGCGTGCGCCGAAAAATAGAACCGGCAGACCCGTGGCCGATTGTTCCGATCGGTGCCGAACGGAGCCGCCCGGCCTCCGGTCACCGTCCCAGCATGCCGCCAGCCCGGGGATCACTTCCATAAGTGTCCCCACCACAGTGGTGCCACCGGGTCCCACACGGCCCCTCCGGACAGCACGTGGGCCCCACCGTCACGTGTTCGGGTGCTGCCGAAGCTACCCGAGAAGCCGCCCGTCAACCCGAATTCGGTCCTCCCGGACCCCATTGTGTAGCCCTTTACCTCCCTGCGTGGAGTGGATAGTGAGTTGTATTGTTGTAATACTATGTATTATTGTCCCGGGAGTACGAGTTTCGGCCGGGTCCGTCTTCCCCACACCGAGCGCGTGGAGGTATCGCATTCGCTCCCTTACTTGGCATTTTACTTACTTCATATATATTTGTTTATGCCGCTGCTAGAGAGCATGTGTAGGGATATCTAGCTCGCTTTATCTATTCATTACCGCTACTACGAGAGAGTGCGAGACTGTCCCGTGACCCGATCTGGGCACACGAGAGAGCCGATCACCCTAGCTCACTGCCGGTTTCTCAACCGCGCACGTCCGACGCTTCCCTCGTTAAGGGACAGTCACGAGCTTATCGTGTCCGTGGTCTCGTCCCGCATCAATGCCGTTTGGGTTAAAGAATGCTGGAGCTACTTACCAAAGAGCTATGATGGCCATATTTCACGACATGATGCACATATATCTTGAGGTGTATGTGGATGATCTATTGGTGAAATCAAGGACCAGGATGGAACATCCAAGGGTTTTGGCTAAGGTCTTGCAGAGATCAAGGGAGTTCCAATTGAAAATGAACCCGAAGAAGTGTGTGTTTGGCGTATCATCGGGCAAAATACTGGGCTTCATTGTGAGTAAAAGAGGGATCGAGATAGATCCCGACAAAGCTAAGGCCATCAGGGATATGCCACATCCCAAGAATCTGAGAGAAGTCCGAGGTTTAATCGGGAGGTTGCAGTTTATTCGTCGATTTATGTCTCAGCACTCACAAAAGTGTATACCTTTCTTTGAGTTGACCAAGCCAGGAGTAGAATTTCACTGGGATTCTAAATGCCAAAAAGCTTTTGAAGGGTTAAAGGAATATCTGGCTAGTCCACTCGTTCTCATTCCACCCAAACCAGAAAAACCTCTGATCCTCTACATCTCCGTCTTGGACGACTCCGTGGAAGCTGTCCTCGCACAAGTTGATGAAGAAGGCAAGGAACGGGCAACCTATTACTTATCCAAACTTCTCAATCCCTGTGAGCAGAAGTACACAGTCATGGAGAAAACCTGTACTGCCCTCGTTTGGGTGGTGCAGAAACTGAAGCACTACTTCTTGGCTCATGAGGTCCACTTGATTGCTCGCATGAACCCTATCAAGTTTCTTCTAGAGAAATCCGTCCTTACTGATAGGCTAGCACGTTGGTAAAGTTTTCTTTCCCAGTTTGACATCACCTATATCCAGCAAAAGGTAATTAAAGGCTATGCCATAGCCGAGCATCTCGCCCACCATCTTCTCCCCAAGTTTGACCCTGTCCAATCAGAGTTTCCAGATGAGGAACGAATGTCCATCGCCCAATCCGACAAGCCAATGTGGACATTATATTTTGATGGAGCTCTAAATTCTCAAGTGAAGGGTATCGGCATTGTCCTTCTAACGCCTGAAGGCGTTACCATCCCAGAGGCATTTCAGCTCGCGTTCCCAGTCACCAACAACATCGCTGAATATGAAGCTCTTCTAGCTGGCCTGGAACTAGCCCGTTCTTTCTATATCACTGAGTTGTGAGTCGTGGGTGATAGTCAACTCATTCTCCATGATCCCAAGCTCAAACCCTATCAGGAGCTGGTCTCCGCCTATGCCAAATTGTTCACCAAGCTGATCTTTGTCCATGTTCCTCGCGAACAGAACATTCTGGCCGATGCCCTCGCCTCCTTGGCGTCATCCTTCAAATTTCCTCTAGGTGCATGGTTTAGATCCATCATTCTCTACAAGCGTCTTGTCCCTGCCGTTCAGGACCCTTACCTCTTAAAGATCAAGGAACGAGTCCTACAGAAGATCCAGAAGGGAGAAATTCTTAAGAAGAGGGAGATCATGCTGGCAGAAGTCGAAGAAGAGTTGGCTGACGATGAGAAACCATGGTTCTATGAAATTGTCAAATATTGTAAAGATCAGTCTTATCCTGAAGGAGCCACCACAGAAGATAAGAAAGCCATAAGAAGGGTGGCTCAGAAATACACATTGGTTGGAGGCCTACTCTATAGAAGGAGCCTTACTGGCGTTCTGTTAAGGTGTCTTGATGACAATGAGGTTTGGAAATGCGTAGAAGAAGCACACTCGGGTGTGTGCGGTGGCCACGTGAATAGCCAGATGCTCGCCAAGAAGATCATTAGGCTAGGCTTTTACTGGCCCACTATGGAAGAGGATTGTGCCGTCTATGTCCGTAGGTGTGTCAAGTGTCAACTTCACGCCGATAAAATCCATTCACCACTTTCCTCACTCCATCCAATATCCTCCCCATGGCCTTTCTCCATGTGGGCATTCGACATCATCGGTCCCCTAGGTGATCCCAATTCCCTCACCAAACAGAAATCTTTCATCCTTACTGCGACGGAATACTTCACCAAATGGGCCGAAGCCGAAGCTTACGCGGAAATCAAGGCGTCAACAATTTGCAAGTTCATCATGAAGAACATCCTCGCCAGGTTCGGCATCCCAAGCACAATCGTCACCGACAATGGGCCACAATTCATTTCTCAGGACCTTCAGGACCTCTGCAAAAGGTACGCAATTGCATTGCATCATTCATCACCTTATTACCCAGAAGGTAATGGCCAAGCGGAGGCCACCAATAAAACATTGATCAAAATCATCAAGAAGACCTGCGAGTCCAGTAAGTTTTCAGACTGGCCAGAAAAGCTTATCGAAGCTCTATGGGCCTATCGCACTTCAATCTGTACCCCCACCGGGTAGACTCCGTTTGCCCTTACTTATGGTATGGAAGCGGTAGTCCCATACGAGACTCTGATCCCTTCTCTCAGGGTACAATTAGATGAGGAATTTCCCCTCAACGACCGTCGTAATTCACTCATCGCCCAGTTAGAACTCTTGGATGAGAAGCGGCTAGCCGCTGCCGAGCATGCGCGTGTGTATCAAAATAGACTCGCTCGCTTTCACCAAAAGAAAGTCGTTGAGAGAAAATTCAAAATTGGTGAGATGGTCTTAAAATGAATTTTTGTCAAACCTGGGGGGCCGCGTTCTAAGCTCCAACCCAATTGGGAAGGGCCATTTGTAATTCAAGCCATGTACCCTGGCAACGCCTACAAGCTAGTCAACGCCGAAGGGACCGAGTTATCCCACCCTTGGAATGGGCTTTATCTTAAAAAGTACTACCCCTAGCGTAGTGCCAAAACGTCAAAAACAAACAAATGATGAAAAGACAGAAAACATCAAAAACAACAAAAAATATTGAAAATCACTAAAAATATGGAAAATTCCAAATGCCGATGCCTGGTGGTCACCATGTAGTTAAGTCCCTACATCCAACCTTCATGTTAGGATAGGGCCCATTAAGGCTTGGTAGGCACCGGGTCTTGGTTTTCCAGAACCGTGGAGATCCCTGTCCTGCCACATCGGCCTATGCACGCTCAAAGGAATCCAACATGTACTCACTTACGTATTTTATCCAAAAAAAAGTTGGTAGCATCACCGACAGTGGGGCTTCACCCAGAAGATCTCCGGAAGCTATAATCTTTATTCTTTTCTCTTCGACCAAATGAGACAGTCGGCGCCCTTAAAACGCTGAGCATGAGAAACCAAAACTCAAACCCCTTAAGGCAAGAGTAGGATCCATTTCCTTGAGCATCGATCAGAGCACGAGAAGAGGGCAGTGTCCCCACAGGCATACAAAAGGGAGCGCACAACGTCAAACTATATCTCCCTCGCAAAAAGTAACACAAAACCAAAATCAAGAGTAAAGCCTGGTCGTGACCGTGCCTGATGCGATAAATGAAATACCTCAAGGCAAAAAGTCTAAATCCACAAAAGGAGTTATGGAATGTAAATGCTCGAGATTTGGTCCGAAGTTGTCCGAAAGAGGAGAGTTAATGGGCCCTTATTGGCTCGCCGGGTTAACGGTTTTGCCGGTCCTCTTAGGAGGTTTACCCCATACCTCTTCCTTCTTCCTTTGAAGATGAAAGCTAGATGGAGTTTCTGAAGGGTAAAACCCGCCAAGGTATGTAACCTTATTTTAATACACACGTATGGTTACCTACTTTGAAAAGCAAAAGCTATCGCTGCGAAGGAGTCTCTGTGTTTCTGGCCGGTCAAGACCCCTGTTTACCACCTTGATGTCTTCTTGTTTAACCTTGGGCTTAGGCCAATGCAAGCGCGTCACCTCTGGGTGCGACGGCGTCTGATTCTGGGTCAGAGTCGAGCGATTGGTCGTTAGGGTTCCAGGGTGTTCCATCATATACCATCTAGAGTTGTGAGGAAACAGACCCGGGTCGGGCAAATCATTTACCTCGAACACCTTTTGGGCGAATCCCTGTGGTCGGAAGCAACTGGGAGCCTAAGCATGGCATGGCGGTATTGTCATCAGGGTAAGTCTTAGCCGGCTGGATCATCATTCGAGGGGTCTAGAGGCCCAAATCAAACTAGATGTGCACTTAGGATACCTAGGAGGTTAGTAAGAAACCCCTGTTCTCATGAAGGTAAGGTGCCATATGGGTGCTCATCAGGCTTTAGCGAAAAAAATGATAAAAAGAAAAGAAAAGAGAGAAGACGTAGATATTTGGAAAACAAAAAAAAATTTAGAATGATAACAAAGACAACAACAACAAAAAATGCCAGAAAATAATAATAATAATAAAAAAATCATCTCGCATGATTGCATTTGTATGCAGCATCTCACTTTTAAATTCCGCTTGCATTAGTGTGCTTGTCTGTCACTTTCATCATTATCGCATCTTTCCCTTGCCTTCGTTAATAAAGGCTTGGCCCCTTGACCCATTATCAAGGACAGTTAAAGTGAACACCTGCTTATTGAGCAAGGGGCCAAGTCAGAACAGAGATACTGACCTGTTTGTTTCAGTGATGCGTGCAGGGATTCAAGATAACAAGAGTGAGATGAAAATCAAACAAAATCATACCTTTTATTCCGTTCCTAAAATAAGGAATTGTACATTAAGTTCCACCTTCTCTCTCTACATTACTTGTCCCGCCACTCTCCGGGTAAAACGCCCTCAAGGGTGCTACCCAACTACGAAAAGCGGTACTTCTACCGCTCTGTACACCTCTTCCCATTCCCACACCCCGGCGCTGATCCGTGGGACCAGCAAAGGAGCTACTGACACGAAAGCCACGCTCTCGTGCTCTTCGGTAGCGCTCCTCACCATCTCTCAGCCATTGTTCAGCGAGGCCAAGGCTGGTTCGGAGTTCGAACAACTGGGCCTCCATGACCCTTCGCTCCTCCCTTTCAGCTAATCTGTCGGCTCTCTCTCTTTCTCTGTCCCTCTCTTTCTCTGACCGTCCTCTCTCACGATCTTCCCTCTCCAATTGAAGGGTGATTCTCAGCTCCATGGCATCCCTGGAAGAATCGTCATCCGGACGACGCCACAATTCCTCCTCCAGCTCTTCTATTCTAGCCTCTCTCTGTGCAGCATGGGCAAGTGACTCCTGCATCTCCTTTTCCTGCCAGATATACTATCTCAGATATGTGGCAAGGCAAAAAAAGGAGAACTCGACACTGAAACTCTTACATGTATAGAGAGCATTCCTTCTGCCTCCGCGGCACGCTGCGTAGTCCGAGCAAGTTGCTCGTGAAGAAAATCAAGTTCTGAGGCGGGGATCCATAAGCTGGAAGAGACGCCACCTCCTCCCATCGCTGACGAAGCCACGTCGATCTAGGCGCGCTATAACCACATGGGATGAAAATTAGCGGCCGAACGCCATCAATCTAGAGTTTTAATTAGGAGTGCGCATTGTACATACACCTACCGAAGCGCTCAAGGCTCCACGGGTGTCGCCCAATTGTTGCTCCGTTTCTGCCAGGCGTGATTGCAAGTTCGCTATCATGGTATCACGGATATCCTGCAACCATAGGAGTCAGTATCCACAGAGAGGAGAGGAGGAAAGGAGAAAAGAGGAAAAAGGAGACCCACCTCCACAAGTCCCCGGGGTTGGAGCTGCTCTGCATACATTGTCTTATACAGACGCAGATAGTCTTCACTATCCTGCGCATGTGATTCCACGATTGTGCCACCTCGTTGCCAGTCTTCATACTGTTCGGGGAACCGCACACGCCAATCAACGCAAGTTGCCGGTCCCCGTGTCTTTCTTCCAACGTGAGGTGGCGCAGTCGTATCCACCCATTCCTGGGCCAGCCCTAGGGTCCTTATAACCAATCGTAGCCGAAGCGGCTCGATTTCATTTAGGCAGTGTATCAACAATTCCCGTCCGAACCGGGCACGACTTGTTAAAACCCATGGTTGATCGGCATCGACCATGCCTGAGTAGGGTCTCCAGTTTACTTAGGTGAGGTTGTACATACCCGTTTAACTGGTTAGAAAAAATATATATATATACAACAAAAAAAATAATAAAATAAAAATAAAATAAAAAAAATCCCACCATCGTTGCAGGGAATTCCTGTATCTCGTGCCTTAGCACTATCAGCTGGTAGGTTACAGGCGCTGCACCCATGATCGGTTGCCACCGCCTGGCTAATGGCACCATCGTTGGTCGCCAATGCCGAGCTCTCCCCATTGGGAGGTAATAATAGCTCCACAGCTACATCATCATATGCCGTCAATGCCTCAAGTGGACTATTACAAATAAACATAAAAATATATAATAAAAATAAACAAAAAAGTACCTGGATAAGTGGTGTGAACCCACTGACAGTCATCTCACGATCTGCCTCTTGGGACATGCCCGTAAACAAGTGTGCTAGCATGGTAGCTCCCCAGGCGTACTGTCCTACTCTTTCGAGGTCAGATAGCAGCCCTAGGAAACGACAATGGATGCCGTCTCCTTTCGAGCTCAGTATCAATCTTCCCAGGAAAAAGAGGAGAAATCTCCTCAAATCCATATCAGATCTCTCCCAATTGTCAAAATATGTGCAATACATAGCACGACATCCCCTTTCCATCCTCTCCATAAATTCTTCCGAGGACTCGTCATCCCGTCGACGAGTATCAGTGAGCCCTAATGCCCCCATGATAGACGCCCTAGCTACTGATCTGTGCTTCCGACTGTCTAAGTCCAACCCCAGTAGCTTCTGGGCGCCTTCTCGGTAATCCGCGTAGGTGACGTCGGTCACTGCCTCACCATCCACTTTAAGGCTCGTGATTCGGACCACATCTTCTAGACTGGGCACCATGTGCCCCCATGGCATCAGGATTGCCCGACTTACTGGGTCCCATCTTTCGCACAAGGCTTGGATAAGGGCCAGGTCGAGTTGGATCGGCTCGATCCGAAGAAAGGCACCAAATCCCATCACGTCTAGCCTGGCCTTCTGAAAATCTGGGAGACCCCTGTATGCGGCCACTGCTAACTCCCATGAAATGTGTGATTTCATCACACTCTGTGCGTGCATAAGAAATGGAGAAGGGTGTTGTCAAGATGAAGGAAGAAAGAATGAGAAAAGGGCAGGAAAGCTCAGCTCACGAGTTGCGACTGGGTCCTCTCGCTGAACTGCCCTTCGAGGTCCGAGAGTTTCCTGGAACTGCTACTGCTGGATCTGCTTCTCTTCGAGGAGTGGGAAGATTCACCCTCCATCCAGAATTCTGAGTTCCTCCTAGTACCCTTCAAGTTGGCCCTCGATGCCCCTCGAAGAACAAAAGAGGAAGGCATATATAGAAATGGGAGAAGGGTGGGCCAAGATTGCCTCCAGTGATAGCCCTCACAATAGGGCGCCTCCCCTGCGGTCCCATGAGTCACTTCACCACCCGCACAAGGTGATGGATCGTACGGTGTAATATGATGACATGCTCCCTATGGCGCCCTGTCATAACGTGGAGGCCATCCGCAAAGTTTGAAAAATCATCCGGGAGAAGAGGCCCAAGCTGTCATCATTGACCTTGACGACAGATCCCCGTGAAAGAATAGTCACAGCAAGATGCCATCCTCCATCTAGGGCAGGATGTCGGCAGGCACATCACATGAGAACAGTACAAAGAAGCGTAGGGAAGAAGGGATGCGCAAGAAAACAAACAAACAATAGAAAATCAAATCACTCATAAGTCTACATAAGCTGGCACAAACATTACAATCATAGAGAGGAGGCGGGTCCACTGACTCGCCAACTCCCAACATCATCTTCATGCTCATCCCTCTAGGCATCCCTCTCCTCTCCCCCGAGGTGAGGATCCCTCGGAAGTCTCCTGGACCCCTGTGCAGCGCTCGCCTCGCCTCGTGGCACCTGCTCCACAGCAGGGGCTTGCTGCTCCTCCTCTGGCGTGGCGAGGAAGCCACCAGCAGAAAAGCGTCCGGACCGGCGAAGTAGCGCCCCTAACTCTCGCGCTCTCTCGTAGCGCGTCTCCATCGCTCCTAACCTCTTCGCCATAACCTGAAGGCCTAGCTGGAGCTCCCTCACTTGGGCCTCTAAGGCCTTCTTCTCGGCCTGGTCTCGCTGTCGCTCGGCCCTTCTCTCTCTCTCTCTCTCTCTCTGCCTCCCTCCTCGTCACCTGGAGAAGGACCGTTAACTCCATAATGTCTGGAGAGGGCCTCCCCTCACCTCGACGCTGCAGCTCTGCCACAGCTGCGGCCCAGGCATCACACTCTTCTTCAGCACGAACCGCGCGGGCCACCGCACTGGCAAGTTGCTCCTGGAGGGAGGTGATCTCTAGAAAAAGAGCCTGAGGATTGGAGGACGATCCGCCAGCCATCCCTACCACCGTTTCCTGCTGAGTACATAAAAAATAGATAGACAACAACCGTTGGTTAAATTCTGGAATTTCATGACAAGAATAAAAATTTTGAGGCCCTATTGTCACCTCCGTCCGTCTCCCAAGCTGAGGAGCCCCGCTCGGTCCACCCTCCGCTGCTGCAGGAGGCCGCCACTACCCTGCACTGGTGCACTCCCTTGTTGTCCAGGGGAATGTACGCGCCGATCCTTGAGCTTCGCCTTGCCGCGACTCTCCTTCCTAGCACGGCTCGGCTCATCCGCGCTCGCCCACTCGTCAGCCAAGCCCGAGATTCTCACCGTACCCTGCATCAAAGAGGAAGGTCCCCCGTCAGTTAACGAGAACGCGTCCCCTGTCGAGGATGTGCCCATCATGTGAGTGCCGCCCGCGCCAAACCCCTTCCACTACCACACCACTCGCTCCAGACTCAAAACAAGTCATAGAGGTGGGAATCGAAGCACTCACCCAGCCGCGTTCGCCTCCTTCTGCGCCATCGGGCCCCTCGAGTCCCACGAGTGCTCTAAAAGGCCCTTCCACTTCCGTCGACGCCTCTCCATGCTCGGGCGCATCCCTCCTCGGGCGAGGAGTCCCTCGCCCCTCTCTCCCCTCGCCGTGATCTGGCCCACCGAACTCCATCGATCGAGAGAAGAAGAAGACGAAAAGGGGCGAGCAAATCTCGACAGGAGGCGGGCTCTTTTGCGGGTAAGGCACGAAGAAAGGAAGGCCGCTTGGCTCTTTAAATTTGAATTCGAAGGATAAGACGCGTCCTCGCGCCAGGACGCGCCAAAAAAAAATATAAATAAAAAAAGAGAAGGATGATCTCTCCGTGCAAGGCGTAGTTCCCTGCTTTTCAGGGCAAGGTCTCGTGAAGCGTGCCTCGAAGCAACTCGGTGCAATAGAAGAAGAGTGGAAAAGGGGAAGTACATACGACAAAAGGAACCGTTTCATTGCACATAAGCAAATAGTCAGTTATACATCATAAAGTGAGGAAGGTGGAGTGTACAAGCAACTCTCTAACTCTCGCTACCACCCTCCTGATCATCTCTCTCCTCCCTCCTCTGACGGGGATCCCTAGGGGGCCTCTGCGAACTCTGAGAGGCAGTGCTTGCCTCGCCCTGTGGTGGCACGCCAGCCTCGAAGGCTCGGCGACGCTCCTCGACCGAAGAAACCAGAAAGCTGCCCATGGAGAAAGAACCAGACTGACGAAGTCGCGCCCCGCGCTCCTTTGCCCTCTGATACCGCTACTCGCTCTCTCGAAGCTTCCCCTCTGCCGTCCCGAGACTCAATCGGAGCTCTGTCAGCTGGGCCTCCAGAGCCCTCCTCTCATCCCGTTCTCGCAGTCGCTCCGCTCTCCTGTCCTCTCTCTCTCTCTCTGTCCTCCCTCTCTCTCTCTCTGTCCTCTCTCTCCCTCTCCCTCTCCTCTCTCTCCCGCATCGCCTCTCTCCTCGACAGCTCGAGGGCAAAACGCAAATCCCGCACGTCGCGAGGGAGCTCCTCAGCCTCCCGTCGCCGCTCCTCCTCCAGCTCCGCAATCTGGGCGTCACGCTCTGCCGTCCAAGCGTCGCGCTCCTGCTCGGCACGAACAGCACGGGCCAGGGCCTCTCGAATCTCGGCCACCTGCCAAAACCCACATGCACCGTAAGAGAGCAGTGAAAGAAGAAGGGCAACTGGAAAGAAGTCGGGGTCAAGCAGGACTCACTCGAGCTGCGCGGTCACGCTCGGCCTCTTCAGCCCAGGCCACCGCGTACGCCAACTGCTCCTGAAGGACAGAAACCTCCGGAGGAGGGCCCCACGAATTGGAACCCGCTCCACCAGCCATCCCGACTATCGCTGCCTGGTGGGCCCGCTGAAACACAAAGCAAACGACGGTTAGAGGCAAGCATCAAAATCCAGGTCACAAAAAAAAATGCATTGCATAGACTCACCAGGATCTCCAACTCCTGTCGGATGGCCACCAACTGCCGCCTGGCGTCTGCCAGCTGGGCTCGCAGGTCGGCAATCATGTCGTCACGAGCATCCTACACCGCATGAAAGTTAGTGTCACATGCATATACGTATAGAAAGGAGGACATTTCCATTTCACACTTACCCCTGCCATGCCACCAAGGAAGAGACGCTCCCCGTACGTAGCCCGGTACCGTCTCAGGTAATCGGTGCTGTCCGGTACATGGGACACCACTGGGACCCCACCCTGCTGCCAGTCCTGGTACTGTGCACGGAAGCGCGTACGCCAGTCCATGATCTTTACCTTCCCCTTGGTCTTCCGCCTGACGCGGACCGGCTTGTCTACGTCAACCCACTCCTGGGCCAATCCCAACGTCCTCATAACCAGCCTAAGCCGGAGCGGCTCGATCTCGTTCAGGCAATGGACCCACACGTCCTGCCCAAAACGAGGATGACCTGCTACAACCCAAGGCTGGCCGGCATCGGCCATGCCCAGGTAGGGCCTCCATACCACCTGCATCACCATACATGCATCATGTTAGTTGCTATTTCGTTCAATTAAGTCACATGCGTAAAAACACCAAAAAAATCATACGCATCATACCATAGCCTTGGGGTACTCGCTCAGCTCCCGACGAAGCGACGCCAGCTGGTAGCCGTGGGGTGCCGCGACCATGACCGGCCTCCACTGTCGCGCCAGAGGCACGGCTCTCCTGTTCCCCTGTCTGGCTCTTCCCATCGGGAAGTAGTAGTAGCTCCACACCTGCGTCCATCATACATCATTAGCCCGACTAATTACATATTTAGCTACGGTAAAATCCATAAATAAAATGTTTACCTGGAGAAAAGGTGCGAAGCCGCTGACTGTCGTCTCCCTCTCTGAGGTCTAGGAGAGATCGGCGATCAAATGGGCAAGCAAAGCTGCTCCCCACGCATAGTCCCCCACTTTGTCCAGATCCGCCAGGATCCCGAGGAAGCGGCAGTGGATGCCGTCACCCTTCGTCCCAAGCAGGAGGCGGCCCAGGAGGAAGAAGAGGAACCTCCGGAGGTCTAGATCCACCAGCTCCCGCTCGCTCGGGTCCTGGGTGAAAGCTGCACGAGTGTCTCCCTCTAGTTGTGCCAGAAACTCCGTTCCAGTCTCGCTAACCCGCTGGCGCGGGTCACCGAATCCGAGCGCCTCCATGATCTCCACTCGACCGACTACCCTGCTGTCTCTATTAGTCGCGCTCGTCTCTAGCCACAGCAGGTCCAGGGCACTCTCTCCGTAATCGGGATAAGTGACCCCGCTGACTGCCTCTCCGTCAACCCGTAGCCCGGTGATCCGAGCCACGTCCTCCAGTGTCGGCACCATGTGCCCCCAGGGCATCAGAAACGCCCGGCTCGGCACGTGCCACCGCTCCCTCAACGCCTGAATAAGAGGAAGGTCAAGCCGGAAGGGCTCGATCCTGAGAAAATCTCCAAAACCCATGGCGTCCACCCGCGCCCTCTGAAAGTCCGACAGCCCACGGTACGCTGCCACCACCAGGGACCAGTTGATCCAGCTCTTCATCACGCCCTACACACCACAAAAAAAAACAAATAAAAAAAAGAAAAGAAAAGAAACACATCAGCATCATGGATAACAATAAACAACAACACTGTACATAATATTTATTTATTTATTTATTATTATTATATTTAATATATATATATATATATATATATATATATATATATATATATATATATATATATATATATATATATATATATATATATAAAGGCGTCCACCTCCCTAGACGCTTTCATTTCACTTCCTTTATTTTATTTTAACAAACAAAAACAAATAAAAAATAAAATAAAAATAATATATATTATCATGAAGGCGTCCACCTCAGTGGACGCCTCCTTATTTTTAATTTTATTTTATTATTTACGTAATAACTAAAAAAATACTAAAAATAAAATAAAATAAAAAAGAAAAGTTGGAGGCGTCCAGGTCTCTGGACGCCTCCTTCCCCCACTCACCGGCCTTCTGCACACCATCTCTCGCCCGCCTGTTTAGCCTATTAAACGAACAAATTGGAGTTTTGAGGGGCTTACCGGGTCATGCTCATCCTCTCCGGCGTCGCCAGCACCCGCAGGACCCTCCATGGCCAAAGGAGGCGCCTCCTGTTCCTCGGCAATCTCCTCTCCCACGGCAGCCTCCTCGGCATGATCCCTCGACCTCCTCGGACGACGAGCCCGTCATTTCCGCCTCTCTCCACCCTGGCTCGGGCCTTCTTGCTCCATTGGGAACTGGAAATGGGTCGTTAGAATGAATAGTAGAAGAGAACAGGGGGGTGAGACCCCCCTTTATATAGAAAATCACCAGGATTTGGGGCATTCAGGCGCCTGGACGCCCCCACTTTTTTATTTTATTAAAAATTCAAAAAAAACTTAGGGGCGTCCAAGTGCCTGGACGCCCCCACAACTGAAAAAAAAATTGAAAAAGAAAATATAGGGGCGTCCAAGCGCCTGGACGCCCCCACAACTGAAAAATAAAAAAAAATTGAAAAAGAAAATATAGGGGCGTCCAGGCTCCTGGACGCCCCCACATCAAAAAAAATACAAAAAATAAATAAAAAGAAAAGATAGGGGCGTCCAGGCCTCTAGATGCCCCCACAAAAAGAACAATTTTTTTCAAAAAATTAGGGGCGTCCAGACCCCTGGACGCCCCCATTTAAGCATATAAATATATATATGTATATATATATATATATATGACCATAATATGAATAAACCAGAACACAAAGGAGAAAACACAAAAAGCAAAAAGAAAAATAAAAATCATAAAAAAATAATAATTCAGGGAACAATGGTCCAAAATGCCAAATACCAGATTTTATTCATCAGAAAATAGAGCGGGCTACATCAAGGGCCTAGGCACTCTAGGCCTCAACTTCCCCAGTTCGGTTACATAAGCTCTCCACAGCTCACATTCTTCCCCCACGTGCGCTAAGGCCTTTCCCGCAACACTTGTCTTCCAGGGTGCTTTAACGGCCTTCGCTTCCTCGCGTCCGCTTCCGTGCCCAACTCCCTCTTCTTCAAAGGGACAATGCCGGTCAGCAGTGCGAACGAGTGGCGAGGAATCTCGATCTAGAGGCAGCACCGATGCGCGTTATAAAGGACAAACTCCGTCACGCCGATCAGTTGGAGTTCAGCTTCGGGAGAAGACCTCATGAGGAGTTCAAGTGAGAGTAGACATGCCGGTGCGCAAGTGAAGAAGCTTTGTGTCATGGTTCGAAAGTGAGACCGTCAGTCTTCCCGTTTCTTCAGCCACGGAACACGGTTCGCCACAGTGCCACCGAAGCCTAACACATCGGCTATGTGATAAAGGGGGCTTTGTTGGAAAAGCTTTGAAACAGTCGGCATCCCCTCACGGTGGTCGAATTTGAAGTGCAAATCGACCCAGCAACTCAGAACAAGTGCGCAACCAAAAGGAGGCCTACCCATGCTCGAGGCGGTAAGACTGCTGTAAAGGTAGGCAAGGACGGCGGGTCCCACCCTCTTTCCACTCCAGATCCCGCAGATGGCACTCAGTTGGGTTTCTTCCACTATGTTGTCGGTATAAGGGAACAAGAGAGCGCCCTCCAGACAGATGGTGAACCCTCTCATAATTCTTTCCAAATGTTCATCATCTGGTGACCCTTTCAAGGCATCCATAACCCATACCGCGAGCCTTTGCAAGTCAATTCCCTTTTGAGTGTGGACCTTTCTGACTGCGTCGGACGGCATGAAACTTCCAAGGACGCTCTTGGAAGTCCCCCAGTCAGCATCCGCATAGCCTTCACCTTCCCGTCACTCTTGAATTTCTTCAATCCGAGCAGAAGTTCCACCTCCTCGAGGAGAATGGTCGCCTCGAACGTCGGGAAGATGAAAGAGTGGGTCTGGGGATTCCAGATCTCCACTAATGCGCCCATAGCCGCCCAGTATATGCAGATTCTCTCATAGTGTTTGGCGTGAATAAGGAGCCCTTGAAGATGCCACTTCGAGAGTATAGCCCTCATGCTAATGGAGATGTTGGAAGTTAGCTCTGAAAGCCATGGCAGTTTGGAAAACTTCCTCGGGCCCGGAAAGAGTGGATACGGCTGGAAAGAAGAAGAGAAAGGAAGGAAAGTGAGAAGAGAGTTCATGCAATAAATTTGAAATAAATCAACTTACCATATGCGACTGGATCGTCCCACTCAGATGACCTTCGAGGTCGGAAAGTCGCCTGATCTCACTGCTAGGCCTGCCCCTCTTCATAACGCAGGAAGACTCTCCTTCCATCCTGAAATCCCTAGACCCTCCTCTTCTCCTCCTTCTGAACTTTCAAAACTCCCCTTGGTACATTTGAATAAACTAGCCTAAGGGAGGTACTTATAGGAAAGGAGAGGTGCTACGGGACGAGACGTGTCACATGAGTGGTCAAGTCGTCAGTGTTTTATCCTTGTACTGTGGCACGATTCTGTTATATTTCTGCTACTTTCTGATTATTTAATCTATGATGGTCTGTGCAGGTTTTACCAACGGACGCTTTTCGCCCTATCTTGTATACCATCCTTCAGTGTTTGGTCCCCCGTGTCATGCATCATACTATATGATATTTATGCTATTAGAACACGTCAAGGACCTTGCGACCCGAACGAATCTGGGATTTGAGTTCCCCTTCAACAAAAATAGTGATGATTCCAGAAGAATTTGGGTTGTACGGATAGGCCGTTAACTGGTGATAGCGTGGGAACGACGGTTCCATTCAGTGAGTCGGTGCGTGGATAAACAAGCCCCAGCTCAGTATCAGCTCACTGGATCGGTATCCTGACCCATTCTTAATGAGTTGACAATATTATCCTTGGCTATTTTCCATTGTAGTTTGTTTTAAACTTTTCTTTAAACCCAGCATGCATTCATATAGGACTTTGGGTCTATTGCGGAAGATCATTCAAGTGATTCGATTACGAAAGTCGTTGTGCTTCAATTCTTACAAATATGAGATATTCCATTCTAAATGAAATACTGAGTTTCCTTGAAACGGCCCTACGCTGCCCTTCCAAACGAGACCCTTGTTTGGACAGACCCTCAGATATTCCTTTACTTTTTACCTTGTTTGACCCACCTTGGCCGCAGCACTTCCACATTGGCTGGTAACCGCTCCCCAAAGGTGAAACCTGCAGGTTTATGACCCAGGTACTTCCACACCAAGAAGTTGGTCTCCTTTATTTTCGTACCTGAGCGCACATCTCACCCTCCCTTGTTTGATTTCCGTCCAAACAATCGTCAAATTTGAAAGACCCCCTTCAAGGTCGCCTCATGAAACTACAGGAAAGATTCCAAACAGTCATGTCAAAAGCGTGTCTCATCACACCTTGGCATCAACTTATCAGTCCATTCCCACTCCATTTCACTCCACTTCGATACCATTCCATTACGTGTCACTCCCTTGCAAAGCAGACGCCAAGGTGGGGCAGCTGTAGACACGCTATTCCTGACATCCCCTGAGAAAATCTCATGTTACCAAGCGACGCCCCGCAGCGGCTTTCGCATTTTGAATCACTTGAGTGTTTCCAATCTTTGAGTCTTCTCTCGTCTTCTGGGCGAGTAGCGTAACGCTCCTTCGGCATCCGGAAACCGCCTCGTTGTGGAAATCATGCGGCATTCGAACGGCATCAACATCAATCGCATGCACCAGAAGTTGCCGGGACCAGGAAAATGCCTAATGGACGACTGCCGACGCACTTTTTGGGGTAATCCGGGGGTCATCATGGAGGTGTCCAGGCTCCTGGACGCCTCCATCAATACAAAATAATGACAAAAAATATATATATAAGATTGAACAAAAAATATATATAATTTCATGGAGGCGTCCAGGCCCCTGGACGCCTCCATCAACCAGCTCACGGGTGACCCCGGGCCATCGACTGACCGTTGCTCAGCCTGTCGTTTGAATAAAATCCAAGTTATGGAAGCGTCTAGGCCCCTGGACTCCTCCATCAACCAGCTCACGGATGACCCCGGGCCATCGACTGACCGTTGCTCAGCCTGTCGTTTGAATAAAATCCAAGTTATGGAGGCGTCCAGGCCCCTGGACGCCTCCATCAAACAGCTCACGGGCGACCCCGGGCCATCGACTGACTGTTGCTCAGCCTGTCGTTTGAACAAAATCCAAGTTATGGAGGCGTCCTGTCCCCTGGACGCCTCCATCAACTAGTTCACGGGTGACCCCCGGCCTTCGACTGACCGTTGCTCAGTCTGTCGTTTGAAGAAAATCCAAGATATGGAGGCGTCCAGGCCCCTGGACGCCTCCATCAACCAGCTCACGGGCGACCCCCCCGACCATCGACTGACCGTGGCTCAGTCTGGCGTTTGAAGAAAATCCAAGTTATGGAGGCGTCCAGGCCTCTAAACGCCCCCATCCTCCCGACCTCTATAAATAGAGGCTTACCCCCCTCAGTTCAGAGGTCGAAAAAAGAGCGCCGAGAGGCTGCCGGATTCTATTCCTAACCCGTGGGTGTTTTGTAGGGGAGGTCCTACCGGATCCTCGGGTGCCCGTGCTCGCAGGAGAGAGGCCGCCTTCGCCCGCCGTGCTACCTCGTCGTCCCTACGCTGCCGAAGCTCCGCCGGATCTCGCCATTGACCATCCAATAAGCCATTCTCTCCTCTTCTTTTCTAGTTATCTTGCATTCATCATATCATATCCTCTACCCCCCCCCCCCTTTTATGAGGGAGTCTCTTCCCGTTTCTACGTCGGAATAATTGCCATTCATCATAAGCATTTTCCTCCTACTCGTGTCCGAGAGGGGTTTTAAAGACAACACCAACCAGGTGTGTGTCTTGTCATCATTTCGTTACTTGCGTCGTTAGAATTTGAATACAGCACCTTCGTCTTTCTGATCCACTCGTTACTTGTTTGTCATTATTTTGTAAGGGTACCTGAGGAAGGCCCTCTCCGTCGGCCGGCCGAAGGCGGAGGAAGAAGCAACCTGCCATTTCCCGCTCTCGGGGATTCACAATCTCCGCGCTCAACACAAGGTACATGCGATCATTTCATTTCTTTGAGGTAACCCCTCTGGCGATCACATCCCTTTAGCATCCTACGTATGCTCTTTCCTCATATTGGCACGTTTCATAATCCTTCTTAATTTTTAATCGCTTGATAGTCCGTAGTTTAGTTCGTTTTCTTCTCCTTGAGTGGATTCTGCGGCTTCCACACTGACCAGCTGGAGGTATTTGACCATCGGTGCTTCTCGAGCTTCGTAATCACAGTTGACGTGGCTAGCGACCAGTTGGGAGTCAGTGTGAATTCTGACTCGCTCAGCCCCCCGCCGCCGGGCCATGCGGGCTCTCGAGATAAGTGCTTCGTACTCGGAGGCATTATTGGACCTGGAAGATGAACTTCAAGGTGTATTGTAGCTCTGCTCCTTCGGGGGACTTCAGGGGGATGTCGGTGCTGCTCCCCGCCGAGTTGGAGGATCCGTCGATGAACAATTCTCAGGTTGGCCTGGGCGCGGATGGAGATTTTTCTTCGGTCGGGAAGGTGCTCTCGGCGATGAAGTCAGCGAGCGCATGTCCTTTGATAGCTGAGCGAGGTCGATACGATATATCATAGGCCTCGAGCATGATGGCCCACTTGACGAGGCGTCCCGAGGCTTCAGGGTGAGCAAGGATCCTCCTCAGTGGTTCGCCGGTCAGCACGATGATGGAATGCCCTTGGAAATAGGGTCAGAGGCATTTGGCTGAGGTAACCAACGCTAGCACGAGTTTCTCAGTTGCGGGGTACCTTCTTTCAGCCTCGTTAAGCACCTTGCTGGTGTAGTAGACCAGTCTCTCGACTCCCGAGTCATTTCTGACCAGGACCGAGCTAACTATGGATGGAGTTACCGAGAGATAGAGATGCAAGGCTTCACCTGGGACAGGTTTGGAAAGCACCGGGGGTAAAGCCAGGAACTCTTTAAGCTCGGTGAAAGCTCTTTGGCATTCCTCATCCCATGCAAACGTAGTAGATGTCATTTTGGGCCCCCTCAATAGTTTGAAGAAGGGTAGGCATCGTTCGGCCGCACGGGATAGGAATCTGCTGAGTGCGACAATGCACCCGGTAAGGTGTTGAACATCCTTGATGCAGGTGGGTGGGCACATGTCCAGGATGGCCTGAACTTTTTCGGGGTTGGCCTCGATCCCACGTTGGGTCACCAAGAAGCCCAGAAATTTATCAGATCTTACCCCGAAGGCACACTTGGTGGGGTTGAGATTCATATTGTATCTCAGGAGGGTGTCGAAGGTCTCTGCTAGGTCGGCGAAGTGGTCCTCGGCCTTGGGGGTCTTGACGAGAATGTCATCGATATAGGCCTCGACGTTCCGGCCGAGCTGTCCCTCGAACATATGATTGACCAGCCTCTGGTACGTGGCCCCAACGTTCTTCAACCCGAAAGGTATCCCGGTGTAGCAGTATACGCCGAAGTCGGTGATGAAGGCGGTCTTCTCGATGTCTTCTGGATCCATTCTGATCTGATGGTAGCCCAAATAGGCATCCAAGAAGCTGAGTATCTCATTGCCCGAGGTTGAATCTACCAGTTGGTCGATGCTCGACAATGGATAACAGTCCTTTGAGGTGGCTTTGTTCAAGTCGGTGAAGTCCACACACATTCGCCACTTTCCCAAAGCTTCTGGCACCAGGACGATGTTAGCCAGCCACGTCGGGTACATGACCGATCTAAAAAGACCAGTCTTTTGCCCCTTGGTGACTTGCTCCTTGATGATCACCTGCTTCTATGGCGCGTGCTTCCTTCTGCGTTGTTGTACAGGCTTCATGGTCGGGTCGAGGTTTAGTTTATCCATTACCATCTCTCCCGGTATCCCGGGGAGTTGATCATCAGACCATGCAAAGACTCGGATGTACTCAGAAAGAAAATCTTTGTATTGCTACTGAACCTCAGAGTGTAGGTCGGCTCCAATCTTTACTCCTAGGGTCGGGTTGTCGTTTAGGAAAACCGTTAGCAGCTCGCCTCTAGGCTTGGAGGTTGTGGGTTTTTCCTCGACTTCCCGGGGGCCCTTGTTCTTCCCGTCCGACTTTGTGGCTTCAACCGAGATATTATAGTACCTTCTGGCCATCGACTGGTTGCCACAGACTTCCCCCACCCCATTTTTAGTGGGGAACTTCATCTTTTGGTGATAGGTAGAGGGCACCGCTTTCGTTTGGCTAAGGATTCCTCGGCCGAAGATCGCGTTGTATGCTATCATACCCTTGATCACTATGAAGTCCACCATAACCGTAACAGTTTTGGGTGGAGTGCCGAGAGTAACTGGCAGGCTTAGGGCTCCCTCGAGATAAGTGGCCTGGCCATTGAACCTGCAAAAGGGGGTTCGGATCGGGCGGAGTTTAGACGTATTCTCCCCTATCTTAAGGAAACACTCATAAGATAATACATCAGGGGCACTTCCATTGTCAACAAGAATCTTGTCTACGTTACAATGGTTTATCGTGGCCGATATGACTAGGGCGTCGTCATGCGGGGTGGCCAGCCCTTCCAGGTCTTGGTCGGAGAAGACTATGACCTAGGGCTCACTTGGCGGGGCCCTGGGGGGCTCGATGGGTCGGCTCACCCGCTCATCATGACGCTTCCTTCCTCGGCCACTATCTCTTCCTGATGCAGCTCCTCCAGCTTGGTTAGGGCGGAATGCCACTGAACCAAGGTGAGGGTAAATCATTCGGGGAACGCCGGTTGAACCGTGTGATACAGCTTTAGGTGCTTCTGTAGACACACTTTTCGACACGCTCGTTCGTTTGTTTCTTTAGGTCGGTTTATTCGGTGGGTTTATTCGTTTATTAGTTATTAAGTGCGTGGGCGTGCTAGTCACAAAGTGACGGTTTATTCGGGCTTCATGGAAGCCCATGGCGTGCGCGATCTGACTAATCAGACAATTGTGTAGTTCGTGTCGGGACCAAAACCCGCCGTGCCGTAAAGGCCACGACATTATTTACATCCCTTGGAGAGGAGAACACCCTTGATTAATCGCCAGAAAAAGGGGCCTCATGGCCAGAAAATTAGTCACATGAAAAGTCTATTAGGAAGCATTGAAATCCCCGTACGAGGGTGAGACGAAAGCATTCGAGATCGTGTCAGTCATGTGTTGACCATTTGATGTTCGGACGAGTGTCCAGTTTGAGAATCGCATAATCGTTACGGGAAAATCGGAGCATATGTATGTCGCGATGCGACAAATTTATTGTTCGGAGGAACGGGAAATATTCAGTTAAATCCCAGTTAGAGGGGTCGGAAACCAATAAGTTTGTCGGCCCGGTGCAAGCTCAAGCTACGACCATACTGCGGTGGGCCCCCCCGCGGTCGAAGTCAGGCTCGCGTGGGCATCGTCAATGTTTCCGGTGCCGAGGGGCAGCGGGAAAGTGTCACAGGACTAGATTCTAAAACAAAGACGTAAATAGAGATAGCTGGCTATAGGCCTAGATGTGGGTCAGGCGATGACCATGGTTGGGGCGAACCCGAGGTCCAGACGTGACTCACGAAGGTCTTATTGATATTCCCACACGTAGGGTTCAGGGAAGACGAGAGCCGTCTCGTTCCATTCATATTTTGTTGGTCATTCATGGACCGTTTTATGTTCAGACAAAGATCCGTATAGAAAATAAGACGGTGACGGGAGCGAATCCGTGCAAATGTCTGCCGTGAGTACGGCACGTTTACTACAAGTGTGGGATTAGATCCAGGCATATATGTCGGTCACTAACGGACCATTCAGTATTTGGACGAGAGTCCATATTCGAGGCATCGAAGACAATGATAAAGACATACAGATGTCTGCCGTAGGTACGACACGTTTCATGTGGATGCGGGATTGGATCCTGATAAAAGTGGGTCAAGCTGATGAACTATCGGCCCGAGATGGTTTCGGACTATGGCCATAATGGGGTTCCCGAGGTCCACGTCCGATGCCATGAGGCGTCATTGCTTTTCTCTTCACACATAGATCGGGGAAACGAAGGTTCCAAGCTATACGTGCATGTCGGTCACGGTCGGGCCATTCATTGTTTGGACGCGAGTCCACGTTTGAAGCATCGAAGATGATGATAAAACCGTGCAAATGTCTGCCGTAGACACGACAAGTTTAATGTGGGGTTGCGGGATTAGATCTCGGGAGAAGCGGGTCTAGTTAACGAACTATTGGCCCGAGATGTGTTCGGATCACGACCATGTCGGAGGTTCCGAGGTCCACGTCCAATACCACAAGGCATCATTGATTTTCTCTTTGCACCCAGTCCGGGGGTGTGAATTGTTAAATGTAGAGCCCGAGCTCACCAACGTGCGGCCTCTCACGCGGATCGACATGCGCGGTGATGCAGTTTCTTTTATTAACATGATTGACCCCCTTTACTATTATTTTTGCTTGTTTATTCCCTTTTTGTATTAAGTAGGCGTGCCGTTTTAAGGGTCTAAAGGAGGGCGCCGGATAAGGGACCCAAGAGAGGGGGGGCGCGCCGGATTAAGGCCAAGAAGAGGGGCGCGTCGGATTGAGGCTCAAAGAGGAGGGCGCACCGGTTAAGGCCACGCCGGATTAGGATGCCAATGGAGGGCGCGCCGGATTAAGGATGGATATGGGGCACGCCGGGTATGGGATGAACAAGTGGGGGGGCGTTTTGAGATGTATAGAGGGGAGGGGCGTGCCGGGTGTGATAAAGGGAATGGTTTTGAGAGGTTAAACCGGCGCGGCCAGGGGCGCGCCGGAATTGGCCACGCCGGAATAGGAAGATATGCAGTGGAAATGGGCGCGTCGTTTATCATCCAAAGAAGGAGATGGGGCTATTGTGAGGAGGTTTAAAATGGCGCGGTGTAACAGTGGCCGCGCCGGATTAGCCTCTCCCGAGGGTTTTTTACTTTGACTGTGTGTTTTCTTTTCTTTCACCTGCAGGTTGGGTTAATGATCCGTTTGTTCAATCGTTTGGTGGATTAAGTTGGTGAAGAGGGGGCTTAATCGTTTTAGTTGTTTATCAAGAGGAATTAGCATGAATGCTTAAGTGTTCGTTCGAGGGGTTTGATTCACATAGCTTACTGCGTGTTGTTCTTGTTCTCGGAGGTGGTTTGTTCGTTTGTTCTCAAGCGTTCTTAGCCCTGGCGAAAATCCGATAGCACCTCCCCCGACCGGGACTTGCCAGAGGTAAAGGAAAGTCACCACTCGGATTGCTCCGGGGTAGACTCTCAAAAATCGGAGTGGCCTCACGGTGGTCCGAACCCATGTGTGAGTGTGAAGCGCTCGAGGGCTAGCCTTCAAGAGTGACCACGACTCATGGGTGATGAATCTTCGGCGCTGGACAGATGTTTGCCACGACGTGTTGTGCCCCTTGTACTTTGTTGATGATGTGGTGTTTTAATGATAGCAACATGAATGAGTCACCACATTGTCTTGAATATGTCTGATCTATTCTGTGGGAGATTGCATGAGTGTGCCATGTCTGAATTGTGAAGAATGCATGTGTATGCTTGAGTCATGCTGTGATAAATTGGTTTGTGCTTGATTTCTGTTCTGTGCATTGCTTCTCTGCTGATATGTTCATGTTGTAGTTCATCAAGTCTATACATCCTTCTCACTGTTCACATGCATCAAGTATGTACAGCGTCCGTCTCAGCCAGTGTCTCTTGCTGCGTCTTAATTCTCTAAGTCTATACATTGCGAAGCCATTCGACAAGTCTGTAAATTGGCTTCTATTCCTCAAGTCTATACATTGGGGTCGGCTCTGCAAGTCTGTACACTGGTCGAGAATTCAAGTCTGAACATTCACAAAGTCTATACATCAGTCAGCATTGCATCTTGTTCACGAAGTCTATACACTGCTGGATGTTCATGTCTGCACATTGGTGCTTTTCCCTATGTTCTGGCCAAGTCTATACAGCCTCATCTTTACCTTCGTTCCAAGCCAAAGTCTACACATTCGTTTCCTTGGGCAAAGTCTATACATCGTGGCCTTGAACTCTCAGTCTGTACACTCTTTATTTCAAAGTCTGTACATTGTTGCCTTGAAGCCGTTCCAAGTCTATACATCCAGTTGAACGCAAAGTCTACACATCGCCTCACATCATATGAAGGTCTGTACGTTGGAAGTGTCTTTCTTGCTTTTTGACCACACTTCGTGTCGATTTCTGTTTTCATCTTCGAGTTGTTTTCAGCCCGTGTCGTCCTCGTCTTCGAGTCGTTCGTAAGTTCGAGCAACTTTGTATTCGAGTCATTTTTTAATGTCTTCGTGTTGTTTCTGTGTTTGTGTCTTCGTGTTGTTGTTTTTATGTCTTCGTGTTATTTTTGTGTTTGAGTCTTCATGTTATTTCTGTATTTGTGTCTTCGTGTTGTTTTTATGTCTTCGTGTTGCTTCTTTCTATCTTCGTCCAGGTTTCCTCTGATCGCGTGTTTTACTTCCGTTTTACTCCGTGTTATTTCCTTCTCACCTCGTGCTGTTCTCATCTGACTTCGTGTCGTTCTCTTTGTAGTGTTAGCCTTGTTATTGTATGTACCTCGTGTCGTTTTCTCTTTATCTCGTGCTGTAGTCATCTTATGTACCTCGTGTCGTTCTTAGTATAGTGCACCTTTTGTTGTTCCTACACACCTCGTGCAGCTTTAGCTTGAGTGTCAACCGACTTATTTCAGGTATATATATATAGAGAGAGAGAACCCTGAGTATTAATGGTTTTAATCTCTTTGCAGGAGAAGAAAAAAGAAGAAGAAGAAGGATTCTGGTTTCAGGATCAAATCCGAACCAGTTTGCTCTATTGTACTGTTCGTGGAGCCTATGCAGAGTGGGCACGTGATACGAGGCTGGCATCTGGCACGTTATCCGAGATGCAGAGGAGCCTCCACGTAGACTGAAGCATTTGGGCGGGAATCATGGAGAGCACACGCCGCCCTAATCTGCTACTGCTATATATATGTGTCTTCTTCCTCTGAAGAAGGTGTGCGAGGGCAGAGAGTGACTAAAGTAGAAGCAGCCAGAGCTAAGAGAAGAAGTGCAGAAGAGAAAGAAGAGATAGAGAATGCTGAGAGCTAGCTCGAGAGAGCAGAAGAAGAAAAAGAAAGAGAGACAGTGATATAGAGAGAGTGAGAAGAAGGAGAAGGCAGAAGCAGTGAGAAGAAGAAGAAGTAAGAAAGAAGAAGAAGAAGAAAAGAGAGTTCGTGCTGGGAGAAAGAGAGAAGCAGTAGAAGAAGTTCCTGCTGGACCGTGGATCAAATCTAGGCCAGTCAGCTCCTGCCAGAGCCACATTTGTTTTTATCTTTTCAGCTTTCTGTTGCTGGGTTTTATTTTTCCTTTGAACTATTCACTTGCTGTATTTCCGATTCTCTGTAGAGAGGTCGGGGTCCCTCCTGTTGGTTCAGGAGAAGGGATATTGCTATCTCCGGTTGCAAGTAGCTGGGTGCTACTTGTGGGTTCCCTCTGGTTAGAGGAAGGGAGGCTCGTCCTCCGGTTCTGGGCTTGTAGGTTTCAAGTCCAGGGGTCCCTCCGGTTGGGAGGAAGAGAGGTCCGAGACCTCTAGTTTGCAAGTGACTTGGTGTCACTTGTGTTTCCCTCTGGGGTTCAGAGGAAGAGAGACTTGGGTCTCTAGGTTCCCCTCCGGTTTGGAGGAAGGGAGGTTTGGTCCTCCGGTTCTGGGCTTGTGGGTAGCAGGTCCAGGGGTTCCCTCCGGGTCTGGAGGAAGAGATACATCGTGTGTCTCTGGTTTCCAAGTGACTGGGAGTCACTTGGGGTGTCCCTCCGGTTGGGAGGTAGCGGGGAGGTTCTTCCCCTAGTCAAGCTGTTTGGCAGCAGTTGTTGCAGACTGAGTCTGCTGTGCTAGTGTTACTAGTGGAAGCCTCACTCCGGTTGGGAGTGAGGGGTGGATGTAGGTCTTTGGACCGAACCACCTAAAAATCTCTTGATCAGTGGTTTATTTGTGTGTTTGCTTCCGCTAGATGATTGATTAGGAGCTTTATAAGTGCTTCTCTTCATTTGTTCAATTGAATTAATTTCTATTCTGGTATTGTGTTTAGCTTCCGAGGTTTTAATTGGGTGATGTTGCTAGCAGGATACATTCACCCCCCTCTGTATCCAGGGCTTGCACCCTAACAATTGGTATCAGAGCGGTGTCTGCATACAAGGTCCAGCGACCTGCAGATTCGATCTTGCTGTCTTAGGTGCTAATTTGTTTTTAGTACATAAATATTCTTGTTGCCTTGAACTTACTCGCTACTTGTTTTTCAATGGCTCTACCACCCGTCTTTAGTGGTTCTGGTTTCAGTCAGTGGTACACTGCTTTACATGCTTATGTAAATTCTGCTAATCCTGATTTGTGGAAATTAATTTCACAAGGTCCTCACACCTTACCAACGAAAGTGTCCAAATGGACCGACAGACACAGATCAAAGGATGGAGAAAATCAGAAAGCCTTTAACCTGTTGAAAGCAGCTACTGATAGAGCCTTATGGTCTTGTTTTCATAATTGCAGCTCAGCAAAGGACATCCTGGATAGGCTGAAGTAATTTCACAGGGTAAACGAGGACAGCTGCATGATGGCTAACAGAAGTAATCCAAGTGGCAGTAATCAAGGCAGCAGTCAGACTGAAGATGATGATGATGAGGTAAATCTCTTCAAGAATTTTTCTCTAGAAGATTGGGAGAATGCATATGCTGAACTATTTGAATCTCATGAACTGTTAAGAAAACAGTATAAAAAATTGAAGAAGGGTACTAGTTTAGATAGTTCAAGTTCTCCTTGTAGAAAGTGTGTTGAATTGAAAAATATTCATGATGCCTGTATGTCTGATTTTCTAATGTTGAAGAAACAAATTTCTTTATTGAAAACTGAGAATCAAGATCATGTGAAAGAAATCTCTAAACTTGAAAAGAAGCTTAGTCTAGCTAGTCATGATTCTATTCAGAGCAAGGATTTGCTGAAAGAAATTGAATGTGTTAAGTCTGAATTAAACAAGCTGAAATCTGAAAATGATTCTCTTAAAGAGTTCTCCAATAAAAATGATGAAAAATCAGAGAAACTTAGACAGGAGAACAAATTGCTGATTGAAAGGCTTAATGCCATAAAATCTGTAAACATAGAATTACAGAAAGATTCTGAAAAACAACAGGAAATGTTTCATGAATGTCAGTCTCTCTCAGATGAATGGGTGCTTGATGCTGATCTCCTAGAGCAGAATAGTAAACTGGAAGAGGAAATCAATGAGTTGAAACATCTAAACACCCAGCTGACAGATAGGCTAATGACAATGGAAAAAGGCAAGTGTGTGAGTGTGGATAATTCTGATAGGTTGATGAATGCTGAACAAGAAATTGAGAGTCTGAAAACCATCAACTTAATGTTAAATGGAAATGTCAGTTGTAGTGAACGGAAAATAGCTGGATATGAGCTTACTATCACATCCCTTCAACAAGAAGTTGATGATCTTTATAAGTCCCTATCTGAAGCTGACAATGAAACAAAACTAAAACAGGAAGTTGAAAAACTCAAGAGTCTGAATGATGCCTTGCATCAACAAGTCATTTCCTGTGAAACAGATTTGTCCAAATATGAAGCTAAAATTGCTGATTTGAATTCTGAGATTAAAGATTTGAAAAATTCTCTATCAAAATTTGTCAAGGGAAAGGACAATCTGAATAAGCTTCTGAGAAAGACTAATAACTCTCAGAGAGAAGGGCTGGGTTACAGTTCAACAAAACAAAGGAGTCAATAGCAATAAAACTTCAACTGTGTTTGTAAAAGCTTCTGATCAAAACACAACTGCTGGTCCTTCTGTTTTTCAATTCACTGCACAAAAGTCCACTGTGAAACCCAAAACTGTGGAACAAACTCCAAACAGAAAAAGGGTGAAAATTCACAGAAAAAGGAAAAAGACACTCCTGTTGTTGTAAAGAAGACTGCACACAATTCACATGATCTCTCACACACTCACATTAAAAAGGGTTCATGTTATTATTGTGGGAAAGGAGGTCACATAATGGAGGATTGTGGATTGATGCTAAAGGATGAGCATGCTAGTGGAACTTTACATTCTAGAAACTCTTTTGATAGAAACCATGTTGCTAGGAAGCCTGATGCCTCATGTTATTATTGTGGGAAGCATGGTCATCTCATGAGTGAATGTTTTATCATGAAAGAAGACAATAAACAGCATGCCAAGTCCCCCATTCATGTTCATGGTCCATATGGATCTAAACACAATTCTAGTCAGTACATTGTGTGTTTCAGCTGCAATAAGCCTGGGCACAAGGCTGATGAGTGCTGGTTTAGATCCACTTGGGGTAAAAATGGTTTTCATAGAAGAAATTCTTTTGCATGCTCCCACTATGGGAAAAATGGGCACACACTCAAGGACTGTTGGTATGTTCAAAAGAACTATGTTAAACCCCATTTTGTCAAATTCCCTGCAAAACATTTTGTGAAAATTTCATGCTATAACTGTGGGAAGCCAGGCCATAAATCTGCTGAATGTTGGATGGTTAAGAACGAGCATCAAACTGCTCATGCATATAACAGAAAATCTTATCAACATGTTTATAAACATCACCATGCTGTTAATATGCATCATAAGAATCAAACACCAGCCATTTCATGTAGATACTGTGGAAAATTTGGACATTCTATGGATGACTGTTCACTGATGAAATTTGATGATAATGTTGCTATGAAAATGTTTAGAAAACCTGTCAGGGCTAACGCAGGACCCAAAGCTGCTTGGGTCCCTGCAGGATCAAGATGATCAAATACTTTGCAGGTGTGCCTTGGAGGGAGAAATAAAAGGGGTTAACCAAGGCACTCAAAAAGAAAATCCCAGGACTCAATTCAGGTCAGTTCTGAAATCTATTTCAATTTCATTATCTGAAATTGTTGTTTTGCTTGGTTGATTTTTGATGCTCTTCTCATGCTGTTGTTTGCACTAAATAAATGAGATTGCTTTGCACTGCATATGTCATTTGCATGACCATCATGGTATATGAAATGGAACAGTGCTGGAGGGCAGATGGAGTATGTCTGGATGCTACTGCCATGTGTGAGGTGGTCCTTGGACCAAGTCCTTCGCTCAGTACCATGGGTCAAGTCTTATAGAGCAGTGTATTGCATATCATGTTGATCTGTTGGTGCTAAACTGAAGTTTTCTGAAATATGAATTGACCAATCATGCTTATAGTAATTCTCTTCTGTCTAATTTGCATGAATCATATCTGAATGCTAAATTTGATATCATGTGATGTGATTTCAATACATTTCATGCATATAGTCAGGGGGAGTCCAACTGTTTTTGATCAATGCATATCATAATAATCTGTCTGTGCTAAATTGAATTATCTTGAAAAGTTGATTGCTCCAGCATGATGCTCTCTGAATAAAGAATGCTCTGACGTTTGAATAATCATCTTGCATAAATTGCATCAATTCAGGAGGAGCTTGTTGAGTCTTATGTGAGTCACTGCATATAGACAAGGGGGAGCATTATTATATTGTTGTCACTATTTGAAATTCACACTCTACACTCTTTCAAATCATCAATTGACTATTTTGAGTTCATACCTTCTTGAATCTAAAAATTTGGCTGCTAATCCTCAATCTGTTGAAGAAGGAGTGTCTCATTTTGTCTGACTAAAATGACTTTAAACCTGTATTGAGTGATTGACTCTGCTAGTGGCTTTAAACCTTATTCTCTATTGCTGATTGACTCTTCCACCAGCGTGTACTCTTCCTTCATATACCTCTTAGCTGGTGTGACTATTTTGGCTCCATTATTGAGTTGTTGGTCAGCTAAATTTATTGTTCTGATCTGAGGAACTTAAGCTGCATGTCATGCAATTCAGTCTGAGATTTTGGTAGAAACTCCTATCATATGGGTTTAAGAATTATAACTAAATCAGACTGATATAAGATTAATGTATTCTCAGCTTTGTAATTAAATGAATTGAAAATATCTATTGATAAGGTTTAATAAACTTTAACCTCTTGTGTCATGTAATCCTTAAAGTCTCTCATCTGATATCTGAAAATTTGAAATCTAGGCTACTTTGGTAGAGATACATAGAGTGAGTGTTGTGGTTAAACATTAACTTGAAAAAGTTGACTAAATGAAAAATTGTGAAATCAGAGCAATGACTCGGTCACTGAGAAACTGAGTGTTTTTATCAATGAAATAAAGTAATTCATGTCATGAGGTGCCACAGTTATCTCTGATAAAAATTTAGTGAATCAAAACCTGACAGAGCAATAGCTTATTGGTGTTGAGTAGCTGGGGAGTCTGGCCTCTGATAAAGGTGTCTTCTCATGTAATAAGACACTCATATTGCTAACTCTGCTCTCAAAGTGGGAAGCAATGCCAGTTATCACACTGAGTAACTGGGTCGCTTCAACTAAGACTTGTTGTGCCTCATGTAAAAAGGTGTTGATCAACTTAAATTGCTCAGGAAAAATATAATGTGCTTCAAATAAAATTATCTTGAAAAATCTATCAACTCATGTTCTTGAAAAAGTGTTTAACTTCAGTACTAACCTGTGTATTTTTCAAAGGTGCAATTGAGATCATATGTGTAAGATAAAAGATGATTGTTTTTGAGTGTTTTCTGACTATTTGGTTCATTTTTATTAAAACTTGGATTCAGATATGAGTATTGAGTTTAATTTGGCAAAGTTGGTATACATCAAAATTAAATCAGATTGATTAAGTTGCCACTTCATAACTCTTTATGATAGAAGAGTCTACATCTTTTAAGACTTATTGAAGTGATGTATGCATTCAAATCTCTCATGATCAGATTCATGCATGATCAATAAAAACTATATAGTCAACTCCTCTCTTATCAGTTGACAAATTCCTTCTGCATTTTTCTGACCATACAAATGTGAGGTGCCACTCCCATTATTACCTTGTTCACTTGAAGCCCTCTGAACTTCAGAATCCTTATGGTGGTGGATTTCAGATTGATTCCTGAGACGTATTTCTCTCCACACTGTTGGAATCTTCCATCTTGTTCTGCAATAAGTTCTGATTCTGTGATATTTTCACCAGAATTCAGATTCTTTGTAATGGCTGATTTCAGATTGATTTATTGGATAACCAGAGTCCATTCCTGTGCTTCAGGGGGAGTTATGGTTTATTCACATCTAAGGGGAGAGTAGTCAATCATGCATGTTGATAGGGGGAGAGCTGTTTCTTTGTCATAAGGGAGATCTTCATTTTTAAGAACCATGACTCATTCTCTGCATTTATGTGCTGTCTTTGTGTGCTGCATTTATGTGCTGCATTTGACTATCAAACCATTTCCCTTCTTTTTGATTATGTCAAAGGGGGAGAATAGTTTGATGAGTCAGTGTGACTCATTATGTTGCCATCATCAAAAAGGGAGAGATTGTTGTGCCCCTTGTGCTTTGTTGATGATGTGGTGTTTTAATGATAGCAACATGAATGAGTCACCACATTATCTTGAATATGTCTGATCTATTCTGTGGGAGATTGCATGAGTGTGCCATGTCTGAATTGTGAAGAATGCATGTGTATGCTTGAGTCATGCTGTGATAAATTGGTTTGTGCTTGATTTCTATTATGTGCATTGCTTCTCTGCTGATATGTTCATGTTGTAGTTCATCAAGTCTATACATCCGTCTCACTGTTCACATGCATCAAGTATGTACAGCGTCCGTCTCAGCCAGTGTCTCTTGCTGCGTCTTAAGGCTCCAAGTCTATACATTGCGAAGCCATTCGACAAGTCTGTAAATTGGCTTCTATTCCTCAAGTCTATACATTGGGGTTGGCTCTGCAAGTCTGTACACTAGTCGAGCATTCAAGTCTGAACATTCACAAAGTCTATACATCAGTCAGCATTGCATCTTGTTCACGAAGTCTATACACTGCTGGATGTTCATGTCTGCACATTGGTGCTTTTCCCTATGTTCTGGCCAAGTCTATACAGCCTCATCTTTACCTTCGTTCCAAGCCAAAGTCTACATATTCGTTTCCTTGGGCAAAGTCTATACATCGTGGCCTTGAACTCTCAGTATGTACACTCTTTATTTCAAAGTCTGTACATTGTTGCCTTGAAGCCGTTCCAAGTCTATACATCCAGTTGAACGCAAAGTCTACACATCGCCTCACATCATATGAAGGCTATACGTTGGAAGTGTCTTTCTTGCCTTTTGACCACACTTCGTGTCGGTTTCTATTTTCGTCTTCGAGTTATTTTCAGCCCGTGTCGTCCTCGTCTTCGAGTCGTTCGTAAGTTCGAGCAACTTTGTATTCGAGTCATTTTTTAATGTCTTCGTGTTGTTTCTGTGTTTGTGTCTTCGTGTTGTTGTTTTTATGTCTTCGTGTTATTTTTGTGTTTGTGTCTTCATGTCATTTCTGTATTTGTGTCTTCGTGTTGTTTTTATGTCTTCGTGTTGCTTCTTTCTATCTTCGTCCAGGTTTCCTCTGATCGCGTGTTTTACTTCCGTTTTACTCCGTGTTATTTCCTTCTCACCTCGTGCTGTTCTCATCTGACTTCGTGTCGTTCTCTTTGTAGTGTTAGCCTTGTTACTGTATGTACCTCGTGTCGTTTTCTCTTTATCTCGTGCTGTAGTCATCTTATGTACCTCGTGTCGTTCTCAGTATAGTGCACCTTTTGTTGTTCCTACACACCTCGTGCAGCTTTAGCTTGAGTGTCAACCGACTTATTTCCGGTATATATATATATATATATATATATATATATATATATATATATATATATATAGAACCCTGAGTATTAATGGTTTTAATCTCTTTGCAGGAGAAGAAAAAAAGAAGAAGAAGAAGGATTCTGGTTTCAGGATCAAATCCGAACCAGTTTGCTCTATTGTACTATTCGTGGAGCCTATGCAGAGTGGGCACGTGATACGAGGCTGGCATCTGGCACGTGATCTGAGATGCAGAGGAGCCTCCACGTAGACTGAAGCATTTGGGCGGGAATCATGGAGAGCACACGCCGCCCTAATCTGCTGCTGCTATATATATGTGTCTTCTTCCTCTGAAGAAGGTGTGCGAGGGCAGAGAGTGACTGAAGTCGAAGCAGCCAGAGCTAAGAGAAGATGTACAGAAGAGAAAGAAGAGATAGAGAATGTTGAGAGCTAGATCGAGAGAGCAGAAGAAGAAAAAGAAAGAGAGACAGTGAGATAGAGAGAGTGAGAAGAAGGAGAAGGCAGAAGCAGTGAGAAGAAGAAGAAGTAAGAAAGAAGAAGAAGAAGAAAAGAGAGTTCGTTCTGGGAGAAAGAGAGAAGCAGTAGAAGAAGTTCCTGCTGGACCATGGATCAAATCCAGGCCAGCCAGCTCCTGCGAGAGCCACATTTGTTTTTATCTTTTCAGCTTTCTGTTGCTGGGTTTTATTTTTCCTTTGAACTATTCACTTGCTGTATTTCCGATTCTCTATAGAGAGGTCGGGGTCCCTCCTGTTGGTTCAGGAGAAGGGAGATTGCTATCTCCGGTTGCAAGTAGCTGGGTGCTACTTGTGGGTTCCCTCTGGTTAGAGGAAGGGAGGCTCGTCCTCCGGTTCTGGGCTTGTAGGTTTCAAGTCCAGGGGTCCCTCCGGTTGGGAGGAAGAGAGGTCCGAGACCTCTAGTTTGCAAGTGACTTGGTGTCACTTGTGTTTCCCTCTGGGGTTCAGAGGAAGAGAGACTTGGGTCTCTAGGTTCCCCTCCGGTTTGGAGGAAGGGAGGTTTGGTCCTCCGGTTCTGGGCTTGTGGGTAGCAAGTCCAGGGGTTCCCTCCGGGTCTGGAGGAAGAGAGACCGTGTGTCTCTGGTTTCCAAGTGACTGGATGTCACTTGGGGTGTCCCTCCGGTTGGGAGGTAGAGGGGAGGTTGTTCCCCTGGTCAAGCTGTTTGGCAGCAGTTGTTGCAGACTGAGTCTGCTGTGCTAGTGTTACTAGTGGAAGCCTCACTCCGGTTGGGAGTGAGGGGTGGACGTAGGTCTTTGGACCAAACCACCTAAAAATCTCTTGATCAGTGGTTTATTTGTGTGTTTGCTTCCGCTAGATGATTGATTAGGAGCGCTACAAGTGCTTCTCTTCATTTGTTCAATTGAATTAGTTTCTATTCTGGTATTGTGTTTAGCTTCCGAGGTTTTAATTGGGTGATATTGCTAACAGGATACATTCACCCCCCTCTGTATCCAGGGCTTGCACCCTAACACGAGGGCCATGAATGTTCATCCGATGACGAACTCCTTCGAAGGCCGTGCTATGGAGAAGCAAGCTTCGAAGGATCTTGGATGAGGAGGAGGAGGAGGAGAGATGAAGTAGGAACTAGGGATTAAAGCAGAGGATACTAAGATTGTAAAAGGTCCTTTTCCCTTTTTATTCATCCACATAACCGGGGAAGATTTTAAAACGGAAGGGATTCATCTCTTGATAAAGAAGAAATACATCGCGAGGGGGGAGAGAATACATTGACGAGGGAGGGGGGGAGAGCACATGCTCTTCCCCCTCCGACTCACTTCTCTTCTCTCACGCTCACCCTCTTCTTCTTCTTCACCTTGCTGGCACCGGGGGACCAAACTCCTTCTCTCTTCTTCTCTTCACTACACACAGCCGAGAGCCTTCCCTTTTTCTTCTTTTTTTTGATGGCCACCCCTCTCTCCTTATATATATCCTGGAAGAGGTTCTCTCTGTTCGAAGAAGAGCATGCCCCGCCGCTTGCCCACGCCGCGACCGTGTTGCTGTCGAGCTCCTTCGCGTGCCACATTACTTTCGCCACTTGCAGGAGAATGGGCGGCCGGCCGATGGAATGAGCACAAGGCGGGACGGGGCTCGAGAACTTCCATTCACGGTATATGCTCGGTTGCCCGCCGGATCAAAGTGGGAGTTTTAACAACTTTAGACTTGTTCATCATCATGCCGTTCCCAGGAAACAAGGGACTGCATTGATGACAGGATGGCTTAACTGCGCGTCAGATAAACGCCTCAGAAAACGGCTTGTTCGCATCACCTAATCCGACGCGGGGGAATAGTAACCGCGCCGGAATAGCTTTTCTTTTGCTTTCAACATGAGCACGCCATGGTAAATATTTGAAGAAAAGACTTTTAGAAATGGGCAAATGGGCGCGCTGGTTTTGTCATCCTCAAGGGCGTGCCGGTTTAACACGGTAAAGGGGGGCATGAATCAAAGGTGAGCGCGCCGTTTAAGCAAGGGGGCACGCCGTTTTAAGGCGCGCCGCTTTAAGGCCCTTCCGCGCCGTTTTAAGCATCGAATAGATTCTATTCGAAGCCACGGCCATTTATGTGAATGTTGGCACTCCCGAAATGTTCCGGTTGCGATGCATGGCTTCCACAATTTTCCGTCCGTAGCCTCCGGGACTCGGTCCCAGAGTTTGTGTGACTTTCGATGCAAGCTGAGACTGTGCCGGAGTTCCCGGCTCTTCTTTAATTCAGCTCTCGGCACGGCCGGCCATAGAGTTGTGGCCGTATCTTCTGCCCAGGGGGCTCCCTCATCGGCTAGCGGACCGCCAAGCGAGTCTTCGTCTCAATCGGGTGAGGTATGAGGTTTATTTGGCATTTCCGTCTTCGACTCGTGCTCGAATGTGTAGACGCGAATGTCGCTGTGATCATCATCGTCATTTTTTTGGTGTCCACAGCTTCCCATTAAGGGGAGAGAATTGGATAACTCCTTTATGATCCGTAAGGACATACGCACCCCCTTCATATGCTCGGTGGATGACATACGGTCCGACCCAATTTTAACCAACTTCCCCTTGGGGTTGGAGGCCATCACCTCTCTTCTTTTAACCATCACCAGGTCACCCCTTTTGAACTCCCGTCCTTTGACCAGCTTATCAAAAGCACGGGCCATGCGGGCTTGATAGAGTTGAATACTCTGTTGCGCCCGGAGACGCTTTCCTTCAAGCTCGGTGAGCTCTTCTAGTCTTCTTTCTATGTTGGCCTGCTCGTTGCCCACCAATCCATGCTGGATGGCGACCCGTAACGAGGGGACCTCCAGCTCAATTGGCACCACAGCCTCCGACCCATACACGAGGGAGTAGGGTGAGCAGCCGGTAGGGGTCTTGTAGACCGTACGGTAAGCCCACAATGCCTCATACATTCTTTCTTCCCAATCTCTTATGTTAGTCTTGACAATTTTCGCCAGCAGAGTGCACAGCGTCTTGTTAAAGGCCTCTGCAAGTCCGTTGGCCTGAGGGTAGTAGGCAGATGATGTTCTCCAATCAATCTTGTATTTGTCAGCTAGCCGATAAACCTTCTGATTTCTGAAGTGGCTACCGTTGTCGGAGATTATTCGGCTGGGAATCCCGAACCGAAATATTACATTCTGTCGGATGAATCTCGCAACTAGTTCTCCCGTGGCTTCCTTTAGTTCTACTGCCTCAGCCCATCTGGAGAAGTAATCTGTAGCTGCTAAGATGTATTTGCACCCTGATGAAGATGCTGGTAGTGGCCCCACCACGTCCGTACCCTAGTGGGCAAACAGCCAGCTCGGTAAGGTAGGATGTAGAGGCACTGGAGGTCTTCTTGACACATTGGCGTGCTCTTGAAATTTCTGACAAGCCATGGCGAACTTGCAGCAATCATCAAATATAGTGGGCCAATAATAACCCAATTTCTTTATTTCGATCTTCATTTTCGGACCGGCCTGGTGCGCCCCGGCTGACCCGACATGGATTTCTTGCATTACCTGCCTGGCTTCCTCTGGAGATAAGCATCGAAGTAATACCTTCTTTCGGGCATCTACCATTATTCGGAACAATGTTCCATTCCGCATCTCATAAGAATCTTTGACTCTCAGGAGTCTCATTCTCTGTTCTTTCACCTTCGGAAGCTGTTGGTGTTGGAACCAATGCAGGAGGTATTCCCGCCAGTCGGGCTGTTGGACTACTTCAGCAACTGCTACTTCATCGGCTTGTTCATCGGCTAAAGCTTCTGTCATACTGGGGACCTACAGCCGGTTGATGACTGTTATATTCAGGCTCGTATCAAGCGGGACCGCCAAGGAACTTGCCAGCTTTGCGAGGGTGTCGGCTTGAGCATTCTGTCCCCGGTTGACGTGCTTGATGCTGACAAAGTAGAACCTTGCCATTAGGCGCAGGGCCAGATGGTAGTAAGGGACGAGCTCCTACTTTCGTACCTCAAACTTCCCTTCCAATTGTTTTATAACCAGCATGGAGTCCCCAAATGCCTCTAGCATTTGAATCCCCATGGATAGAGCAATCTGTAGCCCGATTATGAGGGCTTCATATTCTGCCTCATTATTTGTGCAAGGCTTGTTTATTGAGCAGGATGTGTGTATGACTTCCCCTTCAGGAGACTTCAAGACTATGCCTGCTCCTGCGCGGAGTCTGGCCAATCCCGTCGCTGTGGTGTCAATTCTGGAGGCACCATCAAAATATAGCTGCCATAGGAGGGCCGCACCTGTCCGACCTCTAAAGTTTCATCTTCAGGAAGCTCTGGTTCCAGAGGGCAGTCTTCGGGTACTGGATGTTCAGCAAAGAAGTCTGCAATAGCTTGGCCCTTGACGTCCCTCTGCGGTACATAAGAGATGTCATACTCCATAAGAATCACCGCCCATTTGCCCAGGCGGCCTTTTGAGGGCCGGTTGGGACATGATGTATCTAAGCGGATCCTCCCTAGAAATCAGCTTAACTTCGTGCGACAGCATGTAGTGCCGCAGCTTCTTGACCGCGAAGACCAATGCCAGGCAAATCTTCTCGATGTAGCTGTACCTTTCCTCAGTTCTGACCATTCTTCGACTGAGATAGTAGAGGGCTTGTTCTTTTCCTTCTTCATTATTCTGGGCTAGCATTGCCCCTAGGGAATTGTGTGTGGCTGCTATGTAGAGGATCAGTAGCTGTCCTTTCACTGGCGCACCCAGCACTGGAGGGGTTTTCAGGTAATCTTTTAGTTTATCGAAGGCTATCTGGCATTCTTCGTCCGAGTAGAAGGGAACATCCTTCATCATCAGCTTGTGAAAGGGGTGGCACCGCTCCGACAAGTTGGATATAAACCGCCGGACGTATGCAAGGCGACCCTGAAGGGATCTTAGCTCAGAGAGATTCCTTGGCGAGGGTAACTCCTGAATCGCCTTGATCTTGGCGGGGTCTATTTCAATTCCCCGATACCTGACAATGAAACCCAAGAACTTTTCGCTCGAGACTTCGAACGCGCACTTCATAGGGTTCATTTTTAATTCATACTGCCTCAACCTCTGGAAGATGACTCGGAGGTCTTGCAGATGGTCTTCTTTCTTTTTGGTCTTGACTACCAGGTCATCTATGTAGCACTCGACCTTATGGTAAAGTAGCTCATCAAATATTCTAGTCATCGCCCGCTGATAAGTTGCGCCGGTGTTCTTTAATCTGAACGGCATTCTTTTGTAGTGATAAATGCCTTTGGGTGTTCGGAAGGCAGTGTGGATCCGGTCATGTTCCGCGATCCATATCTGATTGTAGCCAGATGACCCATCCATGACTGATAGGGCCTCATGACCAGTTGTTGCATCTATCATGACCTCCGTTATCGGCACTGGAAAGTCATCTTTAGGGCAGGATTTATTCAGATCCCGGAAGTCAACACATATCCGGATCTGTCCGTTCTTCTTCTTCACGGGCACGATGTTAGCCAACCACATGGTATATTGATTTTCCTCGACGAAACCCACATCAATGAGCTTGTCGACCTCTTTGCATATTTGAGTGATGAGCTCTGGCCTCATACGCCTAGGGGGCTGTTTCACCGGCTCTACCCTAGGGTTTATGGTCAGCTCATGCTGTAAGACCGAGGGGCTTACTCCTGGCATCTCTCTGTAGGTCCTGGCAAAGCAGTCCCGATATTCTTATAGCAGCTGGATGTACATCCCCTGTTCTTCGACAGATAGTTGGGCGCTGAGGAAGGTTGGCCTGGGGTCATCCTCGTCTCCCAAGTTGACTTCTATCAGTTCATTGACTATTGCCTGACCTCCGTCTTCTATCTCAGGGGGTGCAGGCTGGAGGTCAACAAAGTCTAGTATATCATCTTCGAGGTTGAGGACCTCGATCCCTTCGTCTTGCTTTATTTGAGTTCTGCCAGAAATCTCTTGTTCGGCTGATGATGGCTGCATGCACTGTTCTGCAAACAAGTTTACCTTACTAGCAACTTCAAGGGGTGAGTTGATTGCCTCACTCCCTGCTGAGGGGATTGCAGTCACTAAGGGCTGGTGATCATTCGCCATTAAGTCAGAGTAGCCTTGCAGCTCCTTGGCAAGGGGTGAAGAGATCTCGATCCCTTGAACCACCATGCCCTCAGTGAAGGCCACCATTTCTCTTCTAGCAGCATCTGTCCCTTGATCAGGCCTGGGGGAAGCTTTCCTGACTGGTTCGAGAAGTGCCGACATCATGAATAGAGGAGGGCCACTGGAGGGAGGCAGCTCTACTTCTTCAACATCTTCAGCTTCACTACTGCTAGCTGTGTCAAAGTTGGATTGAAGAGCTGCATCTTCCGGATAGACTTGTTCCCAGCACCGGCAGGGGAACACAGCCTCGGATTCCGGGCCTCTTGGCTGGGCTTGCTGAATGCACTCAACTTCTGTCAGGTGTTCATCAATAGCTGCCCGCAGTGGGTTATCCTCCATTGGGTAGAAAGTAGAGATGGTGTCCACTTCATAGCGCCCGCTATAATAGTATTCTTCGAGGGTGAAGCCCAATCCCGGGTGCTGAGAGACACGCCTCATTTCTTTGTCCAGGCTCGGAGGGTACCATAGCTTCTGGAATGCTTCTTTCCTCTTATGAGGCTGGCCAGAAGGGATGTGCTGCTTCTGGAACATCTTGGCCATTTGATTTGTCATAAATGTCAGCCCCTGTATAGGCATTGAGGGGTTTTCTATATCTTAAGGCAGATGACAATCAATGTCTTCTTGTGTAGGGTGTTCTTCAGCTGTGTAGAACAGGTTGCTAGGACCATCTATCTGTGTCACCTCCGATGCTTTGAAAGGCTCGACAGTAGCATTGTCGAGGCTGAGAATTGGCTTGGTAAGACCTTCGGGGATCCCAATGTGGTCATGCTGCTGCTCAACCTTGACTTTATTAGTTTCGGGGTAGACGGCGGGAGGCACTATCCGGCATACATCCCCGGTGACAGTGATGTGTGAAACCACCTTGGGGTTGATGTATCCATGCGGCGGCGGAGGGAACCATTCTGCTTTGGAAGTGCCCCTTGTTGTGCTAGAAGAGGTCTTGGCCGCAGGGGCCTTCTGCGACCATTCTGCATATAGAGGGGCGTCTGCCAAGTGGCATTCGAATACTTTGAATGGGTGGAGATCAGCAAATACTCTTTCCTCTCTCCCATCCGTGTTGTATTTGATGCATTGGTGAAGTGTGGAAGGTACCACCATATTCTCATGTAGCCAAGGGTGGCCAAGCAGTGCCTTGTATGAGGTGCGAGAATCAATGACATGGAATTGCACCTTTGTGACAAAGTCCGCCAGAGTGAGTGTGAACTCTGCTACTCCTAGCAACACTTCGCACTTCTGATTGAAGCCGACGATGCGCATATCTCCGACCTTTTGTAGGTGCACGTTGAAGTAGTGCCTCTCATATATCCTGTAGGGTAGAATGTTGACAGCTGCCCCGGGGTCTACCAGGATTCTGTTCAGCTCCTGGCCATTTAGATGCCCCCTCATATATAGAGGTCTGTTGTGACTGGTGGTTGGGAGCAACATGTCTTCCTGGGTGAAGGTCATGCTGGCTTCCGGCAGTGCCTCAGCTAGGCAGGCTTCATATTGGGCAGGCATCTGGAGAGCAGTAATGATCGCCTGTCGAGTCTCTTCACTGAGAGAGAGGATTTCCCAGGCAGTGAATCTCGCTGGGAGCTTCTTCAATAGCTTGACCACACGACTTCCAGCTCGGACATTGGATAGCTTCATTTCATCCGCCCACCTGGGCTTGGAAGATCCTTGGACTGCGGCCCCTGATGGACCTGCCTCATCAGACTCGGAGGCTGCACCCTTTTGCTCGGGATTACCTCCTGGCTGCTCCTCACTGGCTGCTGTCGGGCGAGTTTCTACCTCTCCTGACAATTCGGGAGATTGCTGGAGTTGTGGGCGACTGCCCCCGGTCACCGGTTCAACCTCCCAACATGGCTGCTTCCCTTTTGACATCTTTATGAACTCCAGAAATGAAGGAGCGGGAGTGCCGCCACCACTTTTGTTGTATAAGCCTGACGGAGGAGGGATTTGAACTCCCCTGACCTCCGGAGGGGGTATCTTGTAGGGTTGCTCCCCTCTGAAGATAATATTATGGTTGGCGGGCGGCTGACGCCCCCACCTTCGGCCCGACCGGGTCGCATGTGCGGCAGTTGCGGCTTCGGCTTGGCTCTCCTCAGCGGCGGGTGTGAAGCAAATATCTTCTTCATCCTCCTCACCGGGCAAATTGAACAGAGCAGAGAGGGTGTTGCAAGAAAGGATCACTCCTGTTGTAGCCTTGCCGGCCCTTCCCTTCCTTCTTTTTCTTCTTTTCTTTTCTTTGGCTGGTGCTTGCCCCCAGAACAGGCTGCCATCCCTGTTTGATGCTTTGTCAGCTTCCTCTTCCTGTTTTAGTGACAGCTGTTCCAGCTCCTGCCACGGGAGATGGTCCCGTACCAGCAATGGTTCTAGCTTGGGCGGTACGTACTGATCTAGCTCATTTATGTAGTCCTGTAGCCGCTGGGCTTCTGAAATGATCTTCTTGACTACCGGAAACGGAGTCTGCCTCCTCCGATTGTGGGTAGGTATCCGGATAACTGTTGGCGGATTGGTCCACACAGGTGTTGCTACTGCCGAAGGGGGTCGTGGTGTGACGCCACGAATATGTGCCCCCGGTGCCGGGTGAGGCAGGCCCTTTTTCTTGGCTCTTGAAGGGACTTACTGCCATCCCTCCTGTTCTTTTATTGGGGCCAGAAAGCAGGCTTCATATGTATGCCGAGTACTGGCTTCTGCGGTCTCCTCAGGCAAGGCTTGATACAGAGAGACCATGTTGACGGCTGTTCTTCTTACGGGCGCCGCATGTGGTTGTGAAGGGTCGACCTTGTACTCCCCCAATTCTATTTCTTCCTTTTTTACCATGCCTTCGATAATATCCTTGAAAACATAACAGTCTTCAATTGGATGCCCTAGCATCTGGTGGTAAGGGCAAAATCTTAGGCTGTCTCTTCTCTTCAGGTCCTCCGGCCTCCTCGGCTCAGGCAGGGTGACCTTATCATACTGGGTAACCTAGTCAAACAAGATCCTGGTCTTCTCCTTTGGGAAAGAGTAGGGCTTCTTCATTTTATCCCGGAGGGATGGGCCTTCTTCGCCATCTCCGGTCTTGGCAGGCTGAGGAGCAACTGTCTGCTTGCCTTTATCTTTTCGCTGTTCAAACGCCTTGATATCAAGGGCATTTGCTTCTTTCGGTGCCTGGCGCCGTTCTGCTGCCTTGCCCTTTTGTGCAGTAGAAATATTTGGTGTGGGGGCTGGTTTCGCTAAGAAAGCCTCCACTTCGGCCACAATATTGTTCAAACGGTCGAATGACCGGATTTCCATGACAATCATCTTCTCCAGCACCTCTCTCCTGAGGTTCTGTTTGCAGATCTGTACAGCGTCCTCCTGGTGCGGGGCCCGTTTGCATCTCATCCCGAGGTTCCTCCACCTCTTGATGTAGTCGAGAGCGGTCTTATCTGCCCTCTGCCTTGTTGAATAGAGTTCAGCCACTGTGACCTCCCTCTCTGTGACGCGGAATCTTTCTCTGAACTTCCTCTGCATGTCCGACCAGTCGCTGATCGACCCGTTCGGGAGGCTGGAGTACCATTCAAATGCGAGCCCTGTGAGTGAGGACCCGAAGAACTTCAACAAATATGACTCGTCGGTGGCTAAGTCACCCATGACGGTCATGTAGTAGGCAACATGTTCCTTCGGGGATCCCTTCCTGTTGAACTTGTCAAACTTCGGCGGCTTGTTGATCCCGGGAGGGAGCCGCTTGGCAGCATGATGCGGTGGGTATGGCACCCTATATGCATCGAATACAACATGGTCCCCTTCATCCTTTCTACCATCATCTTGCTCATGGTGGTTGGGTCGACCGGTTCTGGGTAGAAATGCGTCGGCTGCAAGTAGGGGGTGACCAGGGTGGTCACCTGTGGAGGAGGACGCAGCAGTGGAGGTGTCTGGTGCACCTGTGGCAGCACTGGTGGAGCCAGTGGCTGTGATGGATGCTGCTGAGTTGTCGCCAAGTTTGGTTCCGCCTGCAGAGGTGGGGTATAGAGTGGTGGGAAGTCATTCTTGATGATGGCTCCCCTTGATGATTCGGCCTGCACATCAGGCCGCTTGGAGGCAGAGGACTACTCTGTCCTTTCCGCCAATTGCTTCTTCAGCTGTTCTATCTCCTGGCGGTACCTCTGGAGCATCATCAGTATGGCCAGGTCCATAGCTGCTGTGCTGGGGATGGCCTCTGTCGTCTCGCCAGATGCACCCTCAGGTAGGATGTCAAGCAAGACATCTTCTTCTTCATCCGCCGTTATCAAATTTGCTGTGAGAATAATGGCCTTGTCATACTATTGGAGGCGAGGCAGGGCTTGCTTTCCTTCGGTCGCCGCCAGCTTCTCTTTTGCGGCCTCCACCCTTCGAGTGCTCGACCCCGGTCTTCCGGCTAGCCAGGCCAACTCTTGAGGCTCCTCGGGTAATTTTCCATAATGGCCATCTATTCCGGCCATATTGCATGTGAAGATCTGCATCCTGCGTTTCTGTCGACGAACCCTCCTCTTGACATTCCCCGGGAAGGTAAGCCTTTCGAACACAGAGATCCTTCTCTTTTCCCCTTGACGGGAGGTAGTTTCATCGGCTTGAACATCAGAGCCGTCTTTACATCCATTGTCATCAACCGATGACGTCATCCTCCTGTCTTCTTCTTCTCCCACTGCCATTAATGGACAGCGGTCTTCTTCAGCTGCGGCTGCCTGCAACAGCCGTTGTTGGCCCAAAGAGGGGTTGCCCAACCCCCTAAAATAGCTTATGACCATATTGGTCATTTCTTCTTGCCCTCGGCCCGGGTGCGGGGTCGGGGATAGTTGTTGACCTCTCATCGGAGCAATGTAAGCAAACTGAGCCCTCCCGGTAGTCTGCTGTAATCTTCTTCCCACAACGAGGATGTCGGCTTGTCGGGCGTAGGCCCTAAAGATTTCTCGGCGTGGCGGATCCACGATTGCCTTTTCCTTCCTTGGGATAGAGTCCCTCTTGCTACTCTCTTCTACTCTGGTGAACCTGGGGTGGTACTGCACCGGAGCTTCTTGCTGGATAGGTTGGACCTTTTCGGGGACCCAAACCTATTTGAATCTTCTTGGCTTGGGAGCCAACATTCCCTGGCCGTGGCGGCTGGCTTCTTCTTCTTCAGATCTTCTTCCAGCAAGAGCCTGGTAGGAGTTGCTGACTGGCACTGTAGGGATCACCCGGTCCGGGCTCACTCGAGCCTTACGCCCATCCAGAAAGACGCGGAGGCCACCGACCAGCATAGACTTTCCGGATGCGGAGAGACGTCCGGTCACAGTAGCATCAACCTTCCTTCGGGGGTTCCGGTGTCGGCGCCTCCCGAAGTTCTTGGTAGGGACAGGGGGTTCCCCTGAGCAATATGATGCACCATGTAGCTGGCAACTTGGAATGGACTCGCGGACGAGTTATCACAGTGTCGAGCCTCCGGGGCCTCGACCTTTTCAGCAACCTTCTCTTCGACGGTCTTCAGGGACTCCGTCTGTAACATGTCGACGAAGGCCAACCCCAAGAAGTTGGGGAAGCCTACAGCAGGTGGGAAGTATCCGAAAACCGTGGGCACCGCCAGGTACCCGTGTTCCGCGTGGTCGGCGATAATTGTGTGGCCGAAGCCAACACTAGTGAGTCCGGATGCCGTCATCGTTCGCCTGAGACAAACAGACAAACAATCAGTATTCTTGGGGGAAGCCCCCGAAGGTATCCTCTCTTGGCAAAGAGATGAAGGGAGATTGGGGTCCCACCGGGCGTGTCAGACTTGTGGGGATGGTTTTTTTTATCCTTTGTTTTGTTTGGTTTATTAGGCGTGTCAGTCGCAGGAGTGACAATTTATTACGCGCTCGACCTGACTCAGTCAGTCGATTGTGATATTCATGTCAGGACCCGGAGTCCGTCATACCATAAAGGCTATGACATTAATTACGTCTTTCCAAAGAAGGACAACCCTTGATTAGTTGCCAAGAAAGGATGCCTCGGGGGCAAAACGAGATAAGACTATTATGCTAACTTCCGCTAACGGGATGCAAGACATGCGTAGAAAACCATGCTATGCGGGGCATGATGACGGTGTTATGGCGTGAATCCAGCAGCACATCTCCTTATTTTAGACTATGCCAAAGGGGGAAAATAGGTCATCCACCCACGGAATGTCGGGATGGAAGCCAAAAGAGAGGCGGGCGTAGCCCTGGATCCAAAAAGGATTCGAGTGTGACGGGACAGTGTCCATTGCCACAGTGTTTGTAGATGTACCCTTAAGGTTCCATTGGAGGACATGCAGTGGCAGAACACCGAGGGTCAACAGGGTGACAAAAGAAACATCATACTCGGTATAATGTAGGGGTAAAACCCCCATTAATGTATCTCCATGGACCTGGATGAAGAACCATGATTCCCTCATAATGCGATGAATGTTAGCATGAAGGTTTGAAGGAGTGGGATATCGGGTTTAGACTGGATCTAGGCTCAATGAAGTTGATGAGACACCGGATGTCTGAGTGGTAGCTATTGTTGAGATGAAATAGCATGGATAGGAGCCGGCGCGAAGGCCGAACGACGCGGTGGGGTCTCGGCGCGATGGTGGGCTCACGGGCTATCGGCGTGATGAGCGACCGGTGCGGCTGGCATGGAGGGGGGGTCGACGCGACAAGCCTCCCGACGCGCCCATCACCCGGCGCGAGATTGGCGCTGAGAGGAGGCTGCGCCGGGAGTTATGTGGCGCCGGGAGTTATATGGCGCCGATGGCTATTTTTTGTTGGTTTTTTCAAGTATTGTGAGGGTTTCTATGAGTCCAAAGGGGTCCTTTGTGTTCAATAGGGGTTTCATGCGTTTGTCCATGGTAGTATTTGGGTGAGGTGGAAGGTGAGGGTAGATTCGTCCACATGAGGCCTGAGGAAACCATGTGACTGTGATGTCTATATTCCCCGATGGTGGCCAAGGTGTCATGAGATGGTATAGCTCAGTTCTCTGCCACACAATTGGGGGTTAAATTCATAATTTCAGTGGAAGCATTATACTATACGATATAGTAAAGCTCGTGGATGAATTTTGGTAGCACCTCCACTTATTTTTTGGAGTGTGCCAAAAGGGTATTATAGGTCATCCACTCATGAAATGTCGGAGTGGAAACCAAAAGAAGAGCCGGGCCTAGCCCGAGATCCAGGAGGATCTGAATCTTATGGGACTTTATCCACCTATTGTGGGATTTATTGATATCCCATGTATAGTCAATGGAGAACATACAGTGGCAGACCTCCATGACTTGATGGGGTGACAGAATGAGAGGGGGGAATTGACCCCTTTGATGTAGCTCCCATGAGGATCGAGGGAAAGGTAGTGTTTCTCCACAGGAGAACGGGGTATTATGATTAAGGATGGCATGGCTCAGAAGAGTTTCGGCACGAAGCTATCGGCATGGCCAGCTTTTGGAGCAAAAGGGCAGATGGGGGCCTCGGCGCGACAGGATAAATCTAGCCGGCGCGGGTAGCCCTCAGCGCGAGACTTGCGCCGAGAGGGACTCGCGCCAGGAGGTTGGGAAGGCTTCTGAAACGAGGGTATCAGTTGTGTTTTGAGGGGATTTTTGAGGTGAAGGCTTCAAGGGACTTTGGGCATTTCGAAGGAGGGTTTGTTCGATGATTCGATGACCAGTTCAGGTGATTATAGAGAGGATGATCCAGGGAGGAGATGGCCTTCCCTCTAGGACCTCGCTGGGAGCAGAACCACTGAGTCTATCCCTCTTCATTTCACAGACGAGAAGCCATGAGATGGACTATCTCAGGCCCTCGATGTGGACACGAGGTGATGAAAAAGAATAGCAGGGAAACCTTCAAAGATTAAACTGTAAGATCCATGTAACTTGCGGTAGCCGTTGCATATATCAAACCCCGGATGCAGGGGAAGAGAAAAAGATAATGAAAAGGGCGAAACTCAGCCCATTTTTATTGACTATTTCATTGAAACGGCATACAAGAATTCAACTCAGAAGAGAAATCGAACCAAAAAAAAATATACACCGACTCTATCCCTGAGAATAGGGCTACATTGGTATTCAATACTATTGGAGCAAAGATGCTCGAAAGCAGAGATACAAAAGAAGAAAAAAATATTCAGACAGAACAAAGGGGAAAAGAACTGTAGCCCCTCGGGGCGTCGGCAGCCAACCCCACCTTGCTTCTTGCTTTGAATCGTTGTAACTCTTTCTTCTCCTCAGCTTCCTTAGAGGGCTCTCGAGCTCCCTTTTCTTTCAGTGGCTACTGCTCTCCGTGTTTTTTTCTCTCTTGTTTTTCTGTCTCTTCTTTCTATTCCCTTCTCCTTCCTTTGTCCCCCCTCCTTTTTTTCGAAGGCAGGGGTGTCTTTATAGAGTGATGGCCCTCAGCCTCTCGGCACGAGCTCCCCGGCGTGCCAGCAAGAAGCTTCTCGGCCCGCCTCAACTCGTGTTGGGCTTGGCCCATTTTCCATCATTCGGCGCCGGGCTCAACATAGTGGGCTCCCTTCATTGGCGTGGTGGGCTTCTCAGAGTAGACGCTCTGCCCGAGGTTGCCTAACGCCTTGTAGTCACGACCGAGCGTGAGGCCACCTGAACCCCTTTTTGTGAGCATCAGAATTATCTGAAGATCCTTTTCAGCAGGCAGATGGTTGCCTGGATTTTGTTATAGTTTTATCAGCTTGACTATCTGAATGATAGCAGTACTGGGCAGCGACCTAACCAGAGATGGCTTTAGCCGGACAAAGTGTTAGGGGTAGTGGATCTCTTCTATTCAGATTCTTAAAGCTTCCAGGGATGGTACAGGAGCCGCACCTCTGATCAGCCTTCAGAGCCCTGAGTCTGCTTTGGTCTCTCCTGGTATATTTTTAGGTGTCAACAAGTCCCCGGTTTAAATAGTGCGCTAGCCTCATGAGTCCCGTAAGCTGAGGAGTTTCATGCGGGAATTACATCCTCAACGTGGGCTCTATACATCCTCATCGTGAGATCTTTATAGCCTTGAGGAGTCGTGGGTCCCTTATCTTTTTGAACTTATGCTCATAAAGGGCTCTCAACTGCAGCGTGGATAAGCAATCGTTGCTCGACCCAAGCATGAAGAGTGCCAACCCTATCCGGGCGGTAGGCATAGCTCGGATGAGGCTCGGCCGGAGTGGGCGCAGAGCGCTAGCCTTTATCCCAGCGAGGGGGATAGGTTGGGCTTGGGTCTTCCTCCGACCGGACCGATGCTCGGGCCTTCCGAGCCTAATGGCCGCAGAGGAAGGGCTTGATCCCGAGTGACTTTATTGGGCTTTGATGCTAAGTGGGCCCTGCGGGGCTGTCACTTAGATGAGCTGGGCCTCGTTTGGTCCTGGTGGACCTAGTTCGGCCGCTCTTAGATGGACTATAGAAGTCCCCCTCTCCACTAGCCATTTCACTTTTTCTTCTATGTTCATACTTTGTTGCAATGAGTATGTTGCAGTATACAGTAGTAGCGGGTCCAAGGTCCAAATAAACACCAACCTATCATTAAATCACTACTAGATATCAGTATCGGCCTGATATGAAAAAGTACCATACATATCTTCCATTGTGAGCAAACCATATTGTAATAAAAGGGAACAAAAATAACTATATCAAAGAACAAAGATTTGCAGCTTTACCCTTTCATGTTTTTCTCATTGCTTTTTCCTCATGGTGGAGGAGGGGAGGGGCCAAAGGAGAGGGTGGGATGGAGGGATTTTTTTTTAAAATTTGTGTGTGTGTGTGTGATATTTTTTTAAATTTGGAGGGCGAGAGGATTTTTTTTTAAATGAGAGAGGGAAGGGGGTGGGGAGGGGAGGGTGGGAGGGTGATAGGAGAGGAGGGGAGAGGGATGAGGGGAATGTGTATGTGAATTAATTTTTTTGATAGATGTGGATGCCGCTATGAATGTGTATGTAAATGCGGATATGATTTTTTTTTCCAAAAGATGATGTCGATGTCAATGTGGGTGTGTGAATATGGAAGCGAACGTGGATGTGGATATGGATGTATAAGTGAATAAACATGATGTACAAATGTGAAAAATAGTCAATTTTTAGGGGAGATGAGTCAAAAAAAATTTAGAAGTTTAGTATGCCATATTCATATGATTTTTTTAATTTGTTAGTTAAATATGGCTAGACTTGATCGTTCATGGATGAATCGTAGAGTAGTTGACGGAGTGGTGTCAGAGGAGTTTAAGGATGGAGTTTATAGTTTTATTCAGTTTACATTGGGGCATCCAATAGTAGTGGGCCAGCGTGGTTACATCCGATATCATTGTTTACTTTGTAAAAATAAGAGATTTCTTTCGCTATTGGATGTGCAAGATCATTTATATAGGAAAGGGTTCACAAAACGTTTAATGAATTGGGTGTGTCATGGTGAGGATGTCTGGTCATATGAGCCCGCCAATGTTGTAGGCACAAATACATATGCAGACATGGTAATCGATGTTGATGGGCCTAACTTTAATGTACAAGGGGAACACGTGTACAACGAAGAACCACCAAACAACTGAAAGATTTTATCAGTTACTTCGGGATGCTGATGAGCCGCTATGGGATGGTTGTGAAAATCACACTCGGTTGTCTGCTGTCTCACAGTTGTTGAATTTGAAATCCAAATTTCACCTTAGTGAGAGTTATTTTGACCGTATGCTCCTCCTTATCAAGAGTATGTTGCCTCGAGATGAGAAGTTATCTGAAAAATTTTACCATGCAAAGAAGATGGTCAATGAGTTAGGGCTTGCATACCAAAAAATAGATGCATGCCCTAATCACTATATGCTATATTTACAAGATAATGTAGATAAAAGAATGTGTGATATTTGTCAACATGATAGATTTAAACCTAAGAGAGGAGACAATTCAAAGTAGAAGGATGTGCCTTACAAGTCACTACAATACTTCCCTCTCACGCCCAGATTGCAGCGGATGTATATGTCGTCAAAGATAGCTCGGCATATGATATGGCACACGGAAAGAGTACTTCGTGCAGATGATATAATCAGTCATCCCGTCGATGGTGAAGCTTGGGCTCATTTCAATCGCACCTATACTGCTTTTGCTCACGAGCCACGGAATGTTAGGCTGGGTTTATACACAGACGACTTCAACCCATTTGGAGGTTCAGTGGCGTCTTACTCATGTTGGCCAGTGTTCATGTTGTCGTACAACCTTCCGTCGGGCATGTGCATGAAGTGAGAGAACCTTTTCTTAACTTTGGTGATTCTAGGTCTAAAAAATCCAAGAAAAAATTTGGATATATATCTCAGGCCATTGATTGATGAGTTGAAAAAATTATGGAATGACGGAATTGTTACTTATGATGCGTATAGAAAATAAAATTTCACTATGAAGACTGTATTGATGTGGACATTAAGTGACTTCCCTGCATATGGAATGCTATCTGGCTAGAGAACACATGGGAGGTTAGCATGTCTTTACTGTATGGCTAATACCAAATCATTTGTCCTGAAATATGGTAAGAAATCATGCTGGTTTGATTGTCATCTACGGTTTCTACCAATTGACCATCCTTTCCGAAGGCAAAAGGACTCATTCATTAAGAACATAGTTGAAATGGATGATGTAGACTTGGAACGGATCTCTGGTCGACAAATGGTGGCACAGGTGCAAAACTTACAAGATATAGTGCAACTGTCGGGTAGTATATGACATCTTCGTTTATTTGGAGAGGAACAGAACTAGGTGAAGAAAAGTATCTTATGGGAATTGCCTTACTGGTCAGCCCTTTTAATACGGCACAACCTGGACGTCATGCATGTTGAGAAGAATGTCTTTGATAATGTGTTCAACACCATCATGAACATGAAAGCCAAAACAAAGGACAATGCCAAGGTGCGAGCAGACTTGAAGATACTTGGCAAATTACCAGAGCTGAAATTGCAGCAGGTACGGGGGAAAGTTGTGCAACCTAAAGCAGCTTACGTGTTGAAAGACACACAGATCAATGAACTGTGCCAGTGGCTGAAGCAATTAAGATTCCCTGATGGATATGTGTCTAACATAGCCCGTTGTGTGAATGTCAATGAGGGAAAAATATGTGGATTAAAAAGTCATGACTGCCATGTGTTCATGGAGAGACTTATGCCCATTGCATTACGTGACATATTGCCAAAACCTATATGGGGAGCATTTACCGAGTTGAGTCAGTTTTTTCAGATTCTATGTGCATCAGAACTCAAACTTGGGGATGTGTAAACTATCAAACAGAATGTGGTCACGACGGTATGCAAGTTGGAGAAGATATTTCCCCCCTGCATTCTTCGATTCCATTGAGCACCTGATTATCCATTTGCCATATGAGGCGAAAGTTGGAGGACCGGTACAATTTCGATGGATGTATCCATTTGAGAGGTAATCATTATGTATTTATAATTTATTTGACAGTTGTTACATATGTCTATCATTGTCATTGTATATCATTGTCATATGAATTGTTGTCATAGGTGTATGCATGACTTGAAAATGAAGGTTCGCAACAAGGCTAAAGTAGAGGGTTTGATTACCGGGTAATATATTATTGAAGAAATTTTAAACTTCTGTTCGATGTACTTTGAACCCAAAATTCAAACTCGCCGTACTCGACCTCCACGTAATGATGATGGAGAAGAGGTGGGTGCATCCAACCTGTTGTCCATATTTAAGTATCTAGGACGTGCATTCGAACGCTGTTCGAATCGCATATTAGAGGACAGAGAGTTGTTGGCCGCAGAGATATATGTTCTCCTGAACTATGTTGAGATTGAACCTTATGTTAAGTTCTCAACTCCGCAGGTGCTAAAATTTATAAGTTGCTTGACGTTCTTCCTCCCATTTACGGTGATGCTGCATTCATCATTGCAGGCAATTTGATTTAGAATTAATTACTCAATGTCCACGCCTCAATGACATGGAGGTTCAAAAAGAACGAGAGAGATCTTTTGCCATATGGCTTAAAGTTCAAGTAAGTGCCGAAGTTAAGTTCCACAAAGCTTGAGGTGTATGCCTCATTTTAAAGTAATGTGGTTTATATTCATAGGTTGAAGAAGGTTATGTTATTGATGAAAGAGTCTAGGTGATAAGTTATGGACCTTCGAAGGTCGCACATGCCTATCCAGGATGTTTTGTGAATGGTTATAGATTTCACACTAGAGATTATGGACGCAATAAGTCTATGATGAATAGCGGTGTATGCGTGAAAGGTAGTACATTCAATGAAAATGAACTTGATTACTATGGTATTCTTGAGGAGGTCATAGAATTACAGTATCTCGGACAAGACAACCATATATTTCTTTTTAAGTGTCATTGATTTTATCCTAATTCAGTTTGAAACGATGCAATATATGGGATTGTCGATGTCAAATATAGATTCAAATTGAAAACCTATGAGCCGTTCATTTTGGCCACACATGCCTAGCAAGTGTATTATTTAAGTTATTCATCATTCAAGAATAAAGATTGGTGGGCAGTCTGTAGGTAAAACCAAGCCTCGTGCCTAATTATGAGTTAGATCTGACTGAAGCTATCTCAGAGGATTCTAGTGCTGAATTTTTTCAATCAGACGATGGTGACACTACAGAGTTGGTTGCTTCTAATCTTGACGAGCCACTTTGGTTTCCTATAGAAGACGAAGTGGAAGAAGTCGATCCAACTGAGCTAAATGAAGTAATTGTTGGGCAGGAGGAGTCCTATGAGGAGGAAGAGTATGAATCTAGTGAGAATGATGAAGATGACGAAGATGAGGCTGAGTGTGATATATCTTCAGCATCTGAAGATAAAATAGATAATGATGAAATATTTTGTCAGAAATTTAACATATATGCACTTCTTATCATTATTACTTACCACATCTCCATGTAATTACTTGTGGACTAATATGCACTACTTTTATTGTTATCAATAATTAGATGGTTTGAGGAGGTCGTACTGGGAGTTCGAGGAGAGGTGGCCGTGGGAGGGGTTCTACTGGTTTGTTTATTTAAATTCTTAGACAAATGAGTAGTGATTATGCACTTTATTTTGCTCATGATATTTTATGTTTACAGGTCTGAATGCCTCCACACCGCTCCCACCACCTGCTGCTGGTATGTTTATTTAAATTCTTAGATAAATGAATAGTGATTATGCACTTTATTTTGCTCACGATATTTTATGTTTACAGGTCCGAGTGCCTCCACACCGCTCCCACCACCTACTGTTGGTATCTTTATTTAAATTCTTAGATAAATGAGTAGTGATTATGCACTTTATTTTGCTCACGGTATTTTATGTTCATAGGTCCAAGTGCCTCCACACGTTGCCACCACATGTTGTTGGTATGTTTATTTAAATTCTTAGATAAATGCATAATGATTATGCACTTTGTTTTGCTCACGATATTTTATGTTTACAGGTCCGAGTGCCTCCACACCGCTCCCACCACCTGCTGCTGGTATGTTTATTTAAATTCTTAGATAAATGAGTAGTGATTATGCACTTTATTTTTCTCATGATATTTTATGTTAACAGGTTCGAGTGCCTCTACACCGCTCTCACAATAAAAATTCTATATGTTTACTTGTTGAATAAATAGTTTTTTAATATTGGGCTAAATTCTGATTAACTACTTCTATTTTACTTGTAACAGGTACGTCGGGCACACCACCTACGATAGTTGGCTCGTCCGCCCACCCGGGCACACAATCGGCAGACGATGCTGTTAGCCATCACGAGGGTGAGCAGCTTCTGCTGCTAGAAGGATGCAAGCCATGTTGGGTCTCTGGGTAAATATGTAAACTCATGAATTATGTTCGTTATCTATTTATCAACTATATAATTGTTGGCTATCATTTTAACATCTGTAATTGCAGAGATAAAGTAGAGCCCAATGACGCTTCTCGTTTTATTACCAACACTATTATGCGACATGTGCTCGGCCCATAGAAGTCATTTTGAAAGTTTCCTTAGGATATCCGTGATCGATTGTACGACGAGTTCCTGGTATATAATTTAATCTTTTAATTTACATATTTTCCAACTCCATAATTTTAATAGACTAACTTATAAAATTTGAATTCTTGGTAGCATGGATATCAGTTTGTGAGGCTAACTGATGCCGGACGAGCTCGACGTGCATGGGAGGCCACAACAAGTGTAAATTATAAGCATCAATTATACAACTGTTGGGACCGTGCCCAGGCTGCAGCTGAGGGGAGCGAGGATTGTGGCCTTTGGAAGGCACACGACCCCGCATGGAGGAGGAGGGAGCACTGGGAGGTCCTCTGTGATAGATGGGCTGAGCCTAATTGGATAGCCAAATCCGAAAAAGCCAAAGCCGCCCGTCCATCACATCCAGACGTGCATCTCCATACTTCTGGATCCATTTCCTTCGCGACCCAGAAGGAGAGATTGGTAAGTAATAATCTAGATTTTATTATATTTTAATTCTTATATGTCCTTATTTATTCTCTATAACATGTATAATAGGAAAAGAAGATGGGTGGCACGGTCTCGTACTACGATTTATTTGCTAAAGTTCACTAGGTGAAGGGGATCGATCAGTATGTGAGCGAGAGAGCTCGCTCGGTAGTTGTAAGATTATATACATACACATTTCTTTTCTATTTCAATTTTTAAATAGGATTGATTAATATGAAATTTATAATATTTTTTATTCAATTTGTAGGAGTCATATGACAGGCATATGACTGAAAAGTACGGGGAGGAGGAGATGCAGCGACTGCAGTTAGATCCTGTGGCATGGGTAGCAGCAACCGGCCCACCGAAGAAAGGATGACTATATGGTTTTGGGCAGAGCTTGGACACCAGCCTAATTCTAGCATCTTGTGCTAGCTCAGCTTCGCCCTATCCGAGTAGCAGTTCCTTCTCTACTCTCTCCACCGGCACTTCTACGAGCCATATTAGATCCATCGTCTGAGATGAGGTAGACGACATCGAGACACGCATCGAGGCACGCATTACCCGGGCGGTTGCTACCCTGCTCTCCCATGTTGTGTGAACGGATGAACAAGAGATCTAGAGGGGGGGTGAATAAATCTACCCCAAAATAAAATGCTACAGTAGTTAATAACAGTGCAGAATTAAAATGAACTACTATGAATCAAAACACTAATAGCAGTTTGAATTATCAACAAGAGAATATACTATGAAATTGCTGTCAATCGCAGTAAACACCAAAACAATATATCAATCAACTCAGTATAGTACCTGGAGGAGGGTTGATTGGAAAATCTGCTCACGCAAAAGTCAATTTTTCAGATAGATGTAATCTATCCTTCTAACTAAACCAATTTTATATACCAATGAGTCGACGATAACAAATTAGATGAAAATGGATAGTCTACTAAGCAATTCAAAGCAATGTCAATCTTATATGAATCAGTACAGACAAATTCAGAATATATTTAGATAGACATGTTAAGAACTTGAGCGTAAGCAACAGATGAATAGGTTGAAGTTATTAGAGAATTGTAGTGGACGATCCTAAGCATTCATCTATTCGCAGTAGAAGGAATTCAATCACACGGAGGACAGATCAATTTTTAAGGTGGTTCGATCTCGAGCTCGAGATCTATGTCCACCCCTTACTCAACTGAGTAAGGATTCCATTGCCAAACAGCTTGAACATGGCTGATCCACAGCTTCGGGGATAGAATCCTTACAACGGCTGATCCACAGCTTTGGGGAATATGTCCCAGACTGTTGAGCCTCATAGCTTGCTTACCGAGGATCACACCTTGCCGTTGAGCACCACAGCTTGCTGTCCGAGGATCACACCTCTCCGCTGACTCACAGCTTGGACTGTTGATACATAGCTTACAAATAGTTTCAAAAGTAAAGAGAAAAGATTCAAAGAAATAACGATAACGGAAAAACAATGTAGCTCGCTATGGAGCAATTTGACTCTAGATCTGATCCAGGAGTCAAGACAGCAGCTCTTCCTCTCAATCTCACTTCTCACTCAGACCACTTCTTAGACTTACGACACTCTATTTTTCTTCTCACTATCTTCAACAGGCTCTTACTCTCTCGAACACTTCTCAGACTTTTCTCTCTTTAACTATAGCTCTTCCCTCTCACTTCTACTCTTCTGATCTGCTTCTATCTTCAGGTTCTTTGTCTGTCGCTTCTACTCTTTTCTCTCTCCCACTTCACTAGTTTGACTGAGAGATTTCCTCTTTTTATAGGCGTAAGCTAGATCAGGTCGTCCCCTGAGCTTTTTGAATTTTGGGCGCATGGAAGACACACTCCCGCTCAATAACTTTATCCAGAGCTCACACTTTGAGGGGCCACGTGTCAGAGGTAGAAGATGTGACGATCCACGTGGCAGGATATTAGTTCAGCTTAACACCTTGGGTCACGTGCCTTTAATCCAGTTCACTTTAAGTTCCACGTGAGATTAATGCAGACTGCCTTTTTGCCACCTAGGTGTTTGATCATGGATCTGGGTTGGTTCTTCCTCTCTGTCAAAAGTAAAATCAAAGATTTATGAGATTCATGAAGCATGTAATAATTGTTTAGCAAATGCAGTTTCATATGCTTCATGAGTTCAGGTAATTTTTCTAGGTGTATGCAGAAGATTCTTCAAGAGCATCGATGCATGAATGAGATGCATCAGCCTGTATAGCTAACACATGCAGCAAATCAGAATAAAGACATCGACCTTAGTATTATACAGGTAGACCTTTATTGTCAGATACACTGACTCTGTAATGAAGATGCATTGACCTGTCTTTATAGTGAATGCATAAGGGGCATCGACCTTGAGAGTGATAACTTACTAGCACCGACCCTTCTATAGCATGCATTGACCTATGCTATAGTCGCTAGCTCACTAGCATCGACCTGTGCTGTAGTCGCTAGCTAACTAGCATCAACCTTACTCAAACATGCATTTACCTATGCATCAGTCGCTAGCTCACTAGCATCAACCTGTGCTGCAGTCACTAGCTAACTAGCATCAACCTGTGCTACAAACCTTCTTTATATGCACTGACCTTCTGAACTAGACTGAATGTGTGCACCGACCTGACAGACAATAATGTAGAAGTGCACCATCCTTATGTTCAAAGCAGTACAAGGATGCATCGACCTATCAGTACTGGAGTAAATGTATGCACTGACCTGATAGACTATAAAGTGAATGTGCACCAACCTTAAAGACTTATATGCAAATGTTCATCAACCTTTCAATGCAACAATATGCAAATGTGCACCGACCTTTCAATGCAACATGTTAATATGCATCGACCTTGTTATGAACAAAAAACTTATTCTGACTAAAGAGAAGACTTTAAAATAACATTGTAGCCAGAGTCAAAATAAGATCAACCACACTGTTGCCAGCATCAAAACTGAACATCAAATCCATAGGAGACACAACATTGTCCCCCTTTTTGATGATGGAAACATGACTATATTTTGATGGCTACACAAATGACAATGAGTCAGAATATGCAAAGATCACAGTCAAGTGCAATAGTCAATAGTAAATAGACATGCATAGACACAGACAATCAAACAAGGTAATCTTTCCCCCTTTGCCAGACTCATTCTCGCCATCAATCTCCCCCTTTGACAATCTCCCCTTTTGACAGTCAGCCTAACCATCAAAAACTCTCCCCTTTTGCCATCAGCAAACAAGGAATGCATAGGGACAATAGGATTTTATCATTGATGTGACAAAAAGGTATAACAATATCAAGGTTGTGAAAAAGTAGGAGAGATCTGATTGACAAACTGAATTATCTTTCATTAATCAAGCATGTATAGCTCAAATTCTTCAGATATAAGATTCTAGAAATTGCATTCTTGATAGTATTCTGGTTTAAAAAAAATGAAGGTTAAAGTTTTAGCAATTGTGCTCTCTGAAAAAGTTTGCATTAACCCTTAATAGCAATGAACCAGAACTATCTGAAACATGAAGGATTTAGTCTTACTTTATCATACTTATTTAAAAATCAGTGAATTTCTTTAGGAGTGACTAGCATATGTATTGAAGTTAAACAATTTGACGTTTCTGATTCGTCACTTTAGGGTTATAGCAAAAAAATTGAATTTTACTTTTTGTCTGCTAAATTTAGAATAGTTAGGTATCATCCATGCCTTTTGACATAATGGTACACGTTGATTAGACGCCAGTACCCCTAGTTACTTAGCAAAATTTACCATTATGTTTGATGTATCAAAATAGTAGAAGTAGTTTGCACCTTTTTACGTAAGGGTACATGTTGATTAGACGCCAGTACCCCTAGTTATTTAGTGAAGCTAACCATACTTTTTGACTTTTGAATAGAGATAACTTGAAGCACTTCATGACATGAGTTTTTCTCCATTACTTTGATGAAGTACCCAATTTCTCGGTGCATTCAATCATTGCTTTTCTTACAATTATTTTGACTCATTCTTTTGACATTGCTGCCCTTTGGTTTAGAAAGACTTGTTTAAAAACAATACACACTCCAAGTTTCTCAACCAAGAAGTCATTAATTCAAGAACTTTCAGACTTTGGAAGACTATACCAAACATGACATGAGAGAGATGGTTGAGAGCTATTAAATGTGATCAACATCCTAGTTCATTGAGTTCAGTCTTTAGACTCTAAAAATTATTTAGCTTAAACCATCAGTTCATTCATAGAGCATTACAGATTCTGATAAGAGAAGATTTTTTATTTTAGTAGCTTAGAGTAAAGAACTGATTATTAGTTTGTCATTATTTCAGAGTCATAGAAAGTATAGATACATTTTCAAGATATTGATATCAAGAGATGGAAATCAATGAGTATGCCAGGAGAACTTGATACCAAGCAATGAGCTACTAAGATTTCTGAAATGATGTGAACATCTGAGATTTCAAGATGAGGAAATCTGTTGATTAGAAAGATAGAGTTAAGGTTGCAGTAGGGTGATGACTTTGGTGTATGTAACAACCAGGACATGATCTAACTACAAATTATTCTGAACTCCCCCTGACAACATGCACAAGAAAAGAATATGAACACTTACTCCCTTTGTTTATATGCATTGTTATTAGACACAACATTTTGACCTATAAAATGCAGGACTTAGACAAAATCTTGACTCAGGGTACTTGGCGGAGGACAAGCCTCTACACATAGTGTGGGTTTCCAGACAGAAGATATCTGCCCTTCTCCCATCAAACCATTTGATATACCATTAATATCAAGATAGACACAGTGCAAGACATTTTCTGCAATGACAACCACTGAAATCATGTGATAGAATGAATCATAGACATACAAAACATCATAGAGAAAACATTTATTCTTAACAACAATGAAATTAAGTAATCAATCATCATGCTGAAGTTTAGATAAACCTAGTTCTCTCCTTAAGAATTTAAATCTTTCATTCCCAAGAGGTTTAGTAAATATATCAGCAATTTTTTTTCTGATTCTATAAATTTATGCTCAATTTCATTCTTTGTTACTTCATCTCTCAAGAAGTGGTGTTTTATTTCAATATGCTTAGTCTTGGAATGATGAACAAGATTTTTAGTCAAGGAAATAGCACTTGTGTTATCACACAAAATATGAATGCATCCTAATTTTATGTGATAGTCAACAAGCTGGTGTTTTATCTAGAGCACTTGGGCTGCACAATTCCCTGTTGCAACATATTCAGTCTCAGTAGTGGAGAGAGCAACAGTGTGTTACTTCTTAGAAGCCCAAGAAACTAGGCAACCACCAAAGTATTGACAATACCCACTAGTGCTCTTTCTATCTATCCTACGCCCTGCATAGTCTGCATCAGTGTAAGCTACAAGTTCAAGCTCACATCTAGCAGGATACCATAGTCCTAAGTCAGGGGTGCCTGATAGATATCTAAAAATCTTTTTCACTGAACTCATGTGAGACTCCTTAGGACTAGCCTGAAATCTAGCACATAAACATACTGAAAACTATATATCTGGACGAGATACAGTAAGATACAAAAGAGATCCGATCATACCTCTATATAGTTTGATATCAACCAATTTACCTTTTGGGTCAGCATCAAGACTAGTTGATGTGCTCGTAGGTGCAGTGATCTCTTTGAGGTTTTTCAGCTTGTATTTCTTCAGCAGATCTCTGATGTATTTGGACTGGGTGATGAAGCTTCCCTCTGAAGTTTGATTAACCTGCAATCCAAGGAAAAACTTCAGTTCTCCCATTAAGCTCATTTCAAATTCATTAGTCATTAACTTAAAAAATTCCTCACACATAGAAGATTTTGTTGAGTCTTGTTGAATCTTTACATGTTTTGATGATGACAACACTATAAGTCTTAGTAGTATTCAGAAATATGTCTTCACTTCAGGTATACAAGGACTGTCTTCGTGTTGGTTGACACTTCGTCATGTTTGTATTTCCAACACGCCGTGTCGTCTTCTCTTACTTCATGTTGTTTATAATTTTCTGTCCTTCACTTCACTTCGTTGTTCGTATCGTTCCCTTTGTTCTTTAGTTGTTCATCTCGTGTCGTTTCTTTTCTGCTCCCACTGCTTCATCACGTGTCATGATAGCCGTGGCATCTGTCTGTCTTCGTGTTGTTTTCAGTATGTGTCAATTTCGTCTTCGTGTCGTTTTTACCTCGTGTCGTGTTACCCCGTGTCAATTACTGTTTCGACTTCATGTCGTTATCAGTCCGCATCTTCCTTATGTTGAAATCACACCTCGTGTTGATTTCTGTTCTCAACTTCGTGTCGTTTTCCTTCTTGTCTTTTTTTGACTTCGTGTCAAATCACTGTCTGTCTTCGTGTTGTTTTCAACCCGTGTCGATTACTGTTTTTACTTCGTGTTGTTTTCAACCCGTGTCGATTACTGTTTCGACTTCGTGTTAGTTTCACTACGTGTCGTGTTTTCCACACCACGTGTCGTTGTCGCTTTAGTAACCTCACCTCGTGTCGGTTACTGTTGTCTCCATGACTTCGTGTCGTTGTTGTTCCACTGCGTGCAGAACAGTGCAGCACCTCGTGTTGCTTTCTGTATACCACCTCGTATCATTTCCCAGTGAATCTCGTGTCATCTCTTACGTCTACTCGTTCAACCCCGTGTCAACTTCTGTGTTCGTCTTCATGTTGATCTTTATCATTAGACCTCGTGTCCTTCTCACTTTGACCACACTTTGTGGTGCTTTACGTAGACCTCGTGTCGTGCCTGTTTGCAACCACTTCGTGTTGGTTTCTGTTTTATATATCTCGTGTCGTTCTTCTTTTTACCTTGTGTTGTTTTATAACCTCACTTCGTGTCGTTCTCTTTGTTGTGTCAGTTCTGTCACAGTGTATCTCGTGTCATTCTTTCCTTACTTTGTGCTGTATTCACCTTGTGTATCTCGTGTCGTTCTCAGTGCATCTAGTATTGCTACTACATACTTCGTGCAGATCTAGTTATTGTGGCCCTGAGTTTTAATGGCTTTTCATCTCTTTGCAGGTCCGAGGAAGAAATATTCCCCAGTGACAGGCAGCACGTGATCCGAGGCTGGAATGAAGCCTGCTGAGAGACTGCCACGTGGTCCGAATTCTTAGGGCTGGAAATGTGGAGGTCACACGTCGTGGCTGATACTGCTGCTGCTGCTGCTGCTGCTATATATATGAGCCTTCTTCCACTGAAGAAGATTGATCGGGTTGGCAAAAAGAAAAGCTCATACAGAGAGCCACGATCCAGATAGAAAAAGAAAAGGAGGAATAGAAGAGCAGAAGGAGAAGAAGAAAGAGTGAAGAAAGAAGAAAGAGTAAAAAAGGAGAAGTGCAGCAGAGAGAGTGAGAGATTAGGAGAGTAGAAGAAAGAGAGAGAAAAGAGCAGAGATTGAGAGAGTGAAAGAGAAGAAGAAGAAGAAGAAGAGATGAGAAGAGGAAGAAAAGCTTACTTGAAGATCCGTCTACTGGACCGTGGATCAAATCCAGGCCAGTCAGCTCCGTTGAGAGCCACATTATGTGTTTCGTTTTTCAGCTTTCTGTTTTGCTGAAGTTATTTTTCATTTATTGTTCTTTCCTTTGTTTTCTGGTTTGCTGTGGTTTCCGATACTCTTTAGAGTGGTCGGGGTTCCTCCTGTTAGTTCAGGAGAAGGGAGATTGACATCTCCAGTTGCAAGTAGCTGGGTGCTACTCTACTTGTGGTTTCCCTCCGGTTTGGAGGAAGGGAGATCTGATCTCCAGTTGCAAGTAGTTGGGAGCTACTTGTGGGTTCCCTCCAGTTTGGAGGAAGGGAGAATTGTCTCCGGTTCTGGGCTTGTGGATTCAAGTCCAGGGGTTCCCTCCAGGTCTGGAGGAAGAGAGACCGTGTGTCTCTGGTTTGCTAGTGACTGGTGTCACTAGTGGTTCCCTCCGGTTGGGAGGAAGAGGGGAGGCTGTTCCCCTGGTCAAGCTGTGTGGCAGCAATTGTTTGCAGACTGAGTCTGCTTGGTTCTAGCGTGTGCTAGTGAAGCCTCACTCCGGTTGGGAGTGAGGGGTGGATGTAGGTCTGAAGGACCGAACCACCTAAAAAATCTTTTGAGCAGTGGCTTGATTGTTTGGTTTGCTTCCGCTAAATGCTTGAATAGGTGCGCTCAATGGGTTTGTATTTGAGTAGAATAGAATTGGCTCTATTCTGTTTCTTTAGCATCCGTTTTTTTAAATTTGGCCATTATTCGTAGAAGGATTCATTCACCCCCCCCTCTGTATCCGGGCCAAGCACCCTAACAGTTGGTATCAGAGCGGGTGTCTGCTTACAAGGTCCAGCGACCTGCAGATCGATCTTGCAATCTTAGGTGCTTATTTCTTTTTAGTGCTTCAATATTCTTGTGCGTTAATCTGTGTGTTCTCATGGCCCATCCACCGATCTTCAGTGGTACGCATTTTGATGCATGGTTCGCTGTTTTGAAGAGTTATGTTAAATCTGTGAATCCAGACCTGTGGAAAGTAATTTCACATGGTCCTCATGAACTACCTAAGAAAAAGTCCAAATGGACTGACAGTCACAAATCCATGCATGAAGAAAATCAGATAGCAATAAATTTAATGAAGGCAGCTACTGATAGAGCCTTTCATTCATGTTCTTTGAATCCAGTTCTGCTAAAGATATTTTGGATGCACTGAAGCGAACTCAGGAGATAGATGTGGACAGATGCATGATGGCCAACAGAAGAAATCAAAGTGCCAGCGATCAAGGCAGCAATCAAACTGAAGAAGACGATGATGATGAGGTAAATCTCTTCGAGAACTTCTCTCTAGAAGATTGGGAGAATGCATATGCTGAATTATTTGAATCTCATGAACTGTTAAGAAAACAGTATAAAAAGTTGAAAAAGAGTATTCGGGTAGATAGTTCTAGCTCTCCATGTAAAAATTGTTCAAGTACGAAGAAATCTCATGATGCATGTCTGTCTGATAATCATATGTATAAAAACCAGAATGCAGAACTGAAGAAGGAACTTGAATGTGTTCACTCTGAGCTGAACAATTTAAAATCTGAAGATGACTTCCTCAGAAAGCTCTCTAAGAAAATGATGAACAACTAAAGAAACTTAAACGAGAGAATGAGTTGCTGTTTGAAAAATTTAACGCCATAAAATCTGTAAACATAGAATTACAGAAAGATTTTGAAAAACAACAAAAGGAATTGAGGGAGTTTGAAGCTAGGAGAGAAAGCATGGTTAACTCAGAAGATCAGCTTCTAATAAATGAGCTAGTTCAAAATGATAAGCTTAAAGAAGAAGTTGAAAAATTAAAACTGTTAAACAGTGCCATGTCTGAAAGACTTCTCACATTGGAAAAAGGAAAAGCTATCTGTACAAACGAGACTGAAGAGGTAGATGAGCTAAGAAAGGAAATTGAAGAATACAAAACAGCTAACAAGGTTTTGAATGAAGCTGTCAATTGTAGTGAACAAGAGATCACTAGTTATGAAATACACATTGCATCTCTTGAAAATGAAATTCAGGATTTGAAAGCTTCCTTGTCTAAATTTGTTGATGGGCAGAAAAACCTAGACAAGCTGCTAGGTGTAAAAGTCAATGTCAAAAAGGAAGGGTTGGGCTACAATAATCTCAATAAGAAGGCCTTGCAGAACAAAGTAATGACATCCTTTGTAAATACTTCAAATGTAGCCACTACATCAAAAGACAAACAGCCCATTGTTCAGAAAATACTGGGAACAAAGATTAACTTTAACAAGGAAGGACTGGGTTACAGTCCAGTCATGAGGAAGGTTGATGGAGCCAACCTGAAAACTGTCTTTGTCAAATCCTCTGAACAGGAAAAGCCTTCTATCTCATCTCCACCTCAGTACAAGGCTAAGAAAACAGAAAAACAAAATAAAAATCATAAAACATCAAAAATTCAAAGGAACAATCTGCATGCTAAGAACTCATCAGATAAATGCCATGTTTTAAAGAAATCAAGTGGCTCATGTCATTATTGTGGTAAGTATGGACATCTTATGAGTAACTGTTTTGTGATGGAAAAAGATGACAACAAGCATGCTAGAAAATCTGTGTCTGGTCAGAAAAGGAATGTCAAATGTTCTAATTGTGATAAAGTAGGACACACTACTACTCATTGTTGGTTTGCAAGTAGTAAGGAAAAATCATGCTCATATCATACAAAACACTCTGCAAATCAGCATGTCTATAACAAGAACCAGCACATTATATGTTTTAATTGCAACAAAATTGGTCACAAGGTCTCTGAATGCTGGTCAGGTTCTTTTAAAAGAAATTCTATCTCATGCTTTGAATGTGGAAAGTATGGCCACAGGGCCATTGATTGTTGGCATGCTCAAAGGAAAAATTTCAGTTCTGGAAAGTATAGATTTCCTGCTAGTACAAATGCTCTTAGAAAGAACAAAGTGGTTTTCAAAAAGAAAAACTTTGAATGTGTTGATTATGGAAAACAGTTTGGTAATGCAAATAACAGAAATTTCCATGCTAATGCACATACAATTCATGCTCATAATAATGTGCATAACCCAGATCTGAAAACTACTGCTCCTTGCTATCAAGTTAAAAATGTGCTAAGAAAACCTGCTAGGAGTGATAATGTCAGGACAGGACCCAAGACTTCCTGGGTACCTATTTGCACAAAATAAACTTTGTTTTGCAGGTGTGCCTTGGGACTGGAATAAAAGGGGAAATGATCCAAGGCATTCAAGAATGAAAACCCTATTTTCACAATTTTCAGGTAATCTCTCTACATGTCCCATTTTGAAACTTACTGCATATCTGGTTTGATGCATTCTTGCATATCCTGCTATTAGTTTCATCTAGTGCATGCATATTAAATCTGGTCTTGCATATTCATTCATCATCTGCAAGTTGCATTATTTTCTAAAACATGCACTCTGAAATTTCTGAAATCTTTAACTGAAAGCGAATGCTGGTTGAAATCTGTATGTTGCATAATTCTTTCTTGGCATACACTGCATTCATTAAATAATTAACACTTCCAAGAGTCGTGTGTGAGATGTCCTTGAGTGGGCTGAAGAGGAGCTTGTCAGGCTATTTGGTTTCTGAAGATTTTTGTCAGCCGATGCAGTTAATGTGGTTTTAAGATCAGTCATCTCAAGAGGTTGCAGTCTGTTGTCCAAGAGTTGCTCTGGATGTGAGACAGAACTACTTCAAATACTATATTTGGATATGTCCTTAGTGCTTAATGTCTTGAGTGATCTCTCACTTGTTGGCTTGCTGATAGGAGTGCTGCTCATCTCATTTCATCTTTCTCTATTCAATCAGCCACCTCATTATCTCTCACCTCTCACTATTGGTTCAGATTCTCTCTCGAAGAAATTGTGGTTTCAGTCTTCTTGCTCTTATCAGATAAGATCTGTATACCTTAAACCACCCTATATCAAGTGTAACAATCTACACCTGTTAATAAAGAATTTCAATGTTTGGGGGTTATATTTGGTCCTTGATCCTTCTAAGTTATCTTCTCAAGTGTTGGTCAACATATTATAAAACTTCCTGTTAAATGAGAAAAACTTATTGAGGATCTCGACTTAACTGAAACTTATGTAAAGAGAGCTCTGAGATAAAAATTATGTTAAGTAAGATTTTTTTTTAATCATGAGAAGTGCTTCCAGGGAATACGCCATTATTTGTGGCAGAGCAATGGCTTTTGTGGAGAAATAGACACTCTAGATCAATGAAGTCCAGAGTATCTGTCATGATACAATTAGCTATCTCTGTGTAGAAATGTTAAAATAAAAAAAAAAGGGGAAGGGGAAAAAGTCCTCAAAGAAAAATATCTTTGGCATAAAGGTAGTTCGTCCTGAGTAACCAGGGTTTCTGGTGTCTGATAAACATGTCTCCTTGTGTAAAAAGGGACTATACTACCTTGTGTTCAACAAATTGGTTGACTCTGTATGCCTTCTCGTCCATTAAATGAAGAAATGATTTCTGCTTGACATTAATGTGTTATTTCGTTGCTTGACAAACATAAGGTGCAATTTAATCGTGTCTCTCTCTAGGTTAAGCAACTTTAACAGCTAATTTTGTGATTATGCTGATTTAATATCTTGAGTTAACTGACCTTGGTTTTTGGAAGAATATAACCCGTCCACATATTGAAGGGCTAACTTAATATGGTGTAGCTGCGTTACATCAGAACTAAGGGTATTTTGGGTATTTACAGAAATAAGTGTGATAAGAGTAAAAAGCTACTCGACAATACCTTTTGTTTTGTTCACACGTCTTCAACCTCAAACCCTTATTTCCCCTTGTCGATTCCTATTCATCCTCGTGCCGCTCCACCTTGAGCGTCTTCTTCAAACCTATCTCCATCTCTTCCCGCTCACCTTCTTCCCCCCACAGAGGTCCATTCCTCTCTTCAGTCTAGCATCGCGTCCAACAGCAGCCTGCAAGAGAGAGTTGATACTCTGAAAGTTCCGGCAGATGGATCAGCAAAGGTCAGCAGCTCCGGGTGACAGGAAGAGGAAGGGAAAAGAAATAGTTGAAGAGCCTTCATCTAAACAACAGAGATGTGTTGAGCCAGAACCTGCTGCGGCAGTATCTTCAGAACAAGGTACCAGGATTTCTGAGTCAACCGTATCCTTAGAAAGTGGGAAAATCATCCCTCCTAGATTAATAGATTTCGGAGATGAAACTTTGATCTCGAAGTTCCCAGAACTGTTAAGAATCTTTGAGTTTCAGGAGTGGAGAGATTTCTTAGAAAATCACCGTGTCTATTACCCTAGGCCGGTAATGGAATTTTATAATAACTTGTCTTTGAGCCGAGACAAGTCTGCCTTATTATCATCTGTTAAAGGGGTCGAGTTAACTGTTACATGTGAGTCCCTCCATAAAGCCCTCGGTGTTCCAGATAAAGGGGAGGTAGAGGGAAGCTTTCGATATAGTCTCCATGAAGCTTTCTCAGTCATTACTGGTAAACCCAGTAATATTCATGATAAGGGGCAGTTAAAGCTAAAAGCTTATCAGACATCGTCATTTCCTCCTCTTCACAAGCTCCTTCAGAATGTCATCGCTTCCATTATCACTCCACAGACTGGGGCTAGAGGAAGAATTACAGACACACAGAGATTTCTACTGTTTTGTCTGATTCAAAATGTAAAGATTTGTCTGCCAGAGATTATTTTTTCGGTCATGAAGGGATGCATTGGATCCAAGAGACATCTTCCCTATGCCGCCCATCTGACTGAGATATTCAAGCACTCTGAGATTTGCTTGGATGGAGAGGCCGCATCAGAAGTGAAGGCCAGAAACATTTTTAATATGAACTTTGTTTCAGTATTCTTGGGGTTAGAGGACTCCTCTATGGTGGGACAAGCTAAGGTCCAAAAGGCCAGGGAATCACAATCTCAGGGGGAGCATTTAGAAGAATTTCAAGTCTTAGCCCAAGCTGGTGAGCAATTGGTTTCTGAGACTGCTCAACAGGAAACACCAGCTGAACCACCAGTGTCTACCTTGCCAGCTGCACCCACCGAAGTATCCTTCTCCTTTCAGAGGCTAGTTGAGGCTGCATCTGAGGACATCAGATTGTCTGACGAAAGCATTCAGACAGATCTAGATGCAACTATTGCTGGGCTATTTGATTCTTTTGGGAAGACATCTGAAGAGGTAATAGTGCCTGAAGAACAGCCAGCTAAAGAGCAAGACAGTACTGATCAAGATCTTGCTGCTTTTGTTAATGAAATTTTAAGAGAAACTGTTGAGCGAAGCTTGGAAGAGGCTACCAACTTGGTCGTATCTGAAAGTCTTGAGCAGGCCTTAGTTGGCAGCCCTGCAGATCAGGAACTCATGGAAGATAGAGAAAAGGTTCCTGTCATAGAACTAGATACAGAATCTTCAAGTGAAGAAGAGGAACCTGAAGATATATTCCCTCAGAAAGAAACTCAAGCTGAAGATGAAGTTCAGGTCCCAGCTGAGAGCAGTCAAATGCCAGTACAAGAGGAAGCAGCTGAGAGAACTGCACCTGGCAGTGAATTTTTTGGTACACCTCTAGGTCCACCTAGACTCTTATCTGCACAGGCACCCAACATTGAATCTGCTCGGGCGCCCAACATTGAAGAGCTTCTCATAAACCTGACTCAGCAGATGCTAAAACAAGACAAGAAATTAGATGATCTGCTTACATTTGTCACTCTCAACATTAATCAGGTACATACCAGATTACTGAAGCTTGAGATATCTCTCCTCACTGAATGGAGACGATTCCTTCTAAACAAAAGGGCTTCAGATGATGCAAACAAATCCTTGATGGAAGGATTACAGGAGATTTGTTCAAAAATTGCAAAAGCTCTGAGAGAGTCACATGATGTTAATATTTCCTCCTTCAAAATGTCTTCTACCATAATAGATCATTGCTATGAGATCAGAACAGCTTTAGAATTGTTGAAGAAGTCTTCAAGTGCCCTAGGTCCAGGCATTCAGCAAATCTATGATAAGTTGGTCACCTTCTTAACAGAAATGACACTTCTGACTGACAGATATGAAACTGTCAATGTTCGCCAAGAAGACATCATTTCTGAAGTGGCACAGGTCAGAAGCTCTGTGGTATATTGGCTAGCTGAACTGTCAAATGACCTAAAGGAATTTCAGTCTATCTTGGGTTCAGCACCTGGTCAAGCTTCTTCCAGCAGAACTCCACCTCAAGAACATACTTCTGCTTCTCCAAGGGGGAGACCACCTCATGGCAGGCCACGTGGCCCTTCTAGCAGACAAGCCAGATATTTTTCCTGAAAAGACTATGCTCTGTATTTTGTTGCCCTTTTGAGGCCTTCTCTCTCAGATTCTTGGACTTATTAATTTAACTCATATCATTTGCATTGTTGCATTCTTCTTGTTTCATTCTTTTTGATGATGTCAAAGGGGGAGAAATCAGGCTTTTGAGCTCGTTGGTTTTTGCTAGCTCGTTCTTGAGAATGTTTAATGTGTTTGTGTTTTTCATTGAGAATGGCTATTTCGCCTTGGAGAAATCAGGCCGTTGCTAGCTCGTTGAGAATGGCTATTTAGTGTTTTTCCTTTCTCTGCAAAGACTCAAGACTCATAGTGTTGCCATCCATCAAAAAGGGGGAGATTGTTGAGTCTTGTTGAATCTTTACATGTTTTGATGATGACAACACTATAAGTCTTAGTAGTATTCAGAAATATGTCTTCACTTCAGGTATACAAGGACTGTCTTCGTGTTGGTTGACACTTCGTCATGTTTGTATTTCCAACACGCCGTGTCGTCTTCTCTTACTTCATGTTGTTTATAATTTTCTGTCCTTCACTTCACTTCGTTGTTCGTATCGTTCCCTTTGTTCTTTAGTTGTTCATCTCGTGTCGTTTCTTTTCTGCTCCCACTGCTTCATCACGTGTCATGATAGCCGTGGCATCTGTCTGTCTTCGTGTTGTTTTCAGTATGTGTCAATTTCATCTTCGTGTCGTTTTTACCTCGTGTCGTGTTACCCCGTGTCAATTACTGTTTCGACTTCATGTCGTTATCAGTCCGCATCTTCCTTATGTTGAAATCACACCTCGTGTTGATTTCTGTTCTCAACTTCGTGTCGTTTTCCTTCTTATCTTTTTTTGACTTCGTGTCAAATCACTGTCTGTCTTCGTGTTGTTTTCAACCCGTGTCGATTACTGTTTTTACTTCGTGTTGTTTTCAACCCGTGTCGATTACTGTTTCGACTTCGTGTTAGTTTCACTACGTGTCGTGTTTTCCACACCACGTGTCATTGTCGCTTTAGTAACCTCACCTCGTGTCGGTTACTGTTGTCTCCATGACTTCGTGTCGTTGTTGTTCCACTGCGTGCAGAACAGTGCAGCACCTCGTGTTGCTTTCTGTATACCACCTCGTATCATTTCCCAGTGAATCTCGTGTCATCTCTTACGTCTACTCGTTCAACCCCGTGTCAACTTCTGTGTTCGTCTTCATGTTGATCTTTATCATTAGACCTCGTGTCCTTCTCACTTTGACCACACTTTGTGGTGCTTTACGTAGACCTCGTGTCGTGCCTGTTTGCAACCACTTCGTGTTGGTTTCTATTTTATATATCTCGTGTCGTTCTTCTTTTTACCTTGTGTTGTTTTATAACCTCACTTCGTGTCGTTCTCTTTGTTGTGTCAGTTCTGCCACAGTGTATCTCGTGTCATTCTTTCCTTACTTCGTGCTGTATTCACCTTGTGTATCTCGTGTCGTTCTCAGTGCATCTAGTATTGCTACTACATACTTCGTGCAGATCTAGTTATTGTGGCCCTGAGTTTTAATGGCTTTTCATCTCTTTGTAGGTCCGAGGAAGAAATATTCCCCAGTGACAGGCAGCACGTGATCCGAGGCTGGAATGAAGCCTGCTGAGAGACTGCCACGTGGTCCGAATTCTTAGGGCTGGAAATGTGGAGGTCACACGTCGTGGCTGATACTGCTGCTGCTGCTGCTGCTGCTATATATATGAGCCTTCTTCCACTGAAGAAGATTGATCGGGTTGGCAAAAAGAAAAGCTCATACAGAGAGCCACGATCCAGATAGAAAAAGAAAAGGAGGAATAGAAGAGCAGAAGGAGAAGAAGAAAGAGTGAAGAAAGAAGAAAGAGTAAAAAAGGAGAAGTGCAGCAGAGAGAGTGAGAGATTAGGAGAGTAGAAGAAAGAGAGAGAAAAGAGCAGAGATTGAGAGAGTGAAAGAGAAGAAGAAGAAGAAGAAGAGATGAGAAGAGGAAGAAAAGCTTACTTGAAGATCCGTCTACTGGACCGTGGATCAAATCCAGGCCAGTCAGCTCCGTTGAGAGCCACATTATGTGTTTCGTTTTTCAGCTTTCTGTTTTGCTGAAGTTATTTTTCGTTTATTGTTCTTTCCTTTGTTTTCTGGTTTGCTGTGGTTTCCGATACTCTTTAGAGTGGTCGGGGTTCCTCCTGTTAGTTCAGGAGAAGGGAGATTGACATCTCCAGTTGCAAGTAGCTGGGTGCTACTTGTGGTTTCCCTCCGGTTTGGAGGAAGGGAGATCTGATCTCCAGTTGCAAGTAGTTGGGAGCTACTTGTGGGTTCCCTCCAGTTTGGAGGAAGGGAGAATTGTCTCCGGTTCTGGGCTTGTGGATTCAAGTCCAGGGGTTCCCTCCAGGTCTGGAGGAAGAGAGACCGTGTGTCTCTGGTTTGCTAGTGACTGGTGTCACTAGTGGTTCCCTCCGGTTGGGAGGAAGAGGGGAGGCTGTTCCCCTGGTCAAGCTGTGTGGCAGCAATTGTTTGCAGACTGAGTCTGCTTGGTTCTAGCGTGTGCTAGTGAAGCCTCACTCCGGTTGGGAGTGAGGGGTGGATGTAGGTCTGAAGGACCGAACCACCTAAAAAATCTTTTGAGCAGTGGCTTGATTGTTTGGTTTGCTTCCGCTAAATGCTTGAATAGGTGCGCTCAATGGGTTTGTATTTGAGTAGAATAGAATTGGCTCTATTCTGTTTCTTTATCTAGCATCCGTTTTTTTAAATTTGGCCATTATTCGTAGAAGGATTCATTCACCCCCCCCCTCTGTATCCGGGCCAAGCACCCTAACAGATTTAGTTGACCCAAACAATATATCATCTACATAGATTTGAATAACAAGGATGTCTTTGCTGTTTACCTTGGTAAATAAGGTTTGGTCAACCTCACCTCTTGAATATCCTTTGCCTGTGAGGAAGGTGCTTAACCTATCGTACCATGCCCTGGGAGCTTGTTTCAGTCCATAGAGTGCCTTATCTAATTTATACACATGATCAGGAAAGTCAGTGCATTCAAATCTAGGAGGTTGTTTAACAAAAATATCCTCTTTTATTAACCCATTTAAGAAAGCAGATTTCACATCCATCTGCTGAAGTTTTATACCTAGGCTGCAAGTAAAAGCTAGAAGAATCCTAATGGCCTCTAGTCCAGCTACATGAGCAAATAATTCCTCAAAGTGTACTCCAAATTCCTGATTGTACCCCTATGCTACAAGCCTAGCTTTATTTTTGACTACCTTTACCTGCTCATCAATTTTATTTCTAAAGACCCATCTAGTGCCTATAACTGAGCCATGTGAGGGTTTAGGAACTAGGTGCCATACCTTGTTCCTTTCAAATTGATTCAATTCATCATGCATGGCATTTGTCCAATGCTTATCCTTTAAGACACATTCTATGTTTTTTGGTTCTACTTGTGAGACAAGTGCAAATGAGTTCAGTTCATTTTCTATCCTAAAGTGTGATCTAGTCCTAGGGGGTTCATTCAGATTACCAATTACATTCTCTAGAGGATGATCTCTAAGAACTCTAATGTTGGTAAGGTGATTACATGAATTTTCAATTACCTTATTTTGAACTCCAGATTCTTCAGTCTCACCTTCTCCAACTGGTTCTGCATCCTGTTCTTCTTTATTCTCAAGGATTTCTCCATCAGTTTTGTCCCTGCGTAAACCAGTTTCAAATTTATTAGAGGATTCATCAAAGACAATGTGTGGTGATTCCTCAACAGTTTGAGAATTAATGTTTTAGATTCTATAAGCTATAGAGTTTTTAGAATAACTTAGAAAAATTTCAGGTTCACTTTTAGGTTCAAATTTATCAAGGTCTCTTTTAGAATTAATATGAATAAAGCATTTACAACCAAAGACCTTGAAATGTGCTAGTGAAGATTTCTTATATTTAAGTATCTCATAGGGAGTCTTTTGAGTAAAAGATCTTACCAGGGCTCTGTTGATAATGTAATAAGAGGTATTCATTACTTCAGCCCAAAACCTTCTAGGCAAATTACCTTCAACTAGCATAGTTCGAGCCATCTCCACCAAGGTTTTGTTCCTCCTTTCAACCACTCCATTCTGCTCTAGAGTCCTTGGTGAAGAGAATCTATGGTTGATCCCATTTTCCCTACAAAATTCATTAAACTGTGAGTTTTCAAACTCACCACCATGGTCAGACAGAATAGTAGAAATAGACTGCTCACCGGTCTGTTTTATTCTGTGGTAAAAATCTTGAAATTCTTCAAAGGCATTATTTTTGTGAGTTAAAAAGAATACCCAAGTAAATCTAGAAAAGTCATCTACCAAAATATATCCATATCTTCTACCAGATAAGCTAGCTGATCTAGTAGGACCAAACAGGTCCATATGAATCAACTCAAAAGGTTTGGAAGATAAGTTCTCAGTTCTTGATTTAAATGACTTTCTAGTCTGCTCGTACTGGGTACAAGCCTCACAAATTTTATTATTTTTCTTAAAGGACATTTCAAGAAGACCTCTTACCATGCTATATTTATTCAACTTATGCAACACATTATAGCTGGCATGACCTAACCTACGATGCCAAAGGCAAGCTAAGTCATCTTTATTAACAATGAGACACAAGTTAGTGTGTGCTGCATCATCTAAATCCACCATATAGATGTTGTTGACTCTTCTACCAGTGAATTTCACATTTTCAGAATTGGGTTCAAAAATATTACATGCAAGTGAGTTAAAAATAACCTTATGGCCTTTATCACATAGCTGACTAATACTAAGCAGATTGTAGGCAAGGCCTTCAAATAATAAAATCTCATCAATACAGCATGAAGAGCACTTACCAACTTTACCTGATCCAATTATTCTTCCTTTGGTATTACCTCCGAAGGTAACATGACCAGCATCCTTCTCTATCAGCATGCAAAACTTTCCTTTGTCTCCGATCATGTGCTTGGAAGAGCCACTACTAAGGTACCATCTGTTGTGATTGGCTGCCAGGCATACATGCATACGGAATCAAGTAGAAAATTTTGGAACCCAGGACTGTTTAGGCCCCATAACAGTAGTTAAATCATTCAGACAAGACAACAAATGTTTTGGTATCCACATTTGTTTGACTTGAATTGTGGATTTATTAGCTTTCAGATCTTCCTGTCTTTTCTTGCCACTTTTAGTTTTTGTTTTCATTTTCTTTAGTGTGGCATTCTTGTTCTTAACATAGTGAGAATTTTTGTGCCAGTTATTGGTCTATTTGGCATTGGAAGAAGTATGTGCACTGTAGACCCTAGGCTGACCAGACATAGGATGGACAAAGCCATATAAGTTCTAGTTCATAAGGGTTCTGAACCTAGGTTGCATAGATGCAGTCTAGTGGTAAGGTTGATGCACCTTACTAGTATAAGAATTATGATCATCTTGCTACACCGACCTCATATAGAGGCTGCCTCGACCTTTCTTATCAAAAGTGTAACAATAGGAGTTCTGGAATGATGGATAGGTCGGTGCACTATAGTAGTAGCATCGACCGGAGGTGCTCCTGCTCTGACTTTGGTTTCTAAAGACCTGAACCCAGAAGGAATGTGTGTCGGTACAGGTTGGTTTTTGCATCGACCTTTCTATTGAGGTTGGGTTACCTTGGTTTTAGGGTTCCTTGAACTTGGGCTCTGGCTGCTTGACCCCTAACATGTCCCTTAGCCAGAGGTGCAGTAGTGTGTGTGCAGGATCCACAAGACACCTCTACCTTCTCTTTGCCCTTGTTCTTAGCACTGGACTTGTTATGATCATTAGAATTTTTGTTGATGTTTTCTTCAGAGTTCATTTTTATTAAAGGTTTGGATTTAGATGTTCCTTTTTCAGAGATAAAAGAAATAGTCTTCACATCAAATCTTTTCTTATTTGTTGGGTTAAAACCCAATCCTTCCCTTCTGAAATTTACCTTTGTTCCCAGAATGTCATTCAAATTTTCAGTTCCCTGTGTCATGCCTTCAAGGGAATGTTGTTTGTACTTAATTTCTTTTGTAAGTTCTCAATTATCCTTTTCAATTCTTTATTCACACCATTGACATCATCATATTTTTCATTTGAAATTCTAGTTTCTTCCTTAAATTTTTGCATTCTAATTTTTAATTCACCAAAGATGTTTTTCAATTGATCATTTTCATACCTTAGTTCTTTCAACATAGTCTTGTATTCATATATTTCAGCAAGAGAATTTTTTAAATCAGAATTTTCTTTATCTAAACATGCAATTCTGTCATTTAACAAAGTATCATGAATAAGAGAGTTTATTTTCTTTTTAAGATGTTTGTTCTCCTTACGCACATCATCATATTTATCTAAGATTTCAGCATATGGATCTTCCCAATCACTATGAGTGTAATTTTCAAAAGGAGAACTTACATCATCATCTGTTTTCTCTTCCTCCTCTCTTCTGGCCATCAGACAGAGCTTGTCTTCTTCCTCGCTATCAGATGTACTGCTCTGACTGCCTTCATCTTCATCACTCCAGGTACTTATCATAGCTTTTCCTTGCTTGTTCTTCCACTTGGGTTGTTTCTCTTTCTGTAGCTCAGGACAATCAGCCTTCAGGTGCCCGGCTTTCCTGTAATTATAGCAAACAATACCATCAGATTTCTTAGCAGTATCAGACTTGTATTTTGACTGCTTCTTACCTCGGAAATACTTTCTTCTGAACCCTTTTCCTTCCTTTCTTAGGAACTTCTTAAATTTTCTTGGAAACATAGCAAATTCATCTGGGTCTTCTTCTGAACTAGAGGAACTGTGCTCGCTTGACGACCCTTTGCTACTAGAAGTAACTTTAAGTGCTAGGGGTTTTTTCTTCCTATCAGACTCATCAACCCTCTTGAGATTCAGCTCATATATCATGAGAGAACCAATGAGTTCGTCAATAGTGGTAGTAGCTATGTTCCTATACTCTTCCATAACCGTGGCCTTGGTGTGCCAAATATGTGTCAGGGACCTAAGAATTTTTCTAACAATTTCATACTCACTGTAAACCTTGCCTAGACTTCTCAAGCCATTAGTAAGAACCATCAGTCTAGCGTACATATCAGATATAGACTCATCAGGTTTCATCTTAAAAACTTCATATTCTAAGACCAACATATTAGCCTTGATCTCTCTAACCCGAGATGTTCCCTCATAGATTACCTCCAGCTTGTCCCATATTTCCTTGGATGTCGAATAGGAGGAGACTCTCGAAAATTCAGTAGGGTGAAGAGCACACTGTATAGCATTTACAACGCTCCAGTTTAATGTAGACTTACGGATCTGCTCCATGGTCCAGACTTCCTCATCCTCAGGGAGCTCAAACGGGCCTCTACTAACAACCTTCCAAATCTCATAATCCTTCGCTCGAAGGAAGACCTGCATACGATTCTTCCAATAAGCATAATTGTTTCCATCAATGAATGTCGGCTTACTGGTCAAATGACCCTCAGTACTTAGACCTCTAGCATCCATTTCAACTAATCTCTCCGGGATGTTAAGCCCTTAGGGAGATTTAGGCTTTGATACCACGTGATGTGTGAACGGATGAACAAGTGATCTAGATGAGGGGTGAATAGATCTACCCCAAAATAAAATTCTACAGTAGTTAATAACAATGCGGAATTAAAGTGAACTACTGTGAATCGAAACACTAACAACAGTTTGAAATATCAACAAGAGAATCTACTATGGAATTGTTGTCAATCATAGTAAACAACAAAACAATATATCAATCAACTTAGTATAGTACCTGACGGAGGGTTGATTGGAAAATCTCCTCACGCAAAGGTCAGTTTTCCAGATAGATGTAATCTATCCTTCTAACTGAACCAATTTTATATACCATTGAGTCGACGATAGTAGATTAGATGAAAATGGAAAGTCTATTGAGCAACTCAAAGTAATGTCAATCTTATATGAATCAGTACATACAAATTTAGAATATATTCAGACAGACATGTTAAGAACTTGAGCATAAGCAATAGATGAATAGGTTGAAGTTATTAGAGAATAGCAGTGGACGATCCTAGGCATTCATCTATTCGTAGTAGAAGGAATTAAATCACATGGAGGACAGATCAATTTTTAAGTTGGTTCCATCTCGAGCTCGAGATCTACGTCCACCCCTTACTCAACTGAGTAAGGATTCCGCTGCCAAATAGCTTGAACACGGTTGATCTAAAGCTTCGAGGATAGAATCCCTACAACTGCTGATCCACAGCTTTAGGGAACACGTCCCAGACCGCTGAGCCTTGCAGCTTGCTTACCGAGGATCATGCCTCACCACTGAGCACCACAGCTTGCTATCCGAGGATCACACCTCGTCGCTGACTCACTGCTTGGACTGCTGATACACAGCTTACAAACGGTTTTAAAAGTAAAGAGAAAATATGTAAAGAAATAACGATAACGAAAAAACAATGTAGCTCGCTTTGGGAAAGTTTGATTATGGATCTTGAAGAGGTGAAATCTCGCGCTGGGTCCTGAGCGGGCTGGTAATCACCAAGTTAGTGAACTGCAAGACAGGGAAACAGGTCAGAGGGCCCAGGGGGATTCCCTGGGGTGAAACCCTCCGATGCTCAAGTCAGTAGAGCAATGGTGGGAGCAGCGATAGGGAGAAGAAGGTGAAGGTGCGAGATCCCTCTCCACCAATGGGGTGAAGTGATCCGTGCTCAGGAATTGGGGGTGGATCAATGCCCTTTTGGACTTACCTTCCGCCAGAGGGTATCCAAGGTTTAAATAGTGCACTGCCCTCTGGAGTCCTACAAGCCGAGGGGTCTCCGGTGGAGGTTACGTCCTCGTCGTGGGCTTTTATGGCCTCATCGTGGGGGCGTTATCCTCGCGGGGAAGCCGGAGCTCTTGGACTTCTTGGCGCTCGGCCCGTTGTGGACTCTAACGGCTGCAATGATAAACATTTTATCGGTCGTACCGAGCTTAGAGGGGCTAGCCCTACTTGGGCAATAGGCCTAGCTTGGTGAGGAGATGGGTCGGACAGACCGGCTAGCGCTTCCCTCCTTCGTGCGGAAGGATAGCTCGTGCGCGAGTCTTCCTGTGACCCGACCGATGCTCGGGCTCTCCGAGCCTTGGGGCCGCCTAGGAGAGTTTTTTCCTCGAGCATTGTTTTATTGGGCTTTTCCAAGTGGGCCCTGTGGGCTATCACTTGGACGAGCTTGCCTCATCGGGCCCTGTTGGGCCTAGTTGGGTCTGCTCTTTGAGTGGGCTGCAGGAATCCCCCTCTCCACTTGTCCCCCTCCTACTCCCGAGCCAAGGGGGCTCCGTTGAGTAGTTTTTCGAGGCTTTGGACCGGCGTGGCTCGGGTGGGTGGAACCCTGTCGGCGTATGAAGCCACGTGTAGTGGTCGCCTGGGCCCATAGTAATAATGATCCTGATGGATTTGAAATGAAGGGGCCCCCTTTTTCTCGGAGGTTTGAACGGCGCGCCGCCTCCCGCGAGGGTTTATAGGCGTAGGTCGCTGCTTGTCCTGCCAGCCGTTCTAGGGTTTTTGGCCTTTCCTCCATTTCTTTGCTTCTGGGGCTCCTTGATTCGCCGTGAAGATACAGCGGGAGAGCAAGCTCTTGCGGCGACATTTGAGGAGCTTGCGCGTATAACCGCGGAGGCGATCCGGCAGCTTCCTTCTCCCCCGGAGTCTTCGGGCTCTCGTGAAGGTTCTTCTTCTAGCTCTATTGCGGATCTGTGCTCGGAAATCGAGCAGGTGAGGCGGGAGCCCATCCCCAATCGCAGCGAGTTGGGGGTGGCTGATGTGAAGAAACTGGAGCATCGGTTTCACCTGCCTATTCGATATAGCTTTGTAGCCGCTGCCCCATACGAGACGAGCTTGGATAGCCGCACGAGCCATATCTATACTTTTCTCCTGGCGTGGAAGAGCGGATTCTGCCTCCCCTTCGAGCCCTTCGTTCTGAAGCTTCTCAATTTTTTCGTGTTGGCGCCTGTTCAGCTGGTGGCCAACTCGTATTTTCTGCTGTCTGCCTTTCGGATCCTCTACCGCCTGCAGGGGGTTCCCCCATCCCTGGATCTTTTTCATTATTTCTTCGAGCTGATGGCACATCCGTCGGTGGGGAAAGGCTTCTATTTTATTCAGGCGCGCAGGAATCGGAGTTGTATTCCGCTGGCGGCGAAGGATTCTTCGCACAAAGGGTGGAAGAGGCAATTTTTCTGGGTGAAGGCGGAAGCAGTGGATGAATCCTGGAGGTGTCAGGTTATGCCCAACTTCCATCTGAATCTTCCCCCGCGGCAGGAGGAGTTCCCCGCCGATGTGGAGGGATACGCCGTTCGCTTGTTGACAAATCGTCGGTCGACTGAGGAGCTGGTGACGCTGGAGAACGTAGAGCAGTATCTGCTTACACAGCTCAAGCCATCAGGTATCTTCCTTCAGATCCTTCTGCGGGGTCGGAGGGTCACCTTTTCGCTCCTTAACCGAATCTTCTTCTTCATTGCAGACATCTGGCAGGAACCTTTGGAAGAGGTCACCGAGGTCATCAATCTTGGGGATGACTCGGCGACTGATGAGTCTGTCGTTCCAGCGGGTCGTTCCCAAGCCCGGGATAAGGGCAAGGGGGTGGCCTCCGAGGGATCTTCGCGGCCAAGCGGGGCGAAGCGCAAGGATCCCATGGAGGGAAAATTGCGGGAAGCCGCGAAGGCCAAGAAATGGGCCAAGAAGGTTGGCCTTCCTACCGCTGCCGGGGGAGACTCTGGCTCGGCGGCGCTCCCCTCTCGGAGGCAAGATGGGGCCGACCCTTCCGGGCCAGCTCCCCCACCTACCAGGCGAGAGGGGGTCGAGGAGACCAGGGGCCCCTCAGAGGGTAGAGATGGGTCGGTTCTCCCTTCCCCGGGGATGGAGGGGGCCGGTGCTGAAGTGGCCGACGTCGAGACCGGGAGAACGGTCGAGGTCGGTGATGTCTTGGGTGGTGAGGAGCGGGCCGAGATAGATATGTTTGGGGGTTCACCTGCGAGTGCGTCGTAGCCCTAAGTGCTCGAAGTTCCCGGTGCGGTCGATCCCGTGGCGTCAGTCGAGATTGGGGGTTCGTCCGGGGAGGCGTCATAACCCCAACCGACCGCGGCGCGCGGGGCGATCGGCCCCGTTGCTCGAGCCGAACCTTTTGGCGGGGCGTCCGGTGGGGAGCGGATCTCCATGCCGGAGGCCTTGGAAAGGCTCGGTGTTTCGGGTGACCTGTATCGAGTTTGCCGAGAGGTTGCCTCAAAGACGAGGGCGGGAGACAAGCGCCACTCCCCCTCCGGAGTCCTCGACGTCCTCATGGAGGGCGGCCTAGTCATGGCTCGGTCGGCGACCTTGATGGTGGAGACGTACGCCCGGACGGAGGCGGAGCGGTCGAGCCTCACCTGGGCCCTCGGGGGGTGCGAGAGGAAACTGGCCCGCCTCAGCGAGGAGCATGAGGGGCTTCGACGGGAGTTCTCCGTGATCAGGGATTTGGCACCGGTGAGCCGGCTAGAAATCAAGGCGCTGACTGAGCAGTTGGCTAAGGCCTGAGAGTCGCTCGAGAGGAAAGGCAAACTCTTGGAAGAGGAGCGTCTGCGTCACGTCGAGCTGGATGGTCGCTGGGAGCTCGAACGTGCCGAGCTACTGGACCGGGCGGAGGTAGCGGAGCGCCTTCGTTCCATGGCCGAGGCGGACCGAGCCCGGGCGGAGAGGCGGTCGAACGAAGCCGAGCGAGGGAGGGTCGAGGCAGAGGAACCCCCTAGCGGGGGCAGAGGAGCGTGCGGCCGAGGCGGAGCGGGCTTGGGTCGAGCTCGTTGGAAGGACGGAGCAGATCGAGGCGGAGGCGATCGAGCGGTATAGGAGCTCGGACGCCTACTCAGCCGACCTGGAGAGAGCCGCCCTACCATATTATGAGGTAGCGCTTCGTCGGGGTGCCCAAAAGGGGTTTAAGCAGGGTTATCGTCGGGTGGTGGACTACGCCGATGAGCAAGACTCCGGGATCGAGTTCCCTTTGGGCCAGAGCTACGACTCGGATGAGTCGGCTTCTAGCTCCTCTACGTTGAGCGGGGAAGATCCAGAGGGGTCTCCTCCGGTGGGGTCACCAACTCCGGACGTCTCGGGAGGGCTCGCGACCGAGACAGTTCTCGCACAGGCGAGGTCAGTGCCCGGGTCGGCCGTCACCGAGGGTGCTAGGGGTGACGCGCCCACTTCCGTCGCTCCCAAGCTTCAAAGTGGGCCCGAGGCCTGATGTATTTTGCTTTATTTTGCCCCTGTCTCTTGTTTGTCTCTCTTTCCTCCTTTAGAGAGTTTCCTCTTTATGAGATAATGAATGATTTACTTGTTTGATCGCTATCCTTGCCGTGATTTGGTTGGCGTATCTGAAGTAGTTGGAGAGTGCTGATATGTTGATTTGGTAGGCTTCTGACGGGGCGTCCTTCCGTTCCCTCACGCTTTGAATGCCAGGCCGCTTCGTGAATCCCGCTAGGGCGGGAAACGAGGAGTTGGAGGTGACTGTTCATGGGAGAAATCCTTTGGCGTGTTTTCGAGGGGGGAGTCATTTAAGGCGTGTAGCCTCCTTTGGCCTATAAGAAGGACCGAAGGGCGCCCTTTCCTCTTTACCGCTTGGGATTTTCTCTAACAGTCTTTCCTCACTCCTTCTTCTTCACTCTGCGTTGTGCCGTTGCATTCGGAGCATGGAGGATCCTTCGGAGGGCGACACCGCCGCCGGGGAGCAGAGAGCTCTTGCTGTCCTGGCTTGTTGGATGGGTCTCACGGTCGCCGCGCGGGTTTGAGACGGGTCCGACGGTCGCCGCGCGGATCTGGAGAGGGCTTCGACGTGTGAGGGCACGGCTCTTGCCCTTTCTCAGTTCTGGCGTTGCTTCCGGGAGGGCGCCGAGGCGGAGGACGGATGGGGGTATTAGGGATGCCTGCCGCCACTCCCCCTCTGCATGGGGGGGGGGAGGCGCACCAAGCTCCCTCCTCACCAGAGCCTTCCTCCGTCTGCAGCCTCTTTTTCCCTCTTCTGCTCTTCATTTCTTTTACTCTGCGGAGGCTGCTTGCTCTCTGTTCCCTTCCAAGGAGTTGGTAGGTTGGGAAAGAGGAGGTCTACACGGCGCTCCTTCTCCCTGGCCTCTATCAACTTGGAAGGTAGCCTTCCCCAACCTTAGAAGGTGGTTACCTTCTCTGCAGTCCCTCTGTCACCTTTGCCAGGGGTCATCTGATCCAACTGGATCGGCCCCCTCTTGTCCGAGCCAGTTTCTACGCGAGGCAGAGTAAGTGGCTGGACGCGAGGAGATCGAGATCGAGTCAACCGAGCGATGACCCCTTGCAGCGGTGTTAGACGGATTTTCTTGCTTTTTGTCATGCAATGTACTGGCCTTTGCCTTTCTGATGTATCAATAGTTTTGAATGAAAAGAAAAGGAATTTATTTTGTCCATCTTGCTGTACAATTTCAAAAATAGAATCTGCGTAGTGCGGCTGCGTTCCATGTCCGAGGAATGGGCTCCCCTTCCATTGTTGCTAGCCTGTACGCACCTTTCCCGAGCGTCTCGACCACTCGGTAGGGGCCTTCCCAGTTAGGGGACAGCTTGCCCGCCGCCTCTAGTGGTCGAGAGGTTTTGGCTTTTCTGAGGACGAAGTCTCCCGGTTGGAAGTGTCTGCTTCGGACTCTGGCGTTGTAGTATCGAGTGAGGCGTCGCTGATATTCCGTCGCTCGGATGCTGGCAATATCCCGGAGTTCATCGGCTAGGTCGAGGTTCTCGAGTAACTTTTGGTTGTTTTCCTCGAGCGGGTAGCGGATGACTCGGAGAGACGGGTTGGCGATCTCTAATGGAATGACGGCCTCAGTGCCGTACACCAACTGAAAAGGACTTTCACCGGTTGCCGTCCTGGGAGTCGTTCGGTGCGACCACAGTACGCTAGGCAATTCCTCGAGCCAACTACCCTTGGCTTTGTCGAGTCTGGTCTTTATGCCTTTCAAGATAGTCTTATTGGCATTTTCGACCAGCCCGTTGGCCTGAGGGTTGGCAACCGAAGTGAAGTGGTTGTGAATGTTTAGGTCGACGCATCTGTCTCAGAAATATCAAGAATCGAATTGCCGACTGTTATCGCTCACTATCACTCGGGAGATGCCGAAGCGACAAATGATTGACTTCCAGATGAAACTCCAGACGACTGTCTCGGTGATCCTTGCAGTGGCTTCGGCCTCGATCCATTTAGTGAAGTAGTCGATGGCGACGATAATGAACTTTTTCTGGGACTGAGCCGTAGGGAATGGCCCGAGAATGTCGATCCCCCACCGAGCGAAGGGATAAGGCTCGGTGAGGGTGACGAGTTCTGTAGCCGGCTGATGGACCAAGTGGTCGAACCGCTGGCATCGGTCGCACTGTTGAGCGGAGGCCGAGCAGTCGCGCTGCAGGGTGGGCCACCAGTACCCCTGTCGTAGCAGGATCTTGGCCAGTGACCTTGCCCCTGAGTGCGCTCCGCACAGGCCTTCATGACCTCTTGGATGGCTCGGCTGGCTTCGTCGGGGCCGAGGCACTTCAGGAGAGGGCCGACGAAAGACCTTCGGTAGAGTGTGTCATCCAGGACGACGAAGCGCCGGGCTTGGTACTTCATTCGGCGTGCTTCTCGAGGGTTGGAGGGCTCTTGGGAGTCTCGGAGCCAAGACAGGTAGGGGGTGCGCCAATCGCTCGAGACGGTCGAGTCAACTGCGAGGAGCTCCGAGTCAATGCTCGGGCGTTCTAGCTCTTCGAGGAGGACCGATCGGGTACCTTCTGGGTCTAGGGAGGAGGCCAACCGAGAGAGGGCGTCCGCTCGGGAGTTTTCTTCCCGGGCTATTCAGACTACCTCGAACCCCTCGAATTGTTGGGCCAGGCTCCTGACCAGCTGGAGGTATTTGATCATGGGTGCCTCTCGAGCTTCGTACTCGCCGTTGACCTGGCTTGCGACCAGCTGAGAGTCGGTGTGGATCCTGACTCACTCAGCCCCCAACCGCCGGGCCATGCGCGCTCCCGATATAAGGGCCTCGTACTTGGAAGCATTGTTGGACGCCTGAAAGTTGAATTTCAAGGCGTACTGCAGCTCCACTCCTTCGGGGGATCTTAGGAGGATCCCAGCACCACTACCGACCGAGTTGGAAGATCCGTCGACGTACAGTTCCCAGGTTGGCCCAGGCATGGTCGGTAGTCTACCTTCGATCGGGATGGTGCTTTCGGCGATGAAGTCGGCAAGCGCTTGACCTTTTATAGCTGAGCGCTGGTGATACGAGATGTCGTAGGCCCCAAGCATAATGGCCCATTTGACGAGTCACCCCGAGGCCTCGGGGTGGGCCAAAATCTTCTTCAATGGCTCGCCGGTTAGCACGGTGATGGGGTGCCCCTGGAAGTAGGGTCGGAGGCGTTTCGCGGAGGTAACCAGCGCTAGCACGAGCTTCTCGGTTGCGGGGTACCTCCTCTCGGCCTCATTGAGCACCTTACTGGTGTAGTAGACTGGTCTTTCGATTCCCGAGTCATTTCTGACTAGGACCGAGCTGACCGTTGATGACGTCGCCGAGAGATAGAGCAGCAAGACTTCGCCTGCCACGGGCTTGGAGAGCACCGGGGGTGAAGCCAGGAACTCCTTGAGCTTGACGAACGCTTTCTGGCATTCCTCATCCCATGCGAACGTAGCAGATGCCAACTTGGGCCCCCTCAACAGTTTAAAAAAGGGCAGTGATGAGGGCATCCCTTGCCCCTCCACATTTTCTCCGGACTCGGATTGTTCGTCGGCAAGCGCCATTATGTTAGTCATGTATTTTTGAGTCTAGTCATGTAATCTTCACATTTTCTTTGAGTCAATATCATGTAATTTTCCCTTTATTTGAGTCATGTACCTAGGTTAGTGAGTCATTTTCCTAAGTCTTGAAGTCATTATGTTGGTTTGATAGGTTAATGGGCCCAATTCATTGGGCTAGGCCCAGGGGCGCCCCTCCCTTGGACTGTTTGGTGATTAGTTAGTTTGTCAGGGTCAGTTTGGTCTTAGGAAAAGTGTGGGGTCTATAAATAGCCCCACCCCTCTCTCATTTGTAACAATTATGCTTGAATATTGAATCCAGAAAATTTCCACACCTTCTAGTTCCCTCTCAATATCTCCCTCTCTCTCTCTCTTACTATCACTCTCTCTAAGTGGGTTGTGCCCCCTCTCTCTCTCCTCCCCACCCCAATTTCAAAATTCATTCTCTCTCCTCCCCATTCACCCCTCATTAAGGCCCCTTCTCCTTCCCCATGCACTCATTCAATTCCCCCTCCAACCCCTAGGTGGAAACCCCTTCTCCTAGGCACCTTTCCACTCTCCCAAGCAACGCTCCCTCTCCCCAAGACTGAAAGAGCCCTTCCCTAGGCCAAATTTCGAATTTCCCTCTCCCTTGGGCTGTGCCCTTTCATCTCCCCACCTCCCTAACCACCCAAGGTCGCACCCCCCCTTCCCCATCCACCAAATAACCCCTTGTTCATGCCCTTCCCCACCCCCTCTCCTCCACCTATTCTATCCCTGTTGCAGGTTTCAGAAAAGCAGTGGTTTGCAGTAGCAGCCACGACTTCCCCTGAAGGCTCCCGGTGGCATATCATATATTGCTGGAATCGTCTCCAAGTCTTCTTTCCAACGGTGGTACTCCTGCCTGCATCCGAGTTCGGAGCTGTCCGGAGGAACGTCATCTTCAACGACTGCGCAATCTGTCCCAGACTGAAGGCCAGAGTGATCTTGGAAGCCGTTCACATGCCAACCTTGGAGGAATTCGACCATGCTTCCTTATACAAAATTATTCTTCGTCTAGTCCTCCACCAGTAGCAGAAGGAACGACACCAATCGCTTGCCTGAGCTATTTTTTCTGAATTTCTTCGCCGGAGTGTGCAGTCTGCCCCTTGCAGGTCCAGGTTCGACCTGTCTTCACTTCTCCGGCCACCATTCTCCTCTCCGACCTCAGATTGTGGCACCGTCAATTTCTGCTCGAAGCTACTCCGACCACGATTGCGTCACAACCAGTTTAGTTCGATTTGGAGTTTGGGAGCGACCGCAGTGCCTTCTGCAATCCACTGTATTAGTTCTGCATCAGTCAGAGGCATAGTGTTGCTGTCCTGCTCCAGTCGCCGGTCCGGTCAGCCCCGAGTTCCAGAGCTTCCCAAAAAATTCAAGCATCATCCTCGGCCAGTTGGGGAACTTTTGGCACCAGTTTCATCAAATTTGAAGCTCGGTTGAGTCCGTGGCAGCATCTTCATCGACAACCTATTCAGTAAAACTGAAGAGTGGCAGAACTGGCGAAGCTTGGAGAGTCGGCGTTCTCTTCATAATTTCCCCACCCCGCTTGGCCGGCTGAAGGCCCCTCCCTGCGTGGAGGTAATCTTGGTTGTAATAAGTCTAACCCCCACCCCAAGAGCCCCCCTCCTGCGAGAGGTGTAGTTCATGTAATAATATTTTCGCAGATTTGAAGCGACACTGACGCGGCTTGCGGGCGCAAACCCTTGCCTCCCCGCTCGCCCCCGTCTTCGGCCGGAGTTGGCGTCTTCACGCCGGCTAGGTGAGCGTCGGTCCCCCTTTCCTTGCTGGTCAATATCACTTGCTTAGCTTAGTATTCTTGCTTTGCTGCGTCGGACGGAGAGCGAGGGCCCGGCCCAAATTGCTGAACACGTGAGTGTCCATCGCGGGCGAGTTGTGAGCGAGCCATTTCAACCCACACCCATGGTGTGACGGATGCCCATGATTGGGCATCCCTGGCCCAATTGGGGTTCTCCTCAAGCTTGCCAAGCACCGGAGCATCATTGTCCCACCCCGGACCCTCTCCATTATCGTTTAGTTGCCCACGGGCACAAGTGTGCACCAAGCGAGTGAGCCGCTCGAGTGGTATCATCGCCAATTTACTTGCTTGCAACCTTAGGTCCAAGGGTCATATTGTCTTGTGGTCATCACCCCAAGGTGGTGTCACATCAAGCAGGCATCGTTCAGCCGCACGGGACAAGAAACGGCTGAGAGCGGCGACACGCCCTGTCAGACGCTGGACGTCCATAATACAGGCGGGCGGGCGCATGTCCAGGATGGCCTGGACTTTGTCGGGGTTGGTTTCGATCCCACGCTGAGTGACCAGGAAACCCAGGAACTTCCCGGATCTTACTCCGAAGGCACACTTGGCAGGATTGAGCTTCATGTTGTACTTCAGGAGGACGCCGAAGGTTTCAGCGAGGTCGGTGAAGTGGTCCTAGGCCTTGGGGGTCTTGACGAGCATGTCGTCAATGTAGGCCTCGACGTTCCGACCTAGCTGCTCCTTGAACATGTGAATGACCAGTCTTTGATATGTGGCTCCGGCGTTCTTCAACCTGAAAGGCATCCGGGTATAGCAGTATACGCCGTAGTCGGTGATGAAGGCGGTCTTCTCGACGTCTTCAGAATTCATTCTGATCTGATGGTAACCCGAATAGGCGTCCAGGAAGCTCAGCATCTCGTTGCCCGATGTCGAGTCGACCAGTTGGTCGATGCTGGGCAAGGGATAGCAGTCCTTAGGGGTCGCCTTATTCAAGTCGGTGAAGTCCACGCACATCTACCACTTGCCGAAAGCCTTTGGTACCAGGACGACATTGGCTAGCCACGTCGGGTACAGGACCGGTTTAAAAAGACCAGTCTCTTGCCCCTTGGTGACCTGCTCCTTGATAATCGTCTGTTTCTCGGGTGCGTGCTTCCTTCGACGCTGCTGCACGGGCTTTATGGTGGGGTTGAGGTTGAGTCTGTGCATCACGGTCTCCTCTGGTATCCCAGGGAGCTGATCGTCAAACCAAGCGAAGACTCGGATGTACTCAGAAAGAAATATCTTATATTGCTACTGTTCCTCGGGGGGTAGGTCGGCTCCGATCCTTACTGCTAGGGTCGGGTCATCGTTTAGGAAAATTGTTAGCAACTCGCCACCTGGCTCAGTGGTTGTGGATTTTTCCTCGACTTCCCGGGGGCCCTTATCATTCCCGCCCGGCCTCGTGGCCTCCACCGAGATATTATAGCACCTTCGAGCCGTGACCTAATTACCTCGGATTTCCCCTACCCCATTTTTGGTGGGGAACTTCATTTTTTGGTGATAGGTAGATGGTACTGCCTTGATCCGGCTGAGGATTCCCCGGCCGAAGATGGCGTTGTACGCTATCATCCCTTTGATCACCATGAAGTCTACCATGATCGTAACGGTTTTGGGTGGGGTGACGAGGGTAACTGGCAGGCTTAGGGCTCCTTCGGGGTGAGTGGCCAAGCCGTTGAACCCACAGAGGGGCGTTCGGACCAGGCGGAGTTTGGATGGATCCTCTCCCATTTTGAGGAAACAGTCATAAGACAATACATCAGGGGCACTTCCATTGTCCACAAGAATCCTATCTATGTTACAATGGTTTATAGTGGCCGAGATTACGAGGGCATCATCATGCGGGGTGCTCAACCCCTCCAGGTCTTGATCGGAGAAGACTATGACCTGGGGCGGGGCCTTGGGTGGCTCTGGGGCTCGGCTCGCCCGGTCGGCATGACGCTTCCTTCCACGGCTGCTGTCACCTCCTGATGCTATTCCTCCGGAGATTACGTTGATGTGAACCCCTCGGGGGGCATTGTCGATCTCTTCTGCGGTGCCTTGATCTTCTCTGCGCTCGACAGTGAACCGAGCAAGGTGCCCCAGGCGGATGAGGCGCTCGATTTCATCTTGGAGCTGGTGGCAGTTACTGGTGTGATGCCCATGATCACCGTGGAATAGACAATGTCTGTCTCGCTTGCGGTTTTTCGACCTCATCGGCTCGGGCCGACGGAGGAGTCTCGAGTCTTTGACGTCTTCATAGATTTCATAGACCGGTGCGGTTAACGGGGTGTACCGCTCGTACTTCCGCTTGCGTTCTCCATCTCGGTCTCGCTTCTTTCCCGAGCTAGGATTTGGCTCGGGGCCCCGCTTCTTGTCCCCCTCCCGACCCGAGCCGGTTGCGTCTCGGTAAGCACTGAGTACTTCTTCGCACTCGGCGTGGCGCAGAGCCAGAGTCACTAGCTCGGCAAGGGTCGAGGGAGGGTGGAGGACAAGTTCACGGCGGAGGTTCTCGTCCCGGGTACCCCCGGTCAGTGCGGTTGTGGCCGAGGCCATGTCCAGGTGGGGGATTCGGAGGGCTTCCAATTTAAATCAGTGGACGTAAGCCCGGAGCCTTTCCCCTTGCGCCTGTTTAAGGGCCAAGAGCCCCGCTACCGACCTTGGGGGGGCACTTCTGGCGAAGCTCTCCTTGAAGACTCGCCCGAATTGCTTGAAGTCTCGGATGGATCCGGGGGCGAGGGCCCTGAACCACGCTTGAGCGCCCTGGACCAGAGTGGTCACGAAGGCTCGGCACTTGATGGGGTCCGACGCTCCGTGCAGAGTCATCAGGGCGTCGAAGCTATCATAATGGTCGGCCGGGTCGCCCTGGCCGTCGTAAAGCTTGAAGGTTGGTATGGGGGCTCTGGGAGATACCTCTGCCTTCAAGATATACTCGAGAACGGGATTTCTCCTCGTCTTCTGGGGAAGAGGCCTTCTGTAGGGCACGAAGGGCGTGCTCCTGCTCTGCGAAGCGCCTTTCGAAATCTCACAGCCGGAGGGATAACTCCGGTTGCTGTCGTGTCGCGAGGCTAGGGGGAGCGTCTTGGCGATCCCCGGGAACGTCGGCTTCCAGATCTGGCAGTTGCGTCCCCCGCCTTCCTTTTCTCGGCGCGGAGGAGGCCTCTTGCTCCGGAGGCGGAGCTTGCGAGGGTCCTCCGACCCTGTTACGAATGAGCTGCTGGCCGCGGAGGGTGTAGCGGCCCCCAGCTGTGTGCTGGGATGTACTCCAGCGGGGGGGGGGGCCCCTGACGGGGCACGGGACCTTGCATCCCTGGCCGCCTGGGTCTTCATGAGTTCCACGAGGACATCAGTTTGGCGTTGAGGGCCTGGAAGGCTTCGGCGCCACCGTAGGGGGGTAGCCCCACCACCGCAGGGGGTGGTGGTCTGTCAGCGGGGATGCTGGCATTAGAGGGAGGGTTCTGTGAGGCCCTGGAAGGGCCATCCCCTACTGCTACCATGGCCTTACCCCTTTTGCCGGCAAACCTTCTCCCTGAGCTCCTTCTCACCATGTTGGCTCCTCGTGCGTTTCCCACAGACGGCGCCAAATGAAGAGGCGAAATCTCGCGCTGGTTCCTGAGTGGGCTGGTAATCACCAAGTTAGTGAACTGCAAGACAAGGAAACGGGTTAGAGGGCCCAGGGGGATTCCTGGGGTGAAACCCTCTGACGCTCAAGTCAGTAGAGCAATGATGGGAGCAGCGATAGCGAGGAGAAGGTGAAGGCGCGAGATCCCTCTCCACCAATGGGGTGAAGTGATCCATGCTCAGGAATTGGGGGTGGATCAATGCCCTTTTGGACTTACCTTTCGCCAGAGGGTATCCCAGGTTTAAATAGTGCGCCGCCCTCTGGAGTCCTACAAGCCGAGGGGTCTCTGGTGGAGGTTACGTCCTCGTCGTGGGCTTTTATGGCCTCATCGTGGGGGCGTTATCCTCGCGGGGAAGCCGGAGCTCCTGGACTTCTTGGCGCTCGGCCCGCTGTGGACTCTAACGGCGGCAATGATAAATATTTTATCTGTCGTACCTAGCTTAGAGGGGCCGGCCCTACTTGGGAAATAGGCCTAGCTCGGTGAGGAGATGGGTCAGACAGACCAGCTAGCGCTTCCCTCCTTCGTGCGGAAGGATAGCTCGTGCGCGGGTCTTCCTGTGACCTAACCGATGCTTGGGCTCTCCGAGCCTTGGGGCCGCCTAGGAGAGTTTTTTCCTCGAGCATTGTTTTATTGGGCTTTTCCAAGTGGGCCCTGTGGGCTGTCCCTTGGACGAGCTTGCCTCGTCGGGCCCTGTTGGGCCTAGTTGGGTCTGCTCTTTGAGTGGGCTGCAGGAATCCCCCTCTCCAGATCTGATCCAGGAGTCAAGACAGCAGCTCTTCCTCTCAATCTCACTTCTCACTCAGACCACTTCTTAGACTTACGACACTCTATTTTTCTTCTCACTATCTTCAACAGGCTCTTACTCTCTCGAACACTTCTCAGACTTTTCTCTCTTTAACTATAGCTCTTCCCGCTCACTTCTACTCTTCTGATCTGCTTCTATCTTCAGGTTCGTTGTCTGTCTCTTCTGCTCTTTTCTCTCTCCCACTTCACTAGTTTGACTGAGAGATTTCCTCTTTTTATAGGCGTAAGCTAGATCAGGTCGTCCCCTGAGCTTTTTGAATTTTGGGCGCATGGAAGACACACTCCCGCTCAATAACTTTATCCAGAGCTCACACTTTGAGGGGCCACGTCTCAGAGGTAGAAGATGTGACGATCCACGTGGTAGGATATTAGTTCAGCTTAACACCTTGGGTCACGTGCCTTTAATCCAGTTCACTTTAAGTTCCACGTGAGATTAATGCAGACTGCCTTTTTGCCACCTAGGTGTTTGATCATGGATCTGGGTTGGTTCTTCCTCTCTGTCAAAAGTAAAATCAAAGATTTATGAGATTCATGAAGCATGTAATAATTGTTTAGCAAATGCAGTTTCATATGCTTCATGAGTTCAGGTAATTTTTCAAGGTGTATGCAGAAGATTCTTCAAGAGCATCGATGCATGAATGAGATGCATCAGCCTGTATAGCTAACACATGCAGCAAATCAGAATAAAGACATCGACCTTAGTATTATACAGGTAGACCTTCATTGTCAGATACACTGACTCTGTAATGAAGATGCATTGACCTGTCTTTATAGTGAATGCACAAGGTGCATCAACCTTGAGAGTGATAACATACTAGCATCGACCCTTCTATAGCATGCATTGACCTATGCTGCAGTCGCTAGCTCACTAGCATCGACTTGTGCTACAGTCGCTAGCTCAATAACATTGACATGTGCTACAGTCGCTAGCTAACTAGTGTCGACCTTACTCAAACATGCATTTACCTATGCATCAGTCGCTAGCTAACTAGCATCGACTTGTCTTGCAAACCTTCTTTATATGCACCAATCTTCTGAACTAGACTGAATGTGTGCACCGACCTGACAGACTATAAAGTGAATGTGCACCAACCTTAAAGACTTATATGCAAATGTGCATCGACCTTTCAATGCAACAATATGCAAATGTGCATTGACCTTTGAATGCAACATGTGAATATGCATCGACCTTGTTATGAACAAAAAACTTATTCTGACTAAAGAGAAGACTTTAAAATAACAATGTAGCCAGAGTCAAAATAAGATCAACCACACTGTTGCCAGCATCAAAACTGAACATCAAGTCCATAGGAGACATAACTTCCCAGGCGGGGATTTTGACTCAGAGAGCACCCTCGAGCACTGCACAACACCCTAATGTGAGTATTTAATTTAACTTTTAATTTCGTAAACTTTAGAGTTATAATATTACTACTTAGTTCAAAGAATTCAACTTTGAGAGTCTAAGATTTGAAACATGAAATTAAAAATCGATCTAACACAAAAGACCTAGGGTTTCGGGGGTGTAAGATGTAAAATATTGGTCTGATCAGTGTGTCGATTATTCCAACACGACCTGGGTGGGGAGTGTGACTTAGGGGAGCTGGTGATATCCAAAACGGATACCCAGTTTGGGCTCGACGCTCAAACTAGCAATTTCCAAACTAATTTAGTTCGAAATAAATCCAAGGTTAGGGGTTTCGGGGGTCTAACATATGAAATATCGATCTGATCGACATGCCGATTATTTCAACATGACTTGGGTGGGGACTGTGACTTGGGAGAGTTGACGAATCCAAAATGGATACCTGGTTTGGGCTCGACGCTCAAACTAGCCATTTCCAAACTAATTTAGTTTGAAATAAATCCAAGGTTAGGGGTTTCAGGGGTCTAATATATAAAATATCGATCTGATCGAAATGTCAATTATTCTAACACGACTTAGGTGGGGAGTGTGACTTGGGGGAGTTGACGAAATCCAAAATAGATACCTGGTTTGGGCTCGATGCTCAAACTAGCCATTTCCAAACTAATTTAGTTTGAAATAAATCCAAGGTTAGGGATTTTGGGGGACCAATATATGAAATATCGATCTGATCGACATGCCGATTGTTCTAACACGACCTAGGTAGGGAGTGTCACTTGGGAGAGTTGACGAAATCCAAATTGGATACCTGATTTGGGCTCGGCTCTCAAACTAGCCATTTCCAAATTAATTTAGTTTGAAATAATTTCAAGGTTAGGGGTTTCGGGGGTCCAATATATGAAATATCGACCTGATCGACATGTCTATTGTTCCAACACGACCTGGGTGAGGAGTGTGACTTGGGGGAGTTCACGGAATCCAAAATGGATACCTGGTTTAGGCTCGACGCTCAAACTAGCCATTTCCAAACTAATTGTTGGCCCAGAGTAGATGGCGGACAAGAAGGGAGGTTGAATTGTCCCCTAGTCGAGATGGCAGATTTTAAAAAACAAGCTAGACTACTCACAGCAGAAACAAAGTTAACTATGTTAATTAATATAAACTAAACTTAAGTGAGATTAATGTTCACTCAATCTTTCTGCTCTCACTCGAATAATCTATGCACAGAACGACTGGGCATAAGCCAAACACGAATAGCAGAGTAGCAAAGTGTAGTGGTGTAGTGAATAAAAATCTATAAGATAACCTGTGAATAGAGATAGGAGAAATAGACAATCACACAAGCATTCCACAAAGAACACGGAGATTTTTAGGTGGTTCGGGACCACGACGGTCTCCCTACATCCACCCCTCACCGTAACCCGGTGAGGCTTCACTAACACGCTACAATCATAGCAGCCACCGGGACGAGCCCCAACACCACACACGCTGCTTCTGTAGCAATCCAAGCACACAGGGCCTAGCCCAAAACTACTGCCACTGCAGCACACACACATAAACTCGGGGAACTCACCCTGCACTAAAACCTCACACAGAGACACAGCTTCGTACACCACACACAGATATTCTGATGTTCAGAAAAATAAGAAGATATACAATATATGCCCACAGCAGTATGTAGATGAAGAAAACTATCCTCAAGAGATGGATATAGGATGTAGAATGTTTCCCCTTCATTTTTCCAATGGTCGTTTGAAGATCTTCCTTGAAGTTCAGGTCGGAGGGAGTTGAAACTACAGTAGGATGGAACAGTCGGTCTCCTTCTAGAAGATCCGGGCTTGTCTGCAACTTCAGTAGCTCGTACAGGATATATCCTTTAGATCCAAGCTCCAATCACACCTGCAAGCATCAGAAAATGGTTAACCTCTCAAAACCCTCTCTTATCCACCTTGTGGCCACCCTCCTCCTTCCTTCCTCTGCAAGAGAATAGAAAATATTAGCTCTTTCAATGCTTTCCTTGTAAAAATTGCAAGGATATATACGGGCAACAAATAGATGAACAAAAGGCAAAAATACCCATGATAAAAACCTCCCAAAACCCTTCTATTATATGTAAGGGAACCCTAAGGGTAAAGGGGTCAAGTTGGAGGGCAAATGGATTGGGTTTAATGGGATTCGAAACCCCAGTCATAAACCCGTTTCCAGACTATCAGAGGCGGTGTCGACACCTACAGCACAATAGATAGTAGACAGAAGTCTGCCAAATAGGTGTCGACACCTACTGGGCAGCTTCACTGGACAGAGCCAGTGAACACCAAGTATCGACACCTGGTGTCGACACCTGCCTGCCCAGCACAAAGACTGCTCAAGGCAGTCCAATGCAGTCTTAAAAGCCATTAAGCCCCCTTTGAAAAAATGTTCTAGCCATTTAAATAACATGCTTAGAGGGTATTAAAAACATCATTCAACCTTGGTTTCAACAAGAAATATAGGAAGCTAAATTAGCAAAATACAACCTCAAGACTATCAAGAAGAACATGCATGAAGTCACGTGCAAACCCAATTCATGAAAAATACTTCAAACCCATTCATGGGACCATGAGTCGCATTCAATAATAATACAATGATATGCACCCAAGGATGTGAGCGCATTAATGTACCTGCACTATGCACAAATACATTTTGACATTCTTTGATCAATGCAAATGAAAGAAATGATTACCTTGCCATATGACATATACATAAATCCTTCAACCTGCATAATGAAGCATTGCGAATCATCCACATCAAAGAATCAAGTCTATGCATATAAAGAACAAGTCTAAGCACATGAAGGACCAAGTCTAAGCGTATGAAACACACAAGATTGCTTCTTAAAATTGCATATTAGTGAATTAATTTCCAGCAATATGTACAGAGAATTCACACAATTCAATGCATACAACCCAAGTTCAGTCCAAACATACCATTATCAGTTGAAAGCAATTTTGAACTCAATCTGTTCACTCAGTCATTAAGAACCAATTGATAGTCAATTGAAAGACCATTTAACTAGTGTAAATGAAATGCTTAGCTCATAGATAACCATTCAACAATCCTTTCAAATTTACTCACAATCATCAAAGGCTATGCAATGCAAACCAAACTGAATATAGGAGTGGTTCAAACCAAACACATCAAGGGTCATATGAGAATGCTAAGCAAGACACAATTTCAAAAACCCTTTTGAAGAAGATGCATTAAACACAATTGAGAACCACTGAAAAACTCAATTTCCTTTCTTCAAGGATCAAATACAATAACCCAACCATTTAAACAATATGGTGCGGACACCCGGGCGATCGAGAAGCACGAACTGGCGAGCCACCGGTACCGTACGCGGAGCACCACCCGAGCCACTTCGGCGTCCATCTGGCTCGGAGACAGTCTGGAGACTCCCCCTTGAGTCTTAGTATTTATGATATTTATGAGGACTTTATTTGTGTGTAATGTGCTTTTATTCGGATTGTAATTTGAATTGTAAGGAGGGTTTTTGTGCAAAATGGGACCCCTGGGTCCCACGGGTCCCCATCCCTCCTCCCATTGATCCACCTCAGCCCTAGGGCCCATGTGGGGTCAGTCAACCTTCCATTGTGGGCTTCTAGAAGGTGGGACCAAAGGAGGGGACAAAGGGGGGAGCATCTCCTAGATCTCACCTTAATTCAAGGGGGTGTCCCCCCCCTTTTGCATTAGTTTAATAGGTTTTGAATTTTGTTTTATTTGATTCCAAACCACATGGGAGAAATAAATTGTGGACTCCCTATTGTACCCCTCCCCAACCCTAGATCTAGAGATAGTTATTGTCTTTTACCATTTCATATAAATAGATTGTATTTTCATTTGTTTAGAATTAATGAAGAAGAAAATGCCATTTTGTGCCAAGGAGCATTGTGCACCCCCCTCTCTCTCTCCTCTCCCCCCCTTCAGCAGCTGGGAAGGCTGTGATTCTGAGGTGTGAAGCCTCCTCTATCAGTTCCGGAGATCATCGGCGCCGCCACCGTGCCGCCATCGCACCACCGTCGTGTTCGTCGGAGTTCTGTCCATCCAGGATAGATCCCCCTTCCACGAATTTCTGCTCCCATCCAAGAACTCTTCTTGAGCTGAAACTTTCAGGGTAAGTTCCAGATGCTCCCTCCACAGCCCATAAAAATTGGTTGGGCTTCCAACTTCTAATTTCTATTTTTCCATTTTCATCAATCTTTTCTTTCCAGATCTGCCTGTTTTCAGTCTAGATCCACAGCCACCCTGAGTTTCCAATATCCGGACCTCCTTTTGATTTTTTTTGGAACCCCTAAATTTAATAGAGGTTCTACTCACCACCACCTCCATCCAAGAATTTTTGTGTAATTTCAAAAGGCCTCCACCTATTTTCTAAAAATCATTTTCAGATCCCCTTCAGTTCTATCTACTTCTGTCCAGACCCAACCACCCACTAGTATAAAATAGCTTTCTACATCCAAACCTCCACCAAATCGATCATAAGAATTATTTCCGTTTTCCTCTCTCTCCCCTCTACAATTTGTATGAAGAGCTCGAGGTTTGAATCGGAGGTCTACCCCACAGTCAATGCCAACTCTCAGGAAACTCAATTTCTGCTCAGTCAGATCTGAGACTGAGAGCAGGTCGGTTCTAAAATCGCCCATCAAAAGCACAGATCCGGTGAATTTTTCTGAATCCCATAGTGTCGAAGGACTTCGAGAGAACTTTCCAACGATACCTCTTGGGCATCGATCTGACTTTGGGAGTGATCGCAGCAGTCGATCTCGCCGGATCACGCGTTGTAAAATAGAAGCAACCAGTCCGTGGGCAGCAACTCCAAAGCTTGGAGATCGGAGCCGATCGGCCTCCGACCGACGTTCCCGCCCGACCGCCTTCCGGGGAGGCGCGCCACCAGGGGTCTCCATCACAGCGGGACCCACCCCGTCAGACCCAGAGGACAGAGCGGTCCCTGGGCCCTACGTACCCGTAGATCGCGCCATCCGGACAGCACCAAAACGTGGGTTTCGGCACCGACGGACAACATCAAGATGCTGCCTGTCAGCCCAATTCGCGTGACTCCCGGGCCCCACATGTGACCTATTACCTCCCTGCGTAGAGTGGGTCAAATCATTTGTACCGCTGTAATAATTGTTAACCGGGAGTCCAGATTTGGCCGGGGTTGTCTTCCCCACACCGGGAGCGTGGAGGTAACGATCGTAACTTCTTGACATTCATTTGCTAGTTTAGTATATGATCTTAGGCTGCTACTGAGTGCGAAAGGAACTAGCCTGTGAGTCCATGTCACCGCTGTGAGTGTGAGAGTGACCCGTCCCGTGGCTCGATTTGAGCACGGAAGTGAGTCGGACTACCCTTAACTCTACCGGTTCCTCAACCGTGCACGATCCGCGTTTCCCTCGCTTGAGCTTGCGTTTCTGTTAGCGACGTATAGCCCATAGGAACTCTTAGTGTCGGGCTAAAGTGTCTCTCATATTCGTATGTTGCTGGCCGCACTTCCATCTAGAGTCCGAGGTCCGCATCATGAAGAGTCCATCCCTCTGTCCGTCCCGCATCAGTTTGGTATTAGAGCCAGTTGAGTCTAGGGTAGTCATTCATCATTGCTTAACAAAAATACAAAAAAGAGTCATTGAAGTTGAGTCTAAGTTTAAGTCGGTCCAAGGTTACATCGCATACCTTTATTCGGTATATTAAAAGGTGTTGTCCGAACGTTAGGCTACGCCTATCGGGAAGACCGCACACTTGCGCGAGAGGATCTTCAGATCCCGTAACTACGCTAACGTACCGAGTCTTGGTTGTGTCTAGGTTGTAGTCGAGTCTCATTTCAACTTTGCATTTGCATCTCATTCTAAGTCGTGTCTAGGTGCTTGCATTTGTTGGCATAACATTTTGCTTATAAAAAAAAATCCAAAAAATGGCCTTGTATGTCCATTCCTAGGGATCCGTTCCCATCCTTTGGCAACTATGGCCAACCCATGCCAACCCGTCCAAGGTGACAAGTCCGTGTCCGAGTACATTAGGGACTTCGAAGTGTACCGGTTTGGAAACGAGAGCACCATGACTTCCTCTCAGTTCCGGAGAGGTTTGCGGCTTCATTTCTGGTATGAATGTCTTATCCGCGACTCGTTCTCTCTGGCGAAGTGTTATCAGGTCGCTCTTGAGGTTGAGCCTTTCGAGGCCTAGTTTGATGCCGCCCTTCGCCAAGCCTCTACCTCTCAGTCGATTCCTAAGCCGGTCGGACAACCTACCCCATGGTCTTCCCCACCCATGAGAGCTCCATTACCATCACACTCACCTTCCGATCTTATTTCGGAGCCCTCTCATTTGGAGCCACCAAATCCCGAGCCACCCGTGTTTCTAACGGGTACGCTTTTCATAGTCAAGACGCTTCTTAGTTGGCTCAAGGATGGCTTGGTCCCGCCTCCTTACCCATCCATGGACCCCACCCTACCTGACGGAATCGTCACGGGATCGACAAGCGGCAACGGTCGATCGTCAAAGCGGCACCGGCAACTATCAAACTATATTTGCTATTTTAAGAGTTTTGTGTTAATGGGCGATGTTAGTGGGCCTAGATGTGTGTTTTCTTTTGTAGTAGAAATAAAATATCCACATCATGTGATAGTCTTTATTAAGTGTCTTTTAGTCTTCCCACTAGAGATATAATGAGTCTTAGGTGTTAGGTGTTAGTTGAAGTTTAATGAGTGTCTTTTGATTTTCTTTGTGGAGTCTATAAATATGTAACCACTTTTTAAGAAGAATGAAGTGTTTTAGAATTATTGGAAACCAACCACATAAGGTGTGAAGCCTTGCGTGTGTTCTCCGAGAAGGAGATGGGGTGAGATACCCTTGTCCATGGGTGAGAAGCCCAAGCTTTGGTCGTGAGATGCGGCCCCAACCACCTCCTTCCACTACTCACCGCCCACCTCCTTTCCCCACCCCCTCCTTCCCTCTCACTCCTCTGCAACACTAACACCATCGGCCGCCCTTCTCATCCTCACCACCCTTCACCTGCACGGCAAGGACCCACATGCAGCCACACCGACCCTCCCATTCCCACATGTGCAGTGGAAAACCTCCTCCATCCACCCTCACTGCTTTCCAAACAACCCAGCCCCCCTTGTTGCTACGTCACTCCCCTGGACACGCTGCCGCACCCAATCCGCAGCCACGCCCCCCCCGCTGCACTGGACGCCACCCCCTACATCCTGTGCTCTCTCCCTTCCTTTCTCACTCTCTCTCTCTCTAACTTCTCTCTTTAAACCCTCCCGCTTTGTCCATCTGCTAACAGTCACAAACCACCCCCCCTCTCCCATGCATCTCCTAACCAGCCCCATTCACATAAACCCCCCCCAAGTCCCTTTCACCCTCCCCCTTACTCTCTCCAGCCCCACGACTAGCTCCCCTGTTTGGAATAGGGGCACCGCAGGTGCCTCCTACCCTCCCCACCCTGTCTCCCTTGCCCCGCTCCAACTCCCCACCTCCACATCCCCTCACTCTCTTTTCCCCTCTATACTCATCTCCCCTCCCCCTTTCGGTTCTCTGCCATCCCAGCGCCAGACACTCCACACCACCACCGCAACTAGTCTCTCCCCATACAACACCTTTGGCATATTTCTTTCTCCTCTACACTTCACACCGTAGCTCCCTTTCCCCTCGTCACTCTCCCTTCCCAGCATTCTCTCCTAGCCACGACCCTAAGATCTCCCCTTACCATCACTCACCCCACATGCAGAACCGCAAGCCCTCCCTCTCCCTAACCACGGTCCAACCCACGCATGCGGCACCATCGGAGCCACCTCCCTCCTCGCCGCTGCCCTCCATTCAACGTCTCCGTTGCCACTCCACCTCATTGCGGCCTTGCATACAGCCTCGCCGCTAACACCGTCGGAGCACCCGCCCTCGACGAGGCAATGCAAGCGACCTTGCCGTGGCCGCACCCACGCCCGTAGCCACCGACATACAGGGCCTCGGCCCCACGCCCACTATCGTCGACTCAAGCAACAACGGGCTCCACGGTGGCTGCTCAACACTGCCATTCCTAGCGCGCACGGCAACTGGCTATGCATCCTCACGTCCGGGCACGCCACCCCGCGTCCGGGCATGGCGACCACGACACTCTCTGCTGGCCACCTTGTTCTCTGCCAACGCACCCAGCAGGCCCACCCCATCGCCATCTCTGAACCCATGCCCACGAGCCCACCACCGAACAGCCTGGCAAGCCCTGCACAAGCTCCCGTGAGCAGGAAGAGCACAATGACGTCCCTCCCTCCAAGGATGGCGAGCGCGGCGTGACCCCCCCGCCTAGCATGGTGTGGAGGGCTACCTGCGTCCGAGTACACCGCAACCCACTGCCGAGCATGGTGCTCATCCCCCCCCCACGCCAACAGTCTCCTCCTCTCCCTTCTCCATTTCTCTCACCCGCCGGGGTTGTTGTAACCAGTATAGATGAACAATGAAGAGAGAGAGAGAAGGCCGATCTCTCTCTCGCCCTCACCTGTTCCCTCTCTATTCTCTCTGTCTTCCCTCCCTCTCTCTCTATCTTTCTTCATTTCTCTCTCCCCCTCTCTTAATTTCATTCCATGTTTTATTTACTGTAACAGGATTAAAAGAAGGAAAAGTTGAAAAAAAATAGAAAACAGAAAGAAGTGAGTATCGAAACTTTGAAAAGAAAGGGAGGGTGATGAATTTTCAGAAAAAGAAAAGAGATTAAAAAAAATGATGGGTAATATTTTGAGATAAAAGGAGGCAATCACAGGACCTCGGATTTTTATGTTACATCAAATGGTATCAGAGCTTAGGGAACCGGGTTGCTCCATCCAACCGGGATCCTGAGCTATGAGGTTCGAGGTCGAACCTCCTCCAAGCGGAGGGGTTCGACGGAATCATCACGGGATTGACAAGCGGCAACAGTCGATCGTCAAAGCGGCACCGGCAACTATCAAACTATATTTGCTATTTTAAGAGTTTTGTGTTAATGGGCCATGTTAGTGGGCCTAGATGTGTGTTTTCTTTTGTAGTAGAAATAAAATATCCACATCATGTGATAGTCTTTATTAAGTGTCTTTTAGTCTTCCCACTAGAGATATAATGAGTCTTAGGTGTTAGGTGTTAGTTGAAGTTTAATGAGTGTCTTTTGATTTTCTTTGTGGAGTCTATAAATATGTAACCTCTTTTTAAGAAGAATGAAGTGTTTTAGAATTATTGGAAACCAAACACATAAGGTGTGAAGCCTTGCGTGTGTTCTCCGAGAAGGAGATGGGGTGAGATACCCCTGTCCATGGGTAAGAAGCCCAAGCTTTGGTCGTGAGATGCGGCCCCAACCACCTCCTTCCACTACTCACCGCCCACCTCCTTTCCCCACCCCCTCCTTCCCTCTCACTCCTCTGCAACACTAACACCATCGGCCGCCCTTCTCATCCTCACCACCCTTCACCTCACGGCAAGGACCCACATGCAGCCACACCGACCCTCCCATTCCCACATGTGTAGTGGAAAACCTCCTCCATCCACCCTCACTACTTTCCAAACAACCCAGCCCCCCTTGTTGCTACGTCACTCCCCTGGACACGCTGCCGCACCCGATCCGCAGCCACGCCCCCCCTGCACCGGACGCCACCCCCTACATCCTGTGCTCTCTCCCTTCCTTTCTCACTCTCTCTCTCTCTAACTTCTCTCTTTAAACCCTCCCGCTTCGTCCATCTGCTAACAGTCACAAACCACCCCCCCTCTCCCATGCATCTCCTAACCAGCCCCATTCACGTAAACCCCCCCCAAGTCCCTTTCACCCTCCCCCTTACTCTCTCCAATCCCACGACTGGCTCCCCTGTTTGGAACAGGGGCACCGCAGGTGCCTCCTACCCTCCCCACCCTCTCTCCCTTGCCCCGCTCCAACTCCCCACCTCCACATCCCCTCACTCTCTTTTCCCCTCTATACTTATCTCCCCTCCCCCCTTCGGTTCTCTGCCATCCCAGCGCCAGACACTCCACACCACCACCGCTACTAGTCTCTCCCCATACAACACCTTTGGCATATTTCTTTCTCCTCTACACTTCACACCGTAGCTCCCTTTCCCCTCGTCACTCTCCCTTCCCAGCATTCTCTCCTAGCCACGACCCTAAGATCTCCCCTTACCATCACTCACCCCACATTCAGAACCGCAAGCCCTCCCTCTCCCTAACCACGGTCCAACCCTCGCATGCGGCACCATCGGAGCAACCTCCCTCCTCGCCGCTGCCCTCCATGCAACGTCTCTGTTGCCACCTCCACCTCGTTGCGGCCTTGCATACAGCCTCGCCGCTACCACCGTCGGAGCACCCGCCCTCGACGAGGCAATGCAAGCGACCTTGCCGTGGCCGCACCCACGCCCGTAGCCACCGACATACAGGGCCTCGGCCCCACGCCCACTATCGTCGACTCCAGCAACAACGGGCTCCACGGTGGCTGCTCAACACTGCCATTCCTAGCGCGCACGGCAACTGGCTATGCATCCTCACGTCCGGGCACGCCACCCCGCGTCCGGGCATGGCGACCACGACACTCTCTGCCGGCCACCTTGTTCTCCGCCAACGCACCCAGCAGGCCCACCCCATCGCCATCTCTGAACCCATGCCCACGAGCCCACCACCGAACAGCCTGGCAAGCCCTGCACAAGCTCCCGTGAGCAGGAAGAGCACAATGACGTCCCTCCCTCCAAGGATGGCGAGCGCGGCGTGACCCCCCCGCCTAGCATGGTGTGGAGGGCTACCTGCGTCCGAGTACACCGCAACCCACTGCCGAGCATGGTGCTCATCCCCCCCCCCCACGCCAACAGTCTCCTCCTCTCCCTTCTCCATTTCTCTCACCCGCCGGGGTTGTTGTAACCAGTATAGATGAACAATGAAGAGAGAGAGAGAAGGCCGATCTCTCTCTCGCCCTCACCTGTTCCCTCTCTATTCTCTCTGTCTTCCCTCCCTCTCTCTCTATCTTTCTTCATTTCTCTCTCCCCCTCTCTTAATTTCATTCCATGTTTTATTTACTGTAACAGGATTAAAAGAAGGAAAAGTTGAAAAAAAATAGAAAACAGAAAGAAGTGAGTATCGAAACTTTGAAAAGAAAGGGAGGGTGATGAATTTTCAGAAAAAGAAAAGAGATTAAAAAAATGATGGGTAATATTTTGAGATAAAAGGAGGCAATCACAGGACCTTGGATTTTTATGTTACATCAAATGGTATCAGAGCTTAGGGAACCGGGTTGCTCCATCCAACCGGGATCCTGAGCTATGAGGTTCGAGGTCGAACCTCCTCCAAGCGGAGGGGTTCGACGGAATCATCACGGGATTGACAAGCGGCAACAGTCGATCGTCAAAGCGGCACCGGCAACTATCAAACTATATTTGCTATTTTAAGAGTTTTGTGTTAATGGGCCATGTTAGTGGGCCTAGATGTGTGTTTTCTTTTGTAGTAGAAATAAAATATCCACATCATGTGATAGTCTTTATTAAGTGTCTTTTAGTCTTCCCACTAGAGATATAATGAGTCTTAGGTGTTAGGTGTTAGTTGAAGTTTAATGAGTGTCTTTTGATTTTCTTTGTGGAGTCTATAAATATGTAACCTCTTTTTAAGAAGAATGAAGTGTTTTAGAATTATTGGAAACCAAACACATAAGGTGTGAAGCCTTGCGTGTGTTCTCCGAGAAGGAGATGGGGTGAGATACCCCTGTCCATGGGTAAGAAGCCCAAGCTTTGGTCGTGAGATGCGGCCCCAACCACCTCCTTCCACTACTCACCGCCCACCTCCTTTCCCCACCCCCTCCTTCCCTCTCACTCCTCTGCAACACTAACACCATCGGCCGCCCTTCTCATCCTCACCACCCTTCACCTGCACGGCAAGGACCCACATGCAGCCACACCGACCCTCCCATTCCCACATGTGTAGTGGAAAACCTCCTCCATCCACCCTCACTACTTTCCAAACAACCCAGCCCCCCTTGTTGCTACGTCACTCCCCTGGACACGCTGCCGCACCCGATCCGCAGCCACGCCCCCCCCTGCACCGGACGCCACCCCCTACATCCTGTGCTCTCTCCCTTCCTTTCTCACTCTCTCTCTCTCTAACTTCTCTCTTTAAACCCTCCCGCTTCGTCCATCTGCTAACAGTCACAAACCACCCCCCCTCTCCCATGCATCTCCTAACCAGCCCCATTCACGTAAACCCCCCCCCAAGTCCCTTTCACCCTCCCCCTTACTCTCTCCAATCCCACGACTGGCTCCCCTGTTTGGAACAGGGGCACCGCAGGTGCCTCCTACCCTCCCCACCCTCTCTCCCTTGCCCCGCTCCAACTCCCCACCTCCACATCCCCTCACTCTCTTTTCCCCTCTATACTTATCTCCCGTCCCCCCTTCGGTTCTCTGCCATCCCAGCGCCAGACACTCCACACCACCACCGCTACTAATCTCTCCCCATACAACACCTTTGGCATATTTCTTTCTCCTCTACACTTCACACCGTAGCTCCCTTTCCCCTCGTCACTCTCCCTTCCCAGCATTCTCTCCTAGCCACGACCCTAAGATCTCCCCTTACCATCACTCACCCCACATTCAGAACCGCAAGCCCTCCCTCTCCCTAACCACGGTCCAACCCTCGCATGCGGCACCATCGGAGCAACCTCCCTCCTCGCCGCTGCCCTCCATGCAACGTCTCTGTTGCCACCTCCACCTCGTTGCGGCCTTGCATACAGCCTCGCCGCTACCACCGTCGGAGCACCCACCCTCGACGAGGCAATGCAAGCGACCTTGCCGTGGCCGCACCCACGCCCGTAGCGACCGACATACAGGGCCTCGGCCCCACGCCCACTATCGTCGACTCCAGCAACAATGGGCTCCACGGTGGCTGCTCAACACTGCCATCCCTAGCGTGCACGACAACTGGCTATGCATCCTCACGTCCGCGCACGGAGACCACGACACTCTCTGCCGGCCACCTTGTTCTCCGCCAACGCACCCAGCAGGCCCACCCCATCACCGTCTCTGAACCCATGCCCACGAGCCCACCACCAAACAGCCTGGCAAGCCCTGCACAAGCTCCCGTGAGCAGGAAGAGCACAACGACGTCCCTCCCTCCAAGGATGGCGAGCGCGGCGTCACCCCCCCGCCTAGCATGGTGTGGAGGGCTACCTGCGTCCGAGCACACCGCAACCCACCGCCGAGCACGGTGCTCATCCCCCCCCACCCACGCCAACAGTCTCCTCCTCTCCCTTCTCCATTTCTCTCACCCACCGGGGTTGTTGTAACCAGTATAGATGAACAATGAAGAGAGAGAGAGAGAAGGCCGATCTCTCTCTCGCCCTCACCCGTTCCCTCTCTATTCTCTCTGTCTTCCCTCCCTCTCTCTCTATCTTTCTTCGTTTCTCTCTCCCCCTCTCTTAATTTCATTCCATGTTTTATTTACTGTAACAAGTTTAAAAGAAGGAAAAGTTGAAAAAAAATAGAAAACAGAAAGAAGTGAGTATCGAAACTTTGAAAAGAAAGGGAGGGTGATGAATTTTCAGAAAAAGAAAAGAGATTAAAAAAATGATGGGTAATATTTTGAGATAAAAGGAGGCAATCACAGGACCTCGGATTTTTTTGTTACATCACTACCATTAGTGCCAGTCAACTCATTCCATACCACATTCCGGTCTAGTCACCATATTGACACATTGGATGACCTTGTTATGGGATTAGACTCACAATGGCAGTTGACGCACTCCTTGGCCCGAAGCTTCGACCAACCCACTAGTCTTAGCTTCACCCATCCGACCTTAGGGTCCATTACCTCCATGTGCACCATGGGTTGTGTCACCACGGAGATCCTCTTATTCTTCCCCATGCCGACTGAGCCCGAATTCATACCCTTTTGTCCGAGGGAAGAATCAAACTTCTTACCTACAATCACCACCCCTCCCGCCACAATGCATGAAGGTGACCATCCACACCTTCAAGACTTCTTCACATGGGACTGTGACTTGTGGGAACCCACCACAAGGGGTCATACCTTCTTTGATCCCTTTGACTCATTCCATAGTGGGCCCCTTGACCCACCATATATACTTCACTTCTTCGAGGGAGTCGACTACCACACCCCTCCCACTCAGGCCAATCAACCTCCACATAGCAATAGGTCCAATGATTAGGGAACATGGCATGCCTTACCTACATCTAGGGGTGTTGACAAAGGTAGTTTTAGATCTCCTAATCCTCCCACATCCAAGCCTGATACACCTACATCCGGCCCTCCTAGCCCTCCCAAATCTAATGGGCAGCCGCATGCTAGGGACAAAGTAGGATGTCTAGGAGTCCAACTTTCCGCCAACCACCGGTTGCATCTAGTGTATGCATGGCACACATTCGGGTGTCCTGGTCCACCTTTGCATATGCATGAGTCGGACTAACCACATAGGGTTGTTTAGGGGCGTGTGTGCATCCGTGTGTTTTTCTTTTTGCTAAGCATGTTAGGAGTCTGCATGACGACGTCCGTCGTCACATTGAGGCCAGCAATGCACGGTATAAGGAGCTAGCCGATGCCCATAGACACCACCGTGAGTTCCAAGAGGGCGAATATGTCATGATCAGGGTAAGACCAGAACGGTTTCTCTCTGGAACCGTTAAGAAATTGCAAGCTCGCGGAGCCGGTCCATTTAGAGTGTTAAAACGCATGCTTATGTTGTGGACATGCCCGAGGAATATGGTATAAGCTCAACTTTCAATGTGTCAGATCTACTTGCATTTAGGGACCCATCAGTGATCCCTAGTGAGCCTTTCAAGCCATCCCTCCCATTGAGAGTGATCACACATCTGAGTGTCCATCTTCTGCCCCTTTTCCACAGCAGTGAGAGCATATAGATCATATATTGGATGAGAAAGTGACAGTTACCAGGAGTGGATCCTACCCGCAATATCTAGTGCAATGGAGAGGACGGCCCGCCACCGAGGATACTTGGATCACCCATGGAGAGTTGCAGCAGATCGATCCGGACCTTCTAGAGCGGTATCAGAGTGATGCAGACCCTTACTCGACAGGGTCGAGTTTCTCCCACCGGGGGAGAATTGGTGCGGACACCCGAGCGATCGAGAAGCACGAACCGGCGAGCCACTGGTACTGTACACGGAGCACCACCCGAGCCACTTCGGCGTCCATCTGGCTCGGAGACAGTCTGGAGACTCCCCCTTGAGTCTTAGTATTTATGATATTTATGATGACTTTATTTGTGTGTAATGTGCTTTTATTCGGATTGTAATTTGAATTGTAAGGAGGGTTTTTGTGCAAAATGGGACCCCTGGGTCCCACGGGCCCCCATATCTCCTCCCATTGATCCACCTCAGCCCTAGGGCCCATGTGGGGTCAGTTAACCTTCCATTGTGGGCTTCTAGAAGGTGGGACCAAAGGAGGGGACAAAGGGGGGAGCATCTCCTAGATCTCTCCTTAATTCAAGGGGGTGTCCCCCCCCCCTTTTGCATTAGTTTAATAGGTTTTGAATTTTATTTTATTTTATTCCAAACAACATGGGAGAAATAAATTGTAGACTCCCTATTGTACCCCTCCCCAACCCTAGATCTAGGGATAGTTAGTGTCTTTTACCATTTCATATAAATAGATTGTATTTTCATTTGATTAGAATTAATGAAGAAGAAAATGCCATTTTGTGCCAAGGAGCATTGTGCGCCCCCTCTCTCTCTCCTCTCTCCCCCTTCAGCAGCTGGGAAGGCTGTGATTCTGAGGTGTGAAGCCTCCTCTATCAGTTCCGGAGATCATCGTCGCCGCCACCGCCGCCACCGTGCCGCCATCGCACCACCGTCGTGTTCGCCAGAGTTCTATCCATCCAGGATAGATCCCCATTCCACGAATTTCTGCTCCCAGCCACGAACTCTTCTTGCACTGAAACTTTCAGGGTAAGTTCCAGAGGTTCCCCCCACGTCCCAGGAAAATTGGTTGGGCTTCCAACTTCCAATTTCTATTTTTCCATTTTCATCCATCTTTTCCTTTCAGATCTGCCTGTTTTCAGTCTAGATCCATAGCCACCCTTAGTTTCCCATCTCCAGACCTTCTTTTGATTTTTTCTGGAACCCCCAAATTTACTAGAGATTCTACTCACCACCACCTCCATCCAAGCATTTTCTTGGAATTTCAAAAGGCCTCCACCTATTTTCTAAAAATCTTTTTCGGATCCCCTTCAGTTCTGTCTGCTTCTATCCAGATCCAACCACCCACTAGTATAAAATAGATTTCCCTATCCAAACCTCCACCAAATCGATCATAAGAATTATTTCTGTTTTCCTCTCTATCCCCTCTACAATTTTTATGAAGAGCTCAAGATCTGAATCGGAGGTCTACCCCATGGTCAATGTCAACTCTCAGGAAACTCAGTTTCTGCCCAGTTAGATCTGAGACTGAGAGCAGGTCGGTTCTAAAATCGCCCATCAGAAGCACAGATCCGGTGAATTTTTCTGAATCCCATAGGGTTGAAGGACTTCGAGAGAACTTTCCAACAGCACCTCTTTTACATTGATCTGATGTCGGGAGTGATCGCAGCAGTCGATCTTGCCGGATCACGCGCTGTAAAATAGAAGCAACCAGTCTGTGGGCCGCAACTCCAAAGCTTGGAGATCGGAGCCGATAGGCCTCCGACCGGCATTCCCGCCCGACCGCCTTCCAGGGAGGCGCACCACCAGGGGTCTCCATCACAGTGGGACCCACCCCGTCAGACCCGGAGGATAGGGCGATTCGTGGGCCCCACGTACCCGTAGATCGCGCCGTCCGGACAGCACCAAAACGCGGGTTTCGGCACCGACGGACGACATCAAGATGTTGCCCGTCATCCCAATTCACTTGACTCCCAGGCCCCACATGTGACCTATTACCTCCCTGCGTGGAGTGGGTCAAATCATTTGTACCGTTGTAATAATTGTTAACAGGGAGTCTGGATTTGGCCGGGGTTGTCTTCCCCACTCCGGGAGCGTGGAGGTAACGATTGTAACTTCTTGGCATTCATTTACTAGTTTAGTATATGATCTTAGGCCGCTGCTGAGTGCGATAGGAACTGGACCATGAGTCCATGTCACCGCTGTGAGTGTGAGAGTGACCCGTCCCGTGGCTCGATCCGAGCACAGAAGTGAGTCGGACTACCCTTAACTCTGCCGGTTCCTCAACCGTGCACGATCCGCGTTTCCCTCGCTTGGGACGACAAGTGAGCTTGCGTTTCTGTTAGCGACGTATAGCCCATAGGAACTCTTAGTGTCGGGCCGAAGTGTCTCTCATATTCGTATGTTGCTGGTCGCACTTCCATCTAGAGTCTGAGGTCCGCATCACGAAGAGTCCATCCCTCTGTCCGTCCCGCATCACAATATGAGAGAAAATCCACCCATATTTTACCATGATCAACATGAGTTCTAGGAATGGGTTATGCCTGTGAAAACATGGAATCCACAATATCAAAATGCACGAGCAAGTTTAGAGATCCTAGAATTGTATAACAATGGAAGCATTAACCCCATAGTTAAATAGCATGATGTGAGTACATAAAACCCCAATTTAACAAGGGACAATTAAACAATATGTAACCCATTCAAACCATTATTTTGCCAACCATCCCTAGACTATAAGCATGAAAGCTCATTTAGCATGAAGACGTTTTCCACAAGACACGCACGCATGATTTTCACTTCAATACATACGTAAACCACACTATATTTTATAATCATCAATACCATTATCAAAGATAAAGAGGGAGCGCAACGCACCCAATAATCTCCCCCTTTTTGATGATGACAAAATATTGTGGCCCCCAAAATTCTCTCCCCCTTTGACATTATCAAAAAGTGGGGGACAAGGAGAACAAGTATGAAAATTCAAAATAAATGAAATAGAATTAACAACCAGTGGCGCGCGAACCCAGCAATTAACCTACTTTGAAAAGAAGATGTGGGAACCATGAACACCAAGGAAGGTGACAGAATTATGTGCAATATGCTAAATGATTGAAATATGTCCAAATGCTTAATTTTTGAACTATATGCAGAATGTATGATTGAATTATGCACAAAAGTATGACTAATTTGAACTATATGCAAATGTTTTGCTGAAGACACATTATTCTTCCCCTTTTTGTCATGAACAAAAATTGATTGACAACAGGGTTATTTAAGCTTGTTATTTACATGTATGGTCTAAAGATGCATTAAGGTGAAATGAAGCATGATATGAATAAAAAGGATCGGGCAATCAAGCACTAAACCATGCATAATAAGATATAAAAGCAAGCAAGTCTCTTAGGGACAGGTGTAAGAATAATGCAATTGATTGTCAAACATGATGAGCATGAACAATACTAAGAAGGTCGTGCTTACAAAAAGATGGTACTTCCTTAACCATGAAATATGACTGATTCATAAGGTACATTCACACAATCAAACCCGGTGTATAGGAGAAATATGAGTAATGAAGTTCAAAGCAATATGGATAAACAGATTTTCTAAGGAACACTAGAAAGAAGCTGTCCTCCATACACTTCCATACACAGTGCTCGACTTTTGGCAGCTTGGCACAGCCCCAATTTTTTTTTTGTTTAATACGAACAAGATGACTAACCTTTTGACATGAGTCATGCCCTTTGTTTCAGGGGCATTTCCCAGTTACTCAATTTCATCACTTATTTGAATTGTGAATATTTGTCACTTTTCAATCCAAGTTTCCTTCTTTGTTTCAGGGGGGATTCCCGGCTACTTGGTTCTAAATCCACTTATTGAGATTTTTGGCGGGGCTGACAGCTTTTTCCTCACGAGACACGTGACTTTAATGTAGGGAATCAAGAGCCCTCAAGAGTGTTGAGGGGAATAACTGAAATCCTTATTAGATTGAATCATATATCTCAAAAGGTACAATTTGTGTGGGTGTTTGTATTGAATGTAATGAATTTGTCTCATCATAGTCATGTTTCCCCCTAAGTGTATGCATAGTTATAGTAAAACCTCCCCCTTAATATATGCCATGTAACAAACATGTCTAAAGGAATGCAATTTTATTTAGCAAGAGTATAGGTCGTAGGAGTAACCAAAGGATAAGGGTGATATGATATATACACTCAATCATGCACTGTGATAAAATTTTCACACAAGTTGACTACCGGTACGTGGCGGAGAACGTAGGTCCGAAGATCACCATCACGCATGAGGAAAACTTCCAGCTGGACATAATCCAACCTTCTGCGATCACCATTTGATATACTGGATAATCATGGCATTCAAGCTCACAAATATGTCAAGTATATGCAAGTATATGCATGTCAATGGACAGATGATCGAAGACTTTATTTATTTACAAGTATGCAAATATATGCATGATATGTGCAATATGTATAATGCAATTAAGTGTGTGTTCTATGTTCTACGTATGCAGGACTGAATTGTTATTTGTAAAAAGTGAGCAAGAGTATAAAAGACTTTATGTGCAGTGTAAAGATTCAAAGATGAAATTTATTCATAAGATATAAGCATTGCTCTTAGATAAAGTCAAAATCAACATGATGGGAAAATGGCAATTAGATTTTTCTCAAAATTCAGATTCTTATCTGAGTTCATAATCAAAAACAAATAGTGCAGTGAAAATCATTACAAGACAAGCTCTCCATTTTTCTTACCTTGAAGGATCTTTATTTATCAACAGTTTCTTTCACCTCAAGGCACCCCTGCAAAGCAAAGTTCTCATTTCGAAGTTTTGGGTACCCAATCCATCTTGAGTCCCGAGGGGTTAGTTTGATTTCAAACAAAAGATTTTATGTTCTTCCTCTCATACAATTCATCATCGGCCCTGATTAAATCGGAAGTATACATGGAATGGCCGATCATACCACAATAAAAACATGAAACTTTCTTTTTTTGAACAACATGATCTTTAACATGGATTTTTCTATCATGAATTTTTCTAGCATGCATTTTGAAACCATTTAAGTCATCATTTCTCATTATAAAACAATCACTCATGACATGACCATGCTTTCCACAATAAGAACAATTAACATTAGAACCTTTTCTCATGTGATCATACTTCATTTGATTCTTAGGACCATTTTGATGTTTAGATGGTTGATTTATTTTCTTGGTCCTTAATTGAGTCGAAGATTTAGACTTTGATTCTTCAATGGAAGGGGAAATTGAAATGTTTGAAGAGCATGAAGCATTCACAAATGAAGTTTGCATTTTCAGACCAAAGGCTTTCTTTTTACTAGGTTCATATCCTAGACCTTCCCATTGGAAATTTACCTTGGTCCCCAAGATTTTGTCAAGATATTCTGTTCCTTTCACGAATTTAGACAATGAAGCATTCAAATCTTCAATTTCAGATTCAAGTGAAACAATGCGCAGCTCATAACATGTAAATTCTTGTTCGCTGCACACAACGCTCTCATTCAACACTCTAAATGCATTTTTATAGCTCTCACTCTCTTGTTCTAACACAAATAGTTTTTAGGATTCAACATTGACAGCAATAGTTTTTCCTTTTTCAAGAATTAATAGTCTTTCTGACATGGCTGTGTTTAACTCTTTTAACTTCTCATTTTCTTTTGCAAGCATTTCATTTTGAATGAACTCATCAGTTAAAATTTGGTAATTATTTATTGAGCTCAGTTTTTCTTTCAACCCTTTTTCTGATTTTTGAAGTTCTAAAATGTTATCCAGTAATAGGTAATTTTCATTTTTCAAGCCACTAACTTGTTCCTTATACACATTTACATCAAGCAAAATAGATTCATGCAGTTTTTCAAATTTAGAACATTTGTGACACGAAGCACTTTCATGGACTGTGTTTTCAAACTTCTTTTTAAGTTTTCTATTTTCAGCCTTGATCCTCTTAAGTTTTACTAATAGCTCTTCATAGGCATTTGACAGTTCCTCAAAAGAAGTTTCCTCACAGTCAGATTTTACCTCAGAGGTATAGTTACTTGATGTGTCTTGTTTGTCAACCATGAAGCACATACTGTCACCTTTTTCCTTTAGAGTTTTCAACAATCCATCCATGATCTCCTTTGCCGTTGTGCATGAAGAAACAAATGAAAATGTGTCAGAATTTATAGCAACCTTTAATAACCTAAGAATTGAAACATTTTCATGGTTTTTCAACTTATCCTCTTCAGACCACCTGGTCTCATCCAGAGGCAATTTGTTAGAGCCATAATATATCAATTTCCAGAGTTTAGGATTGACGGAGTTAATCATCCCACACATTTTACCTAACCATGAATCAAAATCATCGCCATTAAAAACAAGTAAACAACTCATCGAAATATGATCAACAGAAAAATTCATGATTGTAGACTCAATCGGATCTCTCTGAAGATCGTTAGATCTTGTGACAGTAGAGCCTTGCTCTGCTACCAATTGTTGGCCCAGAGTAGATGGCGGACAAGAAGGGGGGTTGAATTGTCTCCCAATCGAGATGGCGGATTTTAAAAAATAAGCTAGACTATTCACAGCGGAAACAAAGTTAACTATGTTAATTAATCAAAACTAAACTTAAGTGAGATTAATTGTAACGACCCAAGATCTGGATACCGGGAAGAACCCGATACCATTCGAATCCTGGCCCGCTGCCCACGAGCCGGGAGGGCTCAAAAGGGCTAAAAGGAGTGTGGAGGCACAAAGAAATAGGAAATAAGGCAGGATAATTCAACAATTAACAGAAATAAATAAACAACTACTACAACAGAGTCCAATCCAATAGAAAGTACAGTCTAAAGTAGTAAAACGTACCACATGCCAAGTGAACACTCGGCCCGGCGAGCTGGCAACTGGGAACCTCCGAACAGCACCCTCGAACCTCGAGGAAGAACCACCGCACCTGAAAAGTAGGGGTGAGCCTCCTGTCACTGGCTCAGTAGGGATCCCACGGAACCCCAACCGAGAACAACGGCGGTAACGGAAAGGAAAATAGCTACAACTACAATAGGAACAGCGAACCGGTGGCCGGTCAAAACTCGGCACTATGGCTACTCCTACTGTACCTATCAAGCAGAAAGAGAAATCTCGATCTCACAATCGGGAACCGGACCACTCTAACACCAGGCCTACCGAGGAAACACTCACAGCAGCTCACCCTGCGAGAAAGTCGAGAAGGACCAAGTGGCGATGAGCCACTAGAATCTGGATGGTCCTCTAGACTCATTAAATCTAACAGTCCTTGAGTCACGAGACTCGGGGTCAAGACCATCGTACGCAACAGCACAAGGCCGTCAATCTAGCCTAATCCCTAGGTATAAAACCACAGTAGCATGAATATCGAGGTAGCTCACGAGCCGCCAAGACCATTCCCTTGGGAAGGGAACTGACAAGCCTTCCAGCCCCAGGCTGGATAGCTGTACTCACAGTCCGAGGCCACACATATGGCCCACGAGGAAAACACAGAAGCATGATTCCCAAAGCAGCTCACAAGCCGCCACGCCGATTCCCCATCCCAGGGAAAAGCGGGAAACCTCCAGCCCCATGTCGGATGACTGGACTCGCAGTCCAAAGACAAACACTTGGCCCACTCGGGAACCATCTTCCGCAGAAACTCATGACATGTGGGGGGACCCCACCGCACTCACACCGATACACGGTGACTCGATCGAGCGTAATACGAAGCCCGAAACACACACCTACGGTCACGCTAGTCGAGGTAACACGGCTCCTCCAGACACCCCAGAAACACAGACACAGAACTCACGAGGTGTCTGGGACACTCACGAGACCGAAGGTCAACCACTGGGTCACAACCGGGTCAACCGGAGACCAACATAACGCGAACCCAACATCGCGAGCATGGAAAACCCGTAGCGGTCTAGCCTTAAACCACCACAGGGTATGGCGATATAACCTTGGACCACCACAAGGTATGGCGGTCTAACCTTGAACCGCCACACTCTGAAAGCCCTGGACCATAGCGGTCCAATCTTGGTCTGCCACAATCCCTCTGGCAGTCAAACCCACGGCCGCCAGGGGCGTGTTCAAAACGGAGTAGCGGTCGAAGTCTCGGCCGCCACCAAGTCTGGCGGTTTATCGTGCGACCGCCAGACGATAGAAACCGCTACCGACAAAATAGTGCGCTGTGGCGCACCCTCCTTGGGCTGCCACATCGTCTGGCGCTCCTACCCTGGGCCGCCAGAGACTCTGGCGGTCTCTGGAAGGACCGCCACACCAGCCCGAGAACGGGCCTGCGGGAAACACCCAAAAATCCAAACCACGCCCCCAAACATCCATGGATGAGGGGGAAAACAAGGGGGAAGCTCCCCTAGGACCCTAGCATGCATCTAGACCCTCAAAATGCGAAATCGTGGCTTGAAACGGTAGATCAGGCGACCGCTCCGCAAAATATGGATTTTCCCCAAAAAGCTCAAATAGGCCCTCTCAGCTCACCACGACCTACAAAACTCACGGGAAAGGAAGATCACAAGTTGGGGGTCCATGTCCCTACCTTCACCGAAGATTTCGCTCCCTGAGCTTACCGATCCACGAAGAAATCGCCACGAAACCCTCGCCATTCCACGAACCCACAGCCGAGCTTCACCGTGCCTCCACCGCCTCGATCCTCACCCATCCTCGCCTGTGCCTCGCTCACGCCGTCCCTGCCTCGCCCGTGCTCCGCTCCGTCAGCCGTCGGAGAGAGAGGGAGAGAGGAGAGAGCGTGAGAAGAGAGAGGGAGAGAGTGAGAAATGAGAGATGGGGAGAGAGAGAAAAAGGGGTTTATATATATATAGGAAAATCCAACAATAACCAAAAATGCAAAAAATAGAGAAAAATCACCTCCTGATCCTCGGAAGACACACAACGCAGTGGTAATGTCCCGGAGTCGGAGAGCGCAACGGTTCACCCTACACGGGGTTCCGAAGGTCCAATAGACGAAAACATGCGTAAAGCCCACAACGCCACCCGGGACCCACAAAGATGCTCCGAAAATTCCAAAAAATTATCGGCGTGCTCCTCACAACACCACGGACCCAAGGAAACTCACGGGCACACCACCAATGGGTCCGACACTCCAGTAAAAATAGTCCGAAGCTGAATCGGACAGGATCCATAATCCGCGAAAAGTGATCCGAAACCCATGGATCTAGATCCGAAAAACCCGGGGCATTACAGCCCTCCCCCATTAAAGGAATTTCATCCTCGAAATTTAGGACTAGCACCAAGACACAGGGGAAGAACACCTTGACCAACTGACAACACTGTCAGAGCCCCAGCACGGAAAACCTCGATTCTCACAAAAACACCGATCTTGAGGGACACAGCCAGACTAACACCATGAACGATACCTCGCTCTGCATGCCGCACACACACTAGCCATTAGAGCAGGCACAACACAAAAGCACAAGTCTGGTATCACCTCAGTCACGACGAAAACCAATCATGGCACCGCTACCACAATCTCGCTCACCGAGGAGACACAGTCCTCGTCACGAGAAATAGCTACCAATCCATCCAATGGTCAGCAGACAAAACACACATCAGCTTCACAGCCAACTAACAGGTCGCACACCTTGCTCAAGCGAACAACCGATATAGAGCCTCCATCAACTCACAACAGCATCTTCTGTCTGTAAAAGACCACACTCCGGTCACCAACTGCTCATCAACGGGAAACCTCCATCGGCCCAACGGGCACGATCCAACTCACAATAGGCCATTCGCTGACTCACACACAGACAATTACCACATCACGAGCTAAACTCCTCTCGGACTCCGCATCCGAACTCAATCATCGCGCCAACTCGACCCTTTCGGGGAGCACGATTAAACCAAATGACAAGATCCTGGTGTCTTCAGTCATCACCTCACTCGACTCAGACTTACAGGGGAACCATCCCATGCTGGTCACCAAACCAGGGATAACCATTGTGACACGAATGTCCCATCAAGGACCACCATTCCGATGCCAATCTCACTTAAAGGCCTCTGCCTGCAGGCATCACTCTTCCGTCTTGTCTCATCACATCCCTTGACTCAATTAATCCAAGTGGACACCTCCCAATCCCGATTCCACCTTTACCACACAGCCACGGGACACCACCTAAACAACTTATGGCACATATCTCTAGGGGAGGAAAGTCCCATCCAAAATTATGGCAACCTAGTCGCCAACACCACGACCAATGCACTCTGGGTCCCCAGTCAATTATATATCTCACCGTCACAATCCGACACGACCATATAACCAACAAACGCTGCTGTGGTCAATCACATGGTTAGGCTCACCAACCACTCACAGCTGCCAACTAGGACCCATAGTCTGCCGGAGATCACTTCTCCAAAGACGATCTCATCCGAGGACACGACTGGCAACATAAGTCAGGCACCAAGCCACCGACTCTGACCATCACGTCCTCGACCTCCGTCAGGCGACATCCTCAACAACCCTATCCGGGTCTAACACCGACGCCTGACACGGCTTCCATCACATGAACAGGGTACTCATGCGGCACACTTGCCAACATTTTTCCCCAACACACCATCCTGCAAGTGCCAAGAACCACGATACCTCAAGCAACGGCACGGCAACAACACGTTTCACACCGAGGAACCAATCCTCCGATGCTCAACGCAGTCTCAGGAATCCGCCCATAGCAACCAATGCTACGATCCTGAACCAGTGGGTCACAGGCCCACCACAGCTTCTGCTGCACACTCTAATCCACGCACACACAGTGCCAAGAACACGAACACCACCCAACCAGCACTCGTCCATCCGGAACAGTGCCAATACACCCTTACACATTAGGGAATTGGGCAGGACTCTCACAGGCAACCACCCTGCCAAAACACGGATTACGTCTCGCATAGACTTCATGGCATACAGAGGCCAACCAAATCTGTGAACATAATGTAAGATGACGAACCTTAGCCAAACACAATCTCTCCAACCCATGGAGAAACCAACACTCCTCTGACCAATCGAAGAAATTCCATGCTCGACCTGACCTTGAACCTTGCACATGCTGGGAACAGCACCTTCCAGCACCAATAAAACCATCACTTCCATCAGGTCAGCGCCTCCAACACTCTCAACGAGTGTCACGTCGGACCACAATCACATCATCTCTCGATGCACCACCACTACAAATCCTTGAACTGCAACACAGCACGCCAAGAGCCGCAACACGAGCCATAATCGACAATCGCGAACGCTCATCCTCGAGTCCCGAAACTCACTGCGGAACCTCCATAACTCAAACCAAATTCAAGGCGAACACAATCCATTTGCACACAAGAGCGCAGGAGCAAGACTTACTAGGACACCGCAGCCCAATCCTACCTCGAAACCCATAAAAACAATCAGGACCGACACGTCATTTCTGACGCCACAGAGCATGACAAGAACATCGGGCTCGATAAATCAGCAACTCACCGAGAAGATCCTCCGCTCACACGATCGTACCTTTCGATCAGAACACCCGCTCTGTCACCTTAAAAAACAACCTTAAAACATCAAAGGCTGGATAAACCTCAAGATGGAGTGGCCAAACTCAACGACAGCTCCCTCAGAGCACGCTAACGGCCACTTAACCATAAACAGTCCTCGCCAGCCACCTGACCTCGCTGCAAATTCCTCGAACACAGCACTGCAACAATGAACCTACCGGCAACCTCTGCCCAACGCAGTGCAACCGGGATCACCACCGACGAGGGAGAAGCTCTCAACCTCGGTCCTTAGATCCCACGCCGGCACAAAAGCCACGAACAGCAACCACCCTCACAGCGCTGTACAATGCACTCAAGCTCTCAAGCGAGAAATCAAGCTGAAAACATGCATGAAACCCTATGCCAGCTGCTGATTGTACTAGACCTTATGGACTCTGATCACTGTAATATCTCGAATTCCCATGTACGTCTACAACCACTACTCTGATACCAGCTGTAACGACCCAAGATCCGGATACCGGTAAGAACCCGATACCATTCCAATCCTGGCCCGCCGCCCACGAGTCGGGAGGGCTAAAAGGAGTGTTGAGGCATAAAGAAATAGGAAATAAGGTAGGACAATTCAATAATTAACCAAAATAAATTAACAACTATTACAACAGAGTCCAGTCCAATAGAAAGTACAGTCTAAAGTAGTAAAATGTACCACATGCCAAGTGAACACTCGGCCCGGCGAGCTGGCAACTGAGAAGCTCCGAACAGCACCCTTGAACCTCGAGGAAGAACCATCGCACCTGAAAAGCAGGGGTGAGCCTCCTGTCACTGGCTCAGTAGGGATCCCGCGGAACCCCAACCGAGAACAACAGTGGTAACGGAAAGGAAAACAGCTACAACTACAGCAAGAACAGTGAACCGGTGGCCGGTCAAAACTCGGCACTACGGCTACTCCTACTGTACCGATCAAGCAGAAAGAGAAATCCCGATCTCACAATCGGGAACCGACCACTCTAACACCAGGCCTACCGAGGAAACACTCACAGCAGCTCCGCCGTGAAGGCCTATCCTCCTGACAAGGCCAACCTGGACCACGCTATCCAAGGTAACGTCACGATCACACTGTCGTGAAAACAACTCTAACAAGACGCAACCTCGGTGGAGCCACTGGCACCCTGGCCACTACCTCGAAAACACCGGACGGTCCAGAAAATCACGTCTCGCAGATGGGAAACGGGAACCCGGAAATAGGAGAGTCACGTCTCACGTGACAAGAGTACATGCCCACCAGAAGTAAGGCCGGATGCGTCCACTGATGACTTAGACCGCACCTCGGGTGTCCCCCTCGACCCCTGGTGGAACGAGGACACCGTATTAGTAACCACAAAGCAAGTGACTAGCTGGGGTCGCGCTCGTCAGCGCGGGTCCAACCGCCCCCAACCACGTGTGCACACACAGACCGTGCGTCTCTGCTCTGGCCCTCTGACCGGTTTTCCCCTTAGCCGGACACTGGCTGGTAGACGTGGGGCCCGGTGGAAACCAGTCTAAAATTGTCTCTCTCTGGGGTAGCCTCGCCACCACTCCCTAGTGAGACTACTCGCGTGTCGGAAGGCTACGACTAGTGGGGAGTCACTGGTGTGACCACTCTCCAAGGAGAAACTCCGAGAAACACGTACGCACCCTATGCGAAAGTCGAGAAGGACCAAGTGGCGATGAGCCACTGGACTCTGGACGGTCCTCTAGACTCATTAAATCTAACGGTCCTTGAGTCACGAGACTCGAAGTCAAGACCGTCATACGCAACAGCACAAGGTCGTCAAACTATCCTAATCCCTAGGTATAAAACCACGGTAGCATGAATACCGAGGCAGCTCACGAGCTGTCGAGACCATTCTCTCAGGAAGGGAACTGAGAAGCCTTCCAAACCCCGGCTAGACAGCTAGACTCACAGTCCGAGGCCACACATATGGCCCACGCAGAAAACACAGAAGCATGATTCCCAAAGCAGCTCACAAGCCGCCACGCCGATTCCCCATCCCAGGGAAAAGCAGGAAACCTCCAGTCCCATGCCGGATGACTGGACTCACAGTCCAAGGCCAAACACTTGGCCCACTCAGGAACCATCTTCCGCAGAAACTCACGACATGCGGGGGTACCCCTTTGCACTCACCCCGATACACGGTGACTCGATCGAGTGTAATACGAAGCCCGGAACACACACCTACGGGCATGCTAGTCGAGGTAACACGACACCTCCAGACACCCCAGAAACACGGACACGAAACTCAAGGGGTGTACGGGACACTCACGGGCCGAAGGTAAACCACTGGGTCACAACCAGGTCGACCGGAGACCAACATAACGCGAAACCGACGTCCCGAGCATGGAAAACTCATAGCGGTCTAGCCTTAAACCACCACAGGGTATGGCGGTCTAACCTTGGACCGCCACACGCTGAAAGCCCTGGACCATAGCGGTCCAATCTTGGTCCGCCACAATCCCACTGGCGGTCGAACCCATGGCCGCCAGGGGAGCGATCAAAATGGAGTAGCGGTCGAAGTCTCGGCCGCCACCAAGTCTGGCAGTTTATCGTGCGACCGCCAGACGACAGATACCCCTGCCGACAAAATAGTGCCCTGTGGCGCACCCACCTTGGGCCGCCACAGCGTCTGGCTCTCCTACCCTGGGCCGCTAGAGACTCTGGCGGTCTCTGGAAGGACCGCCACACCAGCCCAAGAACGCCAAAAATCCAAACCACACCCCCAAACATCCATGGATGAGGGGGAAAACAAGGGGGAAGCTCCCCTAGGACCCCTAGCATGCATCTAGACCCTCAAAATGCGAAATCGTGGCTTGAAACGGTAGATCGGGCGACCACTCCCCAAAACATGGATTTTCCCCAAAAAGCTCAAATAGGCCCTCTCGGCTCACCATGGCCTACAAAACTCGCGGGAAAGGAAGTGCACGAGCTGGGGTCCATCTCCCTACCTCCACCGAAGATTTCGTGCCCCGAGTTCGCCGATCCATGCAGAAATCTGTACGAAACCCTCGTCGTTCCACGAACTCGCAGTCGAGCTTCACCGCGCCTCCACCGCCTCGATCCTCACCCATCCTCGCCCGTGCCTCCCCCGTGCCGTCCCCGCCGCCCTCGTGCTCCGCTCCGTTGGACGCCGGAGAGAGAGGGAGAGAGGAGAGAGCGTGAGAAGAGAGAGGGAGAGAGTGAGAAATGAGAGATGGGGAGAGAGAGAAAAAGGGGTTTATATATATATATAGGAAAATCCAAAAATTACCAAAAATACAAAAAATAGGGAAAAATATGCTCCTTTATCCTCGGAAGACGCACAACGCAGTGGTAACCTCCCGGAGTCGGAGAATGCAACAGTTCACCCTACACGGGGTTCCGAAGGTCTGACAGACGAAAACACACGTAAAACCCACAACATCACCCAGGACCCACAAAGGTGCTCTGAAAATTCCAGAAAATTGCCGGCGTGCTCCTCACAACACCACAGACCCAAGGAAACTCCCGAGCACACCAACAATGGGTCCGAAAATCTGGTAAAAATAGTCCGAAGCTCAATCGGACAGGATCCGTAATCCGCGAAAAGTGATCCGAAACCCACGGATCCAGATCCGAAAAACCCAGGGCATTACATTAATATTCACTCAATCTTTCCGATCTCACTCGAATAATCTATGCACAGAACGACTGAGCATAAGCCAAACACGAATAGCAGAGTAGCAAAGTGTAGTGGTGTACTGATTAAAAATCTATAAGATAACCTGTGAATAGAGATAGGAGAAATAGACAATCACACATGCATGTCACAAAGAACACGGAGGTTTTTAGGTGATTCGGGACCACGACGGGCTCCCTACGTCCACCCGTCACCGTAACCCGGTGAGGCTTCACTAACATGCTACAATCGTAGTAGCCACAGGGATGAGCCCCAACACAACACAGGCTGCTTCAATAGCAATCCGGACACACGGGGCCTGGCCCCAAACCGCTGCCACTGTAGCACACACACACAAACTCGGGGAACTCACCCCGCACTAAAATCTCACACAGAGACGCAGCTCTGTACACCACAGACCAATATTCTGATGTTCAAAAAAATAACAAGATATACAATATATGCCCATAGCAGCATGTAGATGAAGAAAACTATCCTCAAGAGATGGATAAAGGATGTAGAATGTTTCCCCTTCATTTTTCCAATGGCCGTTTGAAGATCTTCCTTGAAGTTCAGGTCGGAGGGAGTTGAAACTACAGCAGGATGGAGTAGTCGGTCCTCCTTCTTGAAGATCCTGGTTTGTCTGCAACTTCAATAGCTCATACATGATATATCCTTTAGATCTAAGCTCCAATCGCACTTGCAAGCATAAGAAAATGGTTAACCTCTCAAAACCCTCTCCTCTCCACCATGTGGCCGCCCTCCTCCTTCCTTCCTCTGCAAGAGAATAGAAAATATTAGCTCTTTCGATGCTTTCCTTGTAAAAATCGCAAGGATATATAGGGCAGCAAATAGATGAACAAAAGAGAAGAATACCCATGATAAAAACCTCCCAAAACCCTTCTATTATATGTAAGTGAACCCTAAGGGTAAAGGGGCCAAGTTGGAGGGCAAATGGATTGGGTTTAATGGGATTCGAAACCTCATTCGCAAACCCATTTTCGAACTATCTGAGGCGGTGTCGACACCTACAGCACAGTAGACATAAGTCTGCCAAATAGGTGTCGACACCTACTGGGCAGCTTCACTGGATAGAGCCAGTGAACACCAAGTGTCGCACCTGGTGTCGACACCTGCCTACCCAGCACAAAGACTGCTCAAGGCAATCCAATGCAGTCTTAGAAGCCATTAAACCCCCTTTGAAAAAATGTTTTGGCCATTTAAATAACATGCTTAGAGGGTATTAAAAACATCATTCAACCTTGGTTTCAACAAGAAATATAGGAAGCTAAATTAGCAAAATACAACCTCAAGACTATCCAGAAGAACAAGCATGAAGTCACATGCAAACCCAATTCATGAAAAATACTTCAAACCGTTCATGGGACCATGAGTCACATTCAATAATAATACAATGATATGCACCCAAGGATGTGAGTGCATTAATGTACCTGCACTATGCACAGATGCATTTTGACATTCTTTGATCAATGCAAATGAAAGGAATGATTACCTTGCCATATGACATATATATATATATAAATCCTTCAACCTGCATAATGAAGCATTATGAATCATCCACATCAAAGAATCAAGTCTATGCATATAAAGAACAAGTCTAAGCACATGAAGGACCAAGTCTAAGCATATGAAACACACAAGACTGCTTCTTCAAAATTGCATATTAGTGAATTAATTTCCAGCAATATGTACAGAGAATTCACACAATTCAATGCATACAACCCAAGTTCAGTCCAAACATACCATTATCAGTTGAAAGTAATTTTGAACTCAGTCTGTTCACTCAGTCATTAAGAACCAATTGATAGTCAATTGAAAGACCATTTAACTAGTGTAAATGAAATGCTTATCTCATAGATAACCATTCAACAATCCTTTCAAATTTACTCATAATCATCAAAGGCTATGCAATGCAAACCAAACTGAATATAGGAGTGGTTCAAACCAAACACATCAAGGGTCATATGAGAATGCTAAGCAAGACACAATTTCAAAAACCTTTTTGAAGAAGATGCATTAAACACAATTGAGAACCACTTAAAAACTCAATTTCCTTTCTTCATGGATCAAATACAATAACCCAACCATTTAAACAATATGAGAGCAAATCAACCCATATTTTACCATGATCAACATGAGTTCTAGGAATGGGTTATGCCTGTGAAAACATGGAATCCACAATATCAAAATGCACGAGTAAGTTTAGAGATCCTAGAATTGTATAACAATTGAAGCATTAACCCCATAGTTAAATAGCATGATGTGAGTACATGAAACCCCAATTTAATAGGGGAAAAATAAACAATATGTACCCCATTCAAACCATTATTTTGCGAACCATCCATAGACTATAAGCATGAAAGCTCATTTAGCATGAAGACGTTTTCCACAAGATGTAACCCATTCAAACCATTATTTTGCCAACCATCCATAGACTATAAGCATGAAAGCTCATTTAGCATGAAGACGTTTTCCACAAGACACACACACATGATTTTCACTTCAATACATACGTAAACCACACAATATTTTGTAATCATCAAAACCATTATCAGAGACAAGGAGGGAGAGCAACGAACCCAACACTAATTTAGTTTGAAATAAATCCAAGGTAAGGGGTTTCGAGGGTCCAATATATGAAATACTGATCTGATCGACATGCCGATTGTTTCAACACGTCATGGGTGGGGATTGTGACTTGGGGGAGTTGACGAGAAAAAAAATGGATACTTGGTTTGGGCTCGGCACTTAAACTAGCCATTTTTAAAATAATTTAGTTTGAAATAAATCAAAGGTTAGATGTTTCGGGAGTCCAATATATGAAATATCTATCTGATCGACATGCTAATTATTCCAACATGACATGCCATCTTTCCTTAAAATACCATAAAAATCCTTTGAACTTGATGCATACATGTAGGGCAAGTGAGCGTGTTTAATTTTCTGCACTATGTTTTTCATAACGCATATGAGTTGTTCAATTGATGTCTCTTCTGTGAGAGTGTTGTGCATCAACGCATTGGACTTCCTGCGTCGACGCAGTAGTTCCTTTTTATGATCAAGTTCATGTCTTCAACTCTTCCTTGTTTAATTTGATCTATGATCATTCATTCCCCATGTTCATACTTCATCCATTGATTATCATCTCTTAAAGGGGAATTCTTTTATGAAAATCTGACGGAGTTCATACACTTAGGGGGAGCTTAAACTTAATATTTTTCTCTTAGAGCTTCCTGCAAATTTTTTAGACCAACCCCAAATTGAATTGATGGTTTGGAGTATATAAGTCTTAAATCTGGGTTTCAGGGTGTTGAAAATGACCATCTCAATGTATGGAATAGAGTTAAAACAGACATCAAGAAATGTGTCCTCACCCTTTCTTGAATTTTGTATTTTGAAAGTATCGAGGCCACCCTTGTTAAAGGTTTTTACACTGAGTATTGTTTTTAAACATTGAAAATGGTCTGATGTTTTTGGAAGGGTATTTGCCTAAGATTAAAAGTTGAATTTGCATAGCAATGACTATGACTGACTAAGAAACATGGATCCTTCACCTTAGAAGTGATGGGAATTATGTCATGAAGTAAAAGTCTAGTTATCTATGATTAAAAATTATTGAGAAAAATCAAAACTAACGGCAGAGCAATGGCTAAACCTCATTGAGAAACCATGTCCCTTCACCCAAGAAGTGACGTGGACTGTGTCATGATATGACAAGCCACCTCTGTTCATGAATGAGACAGGATGGTAAGTAAAATCTGGATAACTGGGGAGACGGGCATCTAATCAATGCGTGTCCTATGTTAAAGGAGTACACTAAACCTTACTGTCCTTGTAAAAATGGGCAAATGAGAAAATAATTGGTTTATAATGAAAAATCAGTTCTTGTGTTAAGAAAGAGAATGAATTTCAACAGGCCAACCCTAAAAAGAATTCTACACCTTAAGATGTTTATCTTCAATACTAGTTAAAATTCTTTCTAAGGGTGTCTTTTGAAATCATTAAGAAAGATGGAAAGGAATGGGAGCGAGGCTTCTTGATCTTAATTTAATTGTTTTAGTTCTATTAATGTGCTAGAACATATTTTCAAGGCTCTTACAATTAGATTTCGAGATTATAAACTTTGAACCATTACTGCTTAATATGGTTTTGAACAATGCTGCTCTAAAATGAAAATATTGGTTCTTCAATTGAAAACCCATGAAGTGTGAGCCTAGTTTGATGCCTCTTTCCTTATGAGCTGTTCAATCCCTCTCCACTACCAGTCTTTACTTCAGCTCCTATTTTCTAGCATGCATGAGTTCCACATCATGTTCATCTCCTTCTTGCATAAATTTTCATGTGGATTCCTTAGTGTCATCATGTCATTTGTAAATTGGCAAAAGTCTTTTTCAAGCATGTAGTTTAACTGCTTTTATTCATTCCATGCATTGCATAGAAAAACACTAAAAATCTGAAGACTTTAAAAAAATATCAAAAATTTGCTCATTGGCTGCCCGTCTTCTTTTGAAACTGAATCTTATGATCTGGTCTATGCTGCATTGACTATTGCTCCATCATACAGTCTCTTTATATGTCTGATACATACATCAATTTGTCACCATCAATTGGTTTCAGTCCTTTTACCTGCTGTCCAGAATTCATGCCATGTAACTATAAGGAGGGACCCAACATTTCTAGCTATCTGACTGTCTGCTTAAGTTTGGCATTTCATTTTTTGATCATGCAACCCCATGTGCTCAAATTCTGACTCTGTAATTGGCTTTAATCTAAGCCTTTTTTGTTGATGGCAAAGGGGGAGAAATGTTTTGATGAGTCATCATCTATTCAAAGGGGGAGATATTTTTCTATGAGGAGTCATCTCATTATCTATTTCATGATTCCATTGCTTAGGTGACTCATAATGATGCATAGTTGTCATCATCAAAAAGGGGGACAATGTTGTGTAAAATGTGTTTTGATGATGTCTTACTATAAGTCATTGGACAATTAAGTTAGAAACTCATGAAACATCCTTTGATTGGCCAACTAAGAGGATGGTCTCAATGAAGAAGCAGTTCAAGTGCTACAAGTAGAGCCGACTCTAGAAGTCAAAGTCAATAGAGTCAACACAGTATCATGAACAGTCAATGCACACAAGCCAAGGATCAACGTAAAGTCAATGCAGTCAAGCTCGTAATGTTAAAGAAATGGGTCACAATGTTGTCAAGACGAACAAGAGAGGCAAAAGTCAAAGGCGATGGCTGGTGCCAAATAGTGGTGACAAATATGTGGGCATCAGTAACAAATGAGTCTATAAGGCCGACAAATAGGCTACAAGGGTGAAAAATAGCCTGGTAAGGGTGAACAATGGACAACAAGGCTAAAGGAGTGTGAAGCGTATAAGGAGAGTCAACTCCATACAGCTTTGGAGTCGACTCCTTTCATAATGAAGCTTGCAAAGGTGGAAGAAGAACAAAGACCGTGCTAAGGGTGAAAAATACATCTTAAGTCTGACAAATGGATGATAAGGCTGAGAGTCTTGAAGAAGAAGAAGAAGGATTGACTTTGTTGGCAAAGGAGCTGACTCCAATCAATGGGACGTTAGTCAAAGTTGACTTTAGTCAAAGTCAATGATAGTCAATGTGGCTCCAGCCAAGCTCAACTTCAAGATGACCGAAATCATGCTGACTCCAGTCAAGTCAAAGTCAACAGCAAGACAACCCACGTCCGTTAGTCAACATAACTTGGAGTCAACACCGCCAGACCTTGAAGTCGACTTCAATTGACAAATACCCCATATGGGTGACAAAAGGCTGTTAAGGGTAACAAATGGATTGTAGCAGTGACATATTGCTAGCTAGTGGTGACAAATAGACACTACGGTGACAAATAACTGCTAGTGGTGACAAATGGATAAAGGTGACGGCTCAGGCAAGAAGAAAAAGTCTAAAGGCGATGGTTGTTGCGACTAAGGGTGAAAACTGGGCAAGAAAGCTGGAAGAGTGAAAATCAAAGAAGAAGAAGTCAACTCTACAATGTCTTGGAGTCGACTCATGTGATGATGAAAAATGACTCGCAAGACTGGAAGTTTGAACAAGCAAGAAGCCGAGTCGAGTCTACAAGACTTTGGAGTCAACTCCAAGTATGAAGAAACTGCCCAATCTTCTGCAACTTTTTAAGACTTCCAGAGGACTAAAATATGGACTGTAAACTTATGAAAGCACAGTTTTTGGAGTCAGGAGGAGGTTCCTATGACTGACACTATCCCTGTCATCATAACTTTCCAGAGTAACCTTTTGGTCATATTAACTGTCAATATAGCATCTTGGAAATGCCTCCTCATCTGCAGTCCTTTCACCAGGAGTTAGCCAATAGAATAAGTCAAAGAAGAAAAGCTCACAGGACAGAAGGACGTCCTCTCTGCCAATGGTGATTAAGGTTCTGCATGCTCCTTTTAGTCAAACCCCTCTTAGTTTAGTCTAGCATTTAAAATTGAAGGATCTATGAAGGGAAAAGCCTTTTGTTCCTGCACTGCTGTGATGGACCAGGATCTGCACAAGCTCAAGACTTGTGATCCAATGACTCAGATTCTATTCTTCAAAGATCAAAGGTGGAGATTCAACCCTTGGTCTATAAATATGTTGCCCCTTCCAACTGGGAAGAGTTGGCCGAGCATTGCATCAAAGGAGGTATTATTTAGATCGTGCCCAAGAAGGAGAAAAAGAGAAGAAGAAGAGAAAGAAAAGAAGAGAAAAAAAAGAGAAGAAGAAATGAAGAAGAGTGAGAAGGCCCCACCAGCCTGGTTCGACCCAGTCCAGTGGTGAAAAGAGAAGTGAGTTGAGGAAGCAAAATCCCAACCTTGAAAAGAATGCTTCATGACTTAATCAGAAGATACAGTTGGCTTTTCAGCTCCGATTAATGTTTTCATTTCCAGCTTTAAACTCCATATCTGTGTGTGTGGTTGGGGCTATGTCCCGTGTCTTCTTGCTGCACTTGCAGCGTGATTCTTGTTTTCCCTTTGTGTGTGTGTGGGGGTGGGGATTGTCCCTGTGTGCTACGTTTGCAGCGTGAGGACTCTATCATCGTGAGGAGCTTGCTCCTCGTATGCATGCGGTGTCATCCCTGTGTGGTGCTGTGAAGCACTGTGAGGACTCTATCCTTGTGAGGACCTCATCCTCGTGAGGAGCTTGCTCCTCGTATGGTTGGGGTTCATCCTCGTGGGGCTTGTCCCCGTTGCTGCATTTGCAGCATATAGTGAAGCCTCACCGAGTTTGGTGAGGGGTGGATGTAGGTCTGTGGGTTTGCAGACTGAACCACCTTAAAAATCTATTGTGCAGTGATGTGTCCTTCTGTGATTGCCCACATTTCTTCTATCTCCACTTCACAAGGTCCTATGCTTTTATTTCTGCATTTCTGTTGGCCGAACACTGCACATATTGTGAGCATCTACCGTTACCAGCATTCTTGTTGAATGAACATAGGCTCCAATCATAGTGTTTCTGGTGTGCTTATTTCATTCATCTTAACATTGCTTACACACACACACCAATGGGTTGATGAGATCTCTACCTTGTAATGCAACAGATCTTGCAAGTTGATATAACTGTGGTAAGACTGCGTCGACTCCACTGCCTGGCTGCGTCGTCTGAGCCTCTTCCTTAACAGCAACCCTCTATCTCTTAGTGTGGGGTGTTTTGCTCTATTGCTTTACAGAATGATTGTCAAAACTACTGTGCATTTTTGGATAGAGCATCCACTACACACACTATGAGCAATTCACTGTTTGGCAGCACTCTTGCTATTTGAACAAAGGCTCACACGCACACACTCAAGTAGGTGCTCATGTAATCTGAATCTTCATAAGTAGATTTCATATATTTAACCACATTCCGCTGTGTGCTCAAGCCAGAAGTTTTTCTGAGTAAATAATTTTTAAGAGGGCATATTTTATAAGGGGATCTATTCAACCCCCCCTTCTAGATCCGGTTGCATCCCATGGGACCCAACAGTTGGACTGTGCAAGCTTGCGGTATGCCACAGCTAGTTGGAATCCTCCTTCAATGGAATAGAGATATAATTTTTCAAAGGGGACGTTCATGGGATGCGTACGGCAGAGTTGGACTATGCAAGCTTGAATAGAGAGATGATTTTGTAAATAGGGCGTTCATGGGATGCGTACATGTTGCGGTTGGATGTGTTCGTGGTTGTAAAGTTTATAGAGAGCAAAAACACAGAACCAGAGAGAGAACTTTCTGTCACACCCTTCCATGGTGACTTTGTTCTATTATAAATAAATAGAAGATATATATAGATTACAGATTTTAGTAAGGTTACACAGAGGAAATGTCCAACAAAGGAAAGTTCTCTTGAGGTAGGGTTGCCAGGATTGAACATTTAGTAGGAGGAAAGACTTCCTCAATTAGGCACACCTCAATTCGAGAGTCACCATTTTCAAAGTCATGCTCGGAAACCATACTCAGAACCTTGCTCCCGAGCTGTGCTCGGAACTCATGCTAGTCATGCTTGGAAGACTAGTCATGCTCGATCAGTGTGCTCGGAAGGGAATGTGTACTTGAAAGGTGTGCTCAGACCTCTTTTGTACTCGGACATCTTTTCTAGCTAACACGCCCTTGCAAGCTGGTGTTCGTATCCACGACATGAAGCTTGTCATGTAGCCAAGTGAATTGAGGCCGAGGAAGGGCCTTGGTAAGAACATCAGCAAGCTGATCTTTTGTGGACACGAAGTAGGCGATGAGTTGACATGCGGCCACTTGCTCATGGACGAAGTGAAATCATCCGAGCATGAAACACGTACCGAATTGGCTACACGGTACATGGCACCAATGTTATCACACCAGAAAACCAGGGGCACCAACACGGTGATACGAAGTTCAGCAAGAAGAGATCGTAACCAAATGAGCTCAATAGTGGCATTGACTAGAGCTTTGTATTCTACCTCCGTGCTTGAGAGAGTAACAGTATGTTGCTTTTTCGAGCTCCAGGAAATGAGACTATAGCCCAAGAAAATGAGATAGCCACCACTACAAAGGAGGGCGAAGTTTCTGACGGACGTCTTCTGTCAGAAATCCATCGAAAAAATACTTTTCGACGGACTTTCCGATGTATTTCTGACGGAAGACGTCCGTCGGGTATTCTTTGTCTGAGGTTTCCAACATACGAAACATCAGTCAGAACTCCGTCGGTAATTTTCGACGGATAGATAGTCGATGGAATATCCATCAAAAACTATTTTCAGATTATCAGTCTTTAATCTTTCGATGAGAACTACATTCCATTGGTGATGCTTCTGACAGATAATTATTCCGTCAGAATTTCCATAGGAAATAATTCCAACGGACAATTAATCTGCTGGAAAATACGTAGGAGAATTAGTTTTATTATTTTTAAAAAAGATGCAAACTTCATATCAGTTCTGACGGAATATATATTCCGTTAGTGATTCTATCGGAATAATTCTGACTAACACATTGTTCTATCGATAGTTTCGTCAAAAAAATATTTTATTATTCTTTAAATTTTATATATAATTTATATAAAAATATATTTAAATAAAAAACATAACATCTACACATCACAAACAAAACACAACATATGCAACAAATGAAACACAACATCAATTATCAACTTTATTACAATAAAAATAATCAAGAAATATTCTCTGCATCCTCTATGTCATCAGCCTCCCCGTCTTGCTCGTCCCCTCTATCGCCACATGCTAGAGAATCCTATATTGAAAAAATAATAACATTAGGCACGCATGAATAAATAAAATGTTTATTTAAAATATAAATTAAATAATTTATTTGATTGTATAAATTTGAATTAGATATGATATCGAATGGGTAATTTTATCATCGAACTCAAACCAGATATCCAAATCGAATTCCATCAACTCTCACAAGCCACTTTTACCTCCCAAGTCATGTTGGAATGATCGGCACGTCGATCGGAGTGGTATTTTAGATTTTGGACACATGAACTCAACTTCTTTAATTTTAAACTAAGTGCATTTAGAGAATGCTCTTTTGAGCGCCGAGCTCAAATCAGGTGTCGATTTGAATTCTATCAACTCTCACAAATCGCTCTCACCACACTACCAGAAAAGGTGGGATTAGCGATGAAAAAATTTTGTCGCTAATCCACAATAAATTTTCAACGACCAATAAAAATTCCGTTGCTAATTAATCCCTAATTAGTGACGAATTTGCGAGCAAATGTTTTTGTCACAAATCCGTCCCAGATGAGTGACCGATTAGAGAGGGATTTTCTATTCCGTCGCTAATCAAGGATGAATTAGCAATGAATTTTTTATTGGTCGCTGAAAATTCATCGCGGATTGGCGATGGTTGTTAATCCCTCTTTAATCCGTAGCTAAAATATTTAGCGACAGATTAGAGGGGGATTAGCGACAAAAAAATTTCATCGCTAATCCCTTTTTTCTTGTAGTGCCACCCAAGTTACATTGGAACAATCGACACGCCGATCAAACTGGTCTTTTAGATTTTGGACTCCTGAACCCAATTTCTTATCTACATTTTAAACTAAGTGCATTTAGATAATACTCTTTTGAGCGCCAAGCCCAAACCGAGTATCCAATTTAGATTCCGTCAGCTCTCACATGTCACCCTCACCACCCAGGTCGTGTTGGAATGATCGACACGTCGATCAGACCAGTATTTTTTATTTTGGACCACTGAATCCAACTTTTTAAATTTTAAACTAAGTGCATTTAGAGAATACTCTTTTAAGCGCTGAGCCCAAACCGAATATCCGATTTGGATTCCGTCAGCTCTCACAAGTCACTCTCACCACCTAGGTCGTACTGAAATGATCGGCACGCCGATCAAATAAGTATTTTAGATATTAGACCTCCGAAACCAACTTTTTTAATTTTAAATTAAATAAATTTAAATAATACTCTTTTAAGCGCTGAGCCCAAATCAGGTATCCGATTTGGATTCCGTCAGCTCTAACTAGTCACTCTTACCACCCAAGTCGTGTTGGAACGATCAACATGCCGATCAGACCAATATTTTAGATTTTGGACTCCCGAACCCAATTTCTTATCGGCATTTTAAACTAAATTCATTTAGATGTTGCTCTTTTGAGTGCTGAGCACAAACTAGGTATCCGATTTAGATTCCGTCAACTCTCACAAGTCACTCTCACCACCCAGGTCGCATTGGACTGATCGACACACCAATCAGGCCTGTATTCTAGATTTTGGACTCTCGAACCCCAGTTATCTAAATTATTTTAAACAAAGTTGGTTTTGAAAACTAACTTAGTTCTAAATTGAGTAATTTTAGCGTTGAGCCCAAACCGAGTATCCGATTTAGATTCCGTCCGGTCTCCCAAGTTACTCTCACCACCCAGGTCACGATGGAATGATCGACTCGTCGATCAGGCCAGTATTTTAGATTTTACACTCTCGAACCTCAGTTATCTAAATTGATTTATACAAAGTTAGTTTTGAAAACTAACTTAGTTCTAAATTAAGTAATTTTAGTGCTGAGCCCAGACCAGATATCTGATTTGGATTACGTCAGCTCTCTCAAGTCACTCTCACCATCCAGGGTCTAGTTTGATATTAATACATTTTCACGGTAGTTTATTTCAAATAAATAGCAATATTATAACTCTAAATTTTGTGAAAATAAAAATATAACAAACAGTCATCTAAGGGGGGCTGTGCCATGGTCGAGGGTGCTCCATGAGGGAAAAGCCCCGCCTGGGAGAGGAGGCCAGCGAGTGCCTGCATAATGCGTGCCTCTTGGCTCGACATCTCCCCCCTCATCTGCCATTGGAAATCAGACATCTCCGCTCGGACAATGTCTCTGACGTCACTCGAGAAAGTACTAGGGTTGGGTGGGGGTATACTGAAGGCACTACTACTAGTCAGGGCAATGCCTGAACTCGCACATGATGATATCACTGTGCTACTCTCCTGGCTCTACCCAAAATCATATAGCCGGCCTTTCTTCTATACGCTAGTTGCTGCCACCCATGCCACCGGATCTAACTCTGACTGCTACACACCCCCCTCCTGTGCTTCTCTGTGACATGTCTGTTATATGTTTCCTACAAATTGAATCAAAAAGCATGTAAATTTCATATGAATCAATAATATTTAAATTAAAAGAAAAACTTGCATATGTATATAAACTTACTGCTACTAAGCGGGCTCTCTCATTGACGAATGGATCCATCCCCTTCTTGTTCTGTGTTCTATCAAACACCTCCAGGAATGATGGAGCACGATTGAACTCCACCGCCTATTTTAAAAATCATAAAAAAATGTCATATATATGAATCAAATATAAGAAGATAAATTGAAATATTACTTACCGATTTTTGTTTATGGGTCACGAAAGAGACGGACCTACTCGTTTGCACATTAGCATCCGGTTGTGACACCCTATTTGCTAATGCTTTTTGGGACTTTTCTATCCACCTCGTAATGGCCATTTGTCACACACAACATCTCAATAGTCCTTCCTCATCTAAAGAGGGCGGTGGTCCTTCCAGAGCTATTGGCCTTGGCTCCTGAGGAGGGTAAATCTAGCTCGGCCCATAACCGACCCGTTCGCAATGAGCCCAATTCGACTCCGGATCTGCAAGGCGCCCACGGTACGCCCAGTGACCGCAGCCCATTAAGGTGCGGCCCACTACGGCTTAGCATCGGATTCGACAGTGCAGAAGGGCTAAGGCCCAGGCGCAATGACCGTCGGAGAACCCTCCGACGACTGACCATTTTCTGCTATGACTTCGGCCTTGACCCTATAAAGGGCGAGTACGCCCCACGAGCGTCGTAAGACTCACCTAGGGACCAGCCGACGCCGGGGTAATCGCTCTCTAACAGGAAACTCCCATCACAATCGCGGGAGGCGTTACTCCACTACATATGCCCTTCCCTGTTAAGGAATATGCCCCATGCTCTAAGACAACCCCCTATAAAAGGGACCTCGATAGAGAAGAGACACACGGTGGATTCTTCTGCCAAGAGCTTCTTACTGAGAATAGAGTAACTGATCTAACTACAGTGACTGAGAGGCTTCGCCATTCTACGTCTAGAGAGAATCTTCCTCCACGACCTTACCACCCAGTGAGCACACTCCGGGTGCCCACTGGGAGTGGCGAGCACTCGTGGCGAGGGTTTACACATCTCTCGGATCTACTACTGCAGCCTCCACTCCCTCCTCTTTTCTACTCTTCTCTACGCTTTCATTAAAGCCGTTGCTGACTTAAGCATCGGAGGGTTGTCCCCTAGGGTAACGCCCAGGGCTCCTTTTGACGTCCCATTCTCTCTGGTGTTTGCAGGCTTCCACGGGTGCTAGACGATATTCCCCAAATCAATAAATAGAGAAGGTGTTATTTGGCGTAGAAACCAAATTTATGCCTCTACACTTCTTGGCGCCGTCTGTGGGAACCCGATTGAAAAACCATGCATCTCGTGGAAGTCTCTGCGACGCCAGCAACCGGGGCCGCGGTTCTCATCAGGGACCCAGCTCCCGTCGTGGGTCATAGGAGGCATCTTCTACCCACCCACATCAAGAAGTCACGCCAGACGTCCTTGAGGAAATCCGCCAGCAGATCCAGGCCTTGACCGGATTTTGCCATGAACTCCTGATTCGACCTGTGGACCCCCATCATGGCCCGTCCGAACGGCGGTGGGACGAGAGGGCCCGAACCAGGGAGAACTCTCGCCAAGTCGCAAGGACCTAACGATCGTGCAGCTCTTCCGCACGAAAGGTGCGTAGCCCATTACACTCTTACCTGGAGATGGATCGTCGGCTCCTGCGCATCGATGAGATAGAGGACAAAGTCTATTACTTGGACGACGTCCTCTTGGTCGCCAAGAATCGTGATCTTATCGACGATGACTAGGACTTCCATGCGCCATTCTCCAATGAGATCATGGAAGCCCCCATCCTGTCAAAGCTCCAGTTGTCATATTTCACCTCCTATGACGGCACCACCGACCCGGCCGACCACATGCACAGTTTCGAGTCCCACCTGGTCTTCCACCAGGCCTCGGATACCGTGAAATGCCTGGCGTTCGTCACGACTCTTCGGGAGAACACCCGGGCATGGTTCGAGTCCCTACCGGCCGAGACTATCTCCTCCTTCCAGCAGCTCAACAAGCTGTCCAAGGAGAACTTAATTGGCTACCGAAAGGTGCCTAAGTCGGCGGTGACCCTGCTCCCTCTCAGGGAGGGGAAAGAAGAGACACTGTAGGACTTCGTCTCTCACTTCTGTACAGAGGTGCTCTGGATCCCACACCTCGATGTCAGCCTCGCCACTATCGCCCTCACCCAGGGGACGCGGGACCACTTCCTCCGATACACTCTCGGAGTCGAAGCATGCCCGATGCGAGGAGAAGACTACGGCCCAAGGTCGAGCGACCGGAACTGATCGGTCTGACCAGAAGAGATCCACCGAGTCACTGTGAGAAGGGCAGAATAAGCAGGAGCGACGCTACCGAGACAACCGCGACCGTCCAGAAAAAGAAAGGGGAAATTATCGCAACTACACGCCCCTGACAGCTCCTCCTAACCCGATCCAGATGGGGATCCACGAGGAACCGTTCCTCAAATGGCCCTCCCGGATGATGTCAGATCCGAACTCGAGGAGCATGAAGAAATACTGCCACTACCACCGTGATCACGACCACGACACCGCCTAATGCATCAACCTAAAGGACGCAATCGAGGACCTCATCCGCAGAGGGCTCCTCGATAAGTTCCTCACCAAGGCCACGGAGAAGCAACAATGAACACCTCTGCCCCTTGACAACCGACCCAACGGGAAGAAGATCATGATGATCTCTGGGGGGCTGGCTGCGGGCGGAGACAATGCGAGCAGGCGACGACGGTACGCATCGGCCATCAACACCGTAGAACAAAGCGAGGGCACCCAATAGGAAATCATCGCTCCGGGACACCTGAATGATCCCATTTCCATCTAGGATGATGACCTAGATGGTGTAACCACTCCCCATTCCGATGCGTTGGTGGTCTCAGCCACCATCAACTAGTGTACCATGCGCCGCATCTTGGTGGATAATGGAAGTGGTCCTGATGTTATTGCATACGACTATCTTGTAATTATGGGTGTAGATTTGTCTCGACTCACACCGCTGCACACACCATTGTATGGGTTCTCTGGCACTACGGTCTGCCTAGAAGGACACATATCACTCCCAATCACATTCGGGACTGCGCGGAAAGATGTGACTTTCCTCACAGACTTCACAATCATCCGGATGATGATCAGGTACAACGCCATCATCGGGTGAGGGATCCTCGGCACTCTTCATGGCGTCCCCTCCTCCTATCACCAGAAGCTTAAGTTCCCTACTCCTCGTGGAGTGGGAGAGGTTCGAAGGGATCAGTGGGAGTCCAAAAGATGCTACCTCATCTCAACACGCGATCGGCAGCCCGAGGAGACACTGCCTGAGAAAAAGGCAAGTACCGAATATCTAGGACCGAGTGTGGGCACTCTAGCAGAGGACTTATACCTCATCCATGTGAGAGAAGACCCGAGCAGAACGCTAAGCATTGGGGCTACCCTATCCGAGCATAATAAAGAGGCCTACATAAACTTCCTCACAGCCAACCAGGATGTGTTCACTTGGTCCGAGGATGAACTCCCTAGAATCCTACCATAAGTCATTACGCACCAACTTAGGTTGGATTCAACTTGCCGCCTAGTCCAGCAATGCCGAAGGCATTGTAACCTCGAGCGACAGACCATCATCAGGGAACAAGTAAGCGAGAAGCTATGCTCGGGGCTACTCAGGCCCACCCGGTATCCAGACTACGTGGCGAATGTGGTCCTGGTTCCCAAGAGCAATGGGAAGTGGCAAATGTGTGTAGACTACACTGACCTCAACAAAGCTACACCTAAAGATAGCTTCCCCATGCCACGAATCGACCAACCGGTCGATGCTACGGCCGGGCACGAGATGATGAGTTTCCTAGATGCCTACTCTGGGTACCACCAAATTAGCATGCATGAACCCGACCAAGATAAGATAGCGTTCGTCACTGACCACGGCTTGTATTCTTACACCCGCATGTCGTTCGGATTGAAGAACGCATGAGCAACTTACCTGCGCCTCGTCAACCATATGTTCGACTCGTAGATCGGCCGCAACATGGAGGTCTACATCGACGACATGCTCGTGAAGAGCCTCCAAGCTGCCAAGCACTTGGAAGACTTGGCGAAGACCTTCGCGACACTCAGAAGGTACAATATGAAACTCAACCCAAATAAATGCGCATTCGGGGTAAAATCAGGGAAGTTCCTCAGGTTCCTCGTCACCCACCGAGAGATAGAGGCCAACCCTAACCAGATCCGAGCGGTGCAAGAAATGAAGCGACCGGGACGAGTGAGGGACGTGTAGTGTCTCACCGGACGCATCGCCGCGTTAACTCGGTTCCTGTCCTGAGCAGCCGAAAGGTGTCTCCCTTTCTCCAGACTCATCAAACAAGCCAACAAGACTCCCGAAAAGAAAGGGCAGATCGACTGGGACCAGGAATGCGTGCAAGCATTTGAGGAATTAAAGCACTATATGGCGACCCCTCCCGTACTCTCCAAGCCGCAAAAGGGAGAACAGCTGCTCCTATACCTATCGGTGACGCCAAGCACGATGAGCGCCATGCTCGCCCGAGAGGAAGGCAAGGTCATGAAGACCGTCTGCTATGTCAGTCGGGGCCTACAAGGGCTGGAATTCTGGGACTCACGGATTGAAAAGTTCGCCTTAGCCCTAATCATGGTCGCCCGCAAGCTACGATCGTATTTTTTGGCTCACCCAATCATCGTCCTCACCGACCAACCCCTATGACAGGTCCTCCAGAACCCTGACACATCAGGGATGTTGGTCAAGTGGGCAATTGAGTTGGGAGAGTTTGATATCAAGTTTCACCCAAGGACTGTGATCAAGGCTCTGGCCCTCGCCGACTTCATCGCCAAATGTATGATACCTGCAGAAGACCCGCCCAAGCAATCCTCAGGACCAACATGGGAGCTGTATGTCGATGGATCATCTTGCGTAACCGATAGCGGAGTAGGATTGGTCTCACTATCGCCAGAAAGGATAGAGCTCCAGTACGCCCTTTGCTTCAACTTCCCAACCATAAATAACATAGCCGAATATGAGGCGCTACTCTCAAGGCTGCGCATGGCCAAGCACCTCAGAGCAACCAGTGTGAGGGCGTACAGTGACTCCATGCTCGTCGCCAGTCAAGTTAAGGGAGAATTTGAAGCACGCGAAGCATCCATGATCAAGTATCTAGAGAGGGCCAAGGCCGTAGAGAAGGAATCCTCCCACTTCTAGGTGGTCCACAACCCTAGGGAAGAAAGCATATGAGGAGATGCCCTGTCTCGCTTGGCGTCTGCCACCGCGGTCTCCAGCTCAAGATCAATCTTGGTAGAAGAGCTAGTAGCGTCGAGCATAGAAGAACCAACACCCCAGCTAAACGCCATCGACTATGAGCCTTCCTGGATGGATCCCCTCCTGGAGTTCCGCCTGCGACAACAACTCCCAAGGGACCGCGCCGAAGCCCGCCGCACGCGAGCATGAGCGGCCCACTTCACAGTGGTTAATGGTCGACTATATCGTCAATCCCTCTCGGCCCCACTGCTAAAGTGCTTGTTCCCCACGGAAGCCAAGCAGGCCATCCAGGAAGTCCACGAAGGACTCTGCCGAAGCCACGTGGGGGGACAAGCACTCGCACGGACGCTGATCTGGCATGGGTACTGGTGGCCTACTCTACAGCGAGACTTCCTCGAGTATGTCCGAAGTGCCTTCAATGCTAGAACTTCTCCCATCTGCACCATCAGCTGGCTACGAAACTACATACCCTGATGGAGCCTCGCCCATTCGCTTAGTGGGGGGTAGCCATATTCAGCCCCTTCCCCGAAGCCCAAGGGAGGAAGAGATTCCTCATAGTCACCATTGACTAATTCACCAAATGGGTCGAGGCAAAACCATTAGGGAAAATTATAAGCGAAGCAACCTAGAAGTTTGTACTACGAAGCATCATTTGTTGATTCGGGATCCTGAGAGCTCTCACGACCGATAATGGCAGATAATTCGCAAGCACTGCCTTCCAGGAGAAATGCTCGGAACTAGGGATCTAGAACCACTATACTTCAGTGGGACATCCTCAAGCTAATGGGTTGGTAGAAAACACCAGCAAAACACTCCTCCATGGTATCAAAACCTGGCTATACCAGGCAGGCGACTCGTGGATAGACTCAATTCTGAGTATTCTGTGGGCCCACCGCACCACCGCCAGAGCCGCCATGGGTGAAACACCTTTCCACCTCACATACGGAGCAGAGGCAGTGGTCCCAGTGGAGATATCCAACCCCTCATTGTGAGTAGGACACTTCGACGAGGCAGAAACAACTAAGCAATACGAGAAAATCTGGACCCACTTGAGGAAAATAGAGCGCGCGCTCAAGTAAAGCTCGTACATTATCGGCAAAAGCTGGCCCAATACTACAACGCCCGAGTCAAGGAACGGCACTTCTTCCCCAAAGATTTGGTACTATGGCGAGCAAGCGTAGCAAACCCCCGGGGAGCCGCTGGAAAACTCACACCAAATTGGGAAGTCCCATACAGGGTAATCGAAGCACTCGACAAAGGAGCATACAGGCTGGCAGCGCTGGGGGGGCAAGAGATACCCAGGACATGGATTCGGTAAATCTCAGAAAAAATATTCAATGAAGCAAAAAAACTTTCAATGAACCATTACCAGCCGTATTCAACTAAGGTAACCTATGGGTTTCCCTGAGGCAAGCATCGCTCCCCTTGAAAATGATAAGGTAACCTACGGGTTCCCTAGAGGCGAGCACCGCTCCCCTTGAAAATGAAGGAAACCTACAGGTTCCCTAGAGGCGACCACCGCTCCTCTTGAAAATGAAGGTAACCCACGAGTTCCCTAAAGGCGACCACCACTCCCCTTCAAAATAATAAGGTAACCTACGGGTTCCCTAGAGGCGAGCACCGCTCCCCTTGAAAATAATAAGGTAACCTAAGGGTTCCCTAGAGGCGAGCACCGCTCCCGTTGAAAATGATAAGGTAACCTATGGGTTCCCTAGAGGCGAGCACCGCTCCCCTTGAAAATGAAGGTAACCTACGGGTTCCCTAGCGACGAGCACCGCTCCCCTTAAAAATAAGGTAACTTACGGGTTCCCTAGAGGCGGGCACTGCTCCCCTTGAAAACGATAAGGTAACTTATGGGTTCCCTAGAAGAGAGCATTGCTCCCTTAAAAATGATAAGGTAACCCACGGGTTCCCTAAAGGTGAGCACCACTCCTCTTGAAAATGGTCAGGTAACCCATGGGTTCCCTAGAGGTAAGCACTTCTCCCCTCGAAGATGATCAAGTAGCCTACGGGTTCCCTAGAGGCAGGCACTGCTCCCCTTGAAAATGATGGCAGCGAGCAAACATACCCAAGGGAAGACACAAGTGCTGCGAAGTAAGTGTATGCACACGAGAAAGCCACCCAGAGACATGCCACTCAGGAGTCTCCCATTAAGAGGTACACATTGACATGAAACCAAACTGATGGAATTTTAATTCTTTAGTGAAAATACAAGCTGCCCAAATCCAAAAGCCGCTCTCACACGGCCGACGTACAAGTATACAAAAGAGTGAGACTACGGAAGCCTGATGACCGATCCAGTCCCCAGCACCTCATACCGCCTTGGTCGAAGCACCCACCAGCATTCACAGGCGACAACCCCTCGGCCCGCTTGTTGCGAGGAAGCGGACCAGCTGGAGAAGTCACCCAAAAAGAGACCTGCACCAGGAAGGGGGGCTAAATCCTCCTCGCGTGAAGTCGCAAGGAGACCGGGCGATGGGGGGAAGTGGAGCAACAAGGCCCATGCATTACGGAGGTCAACACAAAGCACCGACCTTGCCTACAAACTGGCAAGGAAGGCCGACTGCCCCGCCTGCTGTCACCTACGAACATAGAAACACTTCCCCTACGTAGGAGAGGCGCCTCGTCACGCACCTACAAGCCAAGAGACACAAAGGGAAAATAGTCATACGCCATGAGAGCGAAGAAGAGATGAAACAAGAAGAAGTCTCATTCGAAAGCAGAGGGAGATAGTACAACGTAACCTCCCATCCCCTTAGGGACAGAACCTGTCTGGTTCAAGGAGAAGAATCCCCATGCTAGCATACAAGCGGTTAACCTTATCCAAGGCCTCCCGCCAACCGTGCAAGTATCCGATCCGGTATTGCTCTGAGACGGGACCATTCTCTCTCGACTCTAGCAACAGCCGCCACGGTGCCGGTGAAGGATCCCTCCGAAGGACCAGGGGCTGACGACGAACCTGCAAAGACTCTTTGTCCAAGGAAGTACCAGACTCCTCTGATGACATCTCATAGGGATGGCTCATTCAAAGCCTTTACACCGCAAAGTTGGATGGAAGTCACTATTTATAGGAAGGGGTGAAGTTCCTAGAAGGTTAGAGGACTCTCACCGCCTTTTCAATATGTGAAAATCGAAGCGGCGGGTCTCGAAAGTCACGCCTTCCAGGGTAACTCTCGAAGGCGCCGTTCCGTATCTCTAGGGGATTTCATAGCAATCAGAGAGAAAGGAGATGCACGGCAAAGATCTTAGAACTTGCGAGAAATTGGAAGGTCTTCTATTCCCAGACCAAAAATCTTACAAAGGAAAGGGCAGCCGCCCCAACAGAACAAAGAAAGTACGAAAAGAAGAAAAAGAGGGCACCCCTTCAAGGGTCCACCCCGGTAGCGACATTACGTGACCCGACCGACCTCGGGCTCATGTATAGTAGCATCTCCTGGGGGAGGCAGGTCTTCAGCCGGATCAACCACGTGCTCCTCCGTTGCTGAAGCACCAGCAGGTGCTCGCCCGCCAATGCTCGGCTCTGGCGCCTGCTCTTTAGTCTCGGCCTCCCTGTCGCCAGGCTCCTCCTCGCCATCACTGGCCTCAGGGCCATAAGGTGTCGAGGGAGGAGGAAGAGAAGGTGCTAAGGCGCCAAGCTTCTCGGTCGTGGCCACGACAGTAGCCGCTCAGCCTTCTCAGAAGCCACGATTGCGTGCTGGCCTGAAGAACTCCAAGGCCACCGTGGTCAACTCAGCCCGATAGCCCGAGGACGAATGAAAGCGCTCCACAACTGCAGTGGACATCGATGAGCGTAGTTCAGCGAGCTGTGCTTCCACCTCCTTAGCCCGAGCCTCGACGACTTGGACATGTGCTCTCAACATAGTCATATGGGTTTCATCTGTCTCGGCCCGGACGCCGAAGAAGTCACTGTCCCGCTCTATCCCGGTGACGACCCGCTCCACCTGGCTTAGCTGCTCCCAAAGCCCGACGATTTTGGCCTCGGCAGCCTTCTGGTGCCCCTCGAGCACCTCGCAGTTGGTCGCCAATTCGGTCTGCACGGCCTGATCGACCTCCAACTCCCGAGCAAGGCCGCCAACGTGGTGCCTCCACAAACCGAGGGCCCTGGTGACCGCGCACACATGCTTCACGGCCAGATCCGTTAGCTCCTTCTCGGCCCCGGGAGCAAACAGCCCGATGCGCTCGCGCCATTTGATGCTCTTTTAAATAAGGCCAACTACCTTCGTGAATCCTGCATGCCCGATCGTAGCCTCCTCAGGTGGTAGATGCTGGGAATGGGAAGGGATCTCAGACGGCGGGGGGTGATCAGCTTCGTCAGCAATGGGGAATTTGCCCTTATCAAGCATCTCTCCTATGGGAGCAGGCGCGGGGGGAGAAAGGATGGACTCCTCGACCAACGGTGGCTACGGCACTTCAGGAGTAGGAGGCGCCTCAGACGACGACGGTGGCGGAACCCGACTTCAGGCCGGAGGAGAGACTTTGCTCCTCTTCTTCGTGCGATGCTGGCTATCTAGTGCCTTCAACTCATCCACGCTTAGTGGGACGCGATCACCACCAGCCATGGTGGACTCCCCTTCAGCAACGCTAGCGGCCCCCTCAGTGATGTCCTTCTGAGCACTTGACCCGCCACAAACTGCAGGAGTCACCGATGGGCTCACCATGGGGATGCCTGCGGGGGCTGGATACTGAAGCCGCCCTAGAGCGATGTCCTTCTGAGCCATGGTGGACTCCCCTTCAGCAATGCTAGCGGCCCCCTCAGCGATGTCCTTCTGAGCACTTGACCCGCCACAAACTGCAGGAGCCACCGATGGGCTCACCATGGGGATGCATGCAGGGGTTGGATACTGAAGCCGCCCCAGAGCGAACACGACCTCGCCCTGGGGGGTAACAACTGTCACCTGGCTGGCCCCCGATTCGACGTGATCTATGGGGCGAGGAGCCTCCGCAGTAACTCGATGATCTCGTACCGCATATCCGACGACTCTGAGCCCCTGCAAAGACAACAAAAGAAACATTAGCTCGGTTCACCACAAGTGTGATGGGTGCAGATGGTATGCTCTGATACCAAGTGTTAGGTGCAGATATAGAGACAAACGATGATCCATAGGGGGGTGAATGGATCTTTAGAGCTTCCTGGCCAATTTGAGGAACGTGTGAAATACAAAGGCTTGAATGCAGGTCAAACACTTAATCTGCAAGAGCATATGCCCAAATCAATTTGTGCAAGTCATTCAAGCAGAAGCAGTTAAGATGATCTGGGACACATTAACACAGAAACACAAGTAAGCTCACAACACCAAAGATTTTTAGGTGGTTCGGTCCGCAGACCTACATCCACCCCACACTCAAACCAGAGTGTGGCTTACTGCTACTAAACAGCTTAAACCGCTGCGCCTTACAGCTTGCGACTGTTGAGCATTACAGCTTGGCCTACATCCATTGGGCCTCACAGCTTACCATCCGTTGAGCATCACATCTTGCTATCCCGCTGAGCATCACATCTTGCTCTGCTGACTCACAGCTTGAATAAAGGATGAAAATGAGAAATAAGAACGATGAAAATAGCGACTGAAAGCTGACAATAAAACCCAATGAATATCGCTCTCGCAGAAGTAAACTGGCTTGGATTTGATCCAAGTGCCAGCGAATAAAACATCAATGATTCTTCTCTCGATCTCACTCTTTCTCTTTCTTTCTCTCCTTCTCTTCATCTCACTCTTTCTATTTCTTTCTCTCCTTCTCTTGATCTTACTCTTTCTCACTTTTCTTCTACTTTTCTCTACTGTTACTCTCTTCTCCTCTCTAGATCAGGCTGGCTGTAAATCTTTCTGCTTCGATCCCTCTTCTCCAGAAGGAGAGGCTTCCCTTTTATATGGGCATCAGATGTAGGGCATGTGCTTTCCATGATTCCCGCCCAAATGCCTTGGCCCACGTGGCAGCATCCTAGCTTAATGCTTTCCACGTGTCACGATCTTGGCACCTCCTTCACTCTTGGATCACGTGCCATTCTTATTCTTCTCAAAAAGATACCTATCATACAGTCAGAGAGAAATATCAGCTCGAGACAGTTATACATATAGTAAAGAGCCAAGCAGGACTGCACGGAGTCAATATGTGAATAAGTCAGATGTGCACAGACTTAGTTGTGATGAATACATGCTCCTACACGAGGTCAGTACCGTCACACTACCATATGCACAGACTTACTTGCAGCATAAGACTAACGGATGCACTAGCTATGAGTATGTAGTGTGCACGCATTGCACAGACCTACTCGGGTCGTGAGCAGCCTTGCATGGACTCCGTGTGTGCGAGTATGAGAGGGATGCATGATAAGTGTCCATTTCTTATGACAATTCATTGCATGTACACCATTTTATGTGCATATAATTAGGTAATTATGCATATTTCAAAGTTATCCTCAACTCTGCATTTAAATTAGATCTTTTACGCAAATTGATTAATTTGATTATCTTATTTAATAATAAATTAAAGTTGAGGGCCATGAGCATTAATTCTTCATTACATAATCATGAGCATTTGAGATTTATGTGCACATTGTGGTAATTTTTATGGACTAAAGTGTAATTATGTGTGTGTAGGACACCGAAGGTAATTACAAAAGAAGCCGAGGGCAAAACTGTCACCACTACTTTGACCAAGTCAACAGTACATATTTTGATTGGAGGGAAATGAAATTTTAAAAGTTTAAAATTGAGGAAAAGAAACACATTTTTCGATTGGAGGGAAAATTGAATTCAAAGTTTGAAATAAAGGAGAGACATGATGAGCCTTGGGAAAGGGGGTGCCCAAAGTCCAAGAAAGGGGGTGCCCACCTACTTTTTCTCTTCCCCATGTATCATATTCCACTTAAATCTCAGCCATCTATCTCCTTTTGATATAATCTCCACCCTTCATCTATCCAACTTTCCCTATAAATAGCCCATGACAAGGAGGAGAAAGAGAGTTCTTCTTTTGATAATTTTTCACTTTTACTCTCCCTTTCATATCTTTTAGTTCGCCGAGTTCGCCCTTTTCCGTCCCTCTTCTCCTCTTTATGTCTTCATGAAAGTTCTTTGTTTTTACGTTTTCTATAATTTCTTCTTCTGCATCATCTTCTAATTCCTTCGGGTTTTTAAGGTAGTTTTTGTTTTTCACTGTGCTATCCTGTTCATCTGCAAACCAGTGTTTCTCTCTGTTCTTCCCCTTATTTCTCCCTATTTTAGTCATTTTCGTCTCTTACTATCTTCATGAAAGTTCTTTAGTTTTAAATTGTATACAACCTCTTCTTTTACATCATCTTCTAATTCTTTCTGGTTTGAAAGTTATCTCCCATTTTCAACTTGCTATCTTGTGATTTCACTGTTCATCCGAGGTTCTAGCTTCTGTTATTCCTCAGTTTTGAACCCCTTACCCTCTTTATTTCTCTCTGCGTTCTTCATTAAAGTTCTTTCTCTCTTGTAGATCTAGATTTTCTTTTTCTATCACTTCCTCTAATTCTTCTTAGTTTATGAGTTATATTTATTTTCCCACTGTTTCACTCTCTCATCTTCTTCCTTCTTCATCTCCACACAAACCCTTCCACATTCCTCTCTATATTTCTCTTTAAAGTTTATCCTCCACAACTCTCCTTTCATGGCGGTGTGCACATCAAGACGGGCGACGCTCCAAGGCTCGTGACGTGGACGATGACGGCTTCTTCATCCATCACTTTCCACGACGATCTCTTTCAAGGCGGAGCGATCCTCTCCAAGGCTCGACGAGGAGGAGACGACGGCATCATCACCATTGCTACTACTATCTTCACATCTTAGGCCCCTCTTTTTGTTATTGCTTTTGTGTTATGATACTTCATTGTAATCTTGTCACCTTTTTATTGTAAGCTTATCTTACACTTCATGTACTCTTTCTTTTAAGTTAATGAAGAGAGTTATTCTTTTGATCTAGTTCTTGATCTTCTTCCATCTCTACCCCCTTCTTCTATCTCTTCTTTTCACTTCATGCAATTAATTTCGATAGCATAGGCACATAATCATAGGTGTTTTTAATTAAGTGTTTGGTTTGTTCTTCATTTCACTATTTTCTTTAAGCAAAATAAAATTACAAGTGTTTTTCTAAAAGGTTACAAGGTTTTTAACTTTAAAAATCTCTTCTTGCCTATGGATTCGACCCTTCTCGTCATCATATTACGTCTCTCTTTCATCTAGTGTGAGTTAGAATTTTTTAAGATTGATACGCATGTTTTAAACGATGAACTTTCGCGTTATCAATTTTTGGCGTCGTTGTCGGGGAGGAATGATGATTTTTGATTTAAGAACTTTGTTTTCCTTGTGTATATAGTATACTAATAAAGCTCTCTTTTCTTTTTTTTTACAGGATAAAAAAAGATCAAAAAGAATCAGAGGTAAGTTTGCATTTCTTTCTTTCATCTTTTGATTTTGTCATTCATTTCAAAAAAAAAAAAGAGAACGAGGGATTGCGCTTCAAGTAAGTGTCCTAACTCCTCTCATTTTGTGTTATTTCCTTAATGTTTTTACATATTGTGGTTAGATAGGTGCACTAAATAAAAAAAAACTCTTCACTTGAACCCAATAAAAAAATCCTCATTCCAAGAGTAGAAATCACACTTTCATGCTCTAAGTCATGCATCATTTAGAATAGAAGTTTTTTTCCTTGTTGTTTAACTTTGATCATTGCATTTTGGAGATTGCGAGGGGCAAGGTGAGTTCTTTTCTAAATCACATGCTCATGCTTACTTGCATAGAATCCCTTGTTTGAACTTGGTTTGTTGCATATCATTCTAAAATATGCTAAGGGCAACACCCATAAGCAACATAAGGTGGAGATTTCATCACCCTTCTTTAGCCCACAAACCACAATTTCCTTCATCTTTGTATCACCTAGACCCTAAATAAAATTCAATAGACGTTGGCCCTAGGTTCACACTGTGGTTCTTGTGTTATTTGGGTTTACCCTCTTGTGAAAACCGGTGCCTAAGGCAAGACGGTCGGACGGCAAACGCCTAATGCGGGCTAGTGGTTTGTAATTAGGTCCCTACGAAAGTAGTGGGAGCCTCCCACTATCCCACCCCTTATCTGGCCGATGGAAATATTGAGGGTGAACTCAAGTCGCACTTTAGCCATTTTGTGAAACCCAATTTGTAGGTCTAAGTCACATCTAGGTCATTAGGTAATTTATGTGACAACTTGTTTGTGTTTGCATAAAAAAATAGAAAAAAATAAAAACAAAAAAATCCTCATCTTCTCTCTCTTCGTCCTAGTTTGTGTCAAAACCAAAAATATATATATATAAATCATCATAAAAAAAAATCTCTCTCATCTCTCTTCGTCCTAGTTTATGCAAGGAAGAAGATCACAACATCCAAACCTACTAGGACCCATTCAGGAAATAGAGAGATTCTTGTATCCAAGAGACGATCTCCAAGAAGATCTTATGGCTGAAAATCAAGGACCTCACCACCAAAATCTCATGGCCGAAAATTCCAATCCTCCAAAGCAAATGAATGATTATTTCATTCCCAATCAATATCAACCGCCATCTTGCATTTACATTCCTCAAAATCAAGCCATCCATTATGAGATCAAGTCAAGCACAATTCAAATGCTCCTCTCATTTTATGGAAATACCAATGAGGACCCCTACAAGCACATTGATGATTTTTTAGAAATTTGTTCCACGGTAAAAATCCAAAATTTCTCGAATGATGCCCTTAGATTGACCCTCTTTCCATTCTCTCTTAAGGATAAGGCTAAATATTGGTTAGGCACTATAGGGAAGCCAATGAGAACTTGGGCCGAGATACAACAAGAATTTTTGAAGAAGTTCTACCCTATAGGCCGCACCTATACCATGAGAAGGGCAATCACGGGTTTTACCTAAACTCCAGGGGAACAAATGCATGAGTAATGGGAAAAACTCAAGGAATTACTTAGGAAGTGTCCTCACCATGGGTTGTCCAAATGGCAAATAGTCCAAACTTTTTATGAGGGCCTATCGATCAATTTAGACAAATGGTAGATGCATCATGTGGAGGGACATTCATGAGCAAAAGTGAGGATGAGGCGTATGCTTTGTTCGAAATGCTTAGTGAGAATTCTATCAATCATGCCTCTTTATCATCCTATGAGAGATCCATTGGGCCCTCCAAGCGGGCCGGATTATATGAGGTCAAGCCCGGGGTGATTTTGAACCAAGATTGGACATAAGTCTCATCACTCAAAAGTTGGATAAAGTAGAGAGTCTGACTCAAAAGTTAGACCAACTCTTGACTTTGAAAGACCCTTCTTGCTAACCATCATCCCATTCCTACTTGGGTCAATCTGTCACTCCACATGAGGCATGCAATCTATGTGCAAGCCCATCCTATAACATCACGGAGTGTCCAACTGCGGCTCAATTACCCCCTGCCATCCAGGAGCAAGTCTTTGCAGCCCAAGGATTCTCTAAGCCCAATAATGACCCATTTTCAAACACATACAATCCAGGCTGGAGGAATCACCTGAACTTTTCTTGGAAATCCCAACAAGCTTCACCTCAAGCAACTAACCCCTCTATTCATCAAGCCCAAAAGCAACCCATGCAAAGTCAATTTCAAACCCAACCCAACACCTTCAATCCATTTGGTAGAGGTCCACAAGCTCAATTCCTTCCTATGGGCTATTCACATTTTCAATCTAATCAAGGCCAACCCACTTACCAACCTCCGCCTCAATCCAACTTTGAAGATAAATTCAATCAACTCCAACAAATCATCTTGAATCAACAACAATCCATTTCCAAGTTGGAAAGTCAAATGGGACAATTGGCGGAAGCTACAATGAGAAGAGAAGTGGGTCAACTTCCAAGTCAACCAGTGGCCAACCCAAGAAACTAACCCCCAGATTTTCCTCCACAACCGGGCCTCCTACCTCAACCCATCCCACAAGCCCAACCTAAAGGCCCACAATTTAAAAATGTCAAGACTATTTCAACTTTGAGGAGTGGGAAGGTGTTAGATGACCCATACAAGGATGGAAAGGAGTTGCAAGATTCCATAGAAAAGAATCAAGATAATGAGGATGCAAGCAAGGAGGATTGCACTCAAGATAAGTTGGGGGGAGATCCTAAAGGGAATGGAAAGGCCCATGAAGATCTAAATTTCTATCAACCCAAGGTCCCCTTTCCTAATGCCCTAGAACCCAAGCCCACTAAGACTAGGTCGGCCCAAAATGAGGAATTCATGGAGCTCTTTTCACAAGTTCACATCAATATTCCACTCCTAGATGCCATAAAACATGTTCCGGCCTACGCCAAATTCCTCAAAGAGTTTTGCACTCCAAGAAGAGGGCCCAAGTCGACCCCTAAGAAAATTTGACTCTCCGAGGATGTTAGTGCGGTCTTGATGAATAATCTCTCTAGAAAGTTGAAGGATCCCGGTACTCCCCTCATCTCATGTGATATAGGTGATGTAACCTTTGACCGTGCCCTCCTCGACTTAGGAGCTAGTGTCAACCTTTTACCCACCTTTGTTTATGAGCAATTTGATATAGGGGAACTCAAGCCAACCCCCGTCATTCTCCAACTGGCCGATCGCTCAGTCAAGACCCCTCGAGGTTTGATAGAGGATGTGATTGTGAAAGTCCATGATTGCTACTTCCCCATTGATTTCCTCATTCTTGACATGGCCTCCTCCTCGGAGCTAAGTCACACCCCAATCATCCTAGGCCGCCCATTCATTGCTACTGCGAAAGCTAACATCAATTGTGCTACGGGGACGATGGACATCTCATTCGGAGGATAAAAAGTTTCTCTCAATGTGTTCAAAGCCTCCCAATATTTAGACCTAGATGAAGAATGCCACTTCATAGACATCTACAATGAACTTATTGAGAATGATCTGGGCATGGGTCAAATAAGGGAGGTCAATGCTCTTCAAGATTCCCCTCATCATAGTAGCATTTGGCATAAGGTTGAACCACTTCCAGCTTTGCAAGATGAACCAGCCCTTCCATCACTTGAAAGTCCTCCTAAACTTTAGCTTAAGCCCCTTCCAGACTCCCTCAAATATGCGTTCCTAGGCCCCAATCAAACCCTTCCTGTTATCTTAGCTTCCAATCTTACCCCTACCCAAGAAACACTTCTCCAAGAAGTTCTTAGGACTCACAAGGGTGCCATAGGTTGGACAGTGGCCGATCTTAAGGGGATAAGTCTGTCTATTTGCATACATCACATTTACATAGAGGACATCGCCAAACCTAGTCGAGAAATGCAAAGGAGGTTGAACCCGAACATGAAGGAGGTGGTGAAGAAGGAGGTTGTCAAATGGCTCGATGCGGGAATTATTTATCCCATATCGGATAGCCAATGGGTGAGTCCCACTCAAGTGGTTCCTAAGAAATCGGGACTCACCGTCATCCAAAATGAACAAGGAGAAGATGTGCCCACTAGGCCCACCACGGGATGGAGAGTGTGCATCAATTATAGGAAACTCAATGCCATGACCAAAAAGGACCATTTTCCACTCCCTTTTATTGACCAAATTCTAGAGAAATTGGCGGGCCAAATATATTTTTGTTTCCTAGATGGATATTCTGGATACAATCAAGTGGCCATTTATCCGGAATACCAAGAGAAGACCACATTCACTTGCCCATATGGAACATTTGCCTTTCGGAGAATGCCATTCGGTCTTTGCAACGCACCGGCCACTTTTCAAAGGTGCATGATGGCCATTTTCTCTGATATGGTAGGAGAATTCTTGGAGATCTTTATGGATGATTTTTCTGTGTTTGGTGAGTCATTTGAAAACTGCTTGGAAAATTTGAAGAAAGTGCTTGCGAGATGTATTGAAACCAACCTTGTTCTTAGTTGGGAAAAGAGTCACTTCATGGTTCAAGAGGGCATAGTTTTGGGCCATATTGTGTCCTAACAGGGTATAGAGGTGGATAAAGCCAAGATCGACCTTATTTCTAATCTCCCTCTTCCGACCTCTGTGAGGCAAATTCGTTCATTCCTCGGCCATGCCGGTTTTTACCACCGGTTCATAAGTAACTTTTCTAAGATTGCCCGCCCGTTAACTCTTCTCTTGGCCAAAGACACTCCATTCCAGTTAGATGCTGCCTGCCTTGAGGCTTTCAATACCCTTAAAGAGGCTTTGACCAAGGCACCCATTCTCCAATCTCCTGATTGGTCTTTACCTTTTGAAATCATGTGTGATGCCTCCGACTATGCTATCGGGCAGTTCTAGGCCAAAGAATTGACAAGTGTCCAGTGGTGATATATTATGCGAGTCGCACCCTCGCCGATGCTCAGCTTAACTACACCACCACGGAAAAGGAGTTGTTAGCTGTTCTCTTTGCCCTTGAAAAGTTTCGATCATATCTCTTAGGGGAAAAAGTCATTGTGTACTCTGATCACTCAGCTCTCAAATATTTATTCTCTAAGAAGGATGCCAAACCTATACTCATTCGGTCGATCCTCCTACTCCAAGAATTTGATCTTGAGATCCGAGATAAAAAAGGTTCTGAGAATAAAGTTGCCGATCATCTTTCTCGGATTCTCACAACTGATAATGTTCCTTTGCAAGATTCATTTCTAGATGAACATCTCTTGTCCATCACCCATAGTCAACTCCCATGGTTCGCAGACATTGTCAACTACTTAGCTGTGGGACAAATTCCTAATAGGTGGTCTAAACATGAAAAAGAATATTTCTTTGCCAAAATCAAACACTATTTCTGGGAAGATCCTGAATTGTTCCACGTAGGTCCAGATCAAATAATTAGGAGATGTGTCCCCGAGGAAGAACAACAAAGCGTCCTGAATTTTTATCACACTCTAGCTTGTGGGGGACACTTCGCGGGAAAGAAAACAACCGTCAAAGTGTTGCAAAGTGGATTCTTTTGGCCCACTCTCTTCAAAGACGCCTATGAATTTAGCAAGACTTATCTTAGGTGTCAAGCCATTGGAAACATGAACAAACGCGATATGATGCCACTCAACCCCATTCTAGTGGTCGAAGTCTTTGATGTTTGGGGAATTGATTTTATGGGGCCCTTTCCGCCATCATTCGGACATGAGTACATTCTTATGGCAGTCGACTATGTGTCTAAATGGATTGAAGTCATTGCCACCCGAACTAATGATCACAAAGTTATCATGAAGTTTGTTCGAAAGAATATATTTTCAAGGTTCGGGTGTCCGAGGGCGATCATTAGTGATGGAGGTTCTCATTTCACTCATGCCCAATTCCGAGCTCTTCTCGGGAAATATGAGATCACTCATAAGATTGCCACCCCCTATCACCCCCAGACAAGTGGCCAAGTGGAGACATCCAAAAGGGAGATCAAAAATATCCTGCGGAAATCTATTAGGCCCGATAGGAAGGATTGGTCCGAAAGATTGGATGACGCTCTTTGGGCCTATCGGACAGCATACAAAACCCCCATTGGAATGTCTCCATATAGGTTAATCTTTGGAAAAGCTTGTCACTTACCCATTGAGCTTGAGCATAGGGCCTATTGGGCTATTAAACAGTTCAATTTTGACTTGGCCCAAGTCGGATCTCATAGGGCCCTACAACTAAATGAGTTGGAGGAGTTGAGGAATGAAGCCTATGAAAATGCCAAGATTTACAAAGCCAAAACTAAAGCTTTCCATGATAAACACATTGTGAGAAAATTATTTCAACCTGATCAAAAAGTTTGGCTCTTTAATTCAAGGTTGCGCTTATTCCCTGGAAAATTAAAGTCTAGATGGGATGGACCATTTGTTGTGCTCAAAGCCTTTGATCATGGTGCTGTTAAAATTCTAAATCCTAAAAATGGTCAAATTTTCACTATCAATGGTCAGCGTCTCAAACTCTACTTGAAAAATACACAACTTCCATCAAAGGAATCAATCCCACTGAGTGACCCATGATAAATACAAGAATGTCATCTTGCTGAAGACGTTAAATTTAGCGCTTGTTGGGAGGTAACCCAACCATTTCTCTTCAAAAATCTAGTGAGTCATTTTCATTTGTGTTTGTAGGAGTTGGAAGAAGTCGTTCGCAAAACTGCCTACCAAAATAGCCACGTCTGCGCATCCCAGGTTGTACCTTTCCTTCCCAAACATTCATGTATGCATTATCATGTTCATATATTCTACATGCCATTCAGGACAATGTCATTCAAGTTGGGGGGGAGAAAAATTTTCATGATGCATATAGTACAACCTGATAGGAGTTCTGTCTTGCATGTCATCGTAGAAAGATGTAAACCCCATTTTGAGTTTCATGACTCATGCTTAAATTAAAAGTAATTCTGGAATAGAAAAGACTAGGGAGAAGGATGATAGGAAATTTAGTCGATCTAGCAATGGAAAACTGATATAAGAATCCCTTTAAAGTTCATGTGCACTTTAGAAAAAAAAATTCACATTGCACACTAATGAAACGAGCAAGACAAGCCCCCTGCCGTTTTAGGTATAATGTCTAATATTCTGCACTTCTTAAGAAAAGAGATCTTTTTACAAAGCTTTCTGCCAAATTATCCATCAAATAAGTGCAATGATATTATGAAAAAAAAGATAGAAAAAAAACACCATGAAAAATATCCCTAATCTTAGTAACCGGGCCTACTTCACCTAAGACGTGTTGAGATTAGCATAAAACGGAAAAGGGAACCTGGATCTGCAAAACTGGACCTGCTTCTCCTAAGGAAAGAGTCGAGGTTCACGTTGAGCAGTGAAGGGTAGTGCAGCATCATGTGTGGTATAAAAGATCCCAAAGGGACAAAATAATAAGGTAGATAAAAAGATAATATACTTAATGCTCTGATCTAAGAGGTGCAGGGTTGAAAGGCATTTGCTTGGAATAGCGAATGGGGGATGTAATTGTCTAAACTGTGGATTTGGTAGTTACACATGCACAAGTGCTATTGAGCTTTAATTTGAATTGATAATCATGTACTATTAAGTTCCTACATAACGCTAGTGTGCATTAATGATTCCAGATTCCAAACCTTTGGTTGATTCTATGAAGGGATAACTGGATATGAGAGCATGAATTTTACAAACTCTTGTTAGTCCTAAAATTTAATATATTGACATTGCTAAGGGACTAGCAATGAGTAAGTTGGGGGGTGTGATAAGTGTCCATTTCTTATGACAATTCATTGCATGTACACCATTTTATGTGCATATAATTAGGTAATTATGCATATTTCATAGTTAACCTCAACTCCGCATTTAAATTGGAGCTTTCACGTAAATTGATTAATTAGATTATCTTATTTAATAATAAATTAAAGTTGAGGGCCATGAGCATTAATTCTCTATTACATACTCATGAGCATTTGAGATTTATGTGCACATTGTGGTAATTTTTATGGACTAAAGTGTAATTATGTGTGTGTAGGACACCGAAGGTAATTACAAAAGAAGCCGGGGGTAAAACTGTCACCACTACTTTGACCAAGTCAAAAGTACATATTTTGATTGGAGGGAAAAGAAATTTTAAAAGTTTAAAATTAAGGAAAAGAAACACATATTTCGGTTGGAGGGAAAATTAAATTCAAAGTTTGAAATAAAGGAGAGACATGATGAGTCTTGGGAAAGGGGGTGCCCAAAGTCCAAGAAAGGGGGTGCCCACCTACTTTTCCTCTTCCCCATGCATCATATTCCACTTAAATCTCAGTCATCCATCTCCTTTTGATATAATCTCCACCCTTCATCTACCCAACTTTCCCTATAAATAGCCCATGACAAGGAGGAGAAAGAGAGTTCTTCTTTTGGCAATTTTTCACTCTTTCTCTCCCTCTCGTATCTTTTAGTTCACCTAGTTCGCCCTTTTCTGTCCCTCGTCTCCTCTTACTGTCCTCATGAAAGTTCTTTATTTTTACGTTCTCTACAACTTCTTCTTCTGTATCATCTTCTAATTCCTTCTGGTTTTTAAGGTATTTTATGTTTTTCACTGTGCTATCCTGTTCATCTGTGAACCAGTGTTTCTCTCTATTCTTCCCCTTATTTCTCCCCCTTCTAGTCATTTTCGTCTCTTTCTATCTTCATAAAAGTTCTTTGATTTTAAATTGTCTACAACTTCTACTTCTACATCATCTTCTAATTCTTTCTGCTTTCAAAGTTCCTCCCATTTTTAAACTTGCTATCCTATGATTTCACTGTTCATCCGAGGTTCTAGCTTCTGTTATTCCTCAGTTTTGAAGACCTTACCCTCTTTATTTCTCTCTGAGTACTTCATTAAAGTTCTTTCTCTCTTGTAGATCTAGATTTTCTTTTTCTATCACTTCGTCTAATTCTTCTTAGTTTATGAGTTATATTTATTTTCCCACTGTTTCACTCTCTCATCTTCTTCCTTCTTCATCTCCACACAAACCCTTCCACATTCCTCTCTATATTTCTCTTTAAAGTTTATCCTCCATAACTCTCCTTTCATGGCGGTGTGCACATCAAAACGGGCGATGTTCCAAGGCTCGTGACGTGGACGACGACGGCTTCTTCATCCATCACTTTCCACGGCGATCTCTTTCAAGGCGGAGCAATCCTCTCCAAGGCTCGACGAGGAGGAGACGACGGCATCATCACCATTGCTACTACTATCTTCACATCTTATACCCCTCTTTTTGTTATTACTTTTGTGTTATGATACTTCATTGTAATCTTGTCACCTTTTTATTGTAAGCTTATCTTGCACTTCATGTACTCTTTCTTTTAAGTTAATGAAGAGAGTTGTTCTTTTGATCTAGTTCTTGATCTTCTTCCATCTCTACCCCATTCTTCTATCTCTTCTTTTCACTTCATGCAATTAATTTTTATAGCATAGGCACATAATCATAGGTGTTTTTAATTAAGTGTTTGGTATGTTCTTTATTTCACTATTTTCTTTAAGCAAAGTAAAATCACAAGTATTTTTCTAAAAGGTTACATGGTTTTAAACTTTAAAAATCTCTTCTTCCCTGTGGATTCGACCCTTCTCGCAACCATATTACGTCTCTCTTTCATCTAGTGCGAGTTGGAATTTTTTAATATTGATACGCGTGTTTTAAACGATGAACTTTCGCGTTATCAATGCACAAACTCTATGTGCATTCAGCAACGGAGGTTGCACAGAGTAGATCAGCGCAGGATAGAATTGTACTGACCGCATGAATGCATACGATGCAAATTGCACCCACACAAAGACTTGCACCGACTGTGTCCTTGTGCCTCGACAAATCGTGCACCGACCTTTCTATGCCTAACACACAGGCCTTCAACAACCTCTGCACCGATGAGATGTGAGATATAGCAGAACCTGCACTGAGGTAATCGTGCAAGAGGAAGTATTGCACAGACTCACAGTCGTGCAGCACCAAAGTTTGCACCGACTTAACGCGTACGAAGGCTAGCAATGCACTGACTTTTAGGACACCTTAGACATGAACATGCACCAGCCTAATGTGCCTTAGCCCAGAATGTATCCACTTCCACTCATGCATGACCGAAGGGTGCACAGAACTAATGAAAACAATGATAGAAGATTCAAAGAACTATGCGACCCTTGGACTTATGAATGCATCGACATCGTGACACTTAGACCCACGTATGCACAGACTCACTCTACAGCATGACTCCAGTACACAGGCATTCTTTGCTAAGACTATAGCATATGCCCGAATGTAAATGAAGCCTAATAGACATATGCAGATGCACAGGAATATGCCCTGAATTTACTCCAGGATGAACGTGCTTACTCTAAGCAAAATGCAATAAAAAAATACAGAATACATTGTTTATGCATTTTGATTTCATCATGACTCATAATTGTCATTGTCAAAACCAGGGTCCAATAGTCTCCCCCTTTTTGATGATGACAACTATGAGTCATGTAACATTCTGTAAAATATGTTCATTCAAGCCAACAGGGCAAATGTAATGCAATGCTAACATCATTCTGAAAATGAGATCATTAATGAGATTATCAGTTCTTCTTATACATAGAGCCAAGGGAGACTACAAAAGGTCCAAGGCTCCCCCTTTGATCAAAACTTCATACACATCCCACATGTTCTCCCCCTTTGTCATCAACAAAAAGGAGTAGGAGTGCAGTTATCGATTAGCTTGACTGGGTCTGCTGGAGTTGCCACCTCTAGATCTACCTCGAGCTGAAGGGGATGTGCTACTTGAGCTGCGGCTGAGAGGAATTGCTTCAGGGAAGGGTCTAGATATTTGTTGTACTCTGATATACAGTTCATCAAACTTAGTCAGCATTCTCTAGTCATTGCTCTGAATCTCTTCTTGGAGCTGCTTGAGATGAGGAGTAAGTTGTCAAATGACTCTTGCATCAGATGGGGAACTTGAGACTGTTGATGAGTAGAGGAGCTGGTTGCAAGAGAAGCTACAACATCTTTAAATTCCGCAGCTAATTTCTCCACAAGATGTTGGACATGATCCATTCTCTCATAAGAGTTTCCAACTTGAATCATGCTTCCATGGACTTCACCCGAAATAGCATTTATTCTCTGGGAGAGTGCTTGCTGTTCTTGTTTGAGTAATGGAGTCTGAAAGCTCAACTTCTCTATTTCAATCTTGATGTCAACACAATGAAGAAGATTCTGGGCAATCTTCAAGTTAGACTCACCCTGAGTTCGACGAATTTGTGCTAACAATTCTGCTACTTGCTGACAAGTTAAGACTAGTGAATTCAAGAAGTCATTTAATCTTCTGTCAGACATATGTTTGGCGACAATGAATTTTTGCCAATTACTATTCATTGTCTGCTCCAAATGTAGAACCCTTGAATCAAGTCTGTCAATAGCTGCATGCAATTATTGGCTCTGGTTCACAATCTGACTTGACAAAGTAGTGTATAATGCATCAAATATTGGTCCTAAGATAAGTCCAGCAGAGCTGAAATCTAGAGCTTCCTGAGAGGTGGATGGTTGGTCTTCTGGTGTAAATGGAGCTCCAAAGACAACAACTGTACAGGGTTCCTCCTCTGCTCCTTGTTGAGCCTGAGATGATTCTTGTTGAGTCTCCTCTTCATCCTGTTCCTGATGATATTCTCCAAATATGTTGAATATCTCATGAATGTTCTGATCAATTTCCACCATTATCTAGTCATCAGTCAAATTCAATTCATCAACATTTTGAGCTATCCAATTGTTTTCTTATCCTTCTGCAGGAGTTCCTTCATCAGCTGCTTTACCCATTACATCATCATGTACTTTCTCTTGTTCAGTTTGATGTTCTATAGGCTGATCTTCTTCAGGTTGCGCTCTCTCAATCTGTTCAACTTGTGGTTGGTGTATATCCAGTTTAGTTTCAACTTGGGTTCTTCTCTTTTTCTTTGAGGAAACAGTTTTCCCTGAGTCAGCTTTTCTTTTATGATCAACAGGAGTGATTTTTGACTTAGACTCCTTTAAGTTTATGAACTTATCAATGAAATCCATATTACAGACATTTACCTTTCGAATTTCTTTAGGGTTCTCATCATCTAGAGAAATGTGCACCTTCTTAAATATAGCAGTGAGATGAGCTGCATAGGGTAGATGTCTCCTAGACCCTTTACAAGTTCTCATGATCTGAATCATTATGTTAGGCAGACAAACTCTGATTTTCTTCAGTAGACAATACATTACAAAACGTTGGGTCTCTGTCAATCTTCCTCTTCCTCCAACTTGAGGAGTGATCATAGTAGTAAGAATGTGATGCAACAGTCTCTTTGGAGGAGGAAATTTATTTGCATGAAAGTGACCTACTTTTGTTTATTCAAGGTCCTGAGGATTACTAGGCTCATCAGCAATCAGTGAGTATGCATTATGAAGATTATATACACACCCTCTTTCAATTTCTCCTTCATCTGGTATTCTGAGAGATTTATGGAGGAGATGCCTAGATATCTGAAACATACTTCCCTTGACGCAGGACAACAATTTTTCTTGGTCTGCATCATATCTCAGATTCTGATAAAACTCAGCTACGAGTCTCGGAAAGTATATTCTATGATTGCTCAAGAATATCATCCATTTTTGCATACTAAAAATTTCAATCAGCTCAGGAAATTTACCAATCATTTCTGAATCATGGAAATCCACGTACCGCGGAAAAGCAATCCTCCCAACCTCCAAAGTAATCATAGCTTGTCTTGAGGCTTTAATAGAAACAACCTTTTCTTTATCTCCTACCTTTTCTTTTCCTTTGCTTTGACCCCTTGTTGTCCTCTGCTTCTTTCCCGTCGACAGTGACATATCGGCTTCCACATCTTCAGCAGCTTCTGGTGGTTGTTTTACCACTGCCTTCTTCTTTCCCTTGCTCTCGGCGGCTGGAGAGGACATGGTGGTTATGGTGAAAGAGACGCTGAATGAGAGGAGTGGAAGAAGGGAGCACTGGGATGAATAGCAAAAGTGAAGAGTTCGCGGTAGAAGGTGAACGCTTTGAAACAGGAAGGAAGAGAGATGAAAGACTCTGTGAATAGGGTTTTCTTTTAAAACACATGTCCACTTTACCTTGTTTCAACATACGGATACCCAAAATGCCCTTCCTTTAAATAAAAATATCTTCTTTATACTTTCTCATGATATTCTGTTTATCGAGATTATATTGAAAACCAGAAATAGTTTGCGATCATTCTTTGAATAAAAATTAATGAAGCTGAAATAATCTAAAAGAAGCATGTTCCTCAATCATTTAATCCAAAGATCTTATAAAATATTTTCACAAGAGATCTGATTTAAAACCCTCTTATATTGAACTTATTCCCAACTAAGGTTATTGCAAAGAGCGCAGAGTCAACCATTTTTACCCATCACTTTTTATTTTTGGAAAAGAGCAATCTAGTAATACTTCACCCTTTTACTCAAGGAAACTTGTTGATTAGACACCGGATTCCCTGGTTACTCAGTGAGGTATACCATCATGCTTCACTTTATGAACAGAGATACACATTCGTTGTCATGACAAAACTTTTATATGACGCCGATATAGACAGTTAGTTTCTCAAACGAAATGTCATTGCTCTGCCAACTTTGATTTTTCATCTTATGGCGTATTTCCTAGTCTTTTATTCATTTTACTTAGAACATGGCAGAAGAGCGTAGATCTCTAACCAGATTTACTCATTACTAGTGATGTTCAGATTGTTGGAAAAACTTTTGAGCAATTCTAACCTTTAGTTGATTTCAATACCATTGAGATTTATTCAAGAACAATTCCAATCAGTTTACCCTTTTAATTTAATCCCTATAGATAGAGAATCACAGTTCAGTAAAAGTCAGCAACTTTATTCTTAGTTCAGAGCAATCTTTGATAGCCGATCAATTGAAAATAGGTAAGGTGATCCGTTTTAAATTTACTCCCCCTGAATCACAGAGTAGGTCATCCTAGTGAAAAGAGGAGAGTGATAGACAATAGTAGGGATAGACATATGTGTTAGAAAGAGAGTGCCAGGCGAGAGCAGAGATAAGATTGGGAAGGGTTTTCCAACCACTCAGAGTCCCAATTTCACTAACTCTTAAACCGACCACAATTTGACTTACTTCTTATGCACAGCACAATCTCTCAAGTGCTTAACCATCCAAAGGATAGCACCTACCTCACTGTATCAAAACCAGCGGCACTTTGCTTGAAGAATAATCAGCTCACAGCAAGTCAAGACATCTTAAGCTCAGCAGCTAGTGAAACATGAATTCTTATGCTCTCTCTCTCAAAAGAATGTACCTCTGAAAACCAACAGGCTCAGTTTGTCTGAACTCCCCCTCACTTGGTGCAGTGATTTTTAATCATACAACAGTTATTTTCTTGAGAACATGACAGTGTGGCAAGATGTATGCATATGATAAACTGAACCTATATGCAAATTTCAAGAAACATACAGATGTGTGCAGCTAATATAGGCATGATAGATTGAGTGCAAACAAATTTTTCAGCATGAGCAATCTCAGAGTGAGGCTCACTATGTAACATATGATCAGATATCGAGCATTCATCATGAAATTGCATCAATTAACAGCATGAATTGACATTGATCACAGTAGATAAGCAATCTGATCATGCATGCAGTACTAATGGAAGAGAGGACAAGATAAACACAAGAAGAGAGTGGGGTTAACTAACCTTTATGTGCCTTGATTTTATTTACCCCTTTATTTGATTCTTCAAGGCACATCTGCAAAATCAAATTACTTTGCAAATTTGGGGACCCAAGAATTTTTGGATCCAGTCAGTTGAGTAACACCTCTAGTAGGTGTACTCCAATAATTCCAAGCATGTTTATCACCAAACTTCAGGAGATGGCAATTGTTCATGATATGTCCTACTCTCCCACAATAATGACAATGAACAAAGGCTTTCAGATTTTTTGTTTCATGATCATTATGGAATTTTTGTGGGTGGACATGAGTTAAGTTGTTTCTGCCACAAAGGTTATTGTTCCTTTTCACATGCCAACATTCAGAGGCACGATGGCCAATGTTTCCACATTCAAAGCATGCAAAATATTTATTACCAAAAACATTTTTGTTTACAGAGAGATTTACTGGTTTTAAATTTACTTTCTTTCTCTGGGCATGCCAGCAATGAGTTGCACTATGACCCAACTTTCCACAATGGAAATAATTAATTTTCTTCTTAACAGCAACATGATTTCTACTAAGAGTTTTCTGTGTAGTAATAGCAGCTAGATTATCAAGTTCAAATAACTTACAATCATGCATCATATGACCTATTTTATCACAATAAAAGCACTTCACAGTCTTCTTCTTTTCAAACCGACTTCTATAAGGAGATTTTTCACAACAATTTTTCGCTTGTTCAGTTATGTGCTTGTGAAAATTCTGTGATTTCTTAGGTGAAACAGTTTTTGAAGAGCTCGCACAATCTGAACTTTTCACAAAAACAATTTGCTCTTTTCCTTTTAAGTTCCTCTCATTATCCGGAATGTATCCTAGGCCTTCTCTCTGAATGTTAACTTTGTTTCCCAACAACTTGTCCAGATTTTCTTTACCTTAACAAAACTAGATAGAGATTTATTCAAGTCAGCAATTTTAGATTTGAGTGAAGAGACCTGCATTTCAGAGTTTATTAGATCTTCATCACAGGTGACAATTTGCTTCTGCATGGCATCATTCAGATTTTTCAGTATTTAGATTTCATGCAAAAGTTCTTGCTCTTTTTCATTGTTGATTTTAGTTTCAGTGCATTTCTCTCTCTCAGAAGTTAAGCATCCTTCAGTAGCAACAATATTCATCACCATTAACCTTTTATTTTGTTCTTCAACAGTTTGTTTTCTTCAATCACATTATTTTGATTCACGGCTTTCAGATTTTCAATCAGTTTCTGTTTAGACAGCTCTAGTTCAAAATTCCTATTCCTCAATTCTTCTAGCTCCTCTTTAAGAGGTTCAACTTGTTGTTCCTGCAAGCTTAATTCAGACAAAAGATCATTATTCATATTTTTCATAGACTCACAATTTTTGCATGAATTTTCACTTCTTTTCAAACTATCTTTTAAATTGGCATTTTCACACTTCAACTCTCTTATTTCATACAGCATGTTCTTTTTCATCTTTTTCATTTCCCTTTTATCAGCCTTATAGCTATCCAGCAGATTATCGTACATTTCGATGAGTTCATCCAATGAATTTTGTTCTGAGTCAGAATTTACCTGTGATGGAGAGTCATCAGATTGATCACTGCAGTGATCCCTTATCATAAGACACTTGAGGTTCTCTTCACCATATTTGACATTCAACTCGTCCACCACCTCCTTGGCGCTCCTACACTCAGACATGCATGTAATCACATTAGTATTTATCGCCCCTTTCACTAGCTCTAGGGCCTTTCTGTTCTCAACGTTCATCAATTCATGACCAATATTCCAGTCAGATCTTTTCACTGGAACATCATATGGACCATGTTCAATTAAGACTTACAGATTTGAATCGACAGAATTCACATACTCCCTAAATTACCTAAGCCAACCTGAGAAACACATTCCGTCAAACATTGGAACTTCAGATATAGAATCCATGGCAAATGAGCGAGATATAGACATTCTACAAAATCAATCAAAGCATCGAAAATAGTAGGATCCACTGCAGATCGTTGGATCTGATGAATCAGCGACCCTCTCTGATACCAACTGATGGGTGCGGATGGTATGCTCTGATAACAAGTGTTATGTGTAGATATAGAGACAAACGATGATCCAGAGGGGGGTGAATGGATCTTTAGAGATTTTTGGCCAATTTAAGGAACGTGTGAAATACAAAGGCTTGAATGCAGGTCAAACACTTAATATGCAAGAGCATATGACCAAATCAATTTATGCAAGTCATTCAAGCGGAAGCAGTTAAGATGATCTGGGACACATTCACATAGAAACACAAGCAAGCTCGTAACACCAAAGATTTTTAAGTGGTTCGGTCCGCAGACCTACATCCACCCCACACTCAAACCAGAGTGTGGCTTACTGCTGCCAAACAGCTTGAACTGCTGCGCCTTACAGCTTGCGACTGTTGAGCATTACAGCTTGGCTTACATCCGCTGGCCCTCACAGCTTGCCATCCGCTGAGCATCACAACTCGCTATCCCGCTGAGCATCACAGCTTGCTGTCCAAGGTGACTACCTTGCCCGCTGAGCATCACAGCTTGCTCTGCTGACTCACAGCTTGAATAAAGGATGAAAATGAGAAATAAGAACGATGAAAACAGCGACTAAAAGCTGACAATAAAATCTAATGAATATCGCTTACGCAGAAGCAAACTGACTTGGATTTGATCCAAGTGCCAGTGAACAAAACATCAACGATTCTTCTCTTGATCTCACTCTTTCTCTTTCTTTCTCTCCTTCTCTTGATCTCACTCTTTCTCTTTCTTTCTCTCCTTCTCTTGATCTCACTCTTTCTCACTTTTTCTTCTGCTTTTCTCTATTGTTACTCTCTTCTCCTCTCTGGATCGGGATGGCTGTAAATCTTTCTGCTTCGATCCCTCTTCTCTAGAAGGAGAGGCTTCCCTTTTATATGGGCATCAGATGTAGGGCGTGTGCTTTCCACGATTCCCGCCCAAACGCCTTGGCCCACGTGGCAGCATCCTAGCTTAATGCTTTCCATGTGTCACGATCCTGGCACCTCCTTCACTCTTGGATCACGTGCCATTCTTATTCTTCTCAAAAAGATACTTGTCATGCAGTCAGAGAGAAATATCAGCTCGAGACAATTATACATATAGTAAAGAGCCAAGAAGGACTACAGGGAGTCAATATGTGAATAAGTCAGATGTGCACAGACTTAGTTGTGATGAATACACGTTCATACACGAGGTCATTACCGTCACACTACCATACGCACAGACTTACTTGCAGCATAAGACTAACGGATGCACTGGCTATGAGTATGCAGTGTGCACGCATTGCACAATCATGCTCAGGTCGTGAGCAGCCTTGCATGGACTCTGTGTGTGCGAGTATGAGAGGGATGCACAAACTCTATGTGCATTTAGCAACGGAGGTTGCACAGAGTAGATCAGCGCAGGATAGAATTGTAGTGACAACGTGAATGCATACGATGCAAATTGCACCGACACTAAGACTTGCACCGACTGTGTCCTTGTGCCTAGACAAATCGTGCACCGACCTTTCTATGCCTAATACACAGGCCTTCAACAACCTCTGCACCAACGAGATGCGAGATATAGCAGAACCTGCACTGACGTAATCGTGCAAGAAGAAGTATTGCACAGACTCATAGTCGTGCAGCACCAAGGTTTGCACCGGCTTAACGCGTACGAATGCTAGCAATGCACTGACTTTTAGGACACCTTAGACATGAACATGCACCAGCCTAATGTGCCTTAGCCCAGAATGTATCTACTTCCACTCATGCATGACCGAAGGGTGCACAGACCTAATGAAAACAATGATAGAAGATTCAAAGAACTATGTGACCCTTGGACTTATGAATGCATCGACATCGTGACACTTTGATGTGAAACGAAATTGGGAGGGGGTTGACCTTCTTCTTCCTGCTGATCAATGTCGCGCTATAGGTTACTAGCGCCTTCATGAAGAACGCGCTAGGACGATATAGCGCATTCTCAGACAGTCGCCAGACGAAGAAGTTGGACATTAGGGCTCCCATGGACGACGACGGGGAAGTGATTTACACGGGGGAACACGTAGGAGGGTGGGTATGACACGGGGGATCTTAAACAAACACATGAGGACCCTAAACATCGATTAAACTAACCTATTACTAGCTAGGATAACTTGGTGAAGGTGGGAGCGGGGGTGGGCGACGAGGGAGAAAGGGGCATGGCAGGGCAAGCTAGGACCATGTAGGGTTTTGGATGGGGCATCACACCCGATCCCATCGCAGAACCGGTGCAACCAAGCTCCGTCTTGATCATAGCAACGTCGTTGGCGATGGTGGAGGGCGTCGATCGTCGGTGGAGGAAGAACGGAGCCCGAATGGGGCCTCACACCCGACCTCTTCTCAAGGCCGATGCACCCGGAACTTCGAACGTCCTCCGTGAAGGGGAAAAGGGGAGGATTAGAAGAAGAACGTGGGCATCGCACCTGAAGAGGGGAGGAGGGAGGGGATTCCAAAGATTGGGGGGGGAGATATAGCCATGCTATACTCAACTATTTCAAACACTCATTTTTTCTCAATTCATTTCATTACTTAATCAAACGAGATGGGGTACATATATAGGGGGAAGGGGAAGCCTAAACGACACTAGAACATCAATTACAACAGTGGGAAACAGCGAACATTGAAGTCATTGGGAGTCCCAAGTGCTGGGTAGTTGGGGCGTCTGCAGTCGACTTTCTGCCTGAGATCGCGCTAGGGAAACCTAGCGCCTTCTTCAGGTCGCGCTACCCAAGGATAGCGCGTTAATCTTCAGCCCAGCAGCTTCATCGATCGGCTTTGGCCTGGCAGCTCGCTTGATTTCCATCAAACCCCTCCACTTTGGAAGGTTCATCCTCGAACCTAGAAGCTCAAGATCCCAGTCTGTGAGAACAGGCTGGTTCCCTAAGCTCTGATACCATTTGATGTGAAACGAATTGGGAGGGGGTTGACCTTCTTCTTCCTGCTGATCAATGTCGCGCTATAGGTTACTAGCGCCTTCATGAAGAACGCGCTAGGACGATATAGCGCGTTCTCAGACAGCCGCCGGACGAAGAAGTTGGACATTGGGGCTCCCATGGACGACGACGGGGAAGTGATTTACACGGGGGAACACGTAGGAGGGTGGGTATGACACGGGGGATCTTAAACAAACACATGAGGACCCTAAACATTGATTAAACTAACCTATTACTGGCTAGGATAACTTGGTGAAGGTGGGAGCGGGGGTGGGCGACGAGGGAGAAAGGGGCATGGCAGGGCGAGCTAGGACCATGTAGGGTTTTGGCTGGGGCATCACACCCGATCCCATCGCAGGACCGGTGCAACCAAGCTCCGTCTTGATCATAGCAACGTCGTTGGCGATGGTGGAGGGCGTCGATCGTCGGTGGAGGAAGAACGGAGCCCGAATGGGGCCTCACACCTGACCTCTTCTCAAGGCCGATGCACCCGGAACTTCGAACGTCCTCCGTGAAGGGGAAAAGGGGAGGATTAGAAGAAGAACGTGGGCATCGCACCCGAAGAGGGGAGGAGGGAGGGGATTCCAAAGATTGGGGGGGGGAGATATAGCCATGCTATACTCAACTCTTTCAAACACTCATTTTTTCTCAATTCATTTCATTACTTAATCAAACGAGATGGGGTACATATATAGGGGGAAGGGGAAGCCTAAACGACACTAGAACATCAATTACAACAGTGGGAAACAGCGAACATTGAAGTCATTGGGAGTCCCAAGTGCTGGGTAGTTGGGGCGTCTGCAGTCGACTTTCTGCCTGAGATCGCGCTAGGGAAACCTAGCGCCTTCTTCAGGTCGCGCTACCCAAGGATAGCGCATTAATCTTCAGCCCAGCAGCTTCATCGATCGGCTTTGGCCTGGCAGCTCGCTTGATTTCCATCACACTTAGACCCACGTATGCACAGACTCACTCTACAGCATGACTCCAGTACACATGCATTCTTTGCTAAGACTATAGCATATGCACGAACTTAAATGAGGCCTAATAGACATATGCAGATGCACAAGAATATGCCCAGAATTTACTCCAGGATGAACGTGCTTGCTCTAAGCAAAATGCAATAAGAAAAATATGGAATACATTGTTTATGCATTTTGATTTCATCATGACTCATAATTGTCATTATCAAAACCAGGGTCCAACAAAGTGAGCCTAGAGAAAATCGAAATCAGTACCCTGAGGCAGCGGGGGGCTCATCCCCAACTCCTGAAGCACCGCCGGGGTCAGCTCAAAATTGACATTGTAAAGGGGGAAGTGGAGGAGAGTCTTTATCTTCCGGGCCTCCTCAGCCGTTGCCGAGGTCCACCAATCAATCCATTGGGGGCGAAACCCGCGAACCTCCAGGGTCCGCGAACACCTAGCCTGTTGATATATACAAAATGCTCCACCCAACACTTGAGGTTGGACGCAGCCTCGGAGACACCGACGAGGTGTCGGTTGGGCCGATCCTTGAAGTAGGCGAAGGTAGTGTCAGAAGGACAGTTCTGGAGATAATTGAATTTCTGAAAGAGATGATCAGTTGGCTCCACTGAAGCTTTCTTGCACACGAAGACAAAACCACAGAGGATGTGGTAGGAATTAGGGGAGAGATCCTCTGGTAGCCAACCATAATGGTGTAGGACAGTATCAATGAAAGGATGAATCAGAAGATGGAACCCTACCTGGAAAGAAGCTATGAAGACCCTGCTACCACCTAGAGGCAAACTCGGCATATCGTCGTCCATGGCTGGGAAGATAATGTCAAACTTAGGGGGAACCTGGAAGGCTTCCCGCAGCCCGTGAACCACCCTATATGCTACTAACGGTGGAGAATGAGGACGACTAGTGCCAGCACCGAAGTGCTCGGGGCACCGCCACGACCAGGATCCACCTCTTCGACAGAAGAGGAGGGGCTGGCGCGAAGAGTTCTCTTACAAGGTGGCATGACTACAGGGGACGAGGAAACACAGAAGAAGGAAGAAAACCCTCACCAGGCGAACGAAGAAGAAGCCTACGATAGGCACGACAACCGATAGGATGAGGATGGAATCCTTAGGAAACCTCACAGTAACATTTATAACTGTCCATGATGAGCCGGCACTTCCGAGCCGTAGGGCAGGTGAAAAGGCACCCGTCCCTATCACGGTACGGTCGCAAAGGTTAGACGTATGTTCAGAGCCTGTGCCCCAGACAAACGGGACCAACGTCTTGATTGCTACAGTGACACCTGCCACTGCCAGAGGAGCCTTGTGCGTCAAGCATGCGGATGGTACCACCGGTTCCTCTGATATGGGGATATCACCCTCAAACCCCTCGCTCTATACTACCCTCTTGTGATCGAATCTCAACTCTTTGCAAAAGTGCTCGGCAACTTAGAGTAGGGAGGCTAGTGAGGAGGGAAAATCTAGCTCGGCCCGTAATCGGCCCGTTCGCAATCACCCCAATCCGACGCCGGATCTGTAGTGTAACACTCGGTGTTTTTAGGCTAAATAGGAACCAAATATTTATGAAAAGATAGCTTACACTTGATGATATTTACTATAAATAGATGATATATTGAATAAATAAGAATTCAGATATATTATTAGAGTAAACAAATGGCTAGTTAATATTTTTTTTGGAATAAAAGTAAATATGTTACTTGGATCGAACCTATCTCTGATACCTAAGACAATGACAAATATGGTAATTAAAGTAAATAAAATTATGAAAAGTAAAATCCCTCCATGAAGTACTACCATAATCAAACTCTAAATCGGTGAAGACCCTAGTGTATAATTGTTAATGAGATATAAAACACCACGGGAAACCCGATAGCCGTAAGGGCCTTGTACATGAAATTAGTTTGATGCTAACGGGCCGTACATATATACATACATATATAAATATATATTCATGCAAAGCTATCAATAGATATAAGCCACGTACATAAGAAGTAATAAATGTGTTTAGTATTAAAGCATTTCAACACGAAACCCTAACTCACATGTTGACCAAAGCTCCTAAAGGAAAACCTCGTAATAGCTACATGGTTCATACTAACCTATGTATATGTATGTACTAATCTTCACTCATATACATATATAAATCCATGTAAGAACCTTTATGTATTGAAACTATTGGGTCATCACTCACTTATATACGCAGGTGTGGTGCTTAGAATCCAAGGCAATGCGTGGGCCCGGTACACCCACGATCAACATACTGCCTTTATGAGGAAACCCTAATACATCGAAGGCCTCGGCAGTCATTAAAAGGAAACCAAAATCAACCCATATATATGTTAAACGCACACACACATATATATATAAACCTTATATACAAATTACAAAGCATATATTAAACTCACTCATATATATATATATATATGTGTGTGTGTGTGTGTGTGTGTGTGTGTGTGTGTGTGTGTGTGTGTGTGTGTGTGTGTGTGTGTGTGTGTGTGTGTGTGTGTGTGTGTGCATCTATATGATACAATACATATACAGCACATAAATGGACGTCACATTTATAGGCTAAAGCTCTCGATTGGGCCTTGCTTAAACAGAAACCTAAAAACTAAAAGGGAAAGGTATGTTATTGGGCTTTAAGCCAAGCCCACCTACATGGGAATCATTGTGGAAGTTGTACATAAATATATATATATGAGAAGCCCATAACCTTCTTTTCAAATACCAATAGGTTTGACTTCGAATGAAGATTAGGAAGGTGGCTGCGATTTAGGTAATCCTAAGTCTACTAGGATTCATTAATAGAAGGTATCCGTTCCATTAGGATTCTTCACATGGGTAGTTAATTCCAAATAGGATTCAAAACCCCCAGCTCTATAAATAAAACATCATGTTAACAAGTCGGCCATTGTTGCTGCTTGTGTTTTCTTCCCTGCATCGAGCATCGTCGTTGTCCTCTGCTATTGCTCGTGGGGAAGGAGTCCTTCCTTCCATCAGCTGCTTCGTCCGTCTTCTGCGTGCCAAGTGCTGCTGCCGTTGCTTAGTACGTGCGGCTACAGCTGTTGATGAAAAAGTAGTGAAGAAGCAAGGCTTCTTTTCTGACCTTCTTCTTTCGGTTGCTGCGGTTGCTTTACGCGTGCAATGCTGCTACGGTTTGCTGCAGCAACTGTTCTTCCTCCTTGCTGCTGACTGCCGTTCTTCTTCCTCCTGTTGTGAAGCTGATCTTCTTGTTGAGTTATGGTTTTGATGATTTTGATGATTATTAAGTTATGGGTTTGATGATAACTAAACTTAATGTGTGATTAAGCGATGATAACTAAACTTGTGGTTGATTGCTCATGCTCTTGTTATCTATGTATGGTTGAGATGGCAAATGGCAACGGTTACATGGTCTTGATCCTTGGTTTGCATATGTTGATTTTACAAGAGGCAAGAGGTTTCATAACCTCTTTAATGTGAACAAGTATGGCATTAAGCCTGACTATCTTGCTTGCAGGATTAAACTTATGGCAGTCATCTGGTGAACCAAATGTGTGGATACTCACCCTACACCTCTACAATCCAAAACAGGTGGTACATGTCATGTACTGTCAAGAACCATTGGCGAGACTCTTACCTTATCTTAGCATCGATCTCAGCATGTGTATCTCATATACCTCTCCTTAATAAACCTCATTCATGCATATTAAACATGAAACCCTTCTGGCCATCGTGCGCCCTCGCCCGCGGATCGACCTGCCCGGTCAGGTCCGGGGGTCAAGGGGGAGCACCCCTTAGTGATTGAAGGCTTCCAATCTTGTCTCCTGAACTAAGGTAATTCAACCTTGTCAATTCATGCAATGGCCGTCTTTATCACTTTGTGACATATTCAAATGACTAGTATTGATTCTACAAACCTGATCTGTCATTTACCAGCATCCTGTGATGGACTTATTTAAGTGGTTGAATCAAATCGAAAATCTTGAGAAGTGTGAATAAAGTGATTGGCTTTGAATATTTTTCAATTTGAATTGCATGATGACTTTTGAGCCTAATTGAGTATCTGGTATATCAAATACTGAGCAGTGAAAAGGTGGGTCACATCCACCTGGGAACTCTCACTATGCGTGAGTTGGTCTTTGGATCAACATTCTCCGCCTCGTACTAGAACTCGGAGAAGTCAAATGGTTGATCCATGAATGAATCTTTGAACTGAGTTATTTCAATTGAAAATATATTTTTGCTCATGATTCAAATATTTAGCTTGTGAATGCTTTTTAATTTCACAACTTGTGAAATGCTCTTGAAAATCAGATTTTGAACAATTCTGAAAATTTAGTTGCATTGCTTAATTTTGATCATGTATGCAGCCTCATTCATAAAGATCATGTCCGAAAAAAATACTTGTTTGATCCATTAATTGAATGTGAATAGTCTCATGTGGAAGTTATCACATTGGATTGGAAATAAAGCTCTCATCTTGCCAAAATAACTTGCATTCCACTCTCACATAGTTATAGGTTGCATGCATCATAATTCAATGCATAAGGTGCTTTTAGATCATGCAAATGAAAATGAAAAGTCTGAATCACTTTGCACATTGCATCGCATTCTTATATGCTCATACGTTTTATTGCATTAGAACTCATGCATTAGTCGCACTTAGTTCATTCAGTTGGCATCCATTCAATTGGTATCAAATTGTTCATTTAATTGGTATCAAATTGACATCACATTGCTCGCATGCATGTCATAGTGCATTTGCATAAACTCCCATTGTGTGCTTAGTTGCTATTATATGTTATTCACCCCCATCCTTGAAACTTCTATGACCTTATGTCTTCTTGATAAATAATGTTGCATTTGAGTCATCATTGGAGTGTTTCATGTCGTACACTCTAGGGGAGTTCATATTTCATAAGTACATCTATTTAAGGGGAGTTGCACTGTTATGTATTCATGATATTTTCGGTATACATGCTGAATAAAATTCGCACACTTCATGCACAAAATGTGAAAATGAGTGTTAATGATAAGGATATATGAATTTTTTTTCAACACTCTCGAGATGTTAAACTTGCTGCATGTATGTTGAAGAGACAGTTGAGGAAAAAGCTGTCTACCCATCCTTGTTGAAAAATCTGAAATGAAAATGAAAGATAGAGCAATGCTCGGTCTCACTGAGTAAACTGGGCACATGTCACCTGAGACGTGATATGGTTCATATCTGAAAAGTGTTGACTAGTATCTATGTTCAAAATGAGGTGAAATGGTTCAGTATTCTAAGTAACCATGGATTCTGGCATGAGCTCCAGCGTCTACTCGTGTAAAAAGGAATTATTTGAATCTGATCACTCTTGAAAAAATTCTGACTATCATGTGATATTGGTTGAGTTGAAAAATATTGGTGAAGACTCATTCCGGTAGAGCATAGTCTCCAATATGCTGTTCTCAAAATTGAAGTGCAGTCTGTAAAATATCTCCTTGTGTTAATCTAAAAATCTGAATATCTATATTACAACTATCATTTTTCATGTTACTCACTTACACATCCGGAAATTTGATTCATTATGTATTCAGAAAATTGATTGACTGCTTTAGCAATTACATGAATCTCCTATATGATTGTACAATCTTCCATGTGCTACACATGTGCATTCCGATTAGCATGACTCTCTTGGATCTTTCTTATACCCATTCTCTTCTTATATATGTACGGGGGAGATTGCATGTATGTTTATATGTAACTGTTTGACTACATTGTGTGCACTTCATTAGTCATCATCTACATATACATAGCTTCATGCATTTAAACAGAAAATATAAAAATTAGAAAATCAACAAAATTCCAAAATTTTGGACTTCAATTCCTTTACTCTTGCTATGGAGTATTTGCCTTCATTTTGTATCATGGCGACCAAACTTTGTGACCCCTCCATAGGAATAATCAACATGGTCTTTGAACTCATCTTTTGTCCTAGTCGATTTTCATGTAATTATATGCTTGCTTTGAGTTTCATGCATTTCAAACCAAAATACAAAAATCAAAAAAATTAAAAATCAAAGAAAATCCTTTTGATATGCCCTCCTGCTCTTGTTTGTTGTGAAAATCTTACATGGGATCTAGATCTTGTATGCTATCATGCTGAACACCTCATCCTGTGAACATCTTCCTCCACTAGTTCATATCCTTGAGGCCAATCACCACCTTCAATTGGTATCAATATATGCTTGACTGTATTTACTTTGGATGGTATCATATTGATTTGTGAGAATAATCACCAATTGATTTCCTCTTATTGGAATCATATTGATTTGTTTGTCCATGCTTTGCCCTTGCTTCTTTGCTTCTTCTGATTTGATAAGATGGGCAATTACTGTTTCAAAGGGAGTTAAGCTTGCTCTTCCTTCATTGGCTTCTTCCAGCCTATTGATATTATTGATCATGTCAGAGGAGGATAAAGATCTGCATTATCCAGCTTTTTGATTATATCAAAGAGGGAGAAAAATTGATGATTGTGTGTGACAGGGGGAGAAGAACGTCTGTGCCATTCTATTGTATCATCATTAAGTTTGTCATCATCACTAAGTTTGTCATCATCAAAAAGGGGGAGATTGTTGAGTTATGATTTTCATGATTGTCGTGATTGTTAAGTTATGGTTTTGATGATAACTAAACTTAATGTGTGATTAAGCGATGATAACTAAACTTGTGGTTGATTGCTCATGCTCTTGTTATCTATGTATGGTTGAGATGGCAAATGGCAACGGTTACATGGTCTTGATCCTTGGTTTGCATATGTTAATTTTACAAGAGGCAAGAGGTTTCATAACCTCTTTAATGTGAAGAAGTATGGTATTAACCTTGACTATCTTGCTTGTAGGATTAAACTCATGGCAGTCACCTGGTGAACCAAACATGTGGATACTCACCCTGCTCCTCTACAATCCAAAATAGGTGGTACATGTCATGTACTGTCAATAACCATTGGTGAGACTCTTACCCTGTCTTAGCATCGATCTCACCATGTGTATCTCATATACCTCTCCTTAATACACCTCATTCATGCATATTAAACATGAAACCCTTCTGGCCATCGTGCGCACTCGCCCGCGGATCGACCTACGCGGTCAGGTCGTGGGGATCGACCTGCCTGGTCAGGTCGCGGGGGTCAAGGGGGCAGCACCCCTTGCCGGGGTTTCCGGGGGCGGAGCCCCCGGAATAAAATTTAGAAATGCTCAAATGGTTTAGACGTTTCAAATACATAAACCAAGTGAATCTAATCCCAAAATGCATGGATTTGATATGGACATGAAGCCCTTGAATTATGGACATTTTTATTTGAGCTAACACTTGGATTTTGCAGGTTTGGAGATTTTCGGTCGACCTAAAATCACAGAATTGAAAGAAGGTATCCTGTAAAATTGGCGGTCGACTGCCATACCCCTAGCGATCGACCGATTTTTCCAGCAGCCAAATGGCTATAGGAATTCTCAGAGCGGTCGACCGCAGGCCTCTATAGGTCGACCACCAGCCCTGATCTGCCCATCTATGTTGACTTTTTGTCACTTCGAGGAAATCCCTTCCTCTTGATACTATTTAATCCCAAAGCCACCAAACCCTCCAGAATTTGTGGATCTGGTCTAGGGCTTGTCCATAGACCTTCCAAGGGTTATAAAACATCCTATTAGAGTCATAACCCTAACTATCCAAGAGATCTAAGGGGAGATCAAAGGAGAGAGCTATCAAAGGAAGAAGAAGGCTGCTGCAACCCTCCGTGAACAGTACTCCGTCCAGCAACTTCTTCATCCATCTGAAGGTATTCAAGCTCCATCTGAAGCCAGCAACCAAAGAGGAAGAGGAGAAGCAAGCAAACATCAAGGAGATCAAGAAAGTTGTCTAAGGAAGAAGAAGCTGTATTGTAGCCGTGAATAGTACCTCGTGGAAGATCTCTTCATCCCTACACAAGCCATTCAAGCTCCATCCAAAGCCATTCAAGTGAAGCAGGAAGCATCATTCCAAGCTCTACATCATACACTCAGTGGAAGCCAAATCAGGAGTCTTCTAAACTGTGCTTCATTGTTTTTATGTTTTGGGCTTTATATTTGTGTTCTTTATAATATGGAAACATTTGTGTGTGTGTGGATCAAGTTAGATCCGTGGTCGTGTGTGGTCGTGGTGTTCTATTTGTGTGTGCGTAGGTCTTCTTAGATCTACGTGTGTGTGTGGATTTATCCAGATCTTGTGTTTGTGTGTGTGGAGTGCTGCACTTGTGGCAGTGGGTGTTTGTTTTGTTGATCTGCTTGTTGGATCGTGTTGGAGACTTCGTCTCTCTGTGTGTGTGTATTGGGGAGCGTCCCCGTGTTGTGTGTTTGAAGCGTTGTCTCCGTTTGGGGATTTATCCCTGAGTGAAGCCTCACCGAGTTTGGTGAGGGGTGGATGTAGGATTGCCATTGTTGCATCCGAACCACCTTAAAAACCGCTGTGCATTGTGTGTTATTTGTGTAGTTTGATTGTTTTCGTTGTATGGTTGTGTGGGAATGGAAAGATTGAGAGAATTGGTTAATTAGTTACTAATTATTATTTATCACATATTTTGTAAAAAGCCAAAAGTTTTCGTTAAAATTTATTATCACCCAATTCACCCCCCTCTTGGGTGTCATTGATCGCGAGACTTCACTTCTTCCCTCTGCATCCTTCTTCCGGCTGCAGAAGACGTGGTCGTCTTCTTTTGCTTCTTCCTTCATCTTCGTCCCAGTACTCCATCAAAGAGGTAGGTGTTCTCAAGTTCTAAGCAAAACCCTGTGAATTAATAGGCCTTCTGCATGCATATAGGTTGTTAGACATCCTTAGAGAGATTTGCCGTATCAGGTTTTCGTGATTTCTGCATATACAGTAAACAGCGACCTAGGCTAGGGCGCTATTTGATATAACGACCGTGCAAACAGTCCTCAATTTGCTAGTTAATTAATAATTACACATGTTCAAAATTTAATAACTTTGAACCATGACATCTAACCTAATGCATGAGTATACTGTTAGATTCCTACTATTTTTCTCTGTCTGAACATGTCTAGTTTCTTGATTGGACATACTTCAAAAATCATGTGTCTATGATTGTACCTGCCCGGTGCATATCATACGACAAATAAATAGCGACCGCCTTCAGGTCGTCAATTGAATGAGCGCCCCCACACTCAGGCGCTAATTAGAGATAACCTGTGAACTTTGATCTATGGATGTCCTAATTACATGGATTTTGAAATAATGACATGCACCCTGCCATCAATTTGAAATATGACGCCCCTGACTAGGGCGCTAATTGTTGAATTAAAGACTTAAGCCAAGTCGTCATTTACATAATATCTGGAATTGAGAATTTTTATAGATTTTAATAAATATGGAACCTAGATATAACGACTGAGTGAACATTCATTATATATTAAACTAGCGACCCTGTCGAGGGCGCTATTTCATGAAATGAAGACGTGATCTAAGGCGTCAATTTACTGTTTTCTTATTTTCCGTGGTTTTTCTGTAATCCCTTTCAGGGGGATATGTATATGGCACTATATTTCAGTCCGTGAATATTGTCCCACGTTTCTCGGTGTTTTATCGATTACCCCCACTATTTCTCGATGATATATGAACCCTCCGCTGGACATTCCGTTCCTTCAGACTGGTGATTTTATCATAGAGACCTCCGTAAGACTCCTCGTAGCCTTGGATTCCCTCAAGGCCGATTGAGCAGGTTGTACCATTAAAACCCATGACACTACTTGATTGTCATGTCACTCTAAAGAAACATGGTATACCGGCCCTCATGACATGCTACTTGGATGTCATGAGAATATTCTTGAATTAATGGAATGGGAAACCATGCCATTAATGTTTATTAAGAATTATGTGCCATACTTGTGGACACTAATTCTATCTACCTTATCATATACAAGAACGAGCGACCATTGTTATATGAGCGCTTATTCTTAATGTCATGGCACCTAAGTAGGGAGCCAATTCCATCTAGTTTTTCGACATGTCACGGTTTGTCTATGCTCTTTGCGTGGATTTTATCGCTAGTCTATCCTTATCCAAGGGCCGTGCCCTTGAAATCCATAAACTCTATTTCTCATTTTATTATAGCTTGTTCTTTGGAACTCTCTATTGGCTATGAACTATAGTGGATGTCTAGATCTATTTTTAATGATGTACATATAGGGCCCGATCTGGTCCTGGGAGGAGCACCCAAAAGTACTTGTGCCCATGGGAGTTGTAATGATCACGGTGTTTGGCATTGCACCGAAGTGCATGACTAGTTTGATCTATTGGCATTCCACTCTCTCTCTCTCTTTTACGTGCATTGCATGACTCGACTTGCGTGGCCCGGAATGGGCAAAGTACTTGCGTGACTTGACTAGCGTGGCCCGGAATGGGCAATGTACTTGCGTGAAAGTAGCCAATAAATCTTCAATTCTCTCTCTTGACTATCTCTTGTTAAAGACTTGCTTAATCTCTTGCTAGGTACCCGTAGTTATCTCTACATGCATAGCTTTATTGCATTTACATGCGAAGACGTAATTACTTAAACCAATTGCTTGTTCTTGAGATGTAATTCCTACTGAGCTTTCGCTCACCCAGTTTATTCCAACATTTTTCAGGTATCCCGATGGCTAGCGAGACCGAGACTCACACGGGAGGTGCAAGTGTGCAAGCGAGCTCTGGAAATTAGTGAACCCGAGTCTTTTACCTTTCTTGAGTCTAGTTGGTGTCACCTGTTAGTTTGTCATGTCTAAGTCAGTTAGTGTGTCATTTCCTTTTCATTCATAGTGATGTAGTTGAGTCTTCAAGTTTGAAATTTGAAAGTGTAAGAGGCTTATATTTGAAATAAATTTTGTTATTGCTCCAAATTATTTGGTCTTATGCGACTGCTCTTGATTATTCACGACTATTTAACTGCCACGTTCCGAACAAATGACACGTTCCGTTGCTATCGGTTCGGGATGTGACAAAGGTGGTATCAAAGCTTCGGCTTTCACATCCTCAAGTTATTAGGTTCCAATGATAGGTCAAGTATCCTTGCCAGTCATATCAGAGCTTCGACTTTCACATCCTCAAGTTATTAGGTTCCAATGATAGGTCAAGTATCCTTGCCAGTCATATCAGAGCTTTGGCTTTCATATCCTCCAGTTATTATGTTCCAGTGATAGGTCAAGTATCCTTGTCAGTCATATCAGAGCTTCGGCTTTCAAATCCATAGGTCATTAAGTTCAAGTGATAAGTTTAGTATCCTTGTCGGTCATCCTATAGGAATTTCGTGAGAGATGGGTAGAGCTTGGTGTTAAAGTTATAAAAGAAAGATAAAATACTTACGTTTCATTAACATTAATTCTTGAGTCAATAAATCATCTCCCCACTTATCCTTGCAGAACCTAGATAAAATGGAAGCGTCTAAGCCAGCTTTGTCCCTAAGATGGTACTAGTAGATGTTCAAGCTTATGCGGACCTCATTAGAAGGGTCCAGGAGTTAGAGAAGGCGGTAAAAGAAAAGGAGAGAACTGAAGGGAAAGACAAAGCCAACAATCTCGGGAGTTTCACCATGACCCGTAAAAGGCCAAATGAGGGTGGTAGTTCCCAAAAATGTAAGAAGTGCAAACTGTGTAAGAAGTGCAAGAAGGGTAAAGATTTGGTAGCTCCAAGAGAAAGATGTCAGTATTGTGGTAACAAAAACCATCAGTCGGAGGAGTGTTATCGGAAGACGGGAGCGTGTCTGTGTTGCTGGAGCTTGGAACATAAGTTAGTAAAATGTCCTACTAGGGATCGCCGGGGAAAGACTCAAGCCTCGGCAGAAGTCGATGTCGCAAGGGAAGGAAAAGCTATGGAAGGTACCCTCACCCTTAAGCGTAAATTAGTTCTTCCTAAAATTAGTTCTTTTCCATTCGATATATCTCGACTTTTTCTTCGCATTATAGCTAGTTCCCCATCTTGAGTAAGGGACGATGTGAATTTGGGGACCAAATTCCTTTAAGTGGGGGAGGTGTAACACCCGATGTTTTTAGGCTAAATAGGAACCAAATATTTATGAAAAAGATAGCTTACACTTGATGATATTTACTATAAATAGATGATATGTTGAATAAATAAGAATTCAGATATATTATTATTAGAGTAAACAAATGGCTAGTTAATATTCCTTTTTCAATAAAAGTAAATATGTTACTGGGATCGAACCTGTCTCTGATACCTAAGACAATAACTAATATGGTAATTAAAGTAAATAAAATTATGAAAAGTAAAATCTTTCCATGAAGTACTACCATAATCAAACTCTAAATCGGTGAAGACCCTAGTGTATAATTGTTAATGAGATATAAAACACCACGGGAAACCCGATAGCCGTAAGGGCCTTGCATATGAAATTAGTTTGAGGCTAATGGGTCGTACATATATACATACATATATAAATATATATTCATGCAAAGCTATCAATAGATGTAAGTCACGTACATAAGATGTAATAAATGTGTTTAGTATTAAAGCATTTCAACACGAAACCCTAACTCACATGTTGACCAATGCTCCTAAAGGAAAACCTCGTAATAGCTACATGGTTCATATTAACCTATGTATATGTATGTACTAATCTTCACTCATATTCATATATAAATCCATGTAAGAACCTTTATGTATTGAAACTATTGGGTCAGCACTCACTTATATACACAGGCGTGGTGCTTAGAATCCAAGGCAATGCGTGGGCCCAGTACACCCACGATCAACATACTATATTTATGAGGAAACCCCAATACATCGAAGGCCTCTGCAGTCATTAAAAGGAAACCAAAATCAACCCATATATATGTTAAACCCATACACACACATATATATAAACCCTATATACAAATTACAAAGCATATATTAAACTCAGTCATATATATATATATATATATATGTGTGTGTGTGTGTGTGTGTGTGTGTGTGTGTGTGTGTGTGTGTGTGTGTGTGTGCATCTATATGATACAATACATATACATCACATAAATGGACCTCACATTTATAGGCTAAAGCTCATGATTGGGCCTTGCTTAAACAAAAACCTAAAAACTAAAAGGGAAAGGTATGTTATTGGGCTTTAAGCCAAGCCCACCTACGTGGGAATCTGATGTGACACCACCTTGGGGTGATGACCAAAAGACAATATGACCCTTGGACCTAAGGTTGCAAGCAAGCAAATTGGCGATGATACCACTCGAGCGGCTCACTCGCTTGGTGCACACTTGTGCCCGTGGGCAACTAAACGATAATGGAGAGGGTCCGGGGTGGGACAATGATGCTCCGGTGCTTGGCAAGCTTGGGGAGAACCCCAATTGGGCCAGGGATGCCCACTCACGGGCGGCCGTCACACCATGGGTGTGGGTTGAAATGGCTCGCTCACAACTCGCCCGCGATGGACACTCACGTGTTCGGTAATTTGGGCCGGGCCCTCGCTCTCCGTCCGACGCAGCAAAGCAAGAATACTAAGCTAAGCAAGTGATATTGACCAGCAAGGAAAGGGGGACCGAGGCTCACCTAGCCGGCGTGAAGACGCCAACTCCGTCCGAAGACGGGGGCGAGCGGGGAGGCAAGGGTTTGCGCCCGCAAGCCGCGTCGGTGTCGCTTCAAATCTGCGAAAATATTATTACATGAACTACACCTCTCGCAGGAGGGGGGCTCTTGGGGTGGGGTTAGACTTATTACAACCAAGATTACCTCCACGCAGGGAGGGGCCTTCAGCCGGCCAAGCGGGGTGGGGAAATTATGAAGAGAACGCCAACTCTTCATGCTTCGCCGGTTCTGCCACTCTTCAGTTTTGCTGAATAGATTGTCGATGAAGATGATGCCACGGACTCAACCGAGCTCTAAATTTGATGAAACCGGTGCCAAAAGTTCTCCAACTAGCCGAGGATGATGCTAGAATTTTTTGAGAAGCTCTGGAACTTGGGGCTGATCGGATCGGCGACTGGAGCAGGACAGCAACACTCTGCCTCTGACTGATGTAGAACTGATACAGTGATTGCAGAAGGCACTGCGGTCGCTCCCGAACTCCAAATCGAACAAAACTAGCAATGACGCGATTTTGGTCAGAGTAGCTTCGAGCAGAAATTGACGGGGCCACAATCCGAGGTCGGAGAGGAGAATGGTGACCGGAGAAGTGAAAATAGGTCGAACCTGGACCTGCAGGGGGTAGACTGCACACTCCGGTGAAGAAATTCAGAACAAATAGTTCGGGCGGGCGATTGGTGTCGTTCCTTCTGCTACTGATGGAGGACTAGACGAAGAAGAATTTTGTAGAAGGAAGCGTGATCGAATTCCTCCAACGTTGGCCGCTGAACGGCTTCCAAGATCGCTCTGGCCTTCAGTCTGGGACAGATTGCGCAGTCGTTGAAGATGACGTTCCTCCGGACAGCTCCGAACTCGGATGCAGGCAGGAGTACCACCGTTGGAAAGAAGACTTGGAGATGATTCCAGCAATATAAGATATTCCACCGGGAGCCTTCAGGGGAAGTCGTGGCTTCTACTGCAAATCACTGCTTTTCTGAAACCTGCAATAGGGACAGAATAGGTGGAGGAGAGGGTGTGGGGAAGGGCATGAACAAGGGGTTATTTGGTGGATGGGGAAGGGGGGGTGCGACCTTTTGGTGGTTAGGGAGGTGGGGAGATGAAAGGGCACAGCCCAAGGGAGATGGAAATTTGAAATTTGGCCTAGGGAAGGGCTCTTTCAGTCTTGGGGAGAGGGAGGGTTGCTTGGGAGAGTGGAAAGGTGCCCAGGAGAAGGGGTTTCCACCTAGGGGTTGGAGGGGGAATTGAATGAGTGCATGGGGAAGGGGAAGGGGCCTTAATGAGGGGTGAATGGGGAGGAGAGAGAATGAATTTCGAAATTGGGGTGGGGAGGAGAGAGAGAGGGGGCACAACCCACTTAGAGAGAGTGATAGTAAGAGAGAGAGAGAGAGAGGGAGATATTGAGAGGGAACTAGAAGGTGTGGAAATTTTATGGATTCAATATTCAAGCATAATTGCTACAAATGAGAGAGGGGTGGGGCTATTTATAGACCCCACACTTTTCCTAAGACCAAACTGACCCTGACAAACTAACTAATGACCAAACAGTCCAAGGGAGGGGCGCCCCTGGGCCTAGCCCAATGAATTGGGCCCATTAACCTATCAAACCAACATAATGACTTCAAGACTTAGGAAAATGACTTTCTAACCTAGGTACATGACTCAATAAAGGGAAAATTGCATGTTTAAGACTCAAATAAAAATAAGAAAATTACATGACTCGACTCACAAACACATGAGGAACATAATGGCGTACACTGACGATCAATCCGAGCTTCAGAAAATGTGGAGTGGAAAGGGATGTCCCCATCATACCCCCGGGGTGAGAAAAACTCGACCCTGTCGAGTATGGGTCCACCGGGGAAGTAGCATCCCAAACGCAGTTCCGGGCGAACCTTGTTCTCCAAACTCGACCCATGTCCATAGGCGAGGAACGGTGCTTCCACTCGACAAAGTGGCTCGGACACACCCTTAGGATAGCGAAGAGATCTTGCTTTGCTTAGTATTCCCGCCATTTGCTTAATATATATATATGTGTGTGTGTGTGTGTGTGTGTGTGTGTGTGTGTGTGTGTGTGTGTGTGTGTGTGTGTGTGTGTGTGTGTGTGTGTGTGTGTGTGTGTGTGTGTGTGTGTGCATGTGTGCGTGTGTGCGTATGTGTGTGTGTGTGTGTGTGTGTGTGTGTGTGTGTGTGTGTGTGTGTGTGTGTGTGTATGTATGTATGTATGTGTGCATCTATATGATACAATACATATACAGCACATAAATGGACGTCACATTTATAGGCTAAAGCTCTCGATTGGGCCTTGCTTAAATAGAAACCTAAAAACTAAAAGGGAAAGGTATGTTATTGGGCTTTAAGCCAAGCCCACCTACATGGGAATCATTATGGAAGTTGTACATAAATATATATATATGAGAAGCCCATAACCTTCTTTTCAAATACCAATAGGTTTGGCTTCGAATGAAGATTAGGAAGGTGGCTGCGATTTAGGTAATCCTAAGTCTACTAGGATTCATTAACAGAAGGTATCTGTTCCATTAGGATTCTTCACATGGGTAGTTAATTCCAAATAGGATTCAAAACCCCCAGCTCTATAAATAAAACATCATGTTAACAAGTCGGCCATTGTTGCTGCTTGTGTTTTCTTCCCTGCATCGAGCATCGTCGTTGTCCTCTGCTATTGCTCGTGGGGAAGGAGTCCTTCCTTCGACCAGCTGCTTCGTCCGACTTCTGCGTGCCAAGTGCTGCTGTTGTTGCCTAGTACGTGCGGCTACTGCTGTTGCTGAAAAAGTAGTGAAGAAGCAAGGCTTCTTCCCTGACCTTCTTCTTCCGGTTGCTGCGGTTGCTTTACGCGTGCAGTGCTGCTACGGTTTGCTGCACCAACTGTTCTTCCTCCTTGCTGCTAACTGCCGTTCTTCTTCCTCCTGCTGTGAAGCTGATCTTCTTGTTGAGTTATGGTTTTGATGATTTTTGTGATTATTAAGTTATGGGTTTGATGATAACTAAACTTAATGTGTGATTAAGCGATGATAACTAAACTTGTGGTTGATTGCTCATGCTCTTGTTATCTATGTATGGTTGAGATGGCAAATGGCAACGGTTACATGTCTTGATCCTTGGTTTGCATATGTTGATTTTACAAGAGGCAAGAGGTTTCATAACCTCTTTAATGTGAACAAGTATGGTATTAAGCCTGACTATCTTGCTTGCAGGATTAAACTCATGGCAGTCACCTGGTGAACCAAACGTGTGGATACTCACCCTACACCTCTACAATCCAAAACAGGTGGTACATGTCATGTATTGTCAAGAACCATTGGTGAGACTCTTACCTTGTCTTAGCATCGATCTCAGCATGTGTATCTCATATACCTCTCCTTAATAAACCTCATCATGCATATTAAACATGAAACCCTTCTGGCCATCGTGCGCCCTCGCCCGCGGATCGACCTGCGGTGTCAGGTCGTGGGGATCGACCTGCCCGGTCAGGTCCGGGGGTCAAGGGGGAGCACCCCTTAGTGATTGAAGGCTTCCAATCTTGTCTCCTGAACTAAGGTAATTCAACCTTGTCAATTCATGCAATGGCCGTCTTTATCACTTGGTGACATATTCAAATGACTGGTATTGATTCTAAAAACCTGATCTGTCATTTACCAGCATCCTGTGATGGACTTATTTAAGTGGTTGATCATATTGAAAATCTTGAGAAGTGTGAATAAAGTGATTTGCTTTGAATATTTTTCAATTTGAATTGCATGATGACTTTTGAGCCTAATTGAGTATCTGGTATATCAAATACTGAGCAGTGAAAAGGTGGGTCACATCCACCTGGGAACTCTCACTATGCGTGAGTTGGTCTTTGGATCAACGTTCTCCGCCTCGTACTAGAACTCGGAGAAGTCAAATGGTTGATCCATGAATGAATCTTTGAACTGAGTTATTTCAATTGAAAATGTATTTTTGCTCATGATTCAAATATTTAGCTTGTGAATGCTTTTTAATTTCAAAACTTGTGAAATGCTCTTGAAAATCTGATTTTGAACAATTCTGAAAATTTAGTTGCATTGCTTAATTTTGATCATGTATGCAGCCTCATTCATAAAGATCATGTCCGAAAAAAATGCTTGTTTGATCCATTAATTGAATGTGAATAGTCTCATGTGGAAGTTATCACATTGGATTGGAAATAAAACTCTCATCTTGCCAAAATAACTTGCATTCCACTCTCATATAGTTATAGGTTGCATGCATCATAATTCAATGCATAAGGTGCTTTTAGATCATGCAAATGAAAATAAAAAGTCTGAATCACTTTGCACATTGCATCGCATTCTTATATGCTCATACGTTTTATTGCATTGGAACTCATGCATTAGTCGCACTTAGTTCATTCAGTTGGCATCCATTCAATTGGTATCAAATTGTTCATTCAATTGGTATCAAATTGACATCACCTTGCTCGCATGCATGTCATAGTGCATTTGCATAAACTCCCATTGTGTGCTTAGTTGCTATTATATGTTATTCACCCCCATCCTTGAAACTTCTATGACCTTATGTCTTCTTGATAAATAATGTTGCATTTGAGTCATCATTGGAGTGTTTCATGTCGTACACTCTAGGGGAGTTCATATTTCATAAGTGCATCTATTTAGGGGGAGTTGCACTGTTATGTATTCATGATATTTTCGGTATACATGCTAAATAAAATTCGCACACTTCATGCACAAAATGTGAAAATGAGTGTTAATGATAAGGATATATGAATTTCTTTTCAACACTCTCGAGATGTTAAACTTGCTGCATGTATGTTGAAGAGACAGTTGAGGAAAAAGCTATCTACCCATCCTTGTTGAAAAATCTGAAATGAAAATGAAAGATAGAGCAATGCTCGGTCTCACTGAGTAAACTGGGCACATGTCACCTGAGACGTGATATGGTTCATATCTGAAAAGTGTTGACTAGTATCTCTGTTCAAAATGAGGTGAAATGGTTCAGTATTCTAAGTAACCAGGGATTCTGGCATGAGCTCCATGCGTCTACTCATGTAAAAAGGAATTATTTGAACCTGATCACTCTTGAAAAAATTCTGACTATCATGTGATATTGGTTGAGTTGAAAAATGTTGGTGAAGACTCATTGCGGTAGAGCGTAGCCTCCAATATGCTGTTCTCAAAATTGAAGTGCAGTCTGTAAAATGTCTCCTTGTGTTAATCTAAAAATCTGAATATCTATATTACAACTATCATTTTTCATGTTACTCACTTACACATCCGGAAATTTGATTCATTATGTATTCAGAAAATTGATTGACTGCTTTAGCAATTGCATGAATCTCCTATATGATTGTACAATCTCCCATGTGCTACACATGTGCATTCCGGTTAGCATGACTCTCTTGCATCTTTCTTATACACATTCTCTTCTTATATATGTACGGGGGAGATTGCATGTATGTTTATATGTAACTGTTTGACTACATTGTGTGCACTTCATTAGTCATCATCTGCATATACATAGCTTCATGCATTTAAACAGAAAATATAAAAATTAGAAAATCAACAAAATTCCAAAATTTTGGACTTCAATTCCTTTACTCTTGCTATGGAGTATTTGCCTTCATTTTGTATCATGGCAACCAAACTTTGTGACCCCTCCATAGGAATAATCAACATGGTCTTTGAACTCATCTTTTGTCCTAGTCGATTTTCATGTAATTATATGCTTGCTTTGAGTTTCATGCATTTCAAACCAAAATACAAAAATTAGAAAATTTGAAAATCAAAGAAAATCCTTTTGATATGCCCTCCTGCTCTTGTTTGTTGTGAAAATCTGACATGGGATCTAGATCTTGTATGCTATCATGCTGAACACCTCATCCTGTGAACATCTTCCTCCACTAGTTCATATCCTTGAGGCCAATCACCACCTTCAATTGGTATCAATATATGCTTGACTGTATTTGCTTTGGATGGTATCATATTGATTTGTGAGAATAATCACCAATTGATTTCCTCTTATTAGAATCATATTGATTTGTTTGTCCATGCTTTACCCTTGCTTCTTTGCTTCTTCTGATTTGATAAGATGGGCTATTACTGTTTCAAAGGGAGCTAAGCTTGCTCTTCCTTCCTTGGCTTCTTCCAGCCTGTTGATATTATTGATCATGTCAAGGAGGATAAAGATCTGCATTATCCAGCTTTTTGATTATATCAAAGAGAGAGAAAATTGATGATTGTGTGTGACAGGGGGAGAAGAACGTCTGTGCCATTCTATTGTATCATCATTAAGTTTGTCATCATCACTAAGTTTGTCATCATCAAAAAGGGGGAGATTGTTGAGTTATGATTTTCATGATTGTTGTGATTGTTAAGTTATGGTTTTGATGATAACTAAACTTAATGTGTGATTAAGCGATGATAACTAAACTTGTGGTTGATTGCTCATGCTCTTGTTATCTATGTATGGTTGAGATGGCAAATGGCAACGGTTACATGGTCTTGATCCTTGGTTTGCATATGTTGATTTTACAAGAGGCAAGAGGTTTCATAACCTCTTTAATGTGAAGAAGTATGGTATTAAACCTGACTATCTTGCTTGTAGGATTAAACTCATGGCAGTCACCTGATGAACCAAACGTGTGGATACTCACCCTGCTCCTCTACAATCCAAAATAGGTGGTACATGTCATGTACTGTCAAGAACCATTGGTGAGACTCTTACCCTGTCTTAGCATCGATCTCACCATGTGTATCTCATATACCTCTCCTTAATACACCTCATTCATGCATATTAAACATGAAACCCTTTTGGCCATCGTGCGCACTCGCCCGCGGATCAACCTACGTGGTCAGGTCGCGGGGATCGACCTGCCTGGTCAGGTCGCGGGGGTCAAGGGGGCAGCACCCCTTGCCGGGGTTTCCGGGGGCGGAGCCCCCGGAATAAAATTTAGAAATGCTCAAATGGTTTAGACGTTTCGAATGCATAAACCAAGTGAATCCAATCCCAAAATGCATGGATTTGATATGGACATGAAGCCCTTTAATTATGGACATTTTTATTTGAGCTAACACTTGGATTTTGCAGGTTTGGAGATTTTCGGTCGACCTGAAATCACAGAATTGAAAGAAGGCATCGTGTAAAATTGGCGGTCGACTGCCATACCCCTAGCGATCGACCGATTTTTCCAGCAGCCAAATGGCTATAGGAATTCTCAGAGCGGTCGACTGCTGGCCTCTACAGGTCGACCGCCAGCCCCGATCTGCCCATCTGTGTTGACTTTTTGTCACTTCGAGGAAATCCCTTCCTCTTGATACTATTTAATCCCAAAGCCACCAAATCCTCCTGAATTTGTGGATCTGGTCTAGGGCTTGTCCATAGACCTTCCAAGGGTTATAAAACATCCTATTAGAGTCATAACCCTAACTATCCAAGAGATCTAAGGGGAGATCAAAGGAGAGAGCTATCAAAGGAAGAAGAAGGCTGCTACAACCCTCCGTGAATAGTACTCCGTCCAGCAACTTCTTCATCCATCTGAAGGTATTCAAGCTCCATCTGAAGCCAGCAACCAAAGAGGAAGAGGAGAAGCAAGCAAACATCAAGGAGATCAAGAAAGTTGTCCAAGGAAGAAGAAGCTGTATTGTAGCCGTGAATAGTACCTCGTGGAAGATCTCTTCATCCCTACACAAGCCATTCAAGCTCCATCCAAAGCCATTCAAGTGAAGCAGGAAGCATCGTTCCAAGCTCTACATCATACACTCAGTGGAAGCCAAATCAGGAGTCTTCTAAACTGTGCTTCATTGTTTTTATGTTTTGGGCTTTATATTTGTGTTCTTTATAATATGGAAACATTTGTGTGTGTGTGGATCAAGTTAGATCCGTGGTCGTGTGTGGTCGTGGTGTTCTATTTGTGTGTGCGTAGGTCTTCTTAGATCTACGTGTGTGTGTGGATTTATCCAGATCTTGTGTTTGTGTGTGTGGAGTGCTGCACTTGTGGCAGTGGGTGTTTGTTTTGTTGATCCGCTTGTTGGATCGTGTTGGAGACTTCATCTCTCTGTGTGTGTGTATTGGGGCGTGTCCCCGTGTTGTGTGTTTGAAGCGTTGTCTCCGTTTGGGGATTTATCCCTGAGTGAAGCCTCACCGAGTTTGGTGAGGGGTGGATGTAGGATTGCCATCGTTGCATCCGAACCACCTTAAAAACCGCTGTGCATTGTGTGTTATTTGTGTAGTTTGATTGTTTTCGTTGTATGGTTGTGTGGGAACGGAAAGATTGAGAGAATTGGTTAATTAGTTACTAATTATTATTTATCACATATTTTGTAAAAAGCCAAAAGTTTTCTTAAAATTTGTTATCACCCAATTCACCCCCCTCTTGGGTGTCATTGATCGCGGGACTTCACTTCTTCCCTCTGCATCCTTCTTCCGGCTGCAGAAGACGTGGTCGTCTACTTTTGCTTCTTCCTTCATCTTCGTCCCAGTACCCCATCAAAGAGGTAGGTGTTCTCAAGTTCTAAGCAAAACCCTGTGAATTAATAGGCCTTCTGCATGCATATAGGTTGTTAGACATCCTTAGAGAGATTTGTCGTATCAGGTTTTCGTGATTTCTGCATATACAGTAAACAGCGACCTAGGCTAGGGCGCTATTTGATATAACGACCGTGCAAATAGTCCTCAATTTGCTAGTTAATTAATAATTACACATGTTCAAAATTTAATAACTTTGAACCATGACATCTAACCTAATGCATGAGTATACTGTTAGATTCCTACTATTTTTCTCTGTCTGAACATGTCTAGTTTCTTGATTGGACATACTTCAAAAATCATGTGTCTATGATTGTACCTGCCCGGTGCATATCATATGACAAATAAATAGCGACCGCCTTCAGGTCGTCAATTGAATGAGCACCCCCACACTCAGGCGCTAATTAGCGATAACCTGTGAACTTTGATCTATGGATGTCCTAATTACATGGATTTTGAAATAATGACATGCACCCTGCCATCAATTTGAAATATGACGCCCCTGACTAGGGCGCTAATTGCTGAATTAAAGACTTAAGCCAAGTCGTCATTTACATAATATCTAGAATTGAGAATTTTTATAGATTTTAATAAATATGGAACCTAGATATAACGACTGAGTGAACAGTCGTTATATATTAAACTAGCGACCCTGTCGAGGGCGCTATTTCATGAAATGAAGACGTGATCTAAGGTGTCAATTTACTGTTTTCTTATTTTTCGTGGTTTTTCTGTAATCCCTTTCAGGGGGATATGTATATGGCACTATATTTCAGTCCGTGAATATTGTCCCACGTTTCTCGGTGTTTTATCGATTACCCCACTATTTCTCGGTGATATATGAACCCTCCGTGGGACATTCCGTTCCTTCGGACTGGTAATTTTATCATAGAGACCTCCGTAAGACTCCTCGTAGCCTTGGATTCCCTCAAGGTCGATTGAGCAGGTTGTACCATTAAAACCCATGACACTACTTGATTGCCATGTCACTCTAAAGAAACATGGTATACCGGCCCTCATGACATGCTACTTGGATGTCATGAGAATATTCTTGAATTAATGGAATGGGAAACCATGCCATTAATGTTTATTAAGAATTATGTGGCATACTTGTGGACACTAATTATATCTACCTTATCATATACAAGAACGAGCGACCATTGTTATATGAGCGCTTATTCTTAATGTCATAGCACCTAAGTAGGGAGCCAATTCCATCTAGTTTTTCGACATGTCACGGTTTGTCTATGCTCTTTGCGTGGATTTTATCGCTAGTCTATCCTTATCCAAGGGCCTTGCCTTTGAAATCCATAAACTCTATTTCTCATTTTATTATAGCTTGTTCTTTGGAACTCTCTATTGGCCATGAACTATAGTGGATGTCTAGATCTATTTTTAATGATGTGCATATAGGGCCCGATCTGGTCCTGGGAGGAGCACCCAAAAGTACTTGTGCCCATGGGAGTTGTAATGATCACGGTGTTTGGCATTGCACCGAAGTGCATGACTAGTTTGATCTATTGGCATTCCACTCTCTCTCTCTCTCTCTCTCTCTCTCTCTCTCTCTCTCTCTCTCTCTCTCTCTCTCTTTTACGTGCATTGCATGACTCGACTTGCGTGGCCCGGAATGGGCAAAGTACTTGCGTGACTTGACTAGCATGGCCCGGAATGGGCAATGTACTTGCGTGAAAGTAGCCAATAAATCTTCAATTCTCTCTCTTGACTATCTCTTGTTAAAGACTTGCTTAATCTCTTGCTAGTTTCCCATAGTTATCTCTACATGCATAGCTTTATTGCATTTACATGCGAAGACGTAATTACTTAAACCAATTGCTTGTTCTTGAGATATAATTCCTACTGAGCTTTCGCTCACCTAGTTTATTCCAACATTTTTCAGGTATCCCGATGGCTAGCGAGACCGAGACTCACACGGGAGGGGCAAGTGTGCAAGCAAGCTCTGGAAATTAGTGAACCCGAGTCTTTTACCTTTCTTGAGTCTAGTTGGTGTCACCTGTTAGTTTGTCATGTCTAAGTCTGTCAGTGTGTCATTTCCTTTTCATTCATAGTGATGTAGTTGAGTCTTCAAGTTTAAAATTTGAAAGTGAAAGAGGCTTATATTTGAAATAAAATTTTGTTATTGCTCCAAATTATTTAGTCTTATGCGACTGCTCTTGATTATTCACGACTATTTAACTGCCACGTTCCGAACAAATGACACGTTCCGTTGCTATCGGTTCGGGATGTGACAGCGGTAGTATCAGAGCTTCGACTTTCACATCCTCAAGTTATTAGGTTCCAATGATAGGTCAAGTATCCTTGTCAGTCATATCAGAGCTTCGACTTTCACATCCTTAAGTTATTAGGTTCCAATGATAGGTCAAGTATCCTTGCCAGTCATATCAGAGCTTTGGCTTTCATATCCTCCAGTTATTATGTTCCAGTGATAGGTCAAGTATCCTTGTCAGTCATATCAGAGCTTCGGCTTTCAAATCCATAGGTCATTAAGTTCAAGTGATAAGTTTAGTATCCTTATCGGTCATCTTATAGGAATTTCGTGAGAGATGGGTAGAGCTTGGTGTTAAAGTTATAAAAGAAAGATAAAATACTTACGTTTCATTAACATTAATTCTTGAGTCAATAAATCATCTCCCCACTTATCCTTGCAGGAACCTAGATAAAATGGAAGCGTCTAAGCCGAGCTTTGTCTCTAAGATGGTACTAGTAGATGTTCAAGCTTATGCGGACCTCATTAGAAGGGTCCAGGAGTTAGAGAAGGCGGTAAAATAAAAGGAGAGAACTGAAGGGAAAGACAAAGCCAACAATCTCGGGAGTTTCACCATGACCCGTAAAAGGCCAAATGAGGGTGGTAGTTCCCAAAAATGTAAGAAGTGCAAACTGTGTAAGAAGTGCAAGAAGGGTAAAGATTTGGTAGCTCCAAGAGAAAGATGTCAGTATTGTGGTAACAAAAACCATTAGTCGGAGGAGTGTTATCGGAAGACGGGAGCGTGTCTGTGTTGCCGGAGCTTGGAACATAAGTTAGTAAAATGTCCTACTAGGGATCACCGGGGAAAGACTCAAGCCTCGGCAGAAGTCGATGTCGCAAGGGAAGGAAAAGCTATGGAAGGTACCCTCACCCTTAAGCGTAAATTAGTTCTTCCTAAAATTAGTTCTTTTCCATTCGATATATCTCGACTTTTTCTTCGCACTATAGCTAGTTCCCCATCTTGAGTAAGGGACGATGTGAATTTGGGGACCAAATTCCTTTAAGTGGGGGAGGGTGTAACACCCGGTGTTTTTAGGCAAAATAGGAACCAAATATTTATGAAAAAGATAGCTTACACTTGATGATATTTACTATAAATAGATGATATGTTGAATAAATAATAATTCGGATATATTATTATTAGAGTAAACAAATGGCTAGTTAATATTCCTTTTTCAATAAAAGTAAATATGTTACTGGGATCGAACCTGTCTCTGATACCTAAGACAATAACTAATATGGTAATTAAAGTAAATAAAATTATGAAAAGTAAAATCTTTCCATGAAGTACTACCATAATCAAACTCTAAATCGGTGAAGACCCTAGTGTATAATTGTTAATGAGATATAAAACACCACGGGAAACCCGATAGCCGTAAGGGCCTTGCACATGAAATTAGTTTGAGGCTAATGGGTCGTACATATATACATACATATATAAATATATATTCATGCAAAGCTATCAATAGATATAAGTCACGTGCATAAGATGTAATAAATGTGTTTAGTATTAAAGCATTTCAACACGAAACCCTAACTCACATGTTGACCAATGCTCCTAAAGGAAAACCTCGTAATAGCTACATGGTTCATATTAACCTATCTATATGTATGTACTAATCCTCACTCATATACATATATAAATCCATGTAAGAACCTTTATGTATTGAAACTATTGGGTCATCACTCACTTATATACACAGGCGTGGTGCTTAGAATCCAAGGCAATGCGTGGGCCTAGTACACCCACGATCAACATACTATATTTATGAGGAAACCCCAATACATCGAAGGCCTCGACAGTCATTAAAAGGAAACCAAAATCAACCCATATATATGTTAAACCCATACACACACATATATATAAACCCTATATACAAATTACAAAGCATATATTAAACTCAGTCATATATATATATATATATATATATATATATATATATATATATGTGTGTGTGTGTGTGTGTGTGTGTGTGTGTGTGTGTGTGTGTGTGTGTGTGCATCTATATGATACAATACATATACAGCACATAAATGGACCTCACATTTATAGGCTAAAGCTCACGATTGGGCCTTGCTTAAACAGAAACCTAAAAACTAAAAGGGAAAGGTATGTTATTGGGCTTTAAGCCAAGCCCACCTACGTGGGAATCTGATGTGACACCACCTTGGGGTGATGACCACAAGACAATATGACCCTTGGACCTAAGGTTGCAAGCAAGCAAATTGGCGATGATACCACTCGAGCGGCTCACTCGCTTGGTGCACACTTGTGCCCGTTGGCAACTAAACGATAATGGAGAGGGTCCGGGGTGGGACAATGATGCTCCGGTGCTTGGCAAGCTTGGGGAGAACCCCAATTGGGCCAGGCGTGCCCACTCACGGGTGGCCGTCACACCATGGGTGTGGGTTGAAATGGCTCGCTCACAACTCGCCCGCGATGGACACTCACGTGTTTGGCAATTTGGGCCGGGCCCTCGCTCTCCGTCCGACGCAGCAAAGCAAGAATACTAAGCTAAGCAAGTGATATTGACCAGCAAGGAAAGGGGGACCGAGGCTCACCTAGCCGGCGTGAAGACGCCAACTCCGGCCGAAGTCGGTGTCGCTTCAAATCTGTGAAAATATTATTACATGAACTACACCTCTCGCAGGAGGGGGGCTCTTGGGGTGGGGGTTAGACTTATTACAACCAAGATTACCTCCACGCAGGGAGGGGCCTTCAGCCGGCCAAGCGGGGTGGGGAAATTATGAAGAGAACGCCAACTCTCCAAGCTTCGCCGGTTCTGCCACTCTTCAGTTTTGCTGAACATGTTGTCGATGAAGATGCTGCCACGGACTCAACGAGCTCCAAATTTGATGAAACCGGTGCCAAAAGTTCCCCAACTGGCCGAGGATGATGCTTGAAGTTTTTGGGAAGCTCTGGAACTCGGGGCTGATCGGACCGGTGACTAGAGTAGGACAGCAACACTCTGCCTCTGACTGATGCAGAACTGATATAGTGGATTGCAGAAGGCACTACGGTCGCTCCCAAACTCCAAATCGAACGAAACTGGTGGTGACGCGATTTTGGTCGGAGTAGCTTCGATCCGAAATTGACGGGGCCACAATCTGAGGTCGGAGAGGAGAATGGTGGCAAGAGAAGTGAAGACAGGTCGAACCTGGACCTGCAGGGGGCAGACTGCACACTCCGGCGAAGAAATTCAGAAAAAATAGCTCGAGCGGGCGATTGGCATCGTTCCTTCTGCTACTGATGGAGGACTAGACGAAGAAGAATTTTGAAGAAGGAAGCATGATCGAATTACTCCAAGGTTGGCCGCTAAACGGCTTCCAAGATCGCTCTGGCCTTCAGTCTAGGACAGATTGCACAGTCGTTGAAGATGACGTTCCTCCGGACAGCTCCGAACTCGGATGCAGGCAGGAGTACCACCGTTGGAAAGAAGACTTGGAGAAGATTCCAGCAATATAAGATATGCCACCGGGAGCCTTCAGGGGAAGTCGTGGCTGCTACTGCAATTCACTACTTTTCTTAAACCTGCAACAGGGACAGAATAGGTGGAGGAGAGGGTGTGGGGAAGGGCATGAACAAGGGGTTATTTGGTGGATGGGGAAGGGGGGGTGTGACCTTGGGTGGTTAGGGAGGTGGGGAGATGAAAGGGCACAGCCCAAGGGAGAGAGAAATTCAAATTTTGGCCTAGGGAAGGGCTCTTTCAGTCTTGGGGAGAGGGAGGGTTGCTTGGGAGAGTGGAAAGGTGCCTAGGAGAAGGGGTTTCCACCTAGGGGTTGGAGGGGGAATTGAATGAGTGCATGGGGAAGGGGAAGGGGCCTTAATGAGGGGTGAATGGGGAGGAGAGAGACTAAATTTTGAAATTGGGGTGGGGGGGAGAGAGAGAGGGGGCACAACCCACTTAGAGAGAGTGATAGTAAGAGAGAGAGAGAGGGAGATATTGAGAGGGAACTAGAAGGTGTGGAAATTTTCTGGATTCAATATTCAAGCATAATTGCTACAAATGAGAGAGGGGTGGGGCTGGGGCTATTTATAGACCTCACACTTTTCCTAAGACCAAACTGACCCTGACAAACTAACTAATGACCAAACAGTCCAAGGGAGGGGCGCCCCTGGGCCTAGCCCAATGAATTGGGCCCATTAACCTATCAAACCAACATAATGACTTCAAGACTTAGGAAAATAACTTTCTAACCTAGGTACATGACTTAATAAAGGGAAAATTACATGTTTAAGACTCAAATAAAAATAAGAAAATTACATGACTCGACTCACAAACACATGAGGAACATAATGGCGTACACCGACGATCAATCCTAGCTTCAGAAAATGTGGAGGGGCAAGGGATGTCCCCATCATACCCCCGGGGTGGAAAAAACTCGACCCTGTCGAGTATGGGTCCACCGGGGAAGTAGCATCCCAAACGCAGTTCCGGGCGAACCTTGTTCTCAAAACTTGACCCATGTCCATAGCCGAGGAACGGTGCTTCCACTCGACAAAGTGGCTCAGACACACCCTTAGGCTGGCGAAGAGATCTTGCTTTGCTTAGTTTTGCCGCCATGTGCTGACGTCGGGCTCTCGGGCTAGTTTGTGGTGACACTCCGAGGGTGTCTCTCACAAGGATAGGTGTAGGCTCAAGACACTCACTAGGATCCACCGCGGTACCCTTAGAGGGTGCCGGATCCGCCATGTGGGAAGTGGGATGAATCCCAAAACCCATTAGCAAGTCCAACCCGTAAACCGGGCTGCCAAAGTCACTCGGAACTTGGCAAGGTCCAAGTCCTCGTGCCCTCAAGTTGGAGGTGACTCTAGGGTAGGGCCACTTCAATGCCACCATCGATAGATTGCCTACTTGGAATTCCAAGTGGCGCTCGCGAGCCTTTTCCCGCTCTTTGTGAACCTCACCGCTCGTTGCATTTTGCTTGCGTGTGTGCTCATGCCATGCATTATGATGCGGTGAGTGGTTGTGAAAGTGGGTAGTGTGAAAGGTGGACCGGGGCAACCATAAATTGACCTATCATGCTTTGATGTCATGTGGACCTTGATGAACTTAGGTGGACCGGGGCAGCCACAAGTGGCCCTATCATGCATGGTCTTCATAACAATGGTTGGAGGGCCGGGGCATCCGTAGGGGAGTCTATTGTGCATGGGTATAGCAAATGTCGGGGGTCCCGGACATCCGTGAATGTCCGTAACATGCTTAAGACCAATGATGAATGTGGGGGGACCTTTGGACCAATCATGCATCCGACTTGACATGTGGGTGTCATGTACGAAAGGACCCGACTTTCTATTCATGCCAAGTGGTGTGATGTGCCAAGACATAGGAATTCCTTTCCCATAGGTGACTTCCTTGTGTGGGGTGGTGGGGTGGCCTTTGAGCTTCCACTCAAAAGGGTCGTAGGGGTCAAAGAAGGTAGGTATCATGGAGTGGGGCACTTCATTGTTTCCTAGGTGTATTTCACCCATGGTCATGGTACCCTTGGTGTGGGCCGGGTCTTGAGAGAGGTGGGCTTGGTCCAACATGGTTGGTTGGGGTAGGAAAAGGTTGGTGGTAAGTAAGGTGGATGGGTATAGGAAAGGATCGAAGGGGCCATGGTAAGGGTCACCTAGGGAGAGGAACTCTAGGCCCTCATGGTCCTCACAATATGGTGGTGGATCCTCCTCCTCTAGTAAAATGATTGGGCCAAAGTTTTTGGTGGGTGGGTTTAGGAAGGGATCGTAGGGGTCGTGGAAAGGTCTTCCTAGAGGGAGGCACTCTATGTCTTCAAGGTTCGCAAATTGTGAGTCATCCCCCTCCAAGGTAATTGGGCCAAGGTCTCTAGTGGGTTGGCCAATCAAATAGATTGGAACCTCAATGGGTGGGGAGTGGGCCAAGATGGGTTTCTCATCCTTGGGGAGAAAGAGGAGGATTTCACTCGTATAATGGCCACTAGTGTAGATGGAGGTGATGGAACGGGTGGGGGGGTATGCTAGGAAGATGGTGCTAGACTCTGATGGTTCTATGGCTAGCATTTCGGTCAGGTGGACTTGCCATTGTAAGTAGTCCACTAGGTCCCCTAAGTCTCCCACAAGGTAGGAGGTTTTAAGTGTGGCATGTGAAGACCGGGTGGACACAATTTGGGCTTGATACCCCAAGGGTGAGAGGTAGGGTGGTAAGCTAGGAATGGTGGGGCCTCGCTTGAGCCATTGGAGTATGGACTCATTCATGGTGAGGGTGTGCGGCTCATGAGGACCCGGACTAGGAGAGGTGGGTGGAAGTGGGGGGTCTAGGATGTTCTCTATGGTGGGAGGTGGATCCGGATCAGCATCGATCTCCACTTGGGTATGTGTGTGGGCCACAACTTCCAAGGATAATGGGATAGGAAAGTCTATGGTGGGTGGAGTGATAATGGTCGGTGCATGGTACTCTCGGGGTGGTGAACATGGGTGGACTTGGGTTGGGCTTGGTCGGGGAAGCTCTTGGGTTGGAGTTGGGGTCGGGGGCGGAAGATCAGTTGGTTGAAGAGGTTTGGATTGTGGTGCGTAGATCTTTCTAAGATCGGCCCTCATTTCATCCCAAGATTCAATGGGTGCTTCCCCTTTGGCTTCTCTCAAACCTACAATATTCTCCCATTCTTTCCTAGCTTGGCGCCAGAGCAAACTCTTGGCATAGTTGACTTACATAGGCCCTGATAGAGTGAACCTCCCAAAGTGTCGATCTATGGAGTCCTCCCACTCTAGATATATACTATGGTGGGTTCCATCAAACACAAAGGCTTCTAATGGGCCTAAGAGTGGCGAATATGCCAAGTATGAGGTAGTCATGATGGAGGATAAGGGTGATGCATGCAATGGCCCTAGGACAAGACTTAGTAGAGACAAGTCTAGGACTTGCTCTGATACCAATTTGATGTGACACCACCTTGGGGTGATTACCACAAGACAATATGACCCTTGGACCTAAGGTTGCAAGCAAGCAAATTGGCGATGATACCACTCGAGCGGCTCACTCGCTTGGTGCACACTTGTGCCCGTGGGCAACTAAACGATAATGGAGAGGGTCCGGGGTGGGACAATGATGCTCCGGTGCTTGGCAAGCTTGGGGAGAACCCCAATTGGGCCAGGGATGCCCACTCACGGGTGGCCGTCACACCATGGGTGTGGGTTGAAATGGCTCGCTCACAACTCGCCCGCGATGGACACTCACGTGTTCGGCAATTTGGGCCGGGCCCTCGCTCTCCGTCTGACACAGCAAAGCAAGAATACTAAGCTAAGCAAGTGATATTGACCAGCAAGGAAAGGGGGACCGAGGCTCACCTAGCCGGCGTGAAGACGCCAACTCCGGCCGAAGACGGGGGCGAGCGGGGAGGCAAGGGTTTGCGCCCGCAAGCCGCGTCGGTGTCGCTTCAAATCTGCGAAAATATTATTACATGAACTACACCTCTCGCAGGAGGGGGGCTCTTGGGGTGGGGTTAGACTTATTACAACCAAGATTACCTCCACGCAGGGAGGGGCCTTCAGCCGGCCAAGCGGGGTGGGGAAATTATGAAGAGAACGCCGACTCTCCAAGCTTCGCCGATTCTGCCACTCTTCAGTTTTGCTTAATAGGTTGTCGATGAAGATGCTGCCACGAACTCAACCTAGCTCCAAATTTGATGAAACTGGTGCCAAAAGTTCCCCAACTGGCCGAGGATGATGCTTGAATTTTTTGAACCTTTGGAACTCGGGGCTGATCGGACCGGCGACTGGAGCAGGACAGTAACACTCTACCTCTGACTGATGCAGCACTGATATAGTGGATTGCAGAAGGCACTGCGGTCGCTCCTGAACTCCAAATCGAACGAAAATGGTGGTGAAGCGATCGTGGTCAGAGTAGCTTCGAGCAGAAATTGACGGGGCCACAATCCGAGGTCGGAGAGGAGAATGGTGGCCAGAGAAGTGAAGACAGGTTGAACCTGGACCTGCAGGGGGCAGACTGCACACTCCGGTGAAGAAATTCAGAACAAATAGCTCGGGCGGGCGATTGGTGTCGTTCTTTCTGCTAATGATGGAGGACTAGACGAAGAAGAATTTTGTAGAAGGAAGCGTGATTGAATTCCTCCAAGGTTGGCCGCTGAACGGCTTCCAAGATCGCTCTGGCCTTCAGTCTAGGACAGATTGCGCAGTCGTTGAAGATGACATTCCTCCGGACAGCTCCGAACTCGGATGCAAGCAGGAGTACCACCGTTGGAAAGAAGACTTGGAGACGATTCCAGAAATATAAGATATGCCACCGAGAGCCTTCAGGGGAAGTCGTGGCTGCTACTGCAAATCACTGCTTTTCTGAAACCTGCAACAGGGACAGAATAGGTGGAGGAGAGGGTGTGGGGAAGGGCATGAACAAGGGGTTATTTGGTGGATGGGGAAGGGGGGGTGCGACCTTGGGTGGTTAGGGAGGTGGGGAGATGAAAGGGCACAGCCCAAGGGAGCGGGAAATTTGAAATTTGGCCTACGGAAGGGCTCTTTCAGTCTTGGAGAGAGGGAGGGTTGCTTGGGAGAGTGGAAAGGTGCCTAGGAGAAGGGGTTTCCACTTAGGGGTTGGAGGGGGAATTGAATGAGTGCATGGGGAAGGGGAAGGGGCCTTAATGAGGGGTGAATGGGGAGGAGAGAGAATGAATTTCAAAATTGGGGTGGGGAGGAGAGAGAGAGGGGGCACAACCCACTTAGAGAGAGTGATAGTAAGAGAGAGAGAGAGAGGGAGATATTGAGAGGGAACTAGAAGGTGTGGAAATTTTCTGGATTCAATATTCAAGCATAATTGCTACAAATGAGAGAGGGGTGGGGCTATTTATAGACCCCACACTTTTCCTAAGATCAAACTGACCCTGACAAACTAACTAATGACCAAACAGTCCAAGGGAGGGGCGCCCCTGGGCCTAGCCCAATGAATTGGGCCCATTAACCTATCAAACCAACATAATGACTTCAAGACTTAGGAAAATGACTTTCTAACATAGGTACATGACTCAATAAAGGGAAAATTACATGTTTAAGACTCAAATAAAAATAATAAAATTACATGACTCGACTCACAAACACATGAGGAACATAATGGCGTACACCGACGATCAATCCGAGCTTCAGAAAATGTGGAGGGGCAAGGGATGTCCCCATCAGAATCATTATGGAAGCTGTACATAAATAAATAAATAAATATATATATATATATATATATATATATATATATATATATATATATATATATATATGAATATATATATATATGAGAAGCCCAGAACCTTCTTTTCAAATACCAATAGGTTTGGTCATTAGGAAGGTGGCTGCGATTTAGGTAATCCTAAGTCTACTAGGATTCATTAATAGAAGGTATCCATTCCATTAGGATTCTTCACATGGGTAGTTAATTCCCAATAGGATTCAAAACCCCCAGCTCTATAAATAAAACCTCATGTTAACAAGCCGACCATTGCTGCTGCTTGTGTTTTCTTCCCTGCACTGAGCATCATCGTCGTCCTCTGCTATTGCTCGTCGGGAAGGAGTCCTTCCTTCCACCAGCTGCTTCGTCCGTCTGCGGCGTGCCAAGTGATGCTGTCGTTGCTTAGTACGTGTGGCTGCTGCTGTTGATGAAAAAGCAGTGGAGAAGCAAAGATTCTTCCCTGATCTTCTTCTTCCAGTTGATGCGGTTGCTGTACGCGTGCAGTGCTGCTACGGTTTGCTGTTGCAACTGTTCTTCCTCCTTGCTACTGACTGTCGTTCTTCTTCCTCCTGTTGTGAAGCTGATCTTCTTCCCTCGACATCCTTCTTCTGGCTGTAGAAGACGTGGTCGTCTTCTTTTGCTTCTTCCTTCATCTTCGTCCCAGTACCCCGTCAAAGAGGTAGGTATTCTCAAGTTCTAAGCAAAACCCTGTGAATTAATAGGCCTTCTGCATGCATATAAATTGTTAGACATCTTTAGAGAGATTTGTCGTATCAGGTTTTTGTGATTTCTGCATATGCTAAACTTAGCGACCCAAGCTAGGGCGCTATTTGATATAATGACCGTGCAAACAGTCGTCAATTTGCTAGTTTATTAATAATTACACATGTTCAAAATTTAATAACTGTGAACCATGACATCTAACCTAATGCATGAGTATACTGTTAGATTCCTGCTATTTTTCTCTATCTGAACATGTCTCTAGTTTCTTGATTGGACATACTTAAAAAATCATGTGTCGATGATTGTACCTGCCCGGTGCATATCATATGACAAATAAATAACGACCGCCTTCAGGTCGTCAATTGAATGAATGCCCTCACACTCAGGCGCTAATTAGTGATAACCTGTGAACTTTGATCTATGCATGACCTAATTACATGGATTTTGAAATAACGACATGCACCTTGCCATCAATTTGAGATATGACGCCCCTGACTAGGGCGCTACTTACTGAATTAAAGACTTAAGCCAAGTCGTCATTTACATAATATCTAGAATTGAGAATTTTTGTAGATTTTAATAAATATGGAACCTGGATATAACGACTGAGTGAACAGTCGTTATATATTAAACTAGAGACCCTGCCGAGGGCGCTATTTCATGAAATGAAGATGTGATCTAAGGCATCAATTTACTGTTTTATTATTTTATGTGGTTTTTCTGTAATCCCTTTCAGTGGGATATGTATATGGCACTATATTTCAGTCCGTGAATATAGTCCCACGTTTCTCGGTGTTTTATCGATTACCTCACTATTTCTCGGTGATAGATGAACCCTCCGCGGGATATTCCGTTCCTTCAGACTGGTGATTTTATCATAGAGACCTCCGTAAGACTCCTCGTAGTCTTGGATTCCCTCAAGGCCTATTCAGCAGGTTGTACCATTAAAACCCATGACACTATTTGATTGCCATGTCACTCTAAAGAAACATGGTATATCGGCCCTCATGACATGCTACTTGGATGTCATGAGAATATTCTTGAATTAATGGAATGGGAAACCATGCCATTAATGTTTATTAAGAATTATGTGCCATACTTGTGGACACTAATTCTATCTACCTTATCATATACAAGAACGAGCGACCATTGTTATATGAGCGCTTATTCTTAATGTCATAGCACCTAAGTAGGGAGCCAATTCCATCTAGTTTTTCGACATGTCACGGTTTGTCTATGCTCTTTGCGTGGATTTTATCGCTAGTCTATCCTTATCCAAGGGCCTTGCCTTTGAAATCCATAAACTCTATTTCTCATTTATTATAGCTTGTTCTTTGGAACTCTCTATTGGCTATGAACTATAGTGGATGTCTAGATCTATTTTTAATGATGTGCATATAGGGCCCGATCTGGTCCTGGGAGGAGCACCCAAAAGTACTTGTGCCCATGGGAGTTGTAATGATCACGGTGTTTGGCATTGCACCGAAGTGCATGACTAGTTTGATCTATTGGCATTCCACTCTCTCTCTCTCTCTCTCTTTTACGTGCATTACGTTACTCGACTTGCGTGGCCCAGAATGGGCAAAGTACTTGCGTGACTTGACTAGTGTGGCCCGGAATGGGCAATGTACTTGCGTGAAAGTAGCCAATAAATCTTCAATTCTCTCTCTTGACTATCTCTTGTTAAAGACTTGCTTAATCTCTTGCTAGTTTCCCATAGTTATCTCTACATGCATAGCTTTATTGAATTTACTTGCGAAGACGTAATTACTTAAACCAATTGCTTGTTCTTGAGATATAATTCCTACTGAGCTTTCGCTCACCCAGTTTATTCCAACATTTTTCAGGTATCCCGATGGCTAGCGAGACCGAGACTCACACGGGAGGGGCATGGTTCATTGAGTTGGAGGCCCTTGATACGTGGCGGAGGGCGTAGGTCCGAAGACCACCATCGCGCATAGCGGAGACTTCCGATCGGGCGTAACCCGGTCTTCTGTCAGCGCCGTTTGATATACCCAAGGGTCGATGCAAGCATGCATGCATGATGATGATAACTATGCTAAGCATGGCAACAAAATTATGAAAGTAAGCAGTGATCAATCACATTCATTAATCCCGTCAAAAGGGAGGGAGACGGTAACACAAGGGTGATAACGAAAGCAAAGTGCTAATACACATGATAGCCAACATGATAAAGAGGTTATTCGGAGCATGAACAGCCCTTGCCTTACTCAATCTACCGCTAATTAGGGTAGCCAATATCGACCACGGGAGGCCAGGATTGCCCCGAGAGCGAGCAAAGGATCAGAACGGCATAACAACTTGAAACGGCGTGATCACGCGCGAGATAGCTTCCACGGCGCGGTAAAGCGTAGGTAAAGAGGCTAATCCGGCGCGGTAAAGCGTAGGTGAAGAGCTAATCCGGCGCGGCCTTGATAACTAGCTAAGACGGCGCGCAGGGCACGGGGCGCGCCGGGAACGTGCCAAACAAAAAATAGAAGTTATGAGTCTAGGCTTAATCCGGTGCGGGGGGGTACCGCGCCATATTAAGGCGCGCCGGATTAGGGCCGCGCCGTTTTAACTTATTTTTTTGATGAATTTAGAAACCCTTGAACTTGTTGGAATGCTTTGAAGGCTTAAAGGTTCAATTGGGCTTATTGCCTATTGAAACAAAGTCCGAGACTCTTCGGGAGCAGAGTCATAAGCCAGTGCGAGGTTCAAACTCGAGCACTGAGGTTCCTGGTCCCAGAATAGTCATTTTTATTATAGCCATCTCCACGGAGACGAATGTGTGTCCAAATCCTGCCAACAATCGGGCAGCATCTCCCCTGACCTGAAAGGTTGCAGGGAAGGAACGGGGTCATACTCACTTGTGGAGTAAGCCCCTAAACCGCCGGTCTGCACAGTGGCAGCCAGCAAATTCCCAACGGATGGAGTACCCCGAGGACTAGCCTGCGAGGGGCACCAATGCTCCGTGGGCAAAGATAGAGGAATGAGGCCACTGATCATGGGAGCAACACCCCGAGGGCTAGCCTACGAGGGGTGGGCAACCCACAGCCTATGACTCATCCCTTAGAGGGACCGACCATTAAGAGAGTGAAGCTCCGAGGGCTAGCCTACCAGGAGCACACATCCCTTGGCCTCTATCGGGTCTCCAGGTTGTTAGGGCTAAGCTTGTCAGGCTAAGACCCCGTTACTATCTACTGTGGCCTTGAGGAAGCATCTACCATCGAGAGGTAGAGCCCTCGATCACCCAGCAGTTCCGTGAAGCAATGGGGAATGTCCCCCACCTCGGGAGATTAAAACGGAATGAAAGAGTCTCGGAGCGGTTCAACTGACCGTGATGCAGAGGGGTAGTCAATGCACAGATGAGAGGAGCTAATCATAGAAGCATATGCTCGAACAACTAGGACGCAACATTCACCGATGGATACTGCCGTCCCAAAGACAACTCCCACCTCATGAACAACAGAGCGGTACGAAGGGAGGAGTTACTGGGAGTTAGACCCTCGATACCACGGTGGGAAGAAGCATGCGCATGAGCACAGCTCTGTCCACGGAGGGGATACAAATACCCTTAAATCAAACATGGAAGCGGTCGATGGGAAAGACCCGGGGAGGGGTCGTTTCTGTAGCCCACGATGCTTCGGGGCATGATCGGGAGTCGAGGAAATCGGAGTCGGGAACCACGCGCGGAAGAATTCATACATACGCATTGACATAGAGAGAAAAGGGGAATAAGCTTCGAACATTCATTCGACCTATTGGTCTAGACATCTATATACATATCACTACCCAGTAAATGGGAGTGGACTAATCATTCACATTACAAATCCGGTGCCGGCATCATCGTCCGGTCACCGTCCATCGGTTGCAGAGGGAGAGGGATGCGCAGAGGCACAACAATAGAACAAACGGGAAGAGATAATCGCAGAGAAGGGAGAGGGGGGTCGGCTCGTATCATCGCCATCCCTCCCCCTCTCGCTTACATATGATAGGTAGAAATGAAAGAAAAGGAATCCATGAAAGCGCCGGTGCCCACCTGTTCTCGGAACAGAGTATCGGATCTTCAGCTAAAGCAGAGGAAGACAGTCGGCAGAGGACGCTCAGACCAAACCCCTTTTCCCAGGAGCTCTATCTCTCTCGGAATATGGTTCGCTCTCCGACCCTTCTCCTTTTTCTTCTTCTTCTCTGTGTTGTGTTTTCTTTCTCTCGCTTCCTTTCCTTTCTCTTCTGTTGTCTCTCTTTTTCTTTTTGAACAGCCATATGTCTATATATATGATCGAACCCCAAGCCTCATCCGGCGTGAAGAACTACGCGTCGGGAAAGGCTTCATGGCCTTTTGTGCGCCGGAATAGCCAGGCCCCGGGTGGGGTTCTTTGCACGCCGGGATAAGGGGCATCAGGTGGGGGGCGCGCTGGTTTAGGGCGCGTCGTGCTAATGCTCCTCATGCGCTTCGAGCCAGTCAATGAGTCCGGGGATGATTTCGGGGGTCACCGTGAACATTTATCTTGCCAATGCTCCTTGAAACCTCGACGAGATGTCTTGTTGAAGCCCCTAGGTCGATGTACGGCCATTCTCGGAACTTCCGATAACTTTGGTTTAATCATGCGGGTTTTTCGCTGACACGGCCTTCGGCTCTATGATTCGTGCTACCGGCTCGGTCTGGCTTGTGCTCAAAGCTCCTTAAAGGGTGGGATAACACCAGGGATAGTTCCGCCTGAGCTGGGTGATCATTCGGCCACTAACGGGCCCATCTTGGCGGGAAGCCGTACCCGTGCCAGGTGATCGGGATCTTCTGCCGACAGAGCTTTCGGTCCTCCATCCCGGAGACCCAGGGGGACTCTTTCATCTTCAGGAGAGCCTTTCATGAGGTGGGTAGCCACTGGGTAGACCTTCGTCCTTGATCGGACAACGGGTGTAGTGTATGCGGCACGACGGAGTCGATGCCGGTTCATTGGGCAGGCTTGATCGCACTGCCGGTTGGTTGTGAGTTCATCTCGGCTCTCCTGAGGTGAAGTCCTCGTGTCCATACGGGGTGACTCGAGCTCTGGCAGCTTGAGAAGTCTTCAATATGTTGATCTTTATCGGCTTCCGTGCTTCAGCGGGCTGGGTCCTTTGTCTTTGTGGCTTGGTCACCGATGATCATATTTTGGGTGCCAACAAATGCCCCCCAGACGTGGGTGTTGCGAGCAAGGCACGAGTGCAGCAAGGCCGACGGATGAATTTCACCCAGAATGATCTCCCCTTCGGTTGACAGGAGCTTGGGACGGCCCTTAATCCGACACGGACAGTAATCTGGCGCCGTTTGCATTTTAATACGCCACGAGGTTGCTTCGGCGCGCTCTTGGCCCTTTGGGTTTTTAATACGGCGCGGCCCTGGGTGTTTGCTTGTTAATCCGGCGCGCCTTTTCCATTGACGCATGACTTCGGCGCGGCCAATCCCGGCGCGCCTTTTGCTTACGGGTCTTTTAATCCGGCGCATTAAATAGCGCGCCGGTTTAACAAGGGGAGGCTTCCCTTATATATTTCTTTCTTCTTCATTTTTTCCTTCATCACTCCTCATTTGCAAGCTTCCCTTCTCTCTCCTCCCTTTCTTCTCTTCCTGCGACGTCGAGCGAGGTGAGGGCGAGAGCGACGGCGGCTTTTCCTTCCGGGTGAGCGAAATGCTACCCTTTTGGGTTTCAAACCCATTCTTTGGGCCCCGGGAGGCTTCTAGTAGGGCTTGCCCTCGGAGCTATTTCCCCGGGTGTTCCTTTTGGCCTCGGTGTGATGCCGATGGCTGCTTTTAGGGGCCGTTCCCTTAGTGGACGCGTTCCCGCTTTCCTTTGGCAATCTCTCGTGCTGGAGAGACTCTGCCAAAATTTTGTCAGAAATCTACCACTGATCAACTATTTTCTGACTTTGTTTATTATTTGATGCGCTTCTTTGCAGCTATCATGGCATCAGGTTCTTCTTCTCGTGCCGTGGTGACGTGGGAGAACGTCAATTCCCTTGATCGGGGGCACGGTCAAGTGGCTGTGGTTGCGAATCCTCAGATTCGGAGACGGATACTGTGGATACCAGCCATCTCCTCATTCTTGGGGGTGACTCCTTTCATTATGACAGGGAAGGTGTCGCCAGGAGGGACTACCCCAAAGACAAACACCTGATGTCCCTTCTCCAACGCTTCAACCTCCAAGGGAAGAGGGACCTGTTCCTTGTCCGAAAGGTCGAGCAGGCCCTGCTGGTGGAGACAGACAGTCTGACAGATTGTGTGGTGCGGGGAAGACCCATTTATCTCCCCGGAGAGGTCAGGAAATGGAGCGTCGTACTGGGACTGCAAGATCTGGCTCCAGAAGACGGGCTGCTGACCAGGGCCCCTGAATTTGTACCCGCTCGGTGGAATGATTCCGCGGGCAGAGTGGATCGGGAGAAGCTGATCTTTGGCTTGTTCCTTGCCCCGTTGAAGTGGGGGTATAGGGAAGAATCATTTTTGCTGGACTGCCTGGCGATCCGCTTCAAGCACCAGATATCTGTGGGGTGGTTTGCTGAGCTGAGGGCCACCGACGCCCACGCATTCAGGCCCGGAGCAGTGGAGTTCACGGACTACGTGCTGCAACATTATGCTCCAATCCTAACCAAGGCCGGGATATACCACAGCGTGTATGCTTCAAGGTACCGCTACCCCATCTCCCAGGGTTTGTGCTGCGGCATGATCGAGGTGTTCTGCCCCGAATATAACACTTTCTATACTTTGGAAGGAGAGACCTCTCTGGATCTCTGGAGCCTATCACAGCTTAGCGGCCTACCCATTGATGGAGAACCGTATGAAGAGGTCTGCTGGCCTGACTGGTTGAAAGATCAGACCGACGGCGAGGGTCGATATCTGGCGGATTATGCCTATCGATATCTGATGAAGGCGTACCGCACCCTCTTTCATTCGTCGCACGACACGAGGGAAGCTCGGAAGCCGGGCGAGAAGCGGAGGGTGCGAATGGGCACCTGGCTTCAGTATTTCTTCAATGGGAAGAATAAGTACGAGGACTTTCCCCCGATAGCGCCAGTGGCTCAGAAGCGGAAGAAGAGAGTCCGACGCCAGGCCACATCATCATCATCTTCAAGAGGAGGGCAGGGGGAGAACCCAAACCCTACTGGTGTCAATGCAGTCACGCATTGTGCTGTGTATCTGGTTTACTGGCTCTGTTCTTTCGCTCTTCCGCAAAGTGACGAGAGCGTGATTAGGGCGGAGGCCATTTATCCGGCCTGTCTCATGGCTTGTGGTACCAAGCTATCTCTTTGTCCGGTGGCTTTATGCCTTATTTACAAGATGTTGGGGGACCTGCACAAGACGTGTCTCCCCAGAAGTCTTCGGACGGTCGGTCCGTTACACTTTTTTAATGCTTGGGTCTGTACCCTGTTCCCAGAGGTGGCTCCTCGGCCGTTACAGTCTGTTCCTCTTATTCCGCGGATGATAGAATTTACGAGTGCCGAGCCATCCTCACTAGCGGAGCAACTCTACGCCATTCGGGGCAAGTTGACCCGTATTCCCACAGATTCGCCCGGGGTTCTTCATTTTTGGAGCTTAGCTGCCCACTCCAGCCCGCTGGTGAACAGGACGAGGCAGTGTAAGCTTTTTGAGACTGAGGAGTATATTCATCCGCTTTCCGAGGCCAAGTGTACCAGACCCAACCTTAAGCAAGAGTTGATTGACTGGGCGCTGGCTATCAGGCCGAGTGTCCTTGTATTCCGCAAGAGCGGCCTTTTGTGGTTGGAGCCGTACTACCCATTCCGCTTCAGCCGGAACTTCGGCTATGACCAGCACATTCCACATTCTTCTTCACAGTTTGCGTTGCCTAACAGGCACAGGGCCGGGCATGTTTCAAATGACGATGCCCGGATATGGTGGGACTTCTTCCACCACCGGGAAGATGTTTCTTTCAGGGTGCCAACCCCTGCCCATTTCCCCCGCGTCACGCCTGAATATATCAAGTGGTGGAATGCGCGGACGGGGTTTTACAGGAGCTCCCGGCGAGAGTGCTGGGCTGTGGCAGAGCACAGGTTCCTGGATTCCCAGCCAGAGCCAGTCCTTGACATTGAGTCTTCCTATTTGAAGAAGTTGAAATCCTGGACCCATACGGAAGTGAAGGCCTATCTGGAGGCCCGCAAGGTCGTAAAAAGTCACAGGATGAAGGTTGACCCGAAGCTGCCCCGATCAACAAGGACGACTATGTGAAAACCCTTCGGGGTTTATGCCGGGTGAGTAGCGAGAGGGTGGTCCTTCAGCAACTCCCCCTGCCGGTAGAGGAGCCCATCTCGGCTATGGCCGACTGGCGTCCCGAGGTGGATAGGTTGTACCCCTATCAGACCTTCATTCGCAAGGAAGACAAGCGGGCCGCCTTATATGACAACACCCCGTGGCTATTCGCGCTTCTTCGCTCACATGGTCTTTCAGTGGGTGGTCCCAGCGAAGCCATCCTGGACCGACCTCTTCATGTCTCATTCAAATACGCTGACAGATGGGGGCTGGACCACCTGAGCCTATATTATCTCCTATCTTCTCGTGGTCACGAGGACCTGGCGCTGCTGGCCGAGCCGAGTGAAAAGATTGGAGATTTATGCTGGCTTATTGGCGAGGCAGCTTGAAGAGACAAAATGCCATCGCTATATTATTGGCCTCTCTTCCCCTTCTATACGGGGCCGGCAAGTATGTTCCATTTCTTCACTCATGCCCTTCGGCCAGCTTTTTTTTTTCTTCATTGTGGTGTATTATTCTCGCCTGTGCTCATGTGCAGTCCAACCGACTTCGGAGGAGACCCGGCACTTCAGGGAGCTGATAATAAAGGCTTAGAAGCCGGCATATTTTGAAGTTCCTGAGCCGGCCCCAACCACGACGCCACTGCCTCCTGGCGATTCGAGAAAGCGGACTCGATCCCAGTTGAGAGAGGCCGTCGGGAAGGCGAAAGCGGCAGTGACCCGGGTGACACGAGCGCGCCGAAAGAAGGTCGCAGAAAGGGAATCAACAACCGTTCTTCCTTCGGTTGTATCATTTGAAGAGTTTGAGGCCTCTCGCACACAAAGGCCAGAAGTCGAAGGTAGGTTCTTCTTTTCTTCAGAGTTCATTAGCTTGCTTTGACTGCCTTGGCTAGCTCATGCTGACGGTTGCCGACACAGTTGCCGCGGTCGTCGGGCTGGAGGTGATAGTAGACGTCGCGACTAAGGAAGGGCAGAGGAAATCCCTGCTGCTCCAATAGAGAGAGATCTGCCTTCTCCAACGCCCAGACAGGAAATGGAAGGTAATTTGTAGTTTAATTATGATGCCACCATGAATCTCTATGTCTTCAGCCGGCTTGACCATTTCTTGCCGTAAATTTCAGTTGACATACAACCGTCATTACTTCCAGGCTCGGAGAGTGCCGAAGAAGCGATTGTCCAGGGGCAGGGTGAACTTGCCCTTGAGGTCCCATCCACTGTTGCTCCTGATGTGGAGTGCACGGGGGAAGCTCCTGCCGCGGGTGATGCTCCTACTGGCGAGGCCCCTGCCCAGATGGTGGAGCGTCCCGAAAGAGCAGAGGGGTCTTCCTCCTCTGAGCAGGTTGATTATGGTGGCGGCTCCAGTGATGAGGAGTTCCCACCTGTTGACACAGAGACTGAGGATGCCGGGGCGTCCTCGGCCTATGAAAGCGATCATCTGACTTTTAACCCACCCCGGTTGTCATGGAGTGGTCTTTGGCCGTCAGGCTCGCTTGTAAGCGGAGAGGCTGGCGCCGGAGAAGTTGCTCTTAGAGATTTGAGCTTAGTACCGGCTGAGGTAAGGACCCATCCGTGGTCGGTGCCTGCTGCCCTTTCTTCCTCTTCCTTTTAGCTTTTAATGTACATATTTCTGGTGCAGACTGAGGTGGTACTGCCAACCATGACGGTGCAGATACCCCTCCCGGCTCTAGGCACGGGCCATGCAACACTCCCGTCCATCTTGCGGCCTATCGCACTGCGATATCCTAAGGACTATGCAGCGGCAGTGGCTCCAGCTGGACCTGGAGCACTTGTGAGGGTTGATAGTTTGGCAGCAGTCGCGGACTCTCAGCCATTGGAAATCACACAACAGTTGTCTCCGGAGAAGGATGGCCCCTCCGAAATAGAAGCCGGAGAGATCGTCGAAGAATAGGCGTCCTTGGCTCTTGATATTCCTGTTGCACCTCCATCCCAGGGGGCAGGCAAGGAAATTGTTGTCATTGAGGCTCCAGCCACCGTATCGGCCACCGCGGTTGTTCCCCATAGCAGTGGACTGCAGCTCATACCATCATCATCTTCTGGGATGGGCGACGATATCTGGGCCACTGTGGATAGCAGAGTGGAATTTGAACTACCCGAGACATCGCCGCTTGGTCTCCAGTCTTCAAGTGACCTCGTGTGGCAGTTCCTAGGGACCCTTCAGCAGACCATAACGGCCAGCAGAGATTTAACTTATGTTCAGCTGAGGGGTTTGATAGAGCATTTATCCCGCTCGCTGTTGGCCTTTTGTTGCCCCATGGACGACTGGACTCCACGGGTGATCCTGCTTCTGAAGTATGTGAACAGGAGGGAATTCTTAGGCCGGGAGGCAGCTGACCAGCTGGCGGCCGCAACACTGGAGCGGGCCGAATGCCGAACCGCTCTCATTTCTCTGAAAGGGACTGCGGCGAGGATGAGGGATGATGCCAAAGCCTCTTTGCAGCGCCGAATCTTTCTCACGGCCCGCATAGTGGAACTACATGCCGAACTCTCTAGGGCGGAGACTGAGCTCCAAGAGGTAGAATGCCTGGAAGTCCAGAGGATAGAGGAGGCGAAAATGGCCGAAGGGCAAGTTGCTTCCCTCGGGGAGAGACTATCCGAGCTGGAGGCCACTGAGTTCAGACTGCAGGAGCTGGCCCGCCATCCTTCCCTGGGCATTCCGGCGTTGGAGGACATCTTCCGACGCCCTCTGCCATAGTCCTTTTCTATTTGCCTTTTTATTTTGATGGACTTCATGTATTCCGGGGAATGCCCCGCGTAACATGTACTCTTTATTCCGTAGAATGAAAATCTTCATTTTACTGTCAAATGATGACTCCATCATGTCATCATTCTTCTTTTTTCTTTTCATTCACCAGTTGATTCTAGTCCGAGCATGTGGGTCACGAGAGCAGAAGAACGCTCACGCCTTCAGCAAAGGGGTGAGGTGTTCGCTCCACCGCGCCGCAACTATTCTCAAGACTAAATAATGGCCTGTGCGAGTCGAAAGTCCAGAGGACCCAAGAGGGTATATGGGAGACGAAGACCGAAACAGGTAGCGAGCGACCTTGCCGACGGGGGCAAGGGTCGAGAAGGGTAGACGGTCTTGCCGATGATGACAAGAACTGAGAAGGGGTAGCGACTGGTCTTGCCGATGATGACAAGGGTCGAAAAGGGTAATCGGTCTTGCCGATGATGACAGGAACCGAAAAGAGGTAGCGACCGGTCTTGCCGATGATGACAAGGGTCGAAAAGGGTAGACGGTCTTGCCGATGATGACCAAAACCAGAAAGGGTAGCGACCGATCTTGTCGATGGTGACAAGGGTCGAAAAGGGTAGACGGTCTTACCGATGGTGACAAGAATCGGAAAAGCGTAGCAACCGATCTTGCCGATGGTGACAAGGGTCAAAAAGGGTATACGGTCTTGCCGATGATGACAAGAATCGAAAGGGTAGCGACCGATCTTGCCGATGGTGACAAGGGTCGAAAGGGGTAGATGGTCTAGCCGATGATGACAAGAACCGGAAAGGGTAGTGACTGATCTTGCCGATGGTGACAAGGGTCGAAAAGGGTAGACGGTCTTGCCGATGATGACAAGGACCAGAAAGGGTAGTGACCGATCTTGCTGATGGTGACAAGAACCGGAAAGAGGTAGAAAATATATACATATATGTGGGACATTGGATGAGGACTCTGCTTCGACCCTGTAAAGGGTCTTCAGGACGGAGGATGGATCATCACTATTCATCATTCATACATATATTTTTATTCTCATTACTGACCTAAGCGCCCTTTCGGGTTTTCGCCAAAGCCAGCCCCCTCTTGCTTTTGCCCACGCGCCCCCTCGGGTTTTCACGTGGCGGGGTACCCGATTTTGCCTGCGACGCCCTTTCGGGTTTTCACCACAGCTGGGTTATAGCCATTTTTGCACTTGTCCTAATATAGGAGCAAGTCTGGCGGGGTATCTCTATTTTTAACCCCATTTTTTATTTTATTTTTTTTTCATTTTTTTTTGAATTTGGAGTACTGAAGAATTCGCCTGCGAGGATGCTGATTGGCCTTACCGATGATGACAGGGATTGGTCTCTGGTTTAGTTCATCGACACTGGTTAAATGCCGAAGCAAAGGTCATGGTTTGTCAGCAAGGGCGTAAGATCCGAGTTAAGGGTAGAGGTCGAAGTGTGATGTCCGACCCTTGGTTGGTAGTAGACGGCTGTTGGCCGGATCACCGGGCCTTATGCCGAGCAGAGTGGTTTATTCGTTCACAGGGGCTGAATGCTAATGCAAAGGAATGATCTTTTACCGATTCGGGCGTAAGGCCCGCAACGGCAATATGGTGTATTCTTTTGAGAGCTCGGCCAAGGCGGAGTGCCACTAGACCAAGGAAAGGTAGCTCGATCAGGGCGGAATGCCACTAGACCAAGATAAAGGTAGCTCGATCAGGGCGGAGTGCCACTAGACCAAGATGGGGGTAGCTCGGCTGGGGCGGAGTGCCACTAGACCAAGATATGGGTAGCTCGGCTAGGGCGAAATGCCACTAGACCAAAATAAGGGTAGCTCGGCTAGGGCGGAGTGCCACTAAACCAAGATCAGGGTAGCTTGGCCAGGGCGGGATGGCACTAGACGAAGATAAGGGTAGCTCGGCTAGGGCGGAATGCCACTAGACCAAGATGAGGGTAGCTCGATCAGGGCGGAATGCCACTAGACCAAGGAAGGGTAGCTCGATCAGGGCGGAGTGCCACTAGACCAAGATAAGGGTGGCTCGGCTAGGGCGGAGTGCCACTAGACCATAAGAGTAGCTCGGCTAGGGAGGAGTGCCACTAGGCCAAGGAAGGGTAGCTCGATCAGACAGCTTGGCTAGGGCGGGATGCCACTAAACCGAGATGAGGGTAGTTCGGCTAGGGCGGAGTGCCACTAGACCAAGGAAAGGTAGCTCGATCAGGGCGGAATGCCACTCGACCAAGATATGGGTAGCTCGGCTAGGACGGAATGCCACTAAACCGAGATCAGGGTAGCTCGGCCAGGGCGGAGTGCCACTAGACCAAGGAAAGGTAGCTTGATCAGGGCGGAGTGCCACTAGACCAAGATGAGGGTACCTCGGCTGGGGCGGAGTGCCACTAGACCAGGGACAGGTATTCCGACCGATCACTCGGGGAATGATGGTTGCGCTGCATGATACAACTTTGTATGCTTTCCGTTGAGGGAAGAGAACTGGACAACTCCTTTGTGATCTACCAGGACGTAGGCACCCCCTTCATATACTCGGCGGACGATATATGGTCCGATCCAGTTTTTGACCAACTTCCCTTTGGGGTTGGAGGCCATTACTTCTCTTCTTTTGACCATTACCAGATCTCCTTTATTAAATTCTCGACCTTTGACCAGCTTGTCGAAAGCGCGGGCCATGCGAGCTTGATAGAGTTGGATGTTTTGTTGTGCCCGGAGGTGTTTTCCTTCGAGCTCAGCGAGCTCTTCCAATCTTCTTTCAGCATTGGTTTGTTCACCGCTGGCTAGTCCATGCTGGATGGTGACTCGTAGCGAAGGAACTTCCAGTTCAATCGGCACCACAGCCTCTGACCCATAGACGAGGGAGAAAGGCGAACAGCCGGTTGGGGTTTTGTAGACAGTACGATAGGCCCAGAGTGCTTCGTACATCCTTTCTTCCCAATCTTTTTTATTAGACTTGACAGTCTTTGCCAGCAACGTGCATAGTGTCTTGTTGAAGGCTTCTGCGAGTCCATTGGCTTGAGGGTTGTAGGGGGACGATGTCCTCCAGTCAATCTTGTATTTGTCGGCTAGCCAATAAACCTTATGGTTCCTAAAATGGCTGCCATTATCATAGATGATTCAGCTGGGGATCCCGAACCGGAATATTATATTCTGCCGGAAGAATCTTGCAACTAGTTCCCCCGTTACATCTCTTAGTGCTACCGCCTATGCCCATCTGGAGAAGTAGTCTGTAGCTGCTAAGATATACTTGCACCCTGATGAAGATGCTGGTAGCGGCCCTACCACATCCGTGCCCCACTGAGCAAACGGCCAGCTTGGTAGGGTCGGATGCAGTGGCACTGGAGGTCTCCTTGCCACATTAGCGTGTTCTTGACACTTCTGACAAGCCTTGGTGAACTTGCAGCAATCATAAAATATAGTGGGCCAATAGTAACCCAATTTCTTTATCTCAATTTTCATCTTTGGGCCAGCCTGGTGTGCTCCAGCTGATCCCGCATGGACTTCTTGCATCACCTGTCCCGCTTCTGCCGAAGACAAGCAACGAAGTAAGACTTTCCTTCGGGCATCTGCCATTATTCGAAACAGGGTTCCGCTTCTCATCTCGTAAGAGTCCTTGACGCTTAGGAGCTTCATTCTCTATTCTTTTTCTTTCGGGAGCTGTTGGTGTTGGAACCACCGCAGGAGATGTTCTCGCCAATCGGGCTGCTGAATCTCCTCGACGGCTACCACCTTAAACTCTTGTTCGTCGGCCAAGACCTCTGTTACACTGGGGACCTACCGGCGGTTGATCACTGTTATATTCAGGCTTGCGTCTGGCGGGACCGCCAATGAACTGGCCAGCTTAGCGAGGGCGTCTGCCTGAGCATTCCGACCTCGGTTGATGTGCTTGATGCTGATGAAGTAGAATCTTGACATCAGGCGGGTTGCCAGCTGGTGATAGGGGAGAAGCTCTTGCTTTCGCACATCGAAATCTCCTTCCAGTTGTTTTATAACTAGCATGGAATCTCCGAATGCCTCTAGCATCTGAATTCCCATGGAGAGAGCGATCTGCAACCCGATTATCAGAGCTTCACATTCTGCTTCATTATTTGTGCAGTGTTTGTTTATGGAGCAGGATGTGTGCACCACTTCTCCATCTGGGGATTTCAGGACTATGCTTGCCCCTGCCCTGACTCTGGCCAATCCAGTGGCAGAGGTGTCAATTCTGGAAGCGCCTTTGAAATATAGCTGCCATAAGGAGGGCTGCACCTGAACGGCTTCCAGGGTTTCATCTTCAGGAAGCTCCGGTTCCAACGGGTAGTCCCCGGGTACCGGGTGCTCAGCGAAGAAGTCTGCAATAGCTTGGCCCTTGACGGCCTTGCGCGGTACATAGGAGATGTCAAACTCCATAAGGATTACCGCCCATTTGCCTGGACGACCTTTGAGTGCCGGCTGGGACATAACATATTTCAGGGGATCCTCTTTGGATACCAGGCTGATTTCATGCGACAACATGTAGTGTCGGAGCTCTTAACTGCGAAGACCAGTGCCAGACAGACCTTCTCAATATAAGTGTATTTCTCCTCAGTCCTGACCAGTCTCCGACTGAGGTAATAGAGAGCTTGCTCTTTCCATTCTTCATTATTCTTGGCCAGCATTGCCCCCAGGGAGTTATGTGTAGCTGCTATATACAGTATCAATGGCCGTCCTTTCACTGGTGCGCCCAGCACTAGAGGAGTCTTCAGATAGTCTTTCAGCTTGTCAAAGGCTGTCTGGTAATCTTCATCCCAATAAAAGGGAACATCTTTCATCATCAACTTGTGGAAAGGCTGGCATCGCCCTGACAAATTGGACATGAACTGCCAGATATAACCCAGGCGGCCCTGTAGTGATCTCAGCTCGGAGATATTCCTTGGTGGAGGTAACTCCTGAATTGCTTTGATTTTTGCGGGGTCTATCTCGATCCCCCGATATTGGACGACGAAGCCCAAGAATTTTCCGCTCGACACTCCGAACGCACATTTCATGGGGTTGATCTTCAGCTCATGCTGCCTCAGCCTCTGAAAAACAATCAGGAGGTCTTGCAGATGATCTTTTTTTTCTTCTGGTTTTGACTACCAGATCATCTATGTAGCACTCGACCTTGTGGTAGAGCAACTCATCAAAGATTTTGGTCATTGCGCGCTGATAAGTTGCGCCAGCATTCTTTAGTCCGAACGGCTTCCTCTTATAATGATAAATGCCTTTAGGGGTTCGGAAAGTAGTATGGACCCGGTCATGCTCCGCGATCCAAATCTGGTTGTAGCCGGATGACCCGTCCATGAATGACAGGGCCTCATGGCCGGTTGTAGCATCAATCATGACTTCCGTTACTAGCACCGGAAAGTTTTCTTTGGGGCAGGCTTTATTTCGATCTCGGAAGTCGACACATATCCGGATTTGTCCATTCTTCTTTTTCACGGGGACGATATTCGCCAGCCATGTGGTGTACTGGTTTTCTTCAACAAATCTCACGTCAATGAGCTTGTCGACTTCAGCACAAATTTGAGTGATGAGTTCTGGCCTCATGCGCCGTGGTGGTTGCTTCACCAGCTCGGCCTCAGGGCTGATCGCCAGCTCATGTTGCGAGATAGCGGGGCTTAGACCCGGCATTTCTTTGTAAGTCCAGGCGAAGCAATCCCGGTACTCTAGCAGCAGCTGGATGTACAGCTCCCGTTCTTCTGGGGACAGTTGCACTGAGGAAGGTAGGACTAGGGTCCCCCTCATTTCCCAAGTTGACTTCTATCAGTTCATCGACTGTGGCTTGACCTCCGTCTTCTATCTCCGGAGGTGCCGGCTGGAGGTCAACGAAATCTGGAATACCATCTTGAGGGTTGAGTACTTCGACTTCCTCGTCAGACACCACTAGAGCTTCTTGAGGATTCTCTGTTTCTTGTGCTAGTGGCTGCGCGGATCGTTCTATTAGCAGATCCACTGCCGTTGCAGCTCCCAAGGGCGAGAGAGTAGCTTTGGTGTTTGTAGATGAGGTTGCAACCGTGACAGGCTGGTGTTTGTTTATTGCCGGGCCTTGACAGCATCCCGGTTTTGTAGCAGAAGTTGATGAGGTCTCGCCTTCTGGGGCAGTTGTATCTTCCGTGGAAGTGGCTTTTCCTTTCTTGGTAGCTGGTTCCCCTTGATCGGAGTCGACCGAGGCTCCCCTGATTGGTAGAAGAGGTGTTGAAGTTATCATCAGTAGGGCTCCACTGGAGGGAGAAATTCCTGCTTCCTCAGTATCTTCAGCTTCACTGCTGCTAGCCGTATCAAATGTGGCTTGAAGGGCCGCCTCTTCAGGGTAGACCTGCTCCCAACATCGGCAGGGGACCGAGGTCTCTATCTCTTGATTTCTGGGCTGAGCCAGTTCAACATGCTCAGCTTCCACCGGGTATTCATCAAAAGTTACCCCCAGCGGGCTATCTTCAGCAGGATAGAAGGCGGAGATGGTGTCCACCTCGTATCGCCCACTGTAATAATATTCCTCCAAGGTGAAACCCAACCCCAGATGTCGAGAGACACGTCTCATTTCTTTATCCATATTTGCGGGATACCACATTTTCAGGAAAGCTTCCTTGCGTTTTTGAGACTGATCGGGGGGAATGTGTTGCTTCTGAAACATCCTGGCCATCGATCAGTTGTAAATGCCAGACCCTGGACGGGAACCGGTGGGTTGCTTATATCTTCGGGGAGGCTGCAGTCTGTGTCTTCCCGAGTAGGATGCTCCTCAGCTGTATAGAACAAGCTGTTAGGTCCATCTTCCTGTGTCACCTCCCAAGTTTTGAAAGGCTCGACAGTAGGGTTGTCAAGGCCGGGAGTTGCCTTGATGAGGCCATCTGGGATTTCAATATGATTGTGCCGCCGAGCGACCCGCACTTCATTAGCTTCAGGGTATAATGTTGGGGGTGCTGTTCTGCCCACGTCCCCGGAGGCTGTGATATGGGAGACCACCTTGGGCTTGACATATCCGCGCGGCGGTGGTGGATACCAACTGCTGCCGGACGTGCTTCTCGATGCCCCCGCAGGGGTCTTAGCTTCACAGGTCTTCTGGGAAGGCCCTGTATATAGGTTGGCATCTGCCAAATGACATTCAAACACCTCGAACGGGTGGGGGTCTGCAAATATCCTCTCCTCCTTCCCTTGGAGACTGTATTTGATGCATTGGTGGAGCGTGGAGGGCACCACCATATTTTCATGCAGCCATGGGCGGCCGAGCAGTCCCTTGTACGAGGTGCGGGAGTCAATGACATGGAACTGCACCGTCGTAGTGAAATCTGCTAGGGTGAGGGTGAACTCTGCCACTCCCATTGACACTTCATATTTTTGATTGAAGCTAGCGATACGCATATCCCCGACTTTCTCGAGATGCACATTAAAGTGGTGCCTCTCATATATTCTATATGGCAGGATGTTGACCGCTGCACCGGGGTCAACCAGAATCATGTTCAGCTCCCTTCCATTCAGGTGCCCCTTCATATACAGCGGCCTGTTGTGGCTGATGGTGGGTAGCAGCATATCGTCTGGAGTGAAGGTCATGCTAGCCTCCGGCATTGCTTCGGCCAGACATGTCTCAAAATGAGCAAGCGTCTGGAGAGCAGTAATAATCGCCTGTCGGGTCTCTTCACTCAAAGAAAGCATCTCCCATATTGTAAATCGAGCAGGGAGCTTCTTGAGTAGCTTCATTATTCAGCTCCCAGCTCGAACATTGGAGAGCTTCATCTCTTCAGCCCATCTAGGCTTGGGGAGGTTTTGATTTGCGGGCCCTGACGGACCTGCTTCATCTTCCCCAGATTCGGCGCCCTTCTGGCTGGTACCGACTTCTGGGTTTTCTTTGTTAGTTTCTGCGGGGCAAGCTCCATCTGCATTTGGCTCTTCGGCAGATTGTGCCAGCTGCGGGTGAACGTCCCCGGGTGTAGGGTTAGCCTCCTAGCAAGGCTGCTTCCCCTTGGACATCTTCATGAATTCAAGAAATGAAGGGACCCCCTTGCCCCCACTCTTGTCATATAGGCCTGACGGAGGAGGGATTTGGACTCCCTTGACCTCCGGCGGAGGTGTCTTGTAGGGTTGCTCCCCCCTGAACATGATGTTGTGATTGGGTGGCGGCTGGCGCCCCCATTTTCGGCCTGACCGAGTGGCATGCGCAGCGGTTGCAGCCTCGGCCTTGCCTCCCCCAACATGGGGTGTGAAACAAATTCTCTCTTCTTACTCCTCTCCGGACCTGTTGAAGAGTGCTGATAGGGTATTACAAGAGACAACCTGCACTTTATCGGCCTCAGCGGCCTTCTTTTTCTTCTTCCTTTGTTTCTTCTTCTTTTTTGCTTCTGCGGGCGGGTGCCCCCAGAATAGACTGCCCTCTCTGTCGGGTGCCTCTTCAGCTTCTCCTCTTGTTCAAGTGAGAGCTGCTCTAGTTCTTGCCATGGGACGTGGTCCCGCACCAGCAAGGGCTTCAGTTCGGGCTGCACGTATTCGTCCAGCCCTCAATGAGGTTTTGCAGTCGAAGGATCCCAGGATTGGTCTCTTAACCACTGGCAGCGGAGTTTGTCTCCTCCGATTATGCGTAGGTATGCTGATAGTTGTAGGTGGAGTGACCCATACGTGTGCTACCACTGACGGAGCAGGCCGGGGTGTAACACCACGGATATGTGCCCCCTCTTTCGGGCGGGGTGCCCTCTTCTTCTTGTGCTTCATAGGGACCTACTGCCAACCCTGCTGTTCTTTCACGGGCTCCAAGAAATGAGCTTCATAGGTGCTCCGCGTGCTTGTTTCAGAGATCTCCTCGGGCAATGCCTAGTATAGGGAGATCATGTTGACTCCTGCCCTCCTCCGAGGGGCTTCATGTGGCTGAGGAGGGTCCACTTTGTACTCTCCCAGCTTAATTTCATTCTTCTTCACCATCCCTTCGATGATGTCCTTGAAAACATAGGAGTCCTGGATTGGATGTCCCAACATTTGGTGGTAGGGGCAGAATCTTGGACTGTCTTTTCTCTTTAAGTCCTCCGGCCTCCTTGGCTCTGGCAGGGTGACCATGCTATATTCTGTTACCCAGTCGAACAGAACCCGGGTCTTGTCCTTTGGAAAGGAATAGGCCTTCTTCATCTTGTCCCTCAGCGAAGGACCTTCTTTACCGTCTGGGGCTTCTGCAGGCTGTGGGGTGACTCCCTTCTTGCCTTCACCTTTCTGTTGTTCGAACGCCTTTATGTCAAGAGCGTTCGCTTCTTTAGGCGTGGAGCGCCACTCTACCACCTTGCCCTTCTGGGTCATGCTGACAGCAGATGTAGGGGCAGGTCTGGCCAGGAAAGCTTCCACCTCGGCCACGACATTGTTCAATCGATCAAACAATCGAATTTCCATCCCGATCATCTTTTCTAGAACCTCCCTTCTGAGATTCTGTTTGCATATTTGCACAGTGTCCTCCTGATGCGGGGGCCGCTTGTACCTCATTCCGAGGTTTCTCCACCTCTTGATATAGTCGAGGGCTATCTCATCGGCCCTCTGCTTTGTTGAGTAGAGTTCGGCCACTGTGACCTCCCTCTCTGTAACATGAAATCTTTCTCTGAACTTCTTCTGCATATCTGGCCAGTCGCTGATCGACCCGGCCGAGAGGCTAGAATACCATTCAAATGCGAGCCCCGTCAGCGAGGACCCGAAAAAATTTTAGCAAGTACGACTCGTCAGTGGCCAAGTCACCCATGACTGTCATATAATAGGCAATGTGTTCTCTCGGGGATCCCTTCCCGTTGAATTTGTCAAACTTGGGTGGCTTGTTGATTCCCGGGGGAAGCCGCCTAGCAGCATGGTGTTGCGGGTATGGCACCCGGTATGCATCGAATGCGACGTAGTCGCCTTCACCTCTTTCTGCGAGCTTCAGCTCGATCATTCTTTCCACCATCATCCGGTTCATGACTGCAGGGTCAATCGGCTCTGGGTAGAAGTGTGCCGGCTGCAGGTACGGGGTGACCAGGGTGGTTGCCTATGGAGGACGCGACAGCAGGGGTGTATGGTGCACTTGAGGGAGCAGCGGTGGTAGTAGCGGCTGGAGTTGGGGTGGCCACTGTTACATTGTCGCCATGCTTGGTTCTGACGACTGAGGCAGTGTGCAGAGCGGTGGAGGGCCGTCAAGATGGACCGCTCCCCGGGATGATTCACCCTGGACTTCGGGTGGTTTGGAAGCTGAGGACTGTTCAGTCTTCTCCATCAGCTGCTTCTTCAACAAGTCTATCTCTTGCCGATATTTCTGATGCAATATCAAGACCGATGGGTCTATAGTGGCTGCAGTGGGGATAACTTCTACTATGTCCCCGGACGTACCCTCGGGCAGGATGTCGAGGGGTACGTCATCTTCTTCCTCTGCCGTCACCACATTGGCGGTCAGGACGGGGGCCTTATCATCCCAGTGGTGGTAGACCTTGTTACATCTCTGTAGTTTTGATGATGACTAACACTATGAATCAAATTATTTTTATGATAATCATCTTGATGCTTCTAAATGAATGATAAAGATCCTGAATTGTCTAAATATTCTCAGGATCTAATGTTGTTGTCTTACATGCACATATATGGATCAAATGCTTCTTCATCATGCTTTTCTGTTTTGATGCTCCTCTATCATGTACACCCATGAGCTCATACTTGTCTTGATTATATGGGATCTGTACATTTAGTGCGTTGACGCACTTGGCTGGGTGCGTAGACGCATTAGTGCATCTTTCGCTTGCTGTTTTGTCCACTGCGTCGACGCTGCACGATGGAAGCGTAGACGCATTGGCTTGGTGCCAAGGGCTTGAGCGTCTCGCATATGAAGTTGAGTTGACGCTGCACGATGAAAGCGTTGACGCATTGGCTTAGTACCAAGGGCTTGAGCGTCTCGCCTATCGAGCTGAGTCGACGCTGTCACCTGAAGCGTTGACGCATTGGCTTGGTGCCAAGGGCTTGAGCGTATCGCCTATGAAGCTGAGTCGACGCTGTCACCTGAAGCGTTGACGCATTGGGTTGTTACCATGATTTTGTGCGTCTCGTCCAAGGAGCTGAGGCGACGCTACACAATGGAAGCGTCGACGCCTCGAGTTTTTGACCAAAGGTTCTTTTGATCAACCACCCAGCAGAAGCGTCAACGCTGTCAACTGATGCGTTGACGCATTAGTGTGTTTTGTCAAGGCACCTGTTCTCCTTATATCCATTGCGTTAACGCCTTGGCTTTAGTGCGTTGACGTGCTCTTCTGTCCTTTCATAAGTCCCGTGCAATCTGTGTGAACAATTTATGACTTGAATATTTCTGAGATTGACTGAATGTTCTCTAAAACCTTACAGGGACTTAAAGACAAATTGGAACTTTATTCCAATTATGTGAGCACGTGATCCGAGGGAATAATCATCTAACACGTGACTCGGTTCATCTGGAAGCATGTCTTCGCGCGTGTCTCCCAAACCCTCACTCTCTCGTGAGGTTGGATATATATATATGAAGGTTTCTGCTCCTGACAAGCTGCCGAAGCCACAAGGAAGAGGGTGAGGCCTAGAGCGAGAGGAAGGAGAGGAGAAGCCAGCCTGATCCACTCACTGAGTGTACCTGGAAGAGAGAGAGAGTGGTGAAGGAGAGGATGGTTTTCTGCTATGTTTTATCTATGCTTCTTTAAGAAGCTACATTGTTTCTCCGTTCGATTGTCTTCGATATCTCTTTATGTTTTCAGTTGTTCATTCTTAAATTTCGATACTCTGTTTTATCGTTCCCTCTAGGTGTAGAGGAAGAGAGGTGGATCCTCTGGGTTGCATTGTGATTCCCTCTGAATCAGATCAGAGGAAGGGAGGTGGTCTCCAGGGGTTGCTGTGTTCAGATAGTGAGGAGGCTATCTGGGTTGTTCCCTCCGGCTGTGGAGGAAGAGAGACAGTGTCTCTGAATTGCAGTGAGGGTGAGTCACTGCTGGGTTCCCTCTTGTCTAAGAGGAAGGAGAGTTATCTCCGGGTCAGGTCTTAGGGTGTGAGACCTGGGTTCAAGCTGTGTGATCAGCGTCTGTAGGGATTTCGATCCTCAAGCTGTGGATCAGCGTGTTGTAGGCAGACTGAGTCTGCGATTCTTTCTTGTGAAAGGAAGCCTCACTCGGCCTTAAGTGAGGGATGGACGTAAGACTGCAGGTTGCAGACTGAACCATCTAAATCTCCTGTTCTCCGTGGTATGGTTGTGCGCATCTATCTTCCTTATGATTTTGTCTGGCTTCATTAAGTAAATGTGAATGTTGATGATTGAAATCTTGGTCTGACTGCTCGCTAGGTGGTTGTGCATATGTGCTGATGACATTTTGAGTCATTTATGTTCTGCGCTCATGAATTACGTTATATTGGTTAAGGGTCCTGCCTCGACTCAGTCAAATAATTTTTTAAAAACGGTGATCTATTCATCCCCTCCCCTTCTAGCTCACCGTCCTCCTGTGTAATAGTTGGTATCAGAGCAGGTTTACCCGAGATGTGGTCCAACGACCAGGGTAATCTTGGAACCAGTGGTCCTCGCAGCTACATAGCTGAAGGACAGTCAATCTCCCGTCCCCCATATTTTGATGGCTCTAATTATTTCTTTTGGAAAAACAGGATGGAAGTTTTCATCCGATCTTAGAGCCACAAGCTGTGGAGAGTCATTACAACTGGACCTTATGATTTACCTCCGAATGAGGAGATGTGGTCTGAAGAACAAGTCAAATTATCCGGACTGAACTGGTCTGCGCTCAACATCATCCAGTGCGCAGTTCACCCTGAAGAATATGCTCGAATTTCAGCGTGCAAGACAGCCAAGAAGATGTGGGATGAACTAGCGCTGATTTACGAGGGTACCTCTCAGGTCAGAGCTACCAAGGTAAACTACCTAACCTCTGAGTATGAATTATTTAAGATGAAGTCAGAGGAGAGCGCGACTGATATGTACGCTAGGCTGTCACTGATCACAAACAGCCTCAAGGGGTTTGGAAAGGAAATATCTGAAGGGGATATAGTCAGGAAGATCTTGAGATCTTTGACTCCAGCGTGGCACACAAAGGCCACTGTGATAGAGGAATCGAAGGATTTAACAACCATGACTGTCACTGAACTCATAGGGTCTCTTATGACCTATGAGATGAATCTCAAGAAAATAGGAGAAGGAAGTGATAGAAAGGGCAAGAATGTTGCTCTTAAAGTTGAACGACATAGTAGTAGTAGCAGCAGCAGCAGCAGTGGAGACTCTGATGAAACTCCAGACCTTGACAGGAGTGAAAAAGCTCTGCTCACACGTCAGTTCAGGAAATTTCTGAAACTGAAGGAAAAATCATATGGGAGAAGAAGAAATTACTCATCAGGTAAATATCCAAACAATGGCAATGACAAGGATAGGAATGCTAAAAGTGTGATGTGTTATCATTGCAGGAACCTTGGGCACATAAAGCAAGATTGCCCTGAGCTTCAGAAGAAGACACTGGATTACCATAAGAAAGGCTCCAAAGTGTACAAGAAAAAGCCAAAAGCTATGGTATGCACTTGGAGCGATGAAGAAGAAGACTCAGAGACTAACTCCTCAGGAAAGGAGACTGAAGGAGTATGTCTGATGGCCGACGAGGAAAATGAGGTAATCAATCCCTTTGTGACTAACTCTATTGATGACTGGGAAGATAAGTATGGTGAACTGCTAGATATGTACAATGCCTTAGCTAAAGAACATAGAGTCACCAAACGCAAACTCAATGTGGTTAATGAAGAACAAGAACTCATCAAGACAGAAAATTCCAAACTGATAGCTGAATTAGATCAAATGGAAAATGTAAGAAATGAGAACAATCTTGTTAAAAAGGAGCTTGAAAAACTAAGAAAATAGCTTGATGAAACCAATCAACATACTGAAGAAAACCTGAGACAAAATGACTTACTCAGGGAAGGGTATGAAGCTGTTAAAAGAGTCAATGATGAATTGCTGGAAAACAATATATGTCTGCGGAAGGAGCTGGAAGATAAGAAGAAAACCCTTGAGAGGTTTGTTTTGGGAGAGAGTAATTTGAATGCCTTGTTAGGCACCAAAGTAAACTTTAACAGAGAGGGGTTGGGTTTCAACCCAAGTAAGAAGGAAGCATTTGGGGTAAAAACCACTACCTTCTGCACTGAGAAAGGAAAAGAGAAACTGGACATTCCATCCAGTTCCAAAACCACTGAACAACAAAAGAACATCCATAGACAACAGGCTGAGTTTGGAAAAAATATCATCAAGAAATTCAACAAGCCCATGCACCAGAAGCAAGGTGTCTGTCAATTCAACAACTATGACTCTAATAAAAGAATGGGCTATTTTAAAAGAAACATGGGAACGTCTAACTATACACAGAATACTGTCAATAAAATCCCTTCATCTAGACAGGTTAAAAATTATGGTCTGGCTGGGACCCAAACCTTTATCAACAGAAACTGGACACACCTTGAGAAACAAAAAGAAACAAATAAAATGCACACCAATAACAAAACTGTCAACTCTCAGCACAGAAAGAAAAAGGGGTTAAAATAGATCTGGATTCCCAAGACTGTGCTTAATGAATTGAACGGTATTTTTGGACCCAACTTACCTTGGGTTCCAAAGCACACAACTTAAATTGCTATTGTGCAGGTGGGCCTAGCAGCCGAGAATAACAAGTGGTATCTCGACAGTGGCTGCTCGAGGCACATGACAGGGGATCAAAGAAAGTTCAGCAAGCTTGAATTGAAAGCAGGAGGGTCAGTTAAGTTTGGAGGTAAAAACAAAGGCCAAATCATTGGGACCGGAACCATTGGTAAGAAAACCTCCAACTCTGTTGAGAAAGTCTTGTTGGTTGAAGGTCTGCAACACAATTTATTTAGTATTAGTCAGTTGTGTGACAAGGGTCACAAGGTTCTTTTTGATGAGCATGTATGCAAAATTTTAGAACCAAACTCCGATAAAATAAAGTTCATTGCAAATAGAGTCAATAATGTCTATATTGTGGATCTTGATGTTGAGTCTGAGTCTAATCTGTGTCTCACTGCTGATTCAGAGAATAACATGTTTGACTGGCATAGGCGACTAGGCCATGCTAGCTTTAACACCTTGCATAAATTAGCTAAATTTGAATTAGTTAGAGGCATGCCTAGCTTAAAGTTCAAATCAGTTTCGAAGAATTGCGAGGCCTGTGCTCTAGGCAAGCAAACTCGAGCTTCTTTTAAAATTAGGTCTGAGAGCTTGTCTACAAAGATCATGGAACACTTGCACATGGATCTCTTTGGTCCTACCAGAACCCAGAGTCTAAATGGTAAGAGATTTGGTTTTGTCATTGTCGATGACTACTCTAGATTTGCATGGCTATTTTTCTTGGCAAATAAGAGTGATGCTTTTCAAAAATTTGAACATTTTTTCAATAAGCAAAAACATATAGGGCACAAGATCACTGTTATCCAATCAGATCATGGAGGAGAGTTTGAGAACTCCTCATTTTCTAGCTTCTGTGACAAGGAGGGACTGACTCACAAATTTTCTTCTCCCAGGACCCCAGAGCAGAATGGAATTGTGGAGAGAAGGAATCGAACAATAGTGGAAATGGCAAGAACACTACTAATGGAGAGTCAGCTACCTAAGAGCTTTTGGGCAGAAGCGGCAAACACAGCCTGCTACATACTTAATAGAGCTTTGGTAAGACCCATACATAAGAAAACACCATATGAACTCCTGAAAGATCTACAAGTCATGATGGAGAGTTCCTGAATCAAATGCAAGAGGAGGAAGTACAACCGGCTGAAGAACCTACTGATCTTAACCCAGTAAGTACAGCCGAACAAGGTGAGTCCTCAACAAATGTCAGAGTTTTAAAAGACCACCCTGTAACCAATATTATTGGTAGTCTTAATGATCCCCCTAGGACAAGATCTCATTTCAGAAATGTTCAGAATCAGGACTTAATTGCTTTAGTTTCTCAAATTGAGCCTAAGACCATTGAAGAAGCCTTAAGTGATGAGAATTGGGTAATTGCCATGTGTGAAGAACTAGGGCAATTTGATAGGAACAATGTCTGGGAACTTGTACCTAGACCTGAAAATTTCAATGTAATAGGAACAAAATGGGTTTTTAAGAACAAACTGAATGAAGAAGGTGTCATCTCTAGGAATAAAGCTAGACTTGTAGCTAAAGGCTACAGTCAGGAGTATGGAGTGGACTTTGATGAATCCTTTGCTCCAGTAGCTAGAATGGAGGCTATCAGAATTCTATTAGCATTTGCCTGTTCAAGCAACATAAAACTTCAACAAATGGATGTTAAGAGTGCCTTCTTGAATGGAATTCTAAAAGAAGAAGTTTATGTTGAACAACCTCCTGGGTTTCAGTTCTCGACTAAACATGATCAAGTTTTCAGGTTAAACAAAGCTCTTTATGGACTAAAGCAGGCTCCTCGGGCCTGGTATGAAAGACTGACCAGTTTCTTACTGAATAAAGGATATAACAGAGGTAAAGTTGACCAAACCTTATTCACTAAGAATTCAAGACAAGATCTCATCATAGTTCAGGTATATGTAGACGACATCATTTTTGGATCAACAAATCCTGAACTGTGTAAAGAATTTTCACAGCTTATGTCAGCTGAATTTGAGATGAGCTTAGTTGGAGAATTGACTTATTTCCTTGGCTTGCAGATAAATCAAATGTCAGATGGCTGCTTTTTCCACCAAACCAAGTATACGCTGGATATCCTAAAAAGGTTTGGAATGACTAACCTGAAGCAAATATCCACCCCAATGAGCACAAGCATGACCCTTAATGCAGATGAGTCAGGTAAACAAGTGGATGAAAAACTCTACAGAGGTATGATCGGATCCCTCTTGTACTTGACTGCCTCTAGGCCAGACATATAATTCAGTGTTGGTTTATGTGCAAGATATCAGTCTAGGCCTACTGAAGTACATTTGTCTACTGTAAAAAGAATCTTTAGATATCTGTCTGCCTCACATACATTAGGCTTATGGTATCCTGCTTCACGCACATTAGATTTAGTTGCATACACTGATGCAGACTTTGCTGGATGCAAACTAGATAGGAAGAGCACCAGTGGCCACTGCCAATTCTTAGGAGGATGCCTAGTTTCTTGGAGTTCAAAGAAACAACATTCAGTGGCTCTTTCCACTGCTGAGGCTGAATACGTGGCTGCAAGCAGCTGTGGCACTCAGGTTATCTGGATCAAGCATCAACTTCAGGATTACCAAGTAGAGACAGGTTGCACTCCCATCTTTTGTGATAACACTAGTGCCATAAACATTGCAAAAAATCCTGTTTTACACTCACGAACAAAACACATTGAAATCAGGCACCACTTTATCAGAAATGAAATTGCAAATAAAACATTTGAATTAATTCATGTTGGGACTGCAGATCAAATTGCTGATATTTTTACAAAACCTCTAGACACTGAAAAATTCACTTCTTTGAGAAGAGAACTTGGTATTTACAAACTCTGACTGATTTGAGGCAATGGTTTCTGGTTCATGTATCTCCATAAAGTTAGTGGTAGTTTTGTCTTACTTTCTCTGGTGGGGGTCCCTATGTGAGGGGGAGCGGGTGTGTGCCTTGAGTAAAGTCAATTCTGCTTCTCTGCTATTTTTTGGGTAGAATGGGAGATAGAGCTACTAGAGAGGGGGAGCTTGACTAATTAGAAACGCTTGAAAGATGGGTGTTATTGCTGGATTAAATGTTAGAATTGATCTTGAATATTCCTCTTAATAGAACCTCATTCATTTCCTACATTCTTAAGTTTGTGCAATTAAAGTCCAGCTAGAATCCTCTTCTAGTAAGTCTTAAGAGGCTAAGATTAACCTTCACAAGTATATCCTCTTACTTTGTTGCATGACTCATGAACAAGCTAGACTTGTAAGAAATGGTTTCTGTTTATGAGCTTCTCTTTGGACATCTTGATAAGACCTCCAATATTTGCCCTGGGCTTTGTCTTCAAACAACCCCTTGTTGAGCTAGTTAAACTTATCTGTGCTTAAAACTGCATACTGAGAAACTAGGAATCCCATCAATGAAATGAGAATTTCCTATGTCATGAGGTATCAGTTCTCATAAACAAAATCAAAAGAAAGAAATACTATTCAAAATTATGCTTGGCAGAGCAATGATGACAAAATGGTGAGTAACTGGGGATTCTGGCCTCTGATCAAGGTGTCTCCTCATGAAACAACCAATGGTCACTATCTCTGTTCTCTAATTGAGAAGTGATGAGGCTCTTACACTGAGTAACTGAGGATGCTGGCCTCTGACCAAGGTGCATACTTAATGTCAAAAGTGTAACTGGCCAAATACACTCTATAACTGTGCCTTCTCTGCCTGGACTATTTGTCCTCAATGCCTACAGGCTGTCTTAGTGGTTCAAACTCTTGTTGTCTCTTTGACAAGCCTTAACAGCTACCTCAGTCATACTTGTTGCCACTTGCTCTTCTCTCATAATCATAGTAAGTTGATAAACTTCAAGTTTATTCTGAATCTCCTTCTCTTACCAGAACTCCAAGATTTTTCACTGGACCTTATAGCCCCACTTAAGCCTCTAAGATTTGACAATGAGTGTCTACTGTTGGAATCCTCTCCATCTTTTCTCATCAGTCCAGCGTCAACATCTCTCTTTCTCCTTGTTTTGATGATGTCAAAGGGGGAGAAGGTTGATAGGGGGAGTAAAAGTTGAAAAGTCTGCCAAGGGGAGAAGGTTGAAAGGGGTTGCTGCCCTTATTGAGAATGTTTTAAGTTGGTATTTCTCCCTTCACTAAATTTGACTCATGGTGTTGCCATCATCAAAAAGGGGGAGATTGTTGCATCTCTGTAGTTTTGATGATGACTAACACTATGAATCAAATTATTTTTATGATAATCATCTTGATGCTTCTAAATGAATGATAAAGATCCTGAATTGTCTAAATATTCTCAGGATCTAATGTTGTTGTCTTGCATGCACATCTATGGATCAAATGCTTCTTCATCATGCTTTTCTGTTTTGATGCTCCTCTATCATGTACACCCATGAGCTCATACTTGTCTTGATTATATGGGATCTGTACATTTAGTGCGTTGACGCACTTGGCTGGGTGCGTAGACGCATTAGTGCGTCTTTCGCTTGCTATTTTATCCACTGCGTCGACGCTGCACGATGGAAGCATAGACGCATTGGCTTGGTGCCAAGGGCTTGAGCATCTCGCATATGAAGTTGAGTCGACGCTGCACGATGAAAGCGTTGACGCATTGGCTTAGTACCAAGGGCTTGAGCGTCTCGCCTATCGAGCTGAGTCGACGCTGTCACCTGAAGCGTTGACGCATTGGCTTGGTGCCAAGGGCTTGAGCGTCTCGCCTATGAAGCTGAGTCGACGCTGTCACCTGAAGCGTTGACGCATTGGGTTGTTACCAAGATTTTGTGCGTCTCGTCCAAGGAGCTGAGGCGACGCTACACAATGGAAGCGTCGACGCCTCAAGTTTTTGACCAAAGGTTCTTTTGATCAACCACCCAGTAGAAGCGTCAACGCTGTCAACTGATGCGTTGACGCATTAGTGTGTTTTGTCAAGGCACCTGTTCTCCTTATATCCATTGCGTTAACGCCTTGGCTTTAGTGCGTTGACGCGCTCTTCTGTCCTTTCATAAGTCCCGTGTAATCTGTGTGAACAATTTATGACTTGAATATTTCTGAGATTGACTGAATGTTCTCTGAAACCTTACAGGGACTTAAAGACAAATTGGAACTTTATTCCAATTATGTGAGCACGTGATCCGAGGGAATAATCGTCTAACACGTGGCTCGGTTCATCTGGAAGCATGTCTTCGCGCGTGTCTCCCAAACCCTCACTCTCTCGTGAGGTTGGATATATATATATATGAAGGTTTCTGCTTCTGACAAGCTGCCGAAGCCACAAGGAAGAGGGTGAGGCCAGAGCGAGAGGAAGGAGAGGAGAAGCCAGCCTGATCCACTCATTGAGCGTACCTGGAAGAGAGAGAGAGAGTGGTGAAGGAGAGGATGGTTTTCTGCTATGTTTTGTCTATGCTTCTTTAAGAAGCTACATTGTTTCTCCGTTCGATTGTCTTCGATATCTCTTTATGTTTTCAGTTGTTTGTTCTTAAATTCCGATACTCTGTTTTATCGTTCCCTCTAGGTGTAGAGGAAGAGAGGTGGATCCTCTGGGTTGCATTGTGATTCCCTCTGAATCAGATCAGAGGAAGGGAGGTGGTCTCCAGGGGTTGCTGTGTTCAGATAGTGAGGAGGCTATCTGGGTTGTTCCCTCCGGCTGTGGAGGAAGAGAGACAGTGTCTCTGAATTGCAGTGAGGGTGAGTCACTGCTGGGTTCCCTCTTGTCTAAGAGGAAGGGAGAGTTATCTCCGGGTCAGGTCTTGGGGTGTGAGACCTGGGTTCAAGCTGTGTGATCAGCGTCTATAGGGATTTCGATCCCCAAGCTGTGGATCAGCGTGTTGTAGGCAGACTGAGTCTGCGGTTCTTTCTTGTGAAAAGAAGCCTCACTCGGCCTTGAGTTAGGGATGGATGTAAGACTGCAGGTTGTAGACTGAACCATCTAAATCTCCTGTTCTCCGTGGTATGGTTGTGCGCATCTATCTTCCTTATGATTTTGTCTGGCTTCATTAAGTAAATGTTAATGTTGATGATTGAAATCTTGGTCTGACTACTCGCTAGGTGGTTGTGCATATGTGCTGATGACATTTTGAGTCATATATGTTCTGCGCTCGTGAATTACGTTATATTGGTTAAGGGTCCTGCCTCGACTCAGTCAAATAATTTTTTAAAAACGGTGATCTATTCATCCCCTCCCCTTCTAGCTCACCGTCCTCCTGTGTAACAGACCTGGGGTTGTTTTCCTTTAGCCATCATCAGGAGCTCCCTTGCTGCTTCTATTCTGCGAGTACTCGGCCCCGGCCGTGTGGCCAACTGAGCCAATTCTCGGGGATCTTCGGGAAGCCCCCCATATAGGTTGGATATACCAACCATGTTGCAGGTGATGACCTGCATCCTTCTCCTTCGTCGATGGACCCTCCTTTCAGCTTGCTGCGGGAAGGTCAGCCTTTCGAACACAGAAACTCTTCTCCTTTCTTCCCGCTTGGGGACAGCTTCATCGGCTTTGATCTTGAAGCCGTTGTCATATCCATTGTCGTCGACTGACGACACCATCATTCTTTCTCTCACATCTTCTTCATCTGCCGTTGACAGGCAGTAGTCTTCATCGGCGGCGGCTGCTTGCATCAGTCGCTGTTGCCCAAGCGCGGGGTTGCCTAACCCTCGAAAATAGTTTCTGACCAGACATGTCATCTCTTCTTGACCCCGCTCCTGATGTAACACGGGGGATGATTGTCGACCTCCCGAAGGAAGGATATAAGCTAGCCAAGCTCTGTCGGCAGGCTGTTGGAATCTTCGTCCCGCAGCTGGGACGTTGGCTTGACAGGCAGCCGCCCAAAAACTTTTGCAGCGCGGAGGATCCGCAACCACTCCTTCTTCTTCCTTCGGGGGCAAGCCCCTTTCTCTTATCTCCTCCGCCCCGTCGTACACAGGACGGCGGCAGATAGGTGCCAACTGATGGATAGGTTGGGCCCGCTTGGGAACCCACACCTGTTTGAACTTTCTCGGCCTGGGGGCCGACCTTCCTTGGCCGTAGTGGCCGATTTCTTCTCTTTCTGCCCTCCTTCCAGTGAGGGCCTGGTATGTGTTGTGGATAGGGATGGTGGGGATGACTCAGTCCGGGGCCACCCGTGCGTCGCGTCCATCAAGGAAGACGCGCATGCCGCCCACCATCATAGACATCCCGGACTGAGATAGAGTCCCGTTAATCACAGCAGCACTCCTTTGGACTTGTCGGCGTTGACGTCCTCCAGGGTGCTTGTTGACAATATTGGGGCGGGCCCCACGTATGGCGTGGTGCACCAGACAGCTAGCGGCCGGAGCCGGACTCTTGGATGAGTCGTTGCAGCAAGGAGCCTTCAGAGGCTCCACCTTCCCCACGGCTTCCTCGACAGGTTCCGGGGCTTCGATTTCCAGCATGTCCACGAAGGCCAACCCCAAGAAGTTGGGGAAGCCGACGGCGGCAGGGAAGCTACCGAACTCCATGGGCACCGCCAGGTACCCTTGTGCATGACCGGCAACGATCGAAGGACCGAAGCCGACACCAGTCAATCCAGTTGTTGTCATTGTTCGCCTGCAAAGACAAACAAGCCAACGATCAATAGCCTTTGAGAGGGCCTCGAAGCCCAAGTATCTCGGTAAAGAGATGAAAGGTGACACTGGTCCCACCGGGCGTGCCAGACTTGTTTGCGATCTTTTTTTTTATTCGATCTTTTTATTATTATTTTATAGATATAAATGTATATATATATCTTATTTCACGTGTTGATCAACCAATTAACTAACTGGTAATTAACTGACTGATTGACGACGCGAGCGTGCCAGTCACGTGAGTGACAAGTTTATTATGCGCTCATTCTGACCCGTGTCGGGCGAAAGTGAGGTTCGGTCGAGACTAGCAGTCCGCCATACCATAAAGGCTATGACGTTAATTACATCCCCCGTGAGAAGGGAACACCTTTGATTAATTACCGAGATAGTGGGCTATCGAGGCCGGAATACAAGATGCGACGTTATGAACATGACAAAATCATGCGAGATGCGTCTATCTATCATGCAGGAGAGGCATGGTTCATTGAGTTGGAGACCCTTGATACGTGGCGGAGGGCGTAGGTCCGAAGACCACCATCGCGCATAGCGGAGACTTCCGATCGGGCGTAACCCGGTCTTCTGTCAGCGCCATTTGATATACCCAAGGGTCGATGCAAGCATGCATGCATGATGATAACTATGCTAAGCATGGCAACAAAATTATGAAAGTAAGCAGTGATCAATCACATTCATTAATCCCCGTCAAAAGGGAGGGAGACGGTAATAGAAGGGTGATAACGAAAGCAAAGTGCTAATACACATGATAGCCAACATGATAAAGAGGTTATTCGGAGCATGAACAGCCCTTGCCTTACTCAATCTACCGCTAATTAGGGTAGCCAATATCGACCACGGGAGGCCAGGATTGCCCCGAGAGCGAGCAAAGGATCAGAACGGCATAACAACTTGAAACGGCGTGATCACGCGAGAGATAGCTTCTACGGCGTGGTAAAGCGTAGGTAAAGAGGCTAATCCAGCGTGGTAAAGTGTAGGTGAAGAGCTAATCCGGTGCGGCCTTGATAACTAACTAAGACGGCGTGCAGGGCACGGGGCGCGCCGGTTTAGGGCGCGCCGGGAACGTGCCAAACAAAAAATAGAAGTTATGAGTCTAGGCTTATTCCGGCGCAGGGGGGTACCGCGCCGTATTAAGGCGTGCCGGATTAGGGCCGCGCCGTTTTAACTTATTTTTTTGATGAATTTAGAAACCCTTGAACTTGTTGGAATGCTTTGAAGGCTTAAAGGTTCAATTGGGCTTATTGCCTGTTGAAACAAAGTCCGAGACTCTTCGGGAGCAGAGTCATAAGCCAGTGCGAGGTTCAAACTCGAGCACTGAGGTTCCTGGACCCAAAATAGTCATTTTTATTATAGCCATCTCCACGGAGACGAATGTGTGTCCAAATCCTGCCAACAATCGGGCAGCATCTCCCCTGAACCTGAAAGGTTGCAGGGAAGGAACGGGGTCATACTCACTTGTGGAGTAAGCCTCTAAACCGCCGGTCTGCACAGTGGCAGCCAGCAAATTCCCAACGGATGGAATACCCCAAGGACTAGCCTGCGAGGGGCACCAAGGCTCCGTGGGCGAAGATAGAGGGATGCGGCCACTGATAATGGGAGTAGCACCCCGAGGGCTAGCCTACGAGGGGTGGGCAACCCGCAGCCTATGACTCATCCCTTAGAGGGACCGACCATTAAGAGAGTGAAGCTCCGAGGGCTAGCCTACCAGGAGCACACATCCCTTGGCCTCTATCAGGTCTCCAGGTTGTTAGGGCTAAGCTTGTCAGGCTAAGACCCCGTTACTATCTGCTGTGGCCTTGAGGAAGCATCTACCATCGAGAGGTAGAGCCCTCGATCACCCAGCAGTTCCGTGAAGCAATGGGGAATGTCCCCCTCCCCGGGAGATTAAAACGGAATGAAAGAGTCTCGGAGCGGTTCAACTGACCGTGATGCAGAGGGGTAGTCAATGCACAGATGAGAGGAGCTAATCGTAGAAGCATATGCTCGAACAACTAGGACGCAACATTCAGGCGATGGATACTGCCGTCCCAAAGACAACTCCCACCTCGCGAACAATAGAGCGGTACGAAGGGAGGAGTTACTGGGAGTTAGACCCTCGATACCACGGTGGGAAGAAGCATGCGCATGAGCACATCTCTGTCCACGGAGGGGATACAAATACCCTTAAATCAAACATGGAAGTGGTCGATGGGAAAGACCCGGGGAGGGGTCATTTCTGTAGCCCACGATGCTTCGGGGCATGATCGGGACTCGAGGAAACCGGAGTCGAGAACCACGCGCGGAAGAATTCATACATACGCATTGACATAGATAGAAAAGGGGAATAAGCTTTGAACATTCATTCGACCTATTGGTCCACACATCTATGTACATTTCACCACCCAGTAAACAGGAGTGGACTAATCATTCACATTACAAATCCGGTGCCGGCATCATCGTCCGGTCACCGTCCATCAGTTGTAGAGGGAGAGGGATGCGCCGAGGCACAATAATAGAATAAACGGGAAGAGAGAATTGCAGAGAAGGGGGAGGGGGTCGGCTCATATCATCACCATCCCTCCCCCTCTCGCTTACATATGATAGGTAGAAACCAAAGAAAAGGAATCCACGAAAGCACCGGTGCCCACCTGTTCTCGGAACAGAGTATCGGATCTTCAGCTAAAGCAGAGGAAGACGACCAGCAGAGGACGCTCAGACCAAACCCCTTTTCCCAGGAGCTCTATTTCTCTTGGAATATGGTTCACTCTCTGACCCTCCTCCTTTTTCTTCTTCTTCTCTGTGTTGTGTTTTCTTTCTCTCGCTTCATTTCCTTTCTCTTCTGTTGTCTCTCTTTTTCTTTTTGAACAGCCATATGTCTATATATATGATCGAACCCCAAGCCTCATCCGGCGTGAAGAACTGCGCGCCGGGAAAGGCTTCATGGCCTTTTACGCGCCGGAATAGCCAGGCCCCGGGTGGGGTTCTTTGTGCGCCGGGATAAGGGGCATCAGGTGGGGGGGCGCCGGTTTAGGGCGCGCCGTGCTAATGTTCCTCGCGCGCTTCGAGCCAGTCGATGAGTCCGGGGATGATTCCGGGGGTCACCGTGAACATTTATCTTGCTAATGCTCCTTGAAACTTCGACGAGATGTCTTGTCGAAGCCCCCACGTCGATGTACGGCCATTCTCAGAACTTCTGATAACTTTGGTTTGATCATGCGGGTTTTCCGCTGACACGGCCTTCAGCTCTATGATTCGTGCTACCGGCTCAGTCTGGCTTGTGCTCAAAGCTCCTTAGAGGGTGGGATAACACCAGGGATAGTTCCGCCTGAGCTGGGTGATCATTAAGCCACTAACGGGCCCATCTTGGCTGGAAGCCGTACCTGTGCCGGGTGATCGGGATCTTCTGCCGACAGAGCTTTCGGTCCTCCGTCCCGGAGAGCCAGGGGGACTCTTTCATCTTCAGGAGAGTCTTTCATGAGGTGGGTATCCACTGGGTAGACCGTCGTCCTTGATCGGACAATGGGTGTAGTGTATGCGGCACGACAGAGTCGATGCCGGTTCATTGGGCAGGCTTGATCGCACTGCCGGTTGATTGTGAGTTCGTCTCGGCTCTCCTGAGGTGAAGTCCCCGTGTCCATACGGGGTAACTCGAGGCTCTGGCAGCTTGAGAAGTCTTCAATATGTTGATCTTTATCGGCTTCCGTGCTTCAGCGGGCCGGGTCCTTTGTCTTTGTGGCTTGATCGTCGATGATCATATTTTGGGTGCCAACAACAGAGCGCCCATAGGATTCCCAGCGACCACAGCCCATTAAGGTGCGGCCCACTACAGCTCAGCATCGGATTCGACAGTGCCAAAAGGCTAAGGCCCGGGCGTAATGACCGTCGGAGAACCCTCCGACGACCGACTGTTATTCCCTACGACGTCGGCCTTGACACCATAATGGGCGAGCACGCCCTACGAGTGTCGTAAGACTCGCCTAGGGACCAGCTGTTGCCAGGGTAATTGCCCTCCAATGGAAAACTCCCGCCACAATCGCGGGAGGCATTACTCCACTACTTACGCTCTTCCTTATTAAGGGATAAGCCTCGTGCTCCAGGACAACCCCCTATAAAAGGGACCTCGAGAGAGAAGAGACACATGGTGGATTCTTCTGCCAAGAGCTTCTTACTGAGAAAAGAGCAACCGATCCAACTACAACGACCGAGAGGCTTCGCCATTCTACATCCAAGGAGAATCCTTCCTCCACGACCATACCACCCAGCGAGCACACTCCGAGTGCCCACTGGGAGTGGAGAGCACTCGTGGCGAGGGTTTACACGTCTCTCGGATCATCTACTACGGCCTCCACCCCTCCTCTTTTCTGCTCTTCTCTATGCCTTCATTAAAGTCATTACTGACTTAAGCATCAGAGGGTTGTCCCATGGGGTAACGCCCAGGGCTCCTTCTGACGCCCCATTCTCTCTGGTATTTGCAGTCTTCCACGGGTGCTAGACGATCTTCCCCAAACTAATAAATAGAGAAGGTGGTACGTGGCCTAGAAACCATATTTCTGCCTCTACAGCTCCCACCAACCTTTTTCTGAGCCCTTACTCGGGCCCCATGCAATGTCTTCCTGTAATTAGTCTGCACAATAGCCTCCCAAACAGAATGAGCTCTCACCTCGTCCTGTCTACTCGTGAACTGATAAGTCCGCTGTAAAGAAATTAAGTTATATGGGTTAGTATACTGAGCACGTTTGAGTTTGGGAAAGACGTGAATTAAATGATTAAATTACATACTATGAACATGTCGAACAATAAATCCCAGACATTGATCGAAAATTCTTTGAAGGACATTACAGGCAAGAGAACATGCGCACAAACGATTCTCATAGTATGACGGACAGTCCGGCAGGTTCTCATTTATCACTACAATTATAAATGTTAAAATGGTTGGCATTACACAGTTGAAGGATAAATAATGAATATAATTGATAAATCAATAAATTTACCCAGAGATCCAACACGGCAGACATCCATCATGAGTCCCGCCTCCCTCGCCCTCGTGATGACTGTCGACATCCTCTGTCGGCTGGGTGGAGGAGCCGATAGGGGCACTAGGACCTGTAAGAATTAAATGTCATAAGCGAAACATATAATCAAAGAATATTTTGTTAGAAATTTGAATAGACATACATGTACTAGGATGTGGTCGGGGTGTGCCCTGCACAACTGGTGGGAGGGTACTAGGACCTGTAAGAATTAAATGTCATAAGCAAAACATATAATCAATGAATATTTTGCTAGAAATTTAAATAAACATACCTATACTGGGAGGTGGTGGGGGTGTGCCCTACATAGCTGGAACAAGGGCACTAGGACCTGTACGAATTAAATGGCATACGCAAAATATATAATCAAAAAATATTTTGCTAGAAATTTAAATAGACATACCAGTACCGAGAGGTGGTTGGGGTGTGCCCTGCACAGCTAGTACAAGGGCACTTAGGCCTATAAGAATTAAATGTCATAAGCGAAACACATAATCGCACAACATTTTCGGCAACATTTAAATAGACATACCAATCAGCTGTAATGGTGAGGGTCTGCCATGTCTAGCTGGTGGGGGTGTGTCATGTCCAGTTGGTGGTGATGTGCCATGTCCAGCTGGTGAGCCGACATTCGGGCCTATAAGAAATAAATCTCTTAAGCTGATATATAATAAATACACACATATAGCTAAATATTTGAATAGATATATATGTGCCCGAAGTAGACACCAAATAGGAGGGAGTAGAGCCCCTCCCACTATCATGGCTCCTCCCACTCCCACTGCGACCTCCTCGAACCATCTCTATATTAAGAGCAATAAAATTAATACATATTAATCCAAAACTATATAAGATTTACAATAGTCATTAAAAATTATGTAAAAATATAAATTTTCTTACAAAATTATCAAATATTATCCATATCCTCTTCAGATGCTGATGATATATCTAACTCAACCTCATCTTTGTCATCCTCTTCAGTCACATCAGATTCAAAATCTTCCTCCTCATAGGACTCCTCCTCCTCTATAATAGAAACATTTAGCTCTGTCGGATCGACTTCTTCCACTTCATTTCCTGTATGTAATGAAAGTGGCTCATCAGATTCATCCAAATGAAGATGTGTGGAACCTACAGTGCCAACTTCGTCTGATTGAAAATATTCGGCATTGACATCCTCTGATACAGTTTCACTCATATTCAATTCATAATTGGGAAGAAATCTTGCTTTAACCCCACAAATTGCCCACCAATCTTTATTCCTGGATGATGAATAGTTTAAATAATAGACTTGCTGACTTGTATGGCCAAAATGAACCGCTCATATGTATTCAATTTAGACCTATGTTTGACATCGACAATCCCATATGTTGTGTCATGCCGAACAGAATTAGGATCAAATCAATGACACTTAAATAGGAATGCATGATTGTCTTGTCCTAGATATTGTAATTCTATGACTTCCTCAAGAATACTATAGTGATCCAGTTTATTTTCATTGTATGTACTTCCCTTAACACATACGTCGCTGTTCATCGTAGACTTATTTCATCCATAATCTCTCGTGTGAAATCTGTATTCATTCACAATATATCAAGGATAGGCACGTGCAACTATCGAGGGGTCATAACTTATCTCCTGGACTATTTCATCAGTAATACGAAATTATTCAACCTATATGTAAATCAGAGTAGTTAAAATATTACATTTACCTCAAGAGTAGTAAATGGAAATGTAAATATTCAATGATTGACACTTACTCGATATCTCAGCCATCTGGCAAATTACTTCTCTTGTTCTTTTTTAACCTCCATGTCCTGAATATTTGGATATCTTTAGACTAATTCTGAATCAAATTGTCTGCAATATGAATACATCACTACCTTTAATGGCAAGAAGAAGGGTAAATAACTTGTGTACATAAGAAAATGTGAGTTGAGATCTTACTCAATATAGGGTTCAATCTCAGTACAATTCAGAAGAATATATATCTCTATGACGTACAACTCTATATCTTCGAGCGTGCGAGTCGAACAACGTCCGAACACACGTCCTAGATGCTTAAATATAGAAAGCCAATCAGACAAATCAGTAACTCCCCCATCATCATTACATAGAGGTCGAGTACGACGAGTTTGAATCTCGGGCTCGAAGTACATCGAACAGAATTTTAAAATTTCTTCAATAATATATGTCTCAATAATCGAACCATCCACCTTCACCTTGTTGCAAACTTTTATTTTTAGTTTATGCATACACCTACAACAACAGTTCAGATGACAGTGACATACATATCGTACACATGTAGCAATTGAAAGGAAAAAAAATCTAATATACCTCTCAAATGGATACGTCCATGGAAATTATACTGTCCCTCCGACTATAGTCCGCTACAAGAAAAATCAAAAATACCGACGAAATTTTCCAACGGAAATATTTCCGTCGGAAACACTATTACTTTCTGACGAAAAAAATTCTGTCAAAAATTAGTCGATAATTATCGACCAATTTCTGACCTATATTTTAGGTCAAAAATCTGTCTCTAAAAAGAGACAACTTTGAGACAAACAATATTTCGTTAGAATTTCATCGGTAATTACCCATCAACAGTTTTAGACGAATAATAATTTCATCAGAAATATGTGAAAAAATACTCCTAAGATATTTTCCCATCCTTCCTATATTAGTTGTTTCGTACGGAATTAATTTAGTCGGAAATACGTCAGAAATTTTTGACGTATTTTCGACCACAATGTATTCTGTCGAAAATTTCTGATGTATTTCCGACCGAATTAGCTTTCGTCGGAAACAACAAAAGGAGAACAGACAGAGGTATATCGGCAGTTTCTGACAGAATACTATTTGGTAGGAAATACGTTAGAAAGTTCTGACGTATTTCTGACCAGAAATTATTCCGTTGGAAACTCCTGAAATATTTTTCTTATATTAGTTGTTTCTGACGGAACATAATTCGGTCGAAAATACGTCGAAACTTTTCGACGTATTTTTGACCAAATAGTATTCTGTCGAAAAATGCCGACGTATTTTCGACCAACTTAGATTTCATCGGAAACAACTAAATAAGGAGAATAGATAGAGGTATATCGACAGTTTTCGATGAAATACATTTAGGTCGAAAATACATCAGAAGTTCTGACGTGTTTGCGACCATAATTTATTTCGTCAAAAATTTCTGACGTATTTTCGACCGATTATTTTTCCGTCAGAAATGCATGAAATATTTTTACACCCTTCCTATATTAGTTGTTTCCGACATGATATTTTATTGGTCAGAAATACGATGAAAAGTTCTGATGTATTTTCGACCGAATTAGTTTTCGTCGAAAATCCCTAACGTAGGTGAATAGATGGAGATATATGAGCAGTTTCCGACGGAATCCTTTTTAGTCAAAAATACGTCGCAAAGTTCTTACGTATTTCCGATTGAAATGCATTCCGTTGAAAATTTTCGACTGATTTTCATTCTGTCGGAAATCCCCAAAATATCCTATACTTAATTAATAGTATACTACAATTAATTATGTTTAATCATAATACGAGGTTCATCGACTAGATGATCTGTACCGGATCGGCCCTCCTCTGGTCTGGTACGGTACGCTCAAGTCGCCATCGACTCGGCGTGCATCGATCATGTCTTCTCCTTCTCTCTCTCTCTCTCTCTCTCTCTCTCTCTCAAGGTGACTTTGCCCGACTCAGGCGATCCCAAGATGAGCAGCACCGTATCGACCTTTCTCAAATACGAAACAGTACGCCCGAGCCAGACCGAGTCGACAAAGTGTGCTACAATATATAAATACATATAATAAATAATAGAAATATGCTAGTTGTTTCCGACGGAATATATTTCGGTCGGAAATATGTCGGAAAGCTTCGACGTAGTTTCGACCAAATGGTATTCCGTCGAAATTTTTTGACATATTTCCAACCGAATTAGTTTTCGTCAAAAATCCCTAAAGTAGGAGAATAGATAAGGATATATGAGCAATTTTTGACGAAATTTTTTTTAGTCAGAAATACGTCGGAAAGTTCTAACGTATTTCTGACAGAAAAGCATTCCGTCAAAAAAATTTGACGTATTTTCGACTGAATATCATTCCGTCAGAAACCCTCAAAATATCCTCTAATTAATTAATAGTATACTACAAATGATTATGTTTAATCGTAATACGAGGTTCGTCGACTAGATGATATGTACCGGATCGGTCCTTCTCTGGTCCGATACGGTACGCCCGAGTCTCCATCAACTCGGCGTGCATCGATCATGTCTTCTCCTTCTTCTTTCTCCCTTCCACCCTCTCCTCCCTCTCTCTCTTTCTCTCATGGTGACTTTGCCCGACTCGGGCAATCCCAGGATGAGCAGCACCGTATCAAACTTTCTCAGATACGAAATAGTATGCCTGAGCCGGACCGAGTCGGCAAAGCGTGATACAATATATAAATATATATAATAAGTAATAGAAATATGCTAGTTTTTTTCGACGGAATATGTTTCGATCGGAAATACGTCGGAAAGTTCCGACGTATTCTTGACCAAAAGGTATTCCGTCGAAAATTTTCGACATATTTCCGACCGAATTAGTTTTCGTCGGAAATCCTTAAAGTAGGAGAATAGATATATAGGGATATATGAGCAGTTTCTGACGGAATCCTTTTTAGTCGAAAATACGTCGGAAAGTTTTGACGTATTTCGACCGAAATGTATTCCGTCGAAAATTTTTGACGTATTTCCGACTGATTATCATTCCGTCGGAAACCTCCAAAATATCCTATAATTAATTAATAGTATACTACAATTAATTATGTTTAATCGTAATACGAGGTTCGCCAACTAGGTGCGCCCTTATCTGGTCCGGTACGGTGCACCTGAGTCGCCACCTAATAATAACTATATAATTAATTATTAAATTACAATTATTTTTTTATAACTTTATAACTATTAAAGTTAGAGACATGAATAGTTATAAAGTTAGATCTATGGATGTCGGATCTATGGATCCGTAATTTTGGATCAGGTGTCTGTGTGTTCGGATCTATGAATGTCAGATCTTTGGATCCCCAAATCATAAATATGAAAAGAGTTAGAGACATTTTAGATTAATTGAGATTTTATCCCATTTTCAAACATATAATAAATGATAAATAGAAGTGAAAGAAAGAAAATAAAATAAAAAAGAAAAAAGGGGATTAACAAAAAATGGAAAAATAAAAAAACAAAAAATGGGGGCACGGTCACCGTGCCCAATCCCCCCCTCTCCTTCTTCTTCCCCCGTTTCCCCTGTTTCCCCCTCTTCTTCCTCCTCTTTTCCCTCCCCGATCTCCATATTCCCCTCTCGATCTCCCTCTCCCTCCTCCCTTTCTTCCTTCCACCACCGAAGATGGCAGGCGGTGGGCGAAGCCGCAGCGGCGAGCGGCGGAGGGAGACGCAGCGAGCTGAGCAAGGGCAGGCGACCGCGGCGGGCGGTGGCTGGGCGCGCGGTGGCGATGCAGCTGTCGACGGCAGCATCATGTGCAATAGCGGCACTGGCGTACCCACGGCGGCGGGGACCGTAGGGAGTACCAGCGGCCGCCACTACTGCTGTGGCCAACCGCGACGAATGACGACAGCAGGAGCGAGCGCGGCAGAGGTATAGCGCGACGGTCGACAAGGAGAGCAGGGGAGCTGCAGCAGCATCGGCAAGGCCTGCCGCGGTCGTGGGCGGCGGCGTGGGATAGCCCACCGGGCATGGTGGCAGCAGCGGCATCGGGAAGAGCAACAGCAGTGGCGGTGGCTCGACATCGATGTGAAGGATAAGCCGATGGCGGCCATGTTGGTGTGCCGGGGAGGTGAGAGCCATAGTAGTGACGGTGGTGTCCCGGCGAGTTAAACAAGGTCGAGTTTGTGATCCGGTGGGGGTTCTCACCATCGGAGGTAGGGGGACGGAACCGTAAACTATCTGTATTTTATTTACGTCGATTTGGGCTTGAATCGTGCTTGATGCATGCTTTAGGATCGATTCCATGCTAGAGGGCCGGGATGCTTAGTTTAGTTTAATTTAGTTAATTCAATTTATTTATCATTTATTCGTGGTGTGAATGCAGGGAAATGTTCCCTGGAATTTATTTTATCCGCACGTGTGAATGGGACGGTGTGATTGTAGGGGAGAAGTTCCACATGTTTTCCCTATCGTAGAGTAGCGATAGGGCGTGGTTTATGACGGTGGGGAAGGGAGGGTGGGCGGGTGATGGGAGGGGAGGGGAGGGGGATGAGGGGAATGTAGGGAGGGGAAAGGGGGGCTCGGCAGGATATGGCGGCGGAGGGGAGGGGAGGGAAGGGTGGGATGAGGGATTTTTTTTTATTTGAGTGTGTGTGTGATATTTTGTTTAATTTGGAGGGTGGGAGGATTTTTTTTTAAATGAGATGGAAGGTGGCAGGGAGGGGAGGGTGGGAGGGTAATGAGAGGGGAGGGGAGGGGGATGAAGGGAATGTATATGTGAATTAATTTTTTTGACAGGTGTGGATGCCGTTATGAATGTGTATGTGAATGCGGATATGATTTTTTTTTCCAGAAGACGATGTCGATGTCAATGTGTGTGTGTGAATATGGATGTGAAAGTGGATGTAGATATGAATGTGTATGTGAATGTGGATGCAAATTTTTGTTTGCAGGTGATGATGCCAATGTGAATGTATGTGAATGTGGATGGGAAGGGGGATGTGGATATAAATGTGTGTGCGTAAATGTGGATACGACCTTTTTTTTTTCATTTTTGCCCATTCAACACTTTTGTTATGATATATGTGATTAGTATGCTTAGATACTAATGACATATATCGAACACAAAGTCTTGAATTATCCTATTGGACAGTCTATGGATATTTGATCGTTCGGTATTGTTTATTATATGTGCTTGATGATTATCTTAAAATTTCGGTAACATCTTCCCTCTCTTCTCTAATATACCTGCTAATTTTGACTGCACTTGTGGTCACTTGCATTTTATGTGAGTGGCTATTAGAGGAATGTTAAAATTAGTAAATTATAGTGGTATATTGGAGAAGTGTGGGGAGATACTGCCGAAATTTTAAGATAATCGTAAAGCACATATAATAAATAATACCAAACGATCAAATATTCATAGATGGGCATTTTATTTGATGTAGGTACCCAATGAATATTGTGGATATGGATGTATATGTGACCAAATAGGATGTACAAATGTGAAAAATAGTTAATGTTTAGGGGAGATGCTGTCGAAATATTTTTAGAAGTTTAATATAGCATGTTGATATGATTTTTTTTAATTTGAGTGGCCAAATGAGAGGGTGGGATGGAGGGGATTTTTTTTTAATTTGAGTGTGTGTGTGATATTTTTTTAATTTGGATGGTGGGAGGATTTTTGTTTTAATGAGAGAGGGAAGGGGACGGGGAAGAGAGGGTGGGAGGGTGGTGGAGGATATTATGTAAGATTGGGGTGAATTTTTGACTGATCCCTGTTAAACAGCATGATGCTAGAAGAGTTGCTTAAAATCCACACGTGAATGTCAAACCACAAATTGGTGATTCTATGATTAATCAACAGCAAAGAGACAACATGTCATCTTTTAGAGAACATAAAATGAAAGTAATTAAATGCCATCATAATCCACCAAAAGACAGAAAGCTCACAATAATTGAAGCATACATATAATGTTACCACGCCATTGTAGAAGGATTTTATGGATTCTTTTCCATCGATACTCATCCTGCCATGAATATTTACACCAAGGAGATGAAAGCCACCAAAAGTTTTAATGTTTTTTATGTGTTCATATCTCTATAATAGATTAGCCTGACATTAAGAAGAATCTAATTCTATAAGGTTGTGGATTAATGCCTTACACATCTATGAAAAATCCAGCATCCGCAAGGCATTTAACCTTGGCTCCTAAGGGTAAAAGAGAGCGGAAGTTATCACATTGCAGCATGGATGCCAGCCCACTAGCTGAGCAGCCTGAAAGGAGAGCATGCAAGCTTCTCATACCAAAAATCAGCAGACTTCTGCATGGGAAATACCAGCAGGCTTCATCATAGCTTGTTGTCTTGCAGACAGATTCATCTACTATAGAAGCATAGCCCTCCTCTTGTTCATTAGCCATTTCTCTTTTTCTTCTATGTTCATACTTTGTTGCAATGAGTATGTTGCAGTTAGCCATTCATTTTTTAGCATTGCAGGCTTCATAAACTGATTAAGAATGTATTTTGAGATTCAAAATGCATACAGTAGTAGTGGTTCCAAGGTCCAAATAAACGCCAACCTATCATTAAATCACTACTAGATATCAGTATCAGCCTGATCTGAAATAGTACCATACAGATCCTCCATTGTGAGCAAGCCATATTGTAATAAAATGGAACAAAAATAACTATATCAAAGAACAAAGATTTGTAGCTTTACCCTTTCATGTTTTCCTCATGGCTTTACCCTCATGGCGGCGGAGGGGAGGGGAAAAAGGAGAGGGTGGGATGCAGGGATTTTTTTTGAAAATTTGAGTGTGTGTGTGATTTTTTTTTTAATTTGGACGGTGGGAAGATTTTTTTTTAATGAGAGAGGGAAGGGGGCGGGGAGGGGAGGGTGGGAGGGTGATAGGAGGGGAGGGGAGAGGGATGAGGGGAATGTGTATGTGAATTAATTTTTTTGACAGGTGTGGATGTCGCTATGAATGTGTATGTGAATGTGGATATGATTTTTTTTCCAGAAAATGATGTCGATGTCAATGTGGGTGTGTGAATATGTAAGTGAAAGTGGATGTGGAAATAGATGTATATGTGAATAAACATGATGTACAAATGTGAAAAATAGTCAATGTTTAGGGGAGATGAGTCGAAATTTTTTTAGAAGTTTAATATGATATATTGATATGATTTTTTTAATTTGTTAGTTAAATATGGCTAGACTTGATCGTTCATGGATGAATCGCAGAGTAGTTGACGGAGTGGTGTGAGAGGAGTTTAAGGATGGAGTTGATAGTTTTATTCAGTTTACATTGGGGAATCCAACAGCAGTGGACCAGCGTGGTTACATCCGATGTCCTTGTTTACTTTGTAAAAATAAGAGATTTCTTTCGCTATGGGATATGCAACATCATTTATACAGGAAAGGGTTCACGAAAGGTTATATGAATTGGGTGTGTCATGGTGAGGACGTCTGGTCGTATGAGCCCGCCAATGTTGCAGGCACAAGTACCTATGCAGACATGGTAATCGATGCTGCTGGCCCTAACTTTAATGTACAAGGGGAACACGTCTACAACGAAGAACCACCAAACAAGACTGCTGAAAGATTTTATCAGTTACTTCGGGATGCTAATGAGCCGCTGTGGGATGGTTGTGAAAATCACACTCGGTTGTCTGCGGTCTCACAGTTGTTGAATTTGAAATCCGAATTTCACCTTAGTGAGAGTTATTTTGACTGTATGCTCCTCCTTATCAAGAGTATGCTGCCTCGAGATGAGAAGCTGCTTGCAAATTTTTACCGTGCAAAGAAGATGGTCAATGAGTTAGGGCTTGGATACCAAAAAATAGATGCATACCCTAATGACTGTATACTATATTATGAAGATAATGTAGATAAAAAATCATGTGATATTTGACAGCATGATAGATTTAAACCTAAGAGAGGGGACAATTCAAAGTAAAAGGATGTGCCTTACAAGTCACTGCGATACTTCCCTCTCACGCCCAGATTGCAGCGGATGTATATGTCGTCAAAGACAGCTCGACATATGATATGGCACACGGAAAGAGTACGTCGTGTAGATGATATAATCAGTCATCCCACTGACGGTGAAGCTTGGGCTCATTTCAATCGTACCTATACTACTTTTGCTCACGAGCCACGTAATGTTAGGTTAGGTTTATGCACAGACGGCTTCAACCTATTTGGAGGTTCAGTGGCATCTTACTCATGTTGGCCAGTGTTCAGGATGTCGTACAACCTTCCGCTGGGCATGTGCATGAAGCGAGATAACCTTTTCCTAACTTTGGTGATTCCAGGTCCAAAAAATCCAGGAAAAAATTTGGACATATATCTCAGGCCACTGATTGATGAGTTGAAAAAATTATGGAATGATGGAGATGTTACTTATGATGTGTATAGAAAATAAAATTTCAATATGAAGGCTGCATTAATGTGGACAATAAGTTTCTCCCCTGCATATGGAATACTATCTGGCTGGAGCACACACGGGAGGTTGGCATGTCCTTACTATATGGCGGATACCAAATCATTTGTCTTGAAATATGTTAAGAAATCAGGCTGGTTCGATTGTCATCGACGGTTTCTACCAATTGACCATCCTTTCTGAGGGTAAAAGGACTCATTCATTAAGAACATAGTTGAAATGGATGATGCAGACTTGGAACGGATGTCTAGTCGACAAATGGCGGCACAGGGTCAAAACTTACTAGATATAGTGCAACTGTCAGGTAGTTGTTGACATTCAAAATATTACCATATGGAAAATATGTTCTCGAAGGAGCCAAATGAAAGTCAAAGATGGGTCCACTCGGACCACTGAAGCCTCAGGACACCTCACAAGAAGTACCGGGGACTCTGCATTTCATCATCTCGGGGTAAAATACCTACCACAACTCGCTAAGGTCGTATGACAGTAAGAGCCAATGAGCGGGCATCGAAGCAATCGTGCCGGATATATCTCCACACTCCGTCTGATCAGGACGAGAATGTACCAGGTGGTTCCCCACCTGATAAAGAAGCCCTCCCGAGAAGAAGAAATGCCCCTGGTTCCTCAGAATAGGGAGCCGAAGGGCAAATCAGCAGAAAACCTGGGTGAGCCGACTAGGACACTCGGAGTGCCAAAATGGTCTGTAAGTAATTGAAAAGCAGCTCCATAGGGATAAAAATCTCCAAAATGGATGCCCACTCAATGAAGACATATCCCACAGGCGTAAGGGAGGCCTGAGGGGACGATAGCTAGTGCCGAAAGTGATATCGGCACAAAACCCAAGAAGTTCGCTCAACACACGCGGAATACCGGAATGATCCGTAAATGCCCATAAAGGCATCCGGTCTGGGCAAAAATGCTTCGAGGGATGGCCCTCCCAATGAAGATGCTCCACATGTTCACAGAGTGGAGTTGAGAGTACAAATCACTGTGCCGAAGGCTGAATCAGCAGAAAACCCAGGAAAGTCATCCAGCACACGCGGAATGCCAGAACGGTCCGTAAGCAACCGAAAAGTTGTCCGGTCTGGGCGAGAATGCTTCGAGGGATGGCCCTCCTAATGAAGATGCTCCACGTATCCATGAAATAGAGTTGGCGGCATAGATTGCCGCGCCAAACGCCAAATCAAGAGAAAACTCGGGTTACCCAATTCGTGTACACATCGCACTGGAAAGGCCTGTAAGTGGCCGAAAGGATGCCCAGTCAGGGTGAAAATACTTTGAGGGACAGTCCACTCGACAAAGAAACCCCGCATATTTGCGAAGTTGAGTTGGTCACACAAACCACTATGCCGAAGGCTGAGTCAGGACAAAACTCGAGAAAATTGGCACGGGTTCAGCACACGTTGGAATCACCGAAAACTGCAAATCAAGGCCCGAAAATGATGAAATCTATACTCTGAGGCTACTACATCAAACTCGAGGTTGTACCGGACGTCAGGATGTGAAATGATAAAAACTACGAAAATACTATAGGGATGAGTCGGTGGCACACTTTATTTTTTTAAAAAAGTGAAAAGTGAATTGGCAAAAAGGTGATGATTCGGTGGCATGTTTTCTTTAAAGGTGAATTGGTGGCCCCTTTTTGAATTGGCACTCTTTTGAAGTGAATCGGTGCCCCCTTTTCAGTTGAGTCGGCAGCCCTTGGCAACGTGATTCGGCGACGCTCAAGCGACTGGCGGGCCGGCGATTCACCGCAGAGCAACCCGTCCCATCCCCTAGGCGATGCTCTGTTCTGTCTATAAAATGGACGTTTGCTCTCGACGAAGAAGAGGAGATGACGAAGACACCCGAAGAGAGCCACAGATAACACGGAAGTAGTGAGAGCGTCGAGGCAAGGAGAGTTGTAGAGAGTCGAGGGAGCAGATTCGAAAGGGGATTCTAGGTGGGTCTCTAGTTCAGAAGCCTTGGGGGGGGGGTAAAAGATGTCATTATTGTCTTGTTGTTTCTTTTCTTTTATGTGTTCCTTCCCCCCTTTTGTTTTGTATCCTCTGGCTGGTATGAATGAAATGATAGATCTAACATTTCCTTTATGCTCGATGTCTCCATGCTATGTGATGAATATTCTTGCAAACATCTCCATTTAACCCCTCTGATTTTTCTCTTTCTTGGCGAATTTGAGTTTCTGCCAGTGGAAAGGAGAGCAATATGCCGTATGCCCTGACCGGGAGGAGGCCCTTAGGGGCTACATCTATCATGGGATCCTGGGATCGGTCAAGGAGGGTTACAGCTTTCCGTCCTTAGGCTCCGTTCATCGAATGGCCGACGGCCACGCCCTAAGGGGCGACAGCAAAATCCCCTCCTAGGATCCGATGGTTTCCACCGGCCTACTCCGACATCTTCCAAGGTTACAATGTGTTTCGTTCTTTAAAGGACACTCCGCATACCCTCCGTGTGTTTGACGATTCGCCTTCGATGGTTTCTATTTCTCTGAACTCCCTTCTTCCTTATGTCTTCAGATGCCGGTACGAGTCTGTCCTCTTGGACAGGACTGCCTGTTCCCTCAGCTCCCCTTTGATTGTGGTGAGAGCAGTTGGCCTCTGTCGCCATCCCCCTCAGTTCAATGCAAGACGATGATTTATATTTAATTATGTTAGTTGTTTCTTGACTATAGATGTGAACCCGTCACCGGGGAGGGGGACAACTGCATCTATTGATTTCCGTTCTACTACCTTCTGGTCACTCCGAGTTCTAGGGGGTCTATCATATCATGGTATGTTTCCCTAGGAGCCCATCCCACAGAGTGAAAAATAAATGTCCATCAGATGGCAACATTGGTTCCGTCGCCCCTTGATTCAACCCCTGAATTGCCAAGGACTCTTAGTATGCTAGCCCTCAGGGTCCCTTATTGGCAATTTCAGGTCTCGAGATTGTCGCCCCAGGCCTCTCGATTTTTATGGCTTTACACCGACTTCCCTGTGTGTAGGTCCATTTGTTGAGTTGAGCCTCTCCAAATTAAGGGGAGATGTTGCCGAATTTTTACGAGAATATTTGGATTGAATTACTAAATAAAATAATAATAATGATAATAATAATAAAACAAAACAAAAAAAGAGGAAAGAAGAAAGAAAAAAGAAAGAAAAGCTGAATCGGTGTTGGCGGCACCGACTCACACCAAAGAGGGGGTGATTCGGTGCTGGCGGCACCGACTCACACCTAAGGGGTTGAGTCGGTGGCACACTCATCCCCCTTTCAATAAAAAAAAAAGAAGAGAAAGGTGATTCGGTGCCATCTATGGACTTAATTCGGTGGCACCACTTTCAACATAAAAAAAAAAAAAAGCACGGGTGGTGTCGCACTGACTCGCCATACCAATGGTGAGTCGGTGGTGTCTTTACCCCCTTCATATATATATATATATATATATATATATATATATATATATAAGTCACTCACATCGTCACGTAACACGCACACACGTTAAACCCACTTAATGCACACACTGAATACCCTTAACACAAAGCCATGCGTAAACACGTCACACCCCCCCCCCCTTAACACTAAAACACCCATTAATGTTAACTCATGCACACGTTCAAAAACCCACACTTAACGCCAACCACAGTAAACACTAATCCATAAACCCAAACAACAAAACACGTTCAACCCCCCACGCCATATACATATGCGTATAAAAAAAAGAGAAACAAACAATGAAACAAATAAAACACACTCATTTAAAATTTAGAAAAATAAAAAAATAGTTAAAATTAAATAAATAAATATAAACATGTAAAAAAAGTAAAAAGTGAGAAATAAAAAAATACAATGAATAAATAATAACTAAATAAAATCAAAAAATAAAAAATAATAATAACAATAAAGGAATAATGGTGATAAATAAACAACTAAAGAAAATGAATGAATGACAAATGATTAACAACCTAATAAATGGAAAAAATAAAATAAAGGATGTACGCATGTAATAAAAAAATAATAAAATAATAATAAATGAACAATAAAAAAGTAATGCTATAAACAAAACAAGAACAAAGAATTAAATAAAAAGGGAGGAAAGAAAAGAAATTCATACATCCAAAATAATCACAAGAATAAATAGAGAACAATGAACATGGTTGTACCCGTTTCGAAGTTCTCATCTCCTCTAGATCTCGGGTACGAGAATATTAATGACGCCTCGACAAGTCGTGCCTAGACGTCGGGATTCATCTCATTGTGGCCATGGCATGACTTTGCCCCGAGCAAAAAATCCGCTGCATTTGATTCCTTTCGATCGGGTTTTAACCACATTCTCTCATTTCTCAAATATAAAAGTTGCCACTCCCCGGCATACATTGTCTCGACAATATACGAGTCTGCCCAAACACGGTCACGCCAAACCCACCTCATGGGTCCATATGTGTGCACTATAATGTCATACGCAGTCTCAACATAAAAAGGCCCTCGTAACTCTCAAAACAAGAAAGACGTTGCCAAAAATCTCTCCTGAAATCGCCAATAAACGATCAAATAAACAATAAACAATAAAGTCGAATACTACTACCATGCATGCTTGTATGAGCCGCTTCTCTGGTATATCAAATGGTGTTTAGCGGAAAGTCGAGTTATGCCCGACCGGACGCTTTCACTATGCGTGATGGTGGTTCTCGGACCTAAGTTCTCCGCCCTGTACCGAGAATCAACTTAATAAATAAATACTTCCATATTGTGTGCTTGCATGCGATTTCATCTTTCATAAATTCTACGGGCCCCATAGTCTCTCTATTTTGGCGATTAATCAAGGGTTATCCCTCCTTCAGAGGGACGTAATTAACACCGTAGCCTTTACGGTGCGGCAGGTTTTGAGTCCCGACACGACCCTCACAATCAACTGACCAAGTTAGATCGAGCGCATAATAAATTTGTTACTTCTGTGACTGGCATGCCTTTTTTTAATAAAGAAAATAATCATTCCCATAAGCTGGCACGTTCGGTGGAACTCAACCTCCCTTAATCTTTTTGCCAAAATAGAGGGACCATGGGGCCCCCACTCAAATATTTTAGATATCAACTATTCGTTCGTCTGGTTTCTCCCCATTGCAGGTTGAAGCAATGACAAGCGGATTGTCTGGACTTGCCTTCGGCCCCTAGATCATGGCCGACCATGCTGCGTACGGATACCTTTCCATACCAACTATCTTTGGCAACTTCCCCCCAGTTGTTGGCTTCCCCAACTTCCTGGGAGTTGCATTCGTGGATCTTCTGCGCGTGGAGGGCTCGGAACCTGCGAGGCTGATGAACGACGAAGCTACGGCCCGCCAAAATGAGGGCTAGATTAACAAAACTCTGTTGAAGAGTCTGGTGATTGTGAGCTGCCATGTTCACCATACTACTCGCTCAACTGGGGCACTCGAGAAGAAGCTCACCGGGGGCAACAAGAAGAGCTCTAGAGCGAGAATTACCACTATTCCCCGGAGTCGATTCTCAACATTCGAGAAATCTATGTTGATCGAGGGTGTCCGGGTCTATTTCAATGGCCACAATGCCGAAGTTCTACCAGATCAGGTCATCCCAACCGTCCCCACCCATAACACCTTTCAAGTGCTAGCAAGCCAGAGGGTGAATTTTGATGATGAAAAGGAAGGGAGGCCAACCCCAAAATTACCAAAATTCAAGCAAATGTGGGTTCCCAGGAAGACCCGAAATACTACACCGACCTCACAGAACTTCAATAACTTAACTGATGTCCCAAGGAGTGGGGGCAACAAAGCTATGCATGCATAGGAAGTCGTAGCTACAACTCTTCCATCCACTGTCAGGGCCTGTGTAAGGCAGGGCAATGTTTCTAAACATTTAAGGGATCTCAATCAAGCTGCCAAGATAACACGGCTTTCACATATGCCATCGGCCCGAATCCAAGCGCTGCCTTCCGCCATCTCTACAAAGTGCAACCAGGAAGACACAATAAGGATGATCTGGGAATATTTCCATAGCTTTGGAAGTCCCGTTGTGGGCTGACAAAGTCGCTTCTTGCCACCAAGGCCGAAGAGGAAGAAAAAGATAAAATGTCACCAGCGGGGGTGAATGAAGAAGGGAGGCAAGCCGGGGCTAGAAGCCTCGAAAAGCCTCCACAAAATGCAAAGATGAAAAGAATTTCCATACATAAAGAGCCGACTTTCTCCCGTCATACCCGAAGGGGAATCAGAAAGTACAATAGAGGAATGCGAATCCTCACTTGTCATATGAGAGGGGTGATGAGCGGGCATGGCACCCTGCCAAATGAACAAGCAGAGCTGGGCGAGGTCGCTGGAAGAAAAGGCCTGATGATAAGACAAGGCAAAATTACCACTGAGCTACCGCAAGCCGCTGAGGGCAAACAGGTTGCTGATGAGGACATCGTTACCGTCAGTGCCAGAATAACAGCATCTGAACAAGAAGGAGCATTCCCGTCTCCTCCGTCTAAGTGTGCCTCCAGCAGCACACTCGAAGGCACTAGTAATAGAACAATTATGGACTCCGGCATCCTGATGACGCTGTAAAAGTACCAGCAGGAGATAGAACTACTGAAGAAATAATTAAATGAAAAGACTAAGCATGCTATAGCACCCGAGCAACCGAGGGCACGATCCGAGCCTTCACGGGGAGGTTCCAACCCCACGGGTGCTCCTTCACTGGCCGTTCTACAAGAAGCAGATTAGAGCTGGGCTACTCCCCAGCATTATTCCTAGTGGTTCCAACCAGCACAACCAATGCCTTTTCAAATGTTGCGGCAGGCTCCACTGTCAGAGCCTCTGCCATCCCATGTTGCGGCTCCAACCACACAATTAATGCAGCCCGCCCACCTCCGCCCTCAACTAGCAGAGCCAATTATGGTGAATGAGTTGATGGTAGAGCAATTGATCGAGGCAAGGCTGACTAAGAGGGGTGGTAATGATTATTCTCCCTTTGACGTATATGAAATACCATATCCAGCCTATCATGCTGCCAAAAGATTGCCACTCGGCATCAACAAGCCCCCAAAATTTGACAAATTCAAGGGTCTGGGCTCCCCGAAAGAACACATTGCACACTATATGACAGTTATGGGTGACTTAGCGGTGGACGAGTCGTACCTACTTAAGTTCTTTGGGCCTTCTTTGACATGACCTACCTTTGAATGGTATTCTAGCCTGCCGGCTGGATTCATTAAGGATTGGCAAGATATGCAGCAAATGTTCACTGAAAGATTCCACGTCACTGAGGCAGAGGTGACCATGGCCGAGTTATTGGCGACCAAGCAAGAAGATGATGAGCCTGCTGCAGAATATATCAAGAGATGGAGGGATCTCAGCTTGAGGTGCCGACGTCCTCCGCATCTAGAAGATGCAATACAGATATGTAAACAAAATCTGAAGAAAGAGATCTTGGAAAAGATCATCGGAATAGAAATCTAGTCTTTTGACCGATTAATTGATGTTGCCATGGAAGTGGAGGACTTCTTCAAGAGATATCCTTCACTGCCTACCGACTCAAGTCATCAAGCCAAGTAGGTTAATAAACGTCTGATGCTTAAAGTAGTCCATCTTGTTGGCCTCAGGGCGAAAAGTCACAGATGGGTGCACAATTCTCCTCTCAAGGAGTCTGCTGAATGTCAAGAAAGGCCTCACCAGCAGAATAAAGAAGAGAAGCTTTATGCCTTTCCCAGAGACAAGACTCGAGCATTGTTCGAATGGGCTATCAAATATAAGAAGATCACTCTTCCGAAGCCAAAGAGACCTGATGATGCTAGGAGAAGAGATGACCCCTGCTTCTATCTTAACCATAGAATGCTCGGGCACCCATTAAGGATTGCCAAATATTCAAGGACGTTGTCCAGGGATTAATAAAAAGAGGAGAATTGCAAATTGGGGAGCACAGAGTTGATCCTCCATGCCCTCATGAAATGCATAATACGGGGGCATCAATCAATATGATATCCATATATCAACAGCTGCCTGAAGAAGTGTAAGAGGCTTACAACTGGCACACCAATGAAGACTATGTCCCTATGCTTGATGAAAAAGAAGGAAATCGGCGAGCAATGCCAACAAGGAAGAAAACAAGACTGACATTTCACCCGGCTTCAGAGGTCTAGATTCATGGGGCCATGGCCATGCCAACTCCGCCCCCAATAGCTCCTATCTACCTTCAAATAGCCCCTCCAGTGGCTATCAAGAGGCCAACAGATAACAAAAAGAAACAAGCTCCGATGCGGGTGCATTAAGAAATCAACCCGGCCGTGGAATGGCTACAAATCAGTATAAACGGGCTAGACGAGCATGAGCAGCCCAAGGTCCAACCTATGCAGCTCAAGAATCCTACCCCTCAAAGATGCAATGAGTCCTGCTGACTAATAAAAGGAACCGAAGAAAAGGCAGAGATGCTGAATGCACCAAGCAACCCACTGTGGGGGCAGAGGCCACCCATAACGAGGAAGAAAAAGAAGAATGTAAAGGTTGAAAGGAGATATATGGCTCTCTCCTGCAACACATTGTCAGCCTCATCTGGCAGGGTGCAAACGGCTGATGAGGAAGATGAAGAAATCTACCTTGTGCCGAACGGAATAACTCATGCTGAAGCTTCCGCCTCCCACCTATCTATTGGGTCCGGGAGAATGTCAAAATGACGCCCGTCAGCTAATAAGGGGGATCAATACCACATTCCTCCTCCACTCGGAGGCATAACACACAAGGAGTTCGTCTTGAAGGAGCTACCTACAGCCGGCAATGATGGCAGGAAGCCATTCATCTCGTGCAAACCGGAGGCAGAAGGCAGTAACACTCACGGCCCCTCCTGGCGAGACCCCGCCTTAATGGCACTACTACACCAGAAACATCAAGAGATTGAAATGCTGCAGAAGCAGCTAAATGAAATGAATGTAAGTCCACCTATGTCTCAATCGGCAGGACATCTACATAAAGTAGTACAAGCTGGTGCTAGCTCACCTGAAGCCTCAACACGGCCAACCATGCTCCGAATAATGCTTGAACACACAGGGGGCATTCCCCCTCAGCCACTCCAATATCTAGTCCCCCGGGCATGTTAGGGGGCAATCGAAGCATCTCAGACGATGGTGCCAATGTCACGTCCCGAGCGCGGAAGATACTCGGATGCGTGATGCGTCTATATAGATCGTGTTGTTAGAGCGATAAAATTTGACATACATAATTACTGAGTGCGTAAAAGACTAATAAAAATCTAAATGATCCTAATAGTCCAAAGTGATAATTATTTGATTAACAAAGGAGATAAAGATAGTCCATGACAATTCCAAATTAAAAATCCAACACTAGGCTACATGCCTTAACACGGTTTAGAGAACTAAACTGACATACTGAAAATACAAGGTAGGACTCAAATAACTTCAAAGACGCGACTAGATAATGATAGGCGATTGGCGTTCTAGCACTCTTCACTCGGTCTCAATCCCATTCTTGTCGCTATCCGAATCACCTGAAAATGTTAGGGAGCAACTGGATCAGCGAATCGCTCAGTAGAAATTACATCTCAAGTTCGAGCAATCTTTAAGTGATTTACAAGTTACATGTATTGCCAGTATAGCTATGCATGATGTACGAGTAAGAAAATCAGGTATACAGGTAAATCTATGCATGATGAACAATAAGAGAGCAAGAACTGTATGGAGAGAGAGTATCACATGAATTCCAATAAAATGTTTCATTAAGGAAACTAGCAAGAAATTTGCAAGTAATTGCGAAAGTCTTTCCAAGAAGATGATAATCAATATTCAAGCAAGTCCCTTTCAAGAAGGTAATAATCAATGATCAAGCGAGTAATCTCAAGCTCATATAATAACAAGTAATGCAATGGAATTGGTGATTTCATTCATTTCATTCAAGTAAGTAATTGCCCTTTTTCGGGCTACGTGAGTCAAGTCAAGCAAGTAGAGAGAGAGAGTAAGTTTGAAATGTCTCAAGTCAAGTCAAGCAAGTACTTTCGCCCTTCTACGAGCCTCAAGTCAAGTATTGCCCATTCTAGGCCACGCAAGTCAAGTCAAGCAAGTAGTTCGGTGTAATGCCAAACACTGTAGTCAATAAACTCCCATAGACACAAGTACCTTCGGACGCTCCTCCCAGGACCAGACCGGGCCCTATATGCACAACATTTCATGTATTTCTTTTGACATCCACTCTCATTTATAGCCAATATAGAATTTCAAGGGTTGACATTGTCAGAGTATAAGGTAGAGTCCAGGAATAGAGTTCAAAGGCATATATGATGCAGGAACATGTACTAGGGTTATATCGGTACGAATCACGAGACAAATCAGTAATCAAAACGAAGATTGGCAGCTAACAGACTAAATTGGCGCTTGGGAGTTGTAGACACGCTAAAATTGACATTACTATGAGTACATCTCATATTACCTCATAATACCCCAATTTGACCCTCAAATTGACCTTGTTTGAGTGATTTTTCTCACTTTTCTTGGGTTTCTCACCTTTTTATACTTTTTCTTATTTTCCCTATTTTTTTAGATTTGTTTGGGTATTTTTCTCCATTTTTCCAGATTTTTAAAGAATTAGCGGCAAGGTGGGATGCGCTATTTCAAAAATAATAAAAATAATAAAAAATAAAAATGGAAATGATGCCTCTTTGGGGTGTCTTCATTTAAATCAAGAATGGGTTTCAGTTATATCCGTTCTCTAATTCTTTTGCCCTTTCCGAGGCATTTTGATGGCCTTTCGGGTTTCAGAAAAATATGAAAAAATATATTTAGAATCGTCTCAACCAGAAGCACCTTCACCAGGAAAATTAGAAAATAAAAAAAAATCGAAAATGAATTAGCGACATAGGGGGTGGGCGCTATTTAAAAATAATAAAATAATCAAAAGTAAATGACGTCTCTATAAGGGGTCTTCATTTAATTGAAGTCACCCCAAGGTGTGGCTTATTGAAGAATTGAAGTCTTCCCGGGGTGTCGTTATTCAATGAATTGGAGTCTTCTCGGGGTGTCACTATTCAATGAATTGGGGTGATTTACACTGGACTGGTACATTCTGTGACTCAAAACACTATTCATACCGTAAAAGTTTCTCAGAAATAGAAAATAAGGATATGAACAGGTAGAGAAAATTCTCGGGAGTTCAGAATCATGCTCATGTAAAATTGTTGGGTTTCGCTATTCAATAAGTTGGGGTGATTTACACCGGGCAGGTACATTCTGTGACTCAAAATACTATTCATACATTATTCATACCGTAAAAGTTTCTCAGAAACAGAAAGCAAGGATATGAACATGTAGAGAAAATTCTCGGGAGTATAGAATCATGCTCATGCAAAATTGTTGGGTTTTCGCTATTCAAAAAATTGGGGTGATTTACACCGGCAGGTACATTCTGTGACTCAAAATACTATTCATACCATAAAAGTTTCTCAGAAATTGAAAGTAAGGATATGAACAGGTAGAGAAAATTCTCAGGAGTTCATAATCATACTCATGCAAAATTGTTGGGTTTTGATTCCATAGATATAAAATTTCTAATGCGGTGTTTATATTTTTTTTAAAAAATGGAATTGGCACCCCCTCAAGGTGTCTTCATTTAATTGAAGACACCTAGGGGTGTCGCTATTTGATGTAAAGGCACTGGTCAATTGGTGCCCGTCTGTAGTGTCTTCAATTAATTGACGTTACTATGGAGAGTCACCAATTCAACCGTTTTCAAGTGAGTCATGCTTCGCATCAGAGAGGTACATTCTGAGATACAAGTTACTATTCATATTTTTAAAGTTTCTCCGAATCAGGAAGTAAGGACATGGGTAGGTAGAGAAAAATATCAGGATCACAGAAGTATTTTCATGCGAAAATTTTATGGTCTGGTTCAATAAATATAAATTTCTGAACACGGTGGTTAGTTACTATTCATATTTCAAAGTTTGTCCGAATCTAGAAATAAGGACATGGACAGGTAGAGAAAAATATTGAGATCACAGAACTATGTTCATGCGAGAATTTTATGATCTGGTTCAATAGATATAAATTTCTGAACATGGTGGCTACTAATCACGTACTTACTGTTCATGATTTATAACACGTTCACAGAATCAGGAAGCAATGACATAGATCGACATGGAAATTTGCAGGATTGTACGATCATGCTCATGCAACAATTTCTGAGTTTAATTTCATAGATATCAATTTTTAAACATGGATTAATTTACAAGAATCGGGATAGATTATGAGTATAAACCGTGTGCTGTACATGGGGTACTTGGCGGAGAATCTACTCACGCAAGATTTAGTGTTTCAGATAGGCGTGACCTAACCTTCCCTCTAAGCCTTTTGATATACCCCTGACTTAAATGACCAGATTTAACTAGCATACATGTTAACCTATATTAACTACTAGTTAAGCCAAATCTTGAGAACACCTACCTTTTGATGTGATTACGATGACAGAATAGAAATCTAAGGATGAAGCCACACGTTCTCCGCCGCCGTAAAGCTCCAGCAGCAAGACGTAGACTTCACGTCTTTCGAGGGAAAGAAGGGAAATATTCCATTCTGCGAGCAGCACTCATGATGGCAGTAGCCTCTGCCAATGCTACGTAGGGAATTAGTTATAGGAAACGCAGAGCATGGGTTTATTGCCTTGCGGGTCCGGTTGAGGAACAAGATCCTAGATCATTGCTGTCCGTGGTGCTTTGCCAGCTAAATGAGGTTGTTCGTGTCTCAACCTTCTAGAAGCACAGATGAAATGATGCCCTTGTAAGGGGACGTCCATTAATCTAGGTGGTCATATTCATGTAAAGGACACCTCTTCATGAGTGCGTCCATTTTAGATAAAACTGTCACTTTCACGTGTTGGCCTTCATGGTGTATATATATATATATATATTAATACTATAGTGGGATGGTGGCCCCAAGGGAAATGCTGCCTATCCATAGGGCCTTCAATTTGTTGAATGGCGCCCTGGTAAGGGGCGCCCATTCTCTTGGTGTTGGAAAAGAAACCCCACTTACGTACAACCCATGTCTTGGCATAAAGTTGGCTTGTACATTTATATACTAGTCCTCTTATGGTTTGGATCTTTATATAAGGCCTCCATATAGGATTTTTTTGGAAAAGAGTTCACTTACGTAATACACATGATGGCATAAAGTGATGTTGGCTTGTATATTTATCTAGTAGTCCTCATGAGGTTGGGTTCTTTATGTAAGGTCTTCATGTAGGATTCTTTAGGAAGAAGTTTTAATTTTTCTCAATTACTTTATCGGGGGTGCTACACCCTCCCCCACTTAAAAGAATTTGTTCCCCAAATTCAACTGTATTATGCGAAAATAGTAAGGGTGCGAAGTACTTACAGACTAGAATAACTCCGAAAATCTTCTCTTCATAGACTCTTCAGTTTCCCATGTAACTTCTTGTTCTAAGCATCGATTCCATTGGATTTTCACCATAGGGATCGTCTTGTTCCTTAGAACTCGAACTTCTCAGTCAAGGATCTTCATTGGCTTTTGCTCGTAGGTAGGGTCCTTTTGTATCACTAAGTCATTGTGGTTAATGACGTGGAAAGGATCGTGCACATATTTCTTCAGCGTTGAAACATGGAATACGTTGTGCACTTTTGATAGTTGTGGAGGCAAGGTAATGCGGTAAGCTACCTCACCCACTCTCTCCAATACCTCGAATGGACCAATGAACCATGGTGTAAGTTTGCCTTTAACATCGAATCTCCTAACACCTTGGCCAGGATATACCTTGAGAAAAATATGGTTACCAACTGGATATTCCAGATCTGCAAGGCAAATACCATCGCAGCCAGCTCTAAGTCATACACCGGGTAATTCTCTTCATGCTTCTTCAATTTTCGGGACCAGCACCAGGGACAAGGTCGATTGTGAATGACACTTCCCTTTAGGGGGGTAAGCATGTTAATTCTTCTGAAAAAATATTAGGAAAATCCGAATTACACGGGTGTCTTCAAACTCCATCTCCTCACCTTTTGTGGCTGTCACAAAGGCTAGGAAAAACCACGCAACATTTTCTTTTGCTAGCTCGGAGAGCTAAGATAAGAGGGGTTCTATTCCGAGGGCTAATATAAACCAGCTCGGGAAAATCCACAAAAGTTATCGTGCCATCCAGTCGGCGAACCCTTTATGTCTAGGCTTATCAGGTTGATAGGAGGTTGTTCCCTTTAATCATAACCTTGCAATTCAAGTAACAATGAGTGATATCGGACTTATTCTCGACGGGTGTAGATATGGCTAAGTCTAACCATTCGGGCTCCTTGAAAAATAGAGTAGTAAACGTCTTGGAAATAATTGAATGAGTTGCTCTGGTAACAAATAAAACATTAGCGATTTTAGAGCAAACAGTTAGTGTACCTTCCATGCTTCCACCTTCTGTTGGTTCTATTTTTTAGAGAGCTTGTAGACGGCCTTGATTTTTCATCGAACGCTTCTCCTCCTTAGTGGCTTGCTCCTTCTTCAATGGACAGTCTAGGATTCGATGCTCTTGGCTCCCACATTGGAGGCAGGCTCCTAACTTCCTCCAGCATTCCTTTGTCTTGTGGCCGGCTTTGTCACAGTATTTACAAACTTCCTTAGAAGGTGTAGTAGTGGAGAATGGCTTGTTACTCCTCTGAAATGTATTCCCCATGGAGGATTCTCCTCCATTGTAGGACCGCTTCTTGTTGAACGATAATTTGAAATTCTCCGGGCTTGCGACAGGTTCCTTCTTGTCCCTTCCTCGAATCTTGACAGTTCAGTGGCATCCTCGAGCAATTGGGCACGCCTAACCATCTCCGAATAGACTCGAATGTCCATCGGTGCGAGGTGTGTAATATAGTGGGGGTGAAGCCCGTGGAGGAACCTTTTAGCCTTCATCCTTTCGGTACACACCAAGTGAGGTGCATACACGGACAATCTTGCGAACTGGGCTTCATACTCGGCCATAGGCAGGGTTCGTTGTTTTAGTGCGACAAATTCTGCGGCCTCCTTTTCCTGAATGCGGTCGAAAAAGTATTCGATGTTGAAGTGTTCAACAAAGTCATCCCATGAGGCACGGTCATCAGGCAATGTTGCTTTGACGGATTTCCACCAATCTTGAGCGTCTCGCTCCAGTTGAAAAGTGGCCAATAAGACTTTTTCTTCATCCGTGCACTGCATTACGCAGAGAATTCTCTCGATTTCCTTTAGCCAGTTCTCGGCATCCTCGGGGTTAGTCGAACCCATGAACCTTGGTGGGTTCATATTACAAAAATCCCTATAAAGGTCACTCGCTCCACGGTGAGCTCCGCCTTACGCCACTTGCTGTAGCACCTACGTAGGACCTTGCACGGTGTGCTGAATCTCGCGCCATTGTGCTTTCTCAGCAGCCATGATCCTACAAGGAATTTTTAAGTCTACTAAGTATCATTGTTAGCCATAAGGTCAAGTGTCATGTATAACTATAGGGTCAAAGGTCAAATGTCATCAAGGAACTTAACCCATGGCCCTATCCATCTCACCGGGTATGGTGTAAACCTATCCTTAAACTTGGGTTTGACTTGAGGTTTCCTAGATTTCGATCATGACTACTAATTTCCTGACTTCTTATTCCTTCTAATTTCCTAGGGAATCGAAATCTTAGGCTCTGATACCACGAAGACTGTCACGTCCTGAGCGCGGAAGATACTCGGATTCGTGACGCGTCTATATAGATCGTGTCGTTAGAGCGATAAAATTTGACATACATAATTACTGAGTGCGCAAAAGACTAATAAAAATCTAAATGATCCCAATAGTCCAAAGTGATAATTATTTGATTAACAAAGGAGATAAAGATAGTCCATGACAATTCCAAATTAAAAATCCAACACTAGGCTACATGCCTTAACACGGTTTAGACAACTAAACTGACATACTTGAAATACAAGGTAGGACTCAAATAACTTCAAAGACGTGACTAGCTAATGATAGGCGATTGGCATTCTAGCACTCTTCACTCGGTCTCAATCCCATTCTTGTCGCTATCCGAATCACTTGAAAATGTTAGGGAGCAACTGGATGAGCGAATCGCTCAGTAGGAATTACATCTCAAGTTCGAGCAATCTTTAAGTGATTTACAAGTTACGTGTATTGCCAGTATAGCTATGCATGATGTACGAGTAAGAAAATCAGGTATACAGGTAAATCTATGCATGATGAATAATAAGAGAGCAAGAACTATATGGAGAGAGAGTATCACATGAATTCCAAATGTTTCATTAAAGAAACTAGCAAGAAATTTGCAAGTAATTACGAAAGTCGTTCCAAGGAGATGATAATCAATATTCAAGCAAGTCCCTTTCAAGAAGGTAATAATCAATGATCAAGCGAGTAATCTCACGCTCATATAATAACAAGTAATGCAATGGAATTGGTTATTTCATTCATTTCATTCAAGTAAGTAATTGCCCTTTTTCGGGCCACGTGAGTCAAGTCAAGCAAGTAGAGAGAAAGAGTAAGTGTGGAATGTCTCAAGTCAAGTCAAGCAAGTACTTTCGCCCTTCTGCGGGCCTCAAGTCAAGTATAGCCCATTCTGGGCCACGCAAGTCAAGTATTGCCCATTCTGGACAAGCAAGTCAAGTCAAGCAAGTAGTTCGGTGCAATGACAAACACTATGGTCAATAAACTCGCATGGACACAAGTACCTTCGGGCGCTCCTCCCAGGACCAGACCGGGCCCTATATGCACAACATTGCATGTATTTCTTTTGACATCCACTCTCATTTATAGCCAATATAGAATTTTAAGGGTTGTCATTGTCAGAGTATAAGGTAGAGTCTAGGAATAGAGTTCAAATGCATATATGATGCAGGAACATGTACTAGGGTTATATCGTTACGAATCACGAGACAAATTAGTAATCAGAACGAAGATTGGCAGCTAATAGACTGAATTGGCACTTGGGGGTTGTAGACACGATAAAATTGACATTACTGTGAGTACATCTCATATTACCTCATAATACCCTAATTTGACCCTCAAATTGACCTTGTTTGAGTGGTTTTTTCCACTTTTCTTGGGTTTCTCACCTTTGTATACTTTTTCTTATTCTCCTCTTTTTTTTGATTTTCTGGGTATTTTCTCCATTTTTCCAGATTTTTAAAGAATTAGCGGCAAGGTGGGAGACGCTATTTCAAAAATAATAAAAATAATAAAAAATACAAATGGAAATGATGTCTCTTTGGGGTGTCTTAATTTAAATCAAGAATGGGTTTCAGTTATATCACGTTCTCTAATTTTTTTGCCATTTTTGAGGCATCATAGGATTGGGGTCTAGGGCATCACACCCAAGAGGGGTAAAGAGAATCAATCTCTTACATAATTTTCTCTCAAAATCTCTTCATTAACTTCTGAAATATGTTTACAAGAGATGATATATAGGGGAGGGGAAACCCTAGGGAGACGATGGGAGGTGGAGGAGGGAGGAGAGAGAGGGGGGTGCGCCCCCTTGACTAATGGGGAGAGAGGGAGACCAAGGGGGGGACAAGAGGCAACCTAAGTTTCAAAAATAAAGGGAGGGGAGTCAAGGTATGGTAGGTGGCTGCCTCCCCCTTGGACCAAGAAAGGGGGCACTCCCTTCCAATCCACCTTCTCTTAGCCCCTTTCACACCTGTAGGCACGCCAAAATCGACGCTATGTTGAGTAAATTTCATGTCAGAATGTAAGGCCCCAAGGTGGATTTCATTACTGGCTTAATAAGTTGGTTTTCCCATGTCTTTGGATTTTCTTTGAAATAACACTCTTGGAGGTGTCGCTACTTTCTGGAATGACGACCACTTATTCGGTCGCTGTTTTTAATTCTTTCCAATTTTCGATCGGAATTAAATTCCTTGAAATAACGCCTTGAATATAGGCGGTCTTTAATGAATGCCTTTGTGCGTGGTCACGGATTATGAATTTCTTAAATATGGAAAGTCCAAAATTCCAGTGAAATAGCGGCAGACCCGGGGGCGCTATTTAGAACAACGACTGTTTCTAGGTCGCTATTTCAGTTTTTGTTTCCGTCTCGCCTGTAACCTTCCTAGACAAACTCCTTCCTTGTTTTAACTCTATGATCAAATGAGGGAAAGAGATCTATGATTGTTATCTTCCTTTGATCTTATCCTACAGGAATCAAACTTCCATCCCTATAAATACTCTCTGATCTCTCTCGCGCGAGGCACTAACTAACGCACATACGCCCCATGGATTGAGAGTTCATCTGCTAGCCTTCTGCTGTTGTTCTTTGCTGCTACTGCTGTGGTGTTGCCTTGCTCAAAGGCTTGAACCTCCTTTCCTTTGTCCTGCTTACAGGCGCAGAAGAGGATATCCTCCCTCCTTTTATTTCTCTTCATATTATAATCATCATCATACCCCTCGGTTACTCAGAGCATCTTAAGCATATTTCATATATTTCTCTGTTGCATACATACTTCTCTCATCCCTTACTCCTCTTAAGGGTTTTAAAACAAAACCACAAGATGTGCTCATGCCCATGTTGCATATTATATTTCTCTTGAGCATAGATACTACACTTCTCTTGGCTAATCCAATCTTTTACTTGTCTTTGTTTGTCTTATAAGGGTAATCAAGAGTAAAAACCCCCTTCATCAGTCAGCCGGTTGGAGGAGGAAGTTGGATCCACGTCTACACCCTCTTCACAAGGTACATGCGATCATTTCTTTGTTTTGAGGTAACTCATCTGGCGATCACACTCCTTAGTAGCATCACATGCTCCCTTCCCTTATTACTTTTATCCTTCTTATGTTAATTTTTCTTCCTTTTTAAATGTCTATGTGTGATGGGGACATCAACGTCAGCCCGCTCACTTTGTGTTTGCATCTACGTCCTTTTGTATTTGTATGTACGCCCTTGTGGTATATGGGTACACAATAGTAGGTCTTAGTGGGTTTATTTGCAAAAGGCCATTGGGTTTCTTTGCAAATGTGCATGTAGGCCCTGCAGGGGCCCCCTCCCTCATCCTTATTGGTCCACCTGGACTCCTGGGTCCAAGGTGGCTGGTCCATGGTCCAACCTTGGACTTGGACCTAGAATTAATTAAAGAAGACAAATGCTAATTGCCTTCTTAAAGGGGGGGGCGAACCTAGTTGTTTAATGGGGTTTAATGTGGTTGTCAAACCACATCTCAACCCTTCATTGATCAACCCTTGATCCAAGGGCTTAGAATAGGTTAGACCCCTTGCATATATATACTTGTATTTTTCATATTGCATAAATTAATGAAGGAAAAAAAGGCATTTGCCCCCAAGGAAGCTTGCGCCCCTCCCCTCTCTCTCCCTGGTTCCTCCACCTCCAGCCCCCTTTCTAGAGTGTAATCCCCTCCCCCTTGATCCCCTCCAGCATCTGAAGCAACTCCGGTGATCGCCGCCGCCATCGTCTCGCCGCCGACGCGTCGTCGCCAACGGTTTCGGTGTTCTGTCCACCCAGGATAGACCCTTCTTCTCCGAATTTTCTGCTACCACTCCCTTCGTCTTCTGAAGCTCAAAATTTCGGGGTTGGTTGCCCTCTAGAACCCTTATCCCCACAAAAAAATCACGTCCAAATTAATCCTTTAGCTATTTTTTGATTTTCGTCCAAGTCCAAGTTCCAGATCTGTCCTGGTTCTGTTTACTGTTCATCAGCTCTGAGTTTACCCCATTCGGACCATCTTTTTATTTTTGTTGGGTCGCCCAAATTTATTGGGAGTTCTGTCCACATATATCTACCACCAGGAATTTTCTTAATTTTTGGTTCACCCTCCAAGTATTTTTAAAATTTCGTCCAAGTTCCCAAGAACAGTCTGCCCACAGTTTCCCAGATCCGACCCAGGTCTAGTAAAGAAATCCCAGAAAATCCATTTCGTCTCCAATCAGAAAATAAAAAATAGTCCCGGATTCCTCTCTCAGAGACCTTCAACTTTGCTGAAGAAATCATTGCCAGATTCGGAGGTCTTCTCCCCGGTCAATGTCGATCTTCAGAGAAGTCAGAACCTGCGCCTGCAGTTCTGGCCAGATTCCAGCAAGCTTGTAAAATACATGATCAGAAACACAGATCTGATTATTTTTTTTGAAGACCCCTACATCGAAGTACTCTGAGTCAGCTTTCCAACGGCGGTAATCTCGTCGCATTCCGACGACGGAGCTGATCGCAGCAGCAGTTTTCTCCGAGTCGCGCGCCTGCAAACAGAATTTTCAGATTCGTGGCCGAGTTCCCGCGAGCGTCGTCCGAGGGCCGCCCGGCGTCCGGCGGTCGTTCCAGCAGCTCGCCATCCCAGGGGAACGCTTTCCAGGTGTCTCCACAGCAGAGGAGTCATCAGGCCCCACACGACCCCTCCGGTCAATACGTGGGCCCCCACTAGCACGAGTACGCGTGAAGCCGAAGCATTGCCCGAAACCGCCCGTCAACCTGAACTTGGTCCTCCCGGGCCCACTTGTGTCGCCCTTTACCTCCCTGCGTGGAGTGGGCTTATTTGTACTGCTGTAAACATAATGTACTAAGTTCCCGGGAGTACGAGCTTCGGCCGGGTGCCATCTTCGCCACGCCGAGAGCGTGGAGGTATCGCCTTCACCCTTACACTTGGCATTAGCTTAATTCTTTATATGCTTTATATGCCGCTGCTAGAGAGCATGTGTAGGGATACCTAGCTCACCTTCAATTTATAATATCACTGCTGCGAGAGAGAGCGAAGCCGTCCCGTGACCCGATCCGGGCGTAAACGAGAGCCGACCACCCTAGCTCATTGCGGTTTCTCAACCGCGCACATCCGACGCTTCCCTCGTTAAGGGACGATCGCGAGCTTGTCGTGTCCGTGGTCCCATCCCGCATCAATTTGGTATCAGAGCGAGTTGAGTCTAGGGTGTCAAAAAAAAAAGTGTCATTTGCGTCTAGTCATTAGTCGGTTTAAGTCGAGTCTAGGATCATCATATTTTCAAAACAACAAAAAGAGTCGTTTTTGGGTCGCATACATCCCTTTACTCGGTATATAAAAAGGTGTTGTCCGACCGTTAGGTTACGCCTATCGGGAAGGCCGCACACTTGTGCGAGTGACCTTCGGGTCGATTGTCTCCGCCGCGTACCGAGTTTTGGTTAAGTCTAGGTGCATCATTTTGCATTAGTGTGTTTTGCGTTAGTCGGTGTCTTCTAGTCGGTGTGTTTGCATGCCCACTCGTCGGGGTACTCAGTACTCACCCCCACCCCCACCTATGGCCAACCCACGGGATACCTCGGGAGACTTCCACTCCCTACAAGAGGCGATGATGGCCATTATGGCTAGGTTGGACCAATCCGATGCCAACTTTCGGACCTTCTCCGAGAATATGGATGGTCGCCTTAGGGCCATGGAGGGACGCATGGAGAACTCCGATAGGTCGGTCCAAGACCTCGTTGGGCGGTTAGATAGGATGTCACACGGGGACCCTCCTGGGACAGCCCAAGGTCCACCCGCACCTCCTCCCGCGGGGGCCCAAGTCCAACCCGCTCCCATGGCCCAAGTCCAGGCCGCTCCCGCGGCCCAAAACCAGCCACCACTGGTTCCTCCACCCGCCCCTCCTCGGGTTCCCCAACTACCACACCGTGACCTTGGTCTCGAGGACTATGGGTCCGACAATGCCTACGAGGGGTATGGTCAACGCCGTCGTGGTTTTCAGCCACAACGAGATGAGGATGATGATCGGGTCCTTAAGACCGTGCGAGCGGATCCTCCCGCTTTTTACGGGTCTTTGGATCCGAAAGTCTACCTAGATTGGGAGTTTGGCATGGACCGTTATTTTGAATGGTATGATATGTCGGAGCGTCGAAGGGTCCGATTTGCCACCATGAAACTTATGGGGCAGGCACAAACCTATTGGAAGAATGTGGAGAGCCTGCTACTTCAGCGGCCAGAACCCCCGATCGACACGTGGGCCGAGATGAAGAATAAACTTCGGCAAAAGTACCTTCCTCCCACCTACCGCCAGCGACTCATCGATAGATGGCAAAGTCTTAGCCAGGGAGACCGGTCCGTCTCCGAATACATCGCGGAGTTTGATGAGTACTTTCTACGATGTGGTGTCACGGAGGAGAGTACCATGCCCGTGTCCCGCTTTCGACGTGGTTTGCGGCCACACTACCAGTATGAGCTTTTCCGCCGCAATGCCAAGACGTTGGAAGAGGCATATCAGGTTGCTCTCGAGATGGAGCAATTTGAGGGAGAGTTCGAGTCTAGCCATCGGTTGGGCCCCACCCCTCTCCGTAGTACCGAGCCCCGTCACTCTATAGGCCCACATCAGCGGCCTCCCATGGCTCGACCTCAGGAGCCCACCCGTCAGGAGCACTTCGCTCCACGGCCTCGCCCTCCTCCACCCCGGGATCTATTTCCATCCCAACCACCGGCACCCTTTGCCCGTCCCCCAGCTCCTATAGCCCGTCCTTTGGCACCGGCACCCCCTCCACTCTTGTCCAAGGCACCTACATCTCCCCCATTGTTGCCTACACCCCCTACCCGGCGGGATGATAAGGGTAAGGCCCCTCTTATCGGGGAGAGTAGTCGATCGCGAATACAATGTTTCCACTGTCACGGGTACGGCCACATTGCTAGTGAGTGTCCCGCTCGCACCACCCTAGCCTTAGGTGTTGGCGGATCCGCACCTCCCGAGCTTGAGCATGTCGATTACGAGGCCGATGAGGCACTGGCCGATGAATACTATGCCATGGGGGAAGAGCTGGGCGACCCTTCGGCCGCCCAGGATGTCGCCACCTAGTGGGTTTGATGCTACCACCTTAGTCTAGAGTCATGCATGAGTCAGTGTGCTTTCTTTGTGTGGTTTGTTTGTGTGGTGATTTTGAGTCGATTGTTTGTGTGATTTTCATTCATGTGTCAGTGCATGGTGAGTCTGCATGTGTCTTGTGCAAGCTCGTGTCGTTCTCTTATGAGTGTGAAGCGAGTCGACTCACTCGATGAGTATGGGATCGGTTCTACATCTATACCCGGATCAGTCACCTATAGGGACTCAGCGGTGATTCCTAGTGAGTCTTCGAGCTGTTTCCTTCCTTTTGAGAGTGCCCCTTCGGAGTGACCACCTTTAGCCATCGCAGTGCGCATATCGAGTGTATATGGAATGAGCAGGTGCCGATCACTTGGAGTGGAGCATACCCGCGCTACTTAGCACGGTGACGGATCCGCCGGAGTACCGGAGCAGCCATACCCCTACTCGACGGGGTCGAGTTCCTCCCACCCGGGGAGAATTGATGGGGACATCAACGTCAGCCCGCTCACTTTGTGTTTGCATCTACGTCCTTTTGTATTTGTATGTACGCCCTTGTGGTATATGGGTACACAATAGTAGGTCTTAGTGGGTTTATTTGCAAAAGGCCATTGGGTTTCTTTGCAAATGTGCATGTAGGCCCTGCAGGGGCCCCCTCCCTCATCCTTATTGGTCCACCTGGACTCCTGGGTCCAAGGTGGCTGGTCCATGGTCCAACCTTGGACTTGGACCTAGAATTAATTAAAGAAGACAAATGCTAATTGCCTTCTTAAAGGGGGGGGCGAACCTAGTTGTTTAATGGGGTTTAATGTGGTTGTCAAACCACATCTCAACCCTTCATTGATCAACCCTTGATCCAAGGGCTTAGAATAGGTTAGACCCCTTGCATATATATACTTGTATTTTTCATATTGCATAAATTAATGAAGGAAAAAAAGGCATTTGCCCCCAAGGAAGCTTGCGCCCCTCCCCTCTCTCTCCCTGGTTCCTCCACCTCCAGCCCCCTTTCTAGAGTGTAATCCCCTCCCCCTTGATCCCCTCCAGCATCTGAAGCAACTCCGGTGATCGCCGCCGCCATCGTCTCGCCGCCGACGCGTCGTCGCCAACGGTTTCGGTGTTCTATCCACCCAGGATAGACCCTTCTTCTCCGAATTCCTGCTACCACTCCCTTCGTCTTATGAAGCTCAAAATTTCAGGGTTGGTTCCCCTCTAGAACCCTTATCCCCACAAAAAAAATCACGTCTAAATTCATCCTTTAGCTATTTTTTGATTTTCGTCCAAGTCCACGTTCCAGATCTGTCCTGGTTCTGTTTACTGTTCATCAGCTCTGAGTTTACCCCATTCGAACCATCTTTTTATTTTTTTTGGGTCGCCCAAATTTATTGAGAGTTCTGTCCACATATATCTACCACCAGGAATTTTCTTACTTTTTGGTTCACCCTCCAAGTATTTTTAAAATTTCGTCCAAGTTCCTAAGAACAGTCTGCCCACAGTTTCCCAGATCCGACCCAGGTCTAGTAAAGAAATCCCAGAAAATCCATTTCGTCTCCAATCAGAAAACCAAAAATAGTCCCAGATTCCTCTCTCAGAGACCTTCAACTTTGCTGAAGAAATCATTGCCAGATTCGGAGGTCTTCTCCCAGGTCAACGTCGATCTTCAGAGAAGTCAGAACCTGCCCCTGCAGTTCTGGCCAGATTCCAGCAAGCTTGTAAAATATATGATCAGAAATACAGATCTGATTATTTTTTTTGAAGACCCCTACGTCGAAGTATTCTGAGTCAGCTTTCCAATGGCGGTAATCTCGTCGTATTCCAACGACGGAGCTGATCGCAGCAGCAGTTTTCTCCGAGTCGCGCGCCTGCAAACAGAATTTTCAGATTCGTGGCCGAGTTCCCGCGAGCGTCGTCCGAGGGCCGCCCGGCGTCCGGCGGTCGTTCCAGCAGCTCGCCATCCCAGGGGAATGCTTTCCAGGTGTCTCCACAGCAGAGGAGTCATCAGGCCCCACACGACCCATCCGGTCAATACGTGGGCCCCCACTAGCACGAGTACGCGTGAAGCCGAAGCATTGCCCGAAACCGCCCGTCAACCCGAACTTGGTCCTCCCGGGCCCACTTGTGTCACCCTTTACCTCCCTGCATGGAGTGGGCTTATTTGTACTGCTGTAAACATAATGTACTAAGTTCCCGGGAGTACGAGCTTCGGCCGGGTGCCATCTTCGCCACGCCGAGAGCGTGGAGGTATCGCCTTCACCCTTACATTTGGCATTAGCTTAATTCTTTATATGCTTTATATGCCGCTGCTAGAGAGCATGTGTAGGGATACCTAGCTCGCCTTCAATTTATAATATCACTGCTGCGAGAGAGAGCGAAGCCGTCCCGTGACCCGATCCGGGCGTAAACGAGAGCCGACCACCCTAGCTCATTGCCGGTTTCTCAACCGCGCACATCCGACGCTTCCCTCGTTAAGGGACGATCGTGAGCTTGTCGTGTCCGTGGTCCCGTCCCGCATCAATGTGACACGTTCACAAATTGGCGATCACGGTGGGACTCTTGCTATTTTTTTTTAATTACCCCTCCTTTGGCACCCACGTGTGCCCCTCCCTTTGGCACCCTTGTGTGCCCCTCCTTTTGGCATCCACGTGTGCCCCTCCTTTGTGCTCCACGTAGCACATTCTCTTTGTGCACCACGTGCACACCCCCTACTTGATTAGCCAATTTTTGCACTGTCCATAGCATTTTTAAAGAGAAAATTTGATTTTCTGGCAGTTTACCTTACTATCTTTTCGCTCAAATTGATCGGCAACTTCTCAAAAGTCGCTATTTTAGGAACCAACAACCTCTCACAGAGGTGCTCATCGGATTATTATTTTCATATTATTAACTGTTTTATGATATGCGCCCCTTCACAGAGGCGTTATTTATAGTTTTAGCGCCTACCTCAAAGGTGCCAATTCTTGCGTCACTATTGACTACCATTTGCAGTAGTTTACTATTTTGGCTGTTAGCGCCCCTTCATAGAGGCGTCATTTACTATTTCAGCTGCTGTCATACAGTCGCTATTCACCCATGCAGCGACTACTGCCTGGTCACTTTTTCCCTGTGCATTCACAGAATTGCCATATATGCTATTGTTTTGACTTGTTTTGATTGGATTGTTGATTTTCTTTACATTATTGTTGATCATGTGGCATTAGCTTGCATTCTAGGGCATTTGGTTGAGAGACCTCCTCTCTCTACACTTTTAGGATCCCCTACACTCTCTTTGGAAAGGAAGGACCCTCCATTGAGCATTCCGTCTCTTTGGATTAGAAATTCCTTGACCAAGGCCTCCGTAAGTCCTCGCACCCGTGGATTCCCTCACAGAAGCTAGGCTGGTTGTACCTTTGAAGCACCCCAGAGCTTAGTTAACCCATGCGTTGGTGAGGAGAGAGAAAGAACCAAGTTAACTTGGAGAATACATCCAAATTGAAACTAGGACCTACATTGAAGAGAGGGCTAACTACTTCATTAAAAATTCATCCTTGATTAAACACAAAGAACGTTAAAATCCTCCCTAAGCATCACAACTTGTTTGGCAACTTGGTTGACAACCTATCTGAGTGCTTATTTGCTATTTACCCTTGTTTGATTCAAATAACTCCTTATAACAACCATGATGCTTCGGTCAGGTAGAATTGTCAACATGGCCAATCAAGAGTATTCACATGATTATGAGGACGGTCAATATGACCAATCTTATGAGGTCCCTCCTCAGGGACTCACTCAATATGAGGCCCTTCCTCAAAGCTTTGTCCAACATGAGAGAAACTATGTTTCCTCTTACCCTCAAGTCTATGTAGTAGACACCACCACTCAAGGGGTTGAGCCTTCTTCTCAAACTCAACTTGTCACTCAATCCACTCCCTGGGAGACCTCCCTGTCTTTCAATCTCAATAATCTTATCAATGCTCTCTCCCAGTTGGATGATGTCCAATGCCAAGTGGTCCAGGCAGCTTGATGCGGGACGGGACTGAAAGGGCTAAGACCTACGACTACAACGAAGTGCGGCCAGCACTCGCACGCCAAAGGCAAGCCGGGCGGCTGACCTCCGTAGCGTTCCTCCGGGTGGAGGCGTCTCTCAACAAGAAATCCAAGCCCAACGACCGTCCCTATGAGGGAAGCGCGGGGATCTCAGTGGCTAAGGAACCGCCGAACGACTAGGGGAGTCTAGTTCGAGCTCGGTGCTCATAAAGGGCACGGGACGGGTGCTCTCAACTCACATTCGCTCGGTGAATTACAAAATAGCTAGGATCCTACACGCTCACGCGACATATAGAATAGCATACTAGTAAAGCAAAGCAATAGGAGCGTCGCGCGTACCTCCACGCCTAGGCGTGGGGAAGAAACCCCGGCCGAGATCAACAACCCCGATACACATGACACATAATAATACAATGCCAACCAAAATGCCCACTCCTCGCAGGGAGATAATAGGCTACAACAGTAGAATTTGGGGCTGCCGATGCACGGGCTGACGGGCGGCACTCGGTGAAGGGGTGGCCGCGAGGAGGTTCCCGAACGGTAATCTGCCGGTTCACAGCCGCGCGCAGGTCGCCGGCGAACTCTACCACGAGCCGGTCCGGAGTCCGAATGGGACGCCGTCAGTGGGAGTGCGAAGCCAGGTCACAGGAGGACGCATCGGCCAAAGCGGGCATGCAGATTCGCACCGTGGTGGCTGTGCGGTCATCTGCAATCCGTGACTGGTTTCCTGCACACAGAACAGCGTGCTCGAGCGATAAAATTAATAACTTAATGCTCCAGTAGGCGAACGGGGCGCCGCTTGAAGGAGGATGTCGAGGACACAGAGAAGCAGGTCCCGACCAAAGGGATCGGTCAGATCTGGTCGAGGTTGGCCGGGAGAACCTCTGCAAGTCGTTGCTGATTCTGGGGTCGGACTGCACAGGTTGATCTGCGCGGTCCCACGCTCAGCACCGACGTCGAAACGAGGCGTGGTCAGCGGCGTTGGAAAGACGACAAAGAGAGGTACGATCCCTGAAGAGACCAGACGCAAAATCGGAGTTTTCCGTCCTGTGGAATTTTCGCAAGAGGGCGGACAGAACTTGGCTCGCAGAGAGAGAGGGTCCGGCGCGAGCTCACGAAGAAAATTACCACCGGCGATGTAGACCTTGGATCGAGACGAAACCAAAGCCCACGCGTCGCCGACTCGTAGAAGTATCTCCAGAAAAAGGGAGAGGCTCAGATTCGGCTGGAACCGGATGGGGTCGCCGCTGCAACTCGGGGTAGAAATCTGGCGAGCAGATCCGTGCACCTGTGAAGGAGATAAGGGGGGAGAGAACCTTGGCGTCGCACCGAGGGATGGGGAGTCACACCCCGGGGTTGATCCCGTCGCAGGATCAAAGAGGGAGAAAGAAGGGGGCGCAGCCACCAAGGAGTCTTGCTCACAAAATATTCTTCATTATTGTTCTCCAAAGAAAAATACATGAGGTTTTATATGTGGGGAGGGGAATTAGGGTTCAAAACCCTAGCAAGGGGGGGAAAATTCAAACAAAAAGGGGCGCACTTCTTTCTTTGGGAAGGTGGGGTGCGCTCCTTTCCTTGAATCAAGGAGGGGGGCGCACTCCACTCCTAGAAAGTAGGAGTGGGGGCGGCTGCCACCTCCTCCTCTTGGAGGAGATGAAGGGGGCGCCCAAAACCCTAGCCCACAAGGGGGGGGGGGCGCAAATCCCAATGGGCCAACTCATGTGGGAAGGTGGTCAGCCCAAATGGGCCAAGAAGGGTGGATCACAAGGTGGCCCACTCTCCCCTTTGCCTAACTAATAAGCCTAACATCACCCAATGGAAGTCTAATTGGCCCCAATTGGCCTACAAAGGTCCATAATAATAATAAAAGTGTCCACGCAGGGACTAAACCAAGGCCCAGCATGGCCTAAAGTATAAAATAAATGAAGATAACTCCGCTAGTCCGCCAAGTGATCGCCGAGCCAAAGGGATGCTGGCGTGCTCCGTGTGCTCCGTCGAGTAATGCGGCGCGTGTCCTCACCAATTCTCCCCGGGTGGGAAGAACTCGACCCTATCGAGTAAGGGTCACGGTCGCTCAAGTGGCGCTCCAGGAAGTCTGGGTCGATCCTCTCTAGCTCTCCTCGTGTGATCCAGGTGTCGTCTGTCGCAGGGCGCCCTCTCCAACGCACTAGGAAGCGTTGGTAGGCTCCGCTCCTGGTAGTGGTCACCTGCTCATCCAGTTTGCCATCTATATGCTCACGTTTCTGTAATGGGGCTGGAGGGGTGGACGCTCAGAAGGTGTAACACTCTCAACAGGAGGGGAGGGCTCAAAAGGCTCACTGGGAATCACCGCGGGGTCCCGATATGCCACTAAATCTGAGACATGGAACGTCGAACAGATCCCATAGCCTTCTGGAAGCTCAATCTCATACGTATTCGACCCAATTCGCTTCAAGACTCGGAAGGGTCCAGCACCGGAAGGCTGGAGTTTCTTCACGGCCCCCGAAGGAAACCGTTCAGGTCTGACCCTGATCATGACGTACTCTCCCTTACGGAACTCACGGGCGTGTCGATGCGCGTCAGCTAACTTCTTATAACGTGCGTTGCTGGCCTCAAGGTGGTGATGATGCAGACTCCGAATAAGAAGGGTAGACTCATACCTACGTGAATGCAGGGGTGGTCCTGGACATCCAAATATGGATCTAATATGCCTATGACATCTACCAGACTTGACAACACGGGGAGGACCTGGACAACCAAAGTATGACCTATCATGCACATGTGTCCTACTAAATATGGCAGACTCAGGAGGACGAATAACCCCAAACTCACTCATGACATTACCCCTATATGATGAGGGACATGGAGAAACATGAGAAAGAGACATGTGTCCCTGGCCTCCTAAACTCTGGCGTCTGGGTGTATGCGAGGTGAGATGTTGACTAGCAGGCCTGGATGGGGTGTGATAATAGACCTCCTCGACAAGGTGGGGAAAAGAATACGAGTCGAGAGGCTCACTAGGGAGGGGATCGAATGGGTCAAAGAAATAATGACCCCTCCCGATAGGTCCCTTTACTATACTTGCCCATGTATGACATTCGCCCAGGTGCAGATGATCACCTTCAGGCGCTCGAATATATGGGGCAAGGGGCTCATGAGGGAGGCAAGGAAAGCTAGGTTCCTCCCTCGGGACCGTGATACCATAAGAGGGGACAAAATCCACCTCCACGGGGATGGGAAAGAATAAAAGGATCTCGGAGGTGATATGTCCTATGGTGTAGACCGAGGTAATAGACCCCATAGCAGGGAGTGTAAAGTTATGACTATAGGGTTGGTCAGACCCTAAGGTCAACATATATGTCAACCCCCATTGACAATCTAAACTCCTAAGGAAGTCCTTCACATTTTCAAGAAAGCAGAAGGAACGAAAAGTGGTGTGAAAGGAGTTGAGGGGTACCATTGGGAGGGCTGGTCCCATGGGTGTATAGTAAGGAATGGAGACATCTAGAAGTAGACCCTTCCGTAACCAGCTAGCTAGAGGCTCTCCAATGACAAGTTCACCCTGGGGAGGCAAGAATGGCTCCAGATGAGGGTCGAAGGGAGCCTCTCCCTTAGGTGGGGAAAAGGGGTCCTGTTCAACCTCATAAGTCACTGGAACAAACCCAGGTGGGGCATCCTCCGAATGTGTGTCCTCCAAGATAGGGGAACGTGAAGGACACTTGTCAGAGAAATGACCCATCCCACTACAAGGGGCCATAGGGGTGGGCCCCGGGAGTGGTGGGGGACATGAGCCCGGAGGCGGAGTGGATCGCTGGGGGTGGGTGGCTAGCGACACGGAGGTGGTTGGGGCAGCACCGTCGTGGAAGATGAACTCGCCGGGAAGGTGAGATGGGTGTAAGGTGCAGGTCCTCCTGTCCAGGTCGATGGTCGCTCTTTTCTCCTGCAACCAAGTTCGCCCTAAAATGATGCATGGACCAACAAGTGTGCCGATCTTGCACCATGCGCCATCATGATATAGAACGGGGCCGAACCACCGTTGAAACTCGATAAAAGCTAAGCCACCGTGGAGAACCATCTCCCCAGTCTTAGAGAGAGACTCAACAATGTCGTGTGAGACCCAATTAGATGGAACCCTACTGATGAAGTCGATCTCCGTATGCAACCCATTAGGTAGGACCGCCACGGACATGACAGGGCGCTGGAACGACTCGGTCATCGGTATAGGGATCGGGTCTCCCGACGACTGAGTGGTAGGGGCGACAACTAGGGGCCGTGCCATAAGAGCCTCAAATTGGGCTACCAGGGATGACCAATCTGACACGTGGGCTCGAGGAACCACCATGGGGCTGGCGGGGAGCTGGACATGCAAGACTCAATGAGACAAGGATAAAACTCTAACTAGACACAAACCTTAAATGACAATGCAATGGTAGGTTACCTAGATGAACTAAGAGACTCAATGCACCCTAGACAACCTAAAGACTCAAATGACCTAAGACCCCAATTTGTTAGAACAAACTGGTTCCCTAGGCTCTGATACCAATTTGATGCGGGACAGGACTGAAAGGGCTAAGACCTACGACTACAACGAAGTGCGGCCAGCACTCGCACGCCAAAGGCAAGCCGGGCGGCTGACCTCCGTAGCGTTCCTCCGGGTGGAGGCGTCTCTCAACAAGAAATCCAAGCCCAACGACCGTCCCTATGAGGGAAGCGCGGGGATCTCAGCGGCTAAGGAGCCACAGAACGACTAGGGGAGTCTAGTTCGAGCTCGGTGCTTATTAAGGGCACGGGACGGGTGCTCTCAACTCACATTCGCGCGGTGAATTACAAAATAGCTAGGATCCTACACGCTCACGCGACATATAGAATAGCATACTAGTAAAGCAAAGCAATAGGAGCGTCGCGCGTAGAAGAAACCCCGGCCGAGATCAACAACCCCGATACACATGACACATAATAATATAATGCCAACCAAAATGCCCACTCCTCGTAGGGAGATAATAGGCTACAACATTAGAATTTGGGGCTGCCGATGCACGGGCTGACGGGCGGCACTCGGTGAAGGGTTGGCCGCGAGGAGGTTCCCGAACGGTAATCTGCCGGTTCGCAGCCGCGCGCAGGTCGCCGACGAACTCTACCACGAGCCGGTCCGGAGTCCGAATGGGACGCCGTTAGTGGGAGTGTGAATCCAGGTCACAGGAGGACACGTCGGCCAAAGTGGGTGCGTAGATTCACACCGTGGTTGCCGTGAGGTCATCTGCAATCCGTGGCTAGTTTTCTGCACACAGAACAGCGCGCTCGAGTGATAAAATTAATAACTTAATGCTCCGGTAGGCGAACGGGGCGCCGCTTGAGGGAGGACGTCGAGGACACAGAGCAGCAGGTCCCGACCGAAGGGATCGGTCAGATCTGGTCGAGGTTGGCCGGGAGAACCTCTGCAAGTTGTTGCTGATTTTGGGGTCGGACTGCACAGGTTGATCTGCGCGGTCCCACGAGAATTGATGCCACGCTTAGCACCGACGTCGAAACGAGGCGGGGTCAGCGGCGTTGGAAAGAGGACGAAGAGAGGTACGATCCTTGAAGAGACCAGATCCAAAATCGGAGTTGTCCGTCCTGTGGAATTTTCACAAGAGGGGGGACAGAACCTGGCTCGCAGAGAGAGAGGGTCCTGCGCAAGCTCACGAAGAAAATCGCCACCGGCGATGTAGACCTCGGATCGAGACGAAACCAAAGCCCACGCGTCTCCGACTCGTAAAAGTATCTTCAGAAAAAGGGAGAGGCTCAGATTCGGCTGGAACCGGATGGTGTCGCCGCTGCAACTCGGGGTAGAAATCTGGCGAGCAGATCCGTGCACCTGTGAAGGAGATAAGGGGGGAGAGAACCTCGGCGTCGCACTGAGGGATGGGGAGTCACACCCCGGGGTTGATCCCGTCGCAGGATCAAATAGGGAGAAAGAAGGGGGCGTAGCCACCAAGGAGTCTTGCTCACAAAATATTCTTCATTATTGTTCTCTAAAGAAAAATACATGAGGTTTTATATGTGGGGAGGGGAATTAGGGTTCAAAACCCTAGCAAGGGGGGGGGGGATTCAAACAACAAGGGGTGCACTTCTTTCTTTGGGAAGGTGGGGTGCGCTCCTTTCCTTGAATCAAGGAGGGGGGCGCACTCCACTCCTAGAAAGTAGGAGTGGGGGCGGCTGCCACCTCCTCCTCTTGGAGGAGATGAAGGGGGCGCCCAAAACCCTAGCCCACAAGGGGGGGGCACAAATCCCAATGGGCCAACTCATGTGGGAAGGTGGTCAGCCCAAATGGGCCAAGAAGGGTGGATCACAAGGTGGCCCACTCTCCCCTTTGCCTAACTAATAAGCCTAACATCACCCAATGGAAGCCTAATTGGCCCCAATTGGCCTACAAAGGTCCATAATAATAATAAAAGTGTCCACGCAGGGACTAAACCAAGGCCCAGCATGGCCTAAAGTATAAAATAAATGAAGATAACTCCGCTAGTCCGCCAAGTGATCGCCGAGCCATAGGGATGCTGGCGTGCTCTGTGTGCTCCGTCGAGTAATGCGGCGCGTGTCCTCACCACCGCTCTTAAAGGGAAATCGGTCCCTTCCTCCTCTTTCAACCCCCCTCAGGCCGCGGGTGGCCTTCAAGTCAACCCCACTAATGACCAGGCGGTCTCTCATAGAATTACTTCCCGTCCACGAACCCCTATTATGGTTACGCCGGCCCAACTAGCGAGCCATTCCGTAGCTAGACCACAACAACCCCTACCTCCGTAACTCTTAAGGAGGCCTATGCTAAATCCCTTCCCTATTCACCCGGCCCCAGCCGAGTCGATACCAACACTATACTCCTCCAAAAGATTGCTAATATGGAGGAACAACTTAAGAATGTCACGGCCCCCAAGAATGCTCTGGAGGTCACTCTCCCTACTCTCCCGGTCTTCCACTTGCCTCCGTCAGAGATGCCTAACTTCAGGTGCTACAATGGAACGGGCAATCCGTTCATCCATTTAAAAGATTTCATGTATGAGGCATCCTTCTGGCAGGATAATAGGACATCTTTGGCTTATCTCTTTAGAAGGTCTCTTGATGGCCCGGCCCTTGAATGGTTTTACTCTCTAGAGCTAGCTGAACCCGGAGATTTTGATATTGTTCAGCGCAAGTTCTTGCAAAAGTACAAAGATCGAGTGGGTCCTTCCTCGTCTGTTACTTATCTTGTTGCTGAAAAGATGAAGTCCGATGAGGACTTTGTGTAATTTGCTGATAGATGGAGGTCAATGGCCGAGATGTTAAAAGATATTTTGTCAGAATCCGAGCAGGTAAAGATGATAATCTCTAATGCAACTCCATAGTTCTAGCACATATTGGCCATGAACAAGCTCAACACTATGGAGGAACTATATGAAAGAGCTCGGTATATCCAAACTCAGATGAAGGATTCACCCATCATGGGCATGTTTGAATCGAGACCAAGAATGATGAGGAAAAGTACAAACGTCAATACTAATGGTGGCACAACCGAAGGTACTATTACCAATGAGCAAGTAGGCGCGGTTGGCAACCCTGGACCTTTCCACAATTTTTCCAACCTAAGACCACCGCAACAACAACAATCACAACAACAACCCTCATTCTTTAACCAAATTCCCCACCAAGCAAATAATCCTCCCCAAACCTTTCGACCTCCACCTCCTCCACAGCACCAAAATCTACCACAAAATCCTCCAGTTCCCCCGTAATACCACAATGTGCCTCCACCAACCAATTATGATCCACAACAGCCGAGAAGACCTATAGGCCCCAGGAGAGCCCAATATCCTCCCTTACCCGAGAACCTCCCCGATATATTTAACGCCCTCATGGCCACCAACCTGCTCACTTTGCCAAAGGAAAGAACAGCCTGGCCTCCTAATGTGGATACCTCTCGATATTGTGTCTTCCATCGGCAGCCTGGTCACAACATAGATCATTGCTTCCATTTTAAGGATTATATATATGATTTGAATGACCAAGGCGGTATTGACTGGGATGAGATGAGAAAATTTGTTACGACAATGAAAGCACGAAGACCTCCGCGGTAGCAACAGGCTCAGCAGCCTCTCCAGCAATAAGTTCAACCAGCCCCCCCCCCCCCCCCCCCGATGCAGCCGGCTCCCGAGCCGCAACCGAACATGGGGATTGTCAATAATCCGCTACCGGAGCACCCACCTAATCAACAAGTGAACCCTGTCACCTCCTTCCATGAAGTAGAGAGAGGACAAGGGTGGCACGAAGAAAATGCCTCTGTCGGGGCCATAAATCAAACTCTAAACCAGCCACCTCGCCTATTAGGAACAACCCCACAACCAATACCCTTTTCTCAACACCCTCATTCCCTCTTGCGCACCACCAACCCTACAAGCACTACCAACCCCATGCCTCCTAGGCCTCTCCTTATGCGTACTCCACTACCTCTTGCTCCCCAACAAACCCCTTCTCTTTCCACTACTCCTTTACCGTCCAAGCCACTCCTCATTCACCCCGCACCGGCATCCATTCCTCCACTCGCCACCACTAACCCTTCGCCTGCGAGGACTCCCATATTCCAACCTACACCAGCACTTACCATGACTACCACAAATCCTTCACCTCTGCCTAGACCCCTCCTTGTTCGGCCTACACCACTTCCAATCACACAGACATCACCTACTCCAGCTAGTCCCGCTCCCATATCTATCGCCTTAACATCCACAAGTCTTCAGCCGATGCGGCCCCTCATAAGGGTTCCCAATTCGGTCATACCACCTCCACCATCTGATAGCCCCAATATCCCTTCCTCATTCACCAATCCTCCACAAAACCCGACAGAGGCACGAACGTCACAAACTATGGTGCTCCGTAGCGGGCGGATTTTCCATCGTGTGTTTCCACAACGGGAGCCAGAGCCTGCACAAGGGAATGCGGAACAAGAGCAAGAGCAGGAATCCATATCGGACACCCAATATGATCTGCTGAAACATATGGACAAAACCCCAGCTAGGATTTCCATTTTGGAGCTGATTAAGAGATCCATCATTCATCAACAAGCCTTGAAGGAATATCTAAAGAAGGTAATGGTCAATGAGGACCTCCCAGCTGAACAAATTACTTCAGTCCTGACTCCAGCAAGTGACCAACCGACCATTATTTTTCATGAGCAAGAATTAGCTCCGAAGCCAGCCAGGAAGTATGCCCTATGTATCACAGTGGAAATTAATAAAGTACCTGTTAAGCAATGTTTGGTGGATACAGGAGCATCTATCAATGTGCTGCCTCCCAGCACCTTAAAAGTGTGCGGCATTCCAGACCGTCAGATTCGGCCATCTACTATTACAGTTACTGCCTATGACAATACAAAGAAGCCTCCACTAGGCATGATTACTTTAAAAGTTGGGCTGGGTCCTGTGTTGATTACATCAGATTTTCACATTCTAGACATGGACCCAACTTTCAATGGTATTTTAGGCCGCTTATATATTCAAGAGCTTGATGTCGTTCCCTCTACGAACCATCAATGTATAAAATTCCTACATAAGGGGTGCATCATCAAAGTCACTAGCATGCCCATTTTGTCGTCAGACGATATACACTCAGCAACGTCAGTACCCTCTATATGGCCGGCTAAGAGGCCTCTGTTATCAGTGTTTGATTTTGCCGATCCGCGGCATGATTTGTTAAGGCCTCCAGTCTCAACCCTTGCATCAACTTTAATGTCACCTCTACTCAACAAGGAGAAGAAAAAGAATAATATGATGAATACCCCAGGGTGGAATATTTTGATGAGACTGGGGTACAGATCCGGCAAAGGCCTGGGTGTTAACCTCAAGGGTAGAGTAAAGTCTATCAAGAATTGCAAGTTAATTCCCCGAGACGGGCAAGGATACAAAGGGCCGGGCAAAGAAAAATGCGGTAAAGATGAAGGAGAGCCCTCGGTCACCATGACCTCCACCCTCAAGACAGATAGGCAGCCCCTCACATGGACTCTATATACAAACTTTGTGAAAGGGCTCACTGAATAAGTTGGGGAACAAACTATAAACATCACTTCTATTCTGGACAGCCAAGATGTACATGCACGTCAGTTTGCTTGCCACATAGCCCCGCTGGTCACATATAAAGCTTTGGAGTCCTTGAGGTCGGATAAGAGAAGAAAGATGGATGACCCGGAATGTGATTGGTATAGATGGTTTGACATGAATGACATCACAATTGCTTTAAGCCGACTGTTTATGCCAACTGATGTAGAATGGGTGCCACTTATTCATGATTTGATAGAGAAGCCAGTTATCATTACTGACAAGAGGCATATGCTGAGCAACTATACTGATACGGGAGAACCGGACGTGCCATTTGAACCGGGTTTCACTGTGGACAAGTTGTGGGCTGGGCTTTTCTTTATAGATTATTTGCACCCATCACTCATTACCTTTTGGTGCTCCAAATTGTTTACCTCCAATATCCATAGACCACCCGTGGTCTTGATCTCCCTATCTCTCGATTTTCTACAAACTCCATCAAATCCTCCTCTGCTCATCGAGCAATTTTCCCAGCTCTCCATCGCGCCCCTGCGTGGGCATTCTCTGTTTCAATCTTTTTCCAATCTTTCCATTTCAACACCACCATCCAGTCCCCCCTCTCATTCCATCGCTATTCTTGAAAACGAAAAAAAAATGCCAAAATTCAAACTTTCCAATCCTCCATCTTTGTTGAGGAGACCTCCTATTTTGCTAATGAGTGTGCCCCGATCCAAGGGCCGCTCATTCAAGGTCCATTAACGGGTTTCCTTTTTCCCTCCGATGAGGGAGATTCCTTTGTACCTTCTCCTATATCCACATCTTCTCCCCCCTCCTCTTTAGGATCTAATGATCAGCCTAGTTCCTTTTCTTCTTCTAGTATTAAGAGTCTTGGGGTAGTTCCCTCTAGGAAAGCCAAGGGTAGGCAGATTCCCCGAAGGTTCTTACTGGATTTGGCTAGGAGATGTCGGGCTTGTTTGGCCCTTCCCGAGTTCATAGAGGAGCCGATACTCCTGCTGGATTTGCAATGTAAGGGTGTGTGCTCCTTAGATGAAGGGTTCGGGGTTTATGAGATTATGAATGAATAAGAGCCTATTGAAGAGGGGGATGAAGTATACAAAGAATATGAGGACAAGGCTGACGCTTTTGCTAGTGGCATGAGGAGATTCGACGAACCGTCAGCCTCAGTAGAAGAGCCTACCCAAGAAATCAATCTGGGCACTGAAGAATACCCTAGGATCATCCTCATAAGCAAAAATTTTCCGCCTTCCGAAGAGAAGGCGCTTGTCCAGGTTTTACAAGAATTCAAGGACACGTTTGCATGGAGTTATGAAGATAAGTCGGGTCTGGACCCTGCACTTGTTGAACACCGTTTAACACTTAAGCCAGGATCCATCCCGGTCAAGCAGCGGTAAAGACGTTTCCATCCTCATATGGCATTAAAGATGAAAGAAGAGGTCGATAAGCTCCATAAAGCTAGATTTGTTAGAGTCGTCCTCTATCCCAATTGGGTGGCTAACATCGTCCCGGTTATGAAGAAGGATGGAAGAGTCAGAATTTGCATAGATTTTCAGGACCTTAACCGTGCATGTCCTAAAGATGATTTCCCCCTCCCTCACATTGATGTGCTGATCGATAATACGGCAGGGTATGAGACCCTCTCTTTCATGGACGGCTTTTCTGACTATAATCAGATTCGCCTGGCTGGGGAAGATCAAGAGAAGACCTCATTTACTACACCTTGGGGTACTTATTGTTATGTGGTCATGCCATTCGGACTCAAGAACGCCGGAGCCACCTATTAAAGGGCCATGATGGCTATCTTTCATGATATGATCCACATCTATATAGAGGTGTATGTTGATGACCTAGTAATGAAATCAAGAACAAGGATTGAGCATCTCGGGGTTCTAGCCAAGGTCTTGCAGAGAGCCCGAGAGTATCAATTGAAAATGAACCCTAAGAAGTGCGTGTTTGGTGTTTCATCAAGGAAGTTACTTGGGTTCATTGTTAGTAAAAGGGGAATTGAGATTGATCCTAACAAGGCAAGGGCAATAAGAGATATGCCTCCTCCCAAGAATTTAAAAGAAGTTCAAGGATTAATCGGGAGGTTACAGTTTATTCGCCGATTTATCTCCCAGCACTCATAAAGGTGTAGGCCGTTCTACGAGCTGACCAAGCCAAGAGTCAAATTTCATTGGGATGACAAATGTCAGGCAGCTTTTGACAGATTGAAGGACTATCTATCAAATCCTCCTGTCCTGAGGCCGCCAGTTCCAGGCAAGCCGCTTGTTCTTTATATTTCTATCCTGGATGACTCAGTAGGTGATGTCCTAGCGTAAGTTAATGATAGAGGTAAGGAGAGGGCAGCCTACTACTCATCAAAGCTCCTCAATCCCTGTGAACAGAGGTATACAACTATGGAGAAGACCTGCGTAGCTCTAGTCTGGGTAGTTCAGAAATTAAAGCATTATTTCTTAGCTCACGAGGTTCATCTCATTACTCGCATGAATCCCATCAAATTCTTTCTTGAAAAATCTATCCTCACTGACCGATTAGCATGATGGCAGAGTTTCCTTTCTCAGTTTGACATCATTTACGTTCAGCAAAAAGTGATTAAAGGCTATGCCATCACAGAACATCTCACTCATCATCCCATTCCACGGTTCGACCCTGTCCGCTCAGAGCTACCAGATGAGGAACTGATGTCCATTAACCAACCCTCAGATCGATGTGGACGTTATATTTTGGTGGGGCTCTGAATTCTCATGGTAGGGGAATCGGCGTAGTCCTTTTAACACCCGAGGGTGTCACCATTCCGCTCGCCTCTCAGCTTGCATTCCCTGTTACAAACAACATAGCTGAGTATGAGGCTCTTCTGGCCGGACTTGAGGCCGCTCATCGATTTGGTGTCACCCAGCTTAAGATCATTGGTGATAGTCAGCTAATTCTTCGCCAAGTACTCACCAAGTGTCGCACACTCAATCCCAAACTCAAACCTTACCAGGAACTTGCTTCTGCTTATGCCAAGCTCTTCACTAAACTGATATTTGTTCATGTTCCTCGAGATCAGAATATTTTAGCTGACGCTCATGCTTCGCTTGCTTCCTCCTTGGTTTTCCTCCCGAGCGGGATTTCCATTCTATCATTGTTCAGAAACGACTCATTCCTGCTATTAAGGATCTTGCATTTCTTAGTATTAAGAAGGAGGTGCTCAATTAAGAAGGTTAAGGATGTTGGAATCATTGAGAACAAGGAGTTCATGCTATTAGATTTAGAAGAAGAGCTGGCCGATGAAGAGAAACTGTGGTATTATGAGATTGCTAAGTATTGTCACGATCAATCATATCCTGAAGAAGCCATGGCAGAAGAAAGGAAGGCTATTAGAAGAGTTGCTCAGTAATACACCCTGGTTGGAGGTGAGTTCTACAGAAGAGGTCTCGCCGGTGTTCTTCTCAGGTGCCTCAACGATGATGAATCATGGAAGGTTGTGGAAGAGGCACATTCTGGAGTATGTGGGGGTCATGTCAATAGCCAAATGTTAGCTAAGAAAATCCTTAGACTAGGCTTCTATTGGCCCACCCTAGAAGAGGACTGCTCAATCTATGTTCGAAGGTGTGTCAAGTGCCAGCTGCACACCGACAAAATCCATTCTCCTGCTTCTTCGCTCCATCCCATGTCCTCCCCATGGCGTTTCTCCATGTGGGCTTTTGATATCATTGGACCTCTTGGTGATTCGAGCCTCCCCACAAGATCAAAATCATTTATGCTCACGGTCAGGGAGTACTTCACCAAGTGGGCGGAAGCGGAAGCTTATGTGGAGATCAAAGCGTCAATGGTGTGCAAATTCATAATGAAGAATATCATTGCAAGATTCGGCATCCCGAGTACCATCGTCACCGACAACTGGCCCCAATTTATCTCTCAGGAGCTTCAGGACCTCTGCAACAGGTATAACATTGCATTGCATTAGTTGTCTCCTTATTATCCGCAGGACAATGGCCAGGCAGAGGCAACCAATAAAACTTTGATTAAAATTATCAATAAAACGTGTGAAGCTAATAAATATGTGGATTGACCAAAAAAGCTCGTAGAAGCTCTATGGGCCCACCGTACTTCCATTCGTACCCCTACTGGGTAGACCCCTTTCGCCCTTACTTATGGAATGGAGGTGGTAATTTCTTATGAGATCCTCATTCCTTCTCTTAGAGTGGAATTGGACAAGGAACTCTCTATCAATGAGCGTCATGAAACTCTCCTTGCATAGTTGGAACTCTTAGATTAAAAGTGACTGGCCGCCGCCGAACATGCATGGGTCTATCAAAATAGGCTTTCGCATTTTTATCAAAAGAAAGTAATTCAGAGAAAATTCAAAGTCGGTGAAATGGTAATTAAAAGAATGTTTGTAAAACCGGGTTGACCTCGTTCAAAACTTCAACCGAATTAGGAAGGGCCTTATGTAATAAAAGAAGCTTATCCTGGCAATGCTTATAAATTAATTAATACTGAAGGGGAAGAATTGGCCTACCCTTGGAACGGACTATACCTTATAAAATACTACCCTTAAGTCTCAAAAAGAAACAAAAAAAAGGGGAAAATGAAAATGAAAGTTGTATGCTGGCACGGTGCATGGGCCATGAAGCTCGAAAAATCAAAATTTTAATTCATTCTTCAGTCTTGATGATTTAATCAGGGGTCAATGCCCGCACACACAACACGCTTAGCTCATAAACTCAAGCGATTGAAAATCTGAGGAAAGTCAGAGCTAAACCAAGAGTGTAAAGACTTTACCCATTCTCTTCTCTTCGATTCATAAGGGGGAGTACGATTTAGGGAAGATCATCAAACCTACCTGCCACCCTAGTAGGTGGAAGTCAGGGCCCAAAAGGGAGCAACATGCTACAAAGCCCAAGTACAATTAGGTCTTTATTTACAAAAAAAAAGGTGCAAAGTTACGTTAATAAATGTAAAAGAAAAGCATGTCAAGAGGGCAAAGTCCCTGCAGGGAAAACCCTAGTCATAAGCATGCATCTCAAAAAAGGGCAAAAGGTAACAAAAATTTCCCTAAGCTAAAAGATTGAACCCCAACAGGCATTAGGGTAGGGGAGGGAAGCTTCCCAGACCTCCAAAACCCCTCATGAGCTTCCTCAATTTACTCTTCATTTCCCCCTCCGTGGTATGTCATAAGCTTGAAGGATGGCAAAGATGGACTTAAGAGGATGGGTCGCGCGAGGCTATGAGTAGAAGCACAAGTTGTAAAGCACACTGACCCTTTGTTAAATTACTTAAGAATGATTAATGAATTTAAGATGGTGAATGTGTAAAGTTTCAAGACCTTTGCACCATGCTAAGCCTACTTTTTTTAAATTTAATTTAAAAAAAAGATAAAAATTTTGAATTGACGCCCTAACGGAAGTCGCTATTCATTAAATAACCGACTTGTAATAAGTCGCTATTTTATTCAAAAAAACAAAAAAAAATGTTTTTCAATAAGCGCCAACTCACAAAGTCGCCATTTAATGAATTAACGCCTTTTCCTAAGTCGTCATTTTATTCCAAAAAAATTAAAACAAAAAAATAGAAAAATGAAAAAAAATGAAAAAAATGAATGAGTGCCTACTCATGTAGTCGATGTTTCAATAATAGGTGCCCTTTACTGGGTCACCTTTTCAGACAGAAGCCAGCCTCTCCACTACCAGCATCATTTGCTTGCTAGCATTTTGTGCATGATCATCTTTTAAAATTCCAGTTTGCATCTGTTTGCTTGCGTGTCGCATTATCTCCTATTTTCATTATTTGCCATAGTTGATTAAAGGCTTGGCCCCTTGACCCTCTGTCAAGGTCAAAAAGGACATTCCCCTTGCTTATTGAGCAAGGGGCCAAGCCGAACATATTGATTAATTTGTTTGTTTAAGTGTGGCACACAGGGATAAAAGAAAGGGAAAAAGACAAAGGTACACAAGTGCTCAAAATGACAAACTCAGGGTCCATGAGCCCTCCCTGCATTGGCCGGCAAGGAGGAGGAGGGGCGTCGCCGCCGTTGCCGCCGTGGTCACCATCGCCATCGTGGTCATCATCGTCGTCATCTTCTTCACCTCCATCATCATCTTCTTCTTCTTCTCCATCGTCTTCGTCTTCATCCCCTTCCTCTCCTTATTCTTCTCTTTCGTTTCCTTCTTCTATTTCATCATCATCGTGCTCCATTGCCGGAGCTTCCTCGGTCGCCACAAGAGGAGGCACCTCCTCGCTGACGTTGTCATCCGCATCCAGGTCAACCACGGCAGGGGCCATGACCCTTTGCCATTTTCCAGAGCCACCCGAGCAACTCACGTGGGCCATGTGGGAAGCTTGAGAATGTGGGAGAGAGATTAGAGGGAGAGGTGAAAGGGTTGTCGCCAGTGAGGGTTGTAGAGAACGGGAATGTGAGCGACGTCATGCGGATGTGGCGGAGAGCGGAGCACGGGCTCGTTTTACTGTGACATAGAAAGAGAGAGAGATAGAGAAACCACCACGGGAGATTGCTCCGAGGGGTATGCAGAATAGATACAGCGTAATAAAATGTGGGGATTAAACGACCATAGCGGGAAATAACTCTCCGCGACCTCGGGGGATGGGAATGGCGCAGAATTTAAATGACAGAAATTTAAACGGCTATAGTGGGAAGTGACTTGCCGCGGCCTCGAAGAGATGATGATAGCGCATTATTTAAATGACAGAAATTTAAACGGCCATAGCGGAAAGTGACTCGCCGCGGCCTCGAAGAGATGATGTGATCGCCAGGGGCCGGAGACCCAAAAATAAGAAGAGTGATCGCGTTTACCTCAAAAGTAAGAAATGGCGGGTTGCTTCTTCCTCTCCCTTTGGCCGGTCGACGGAGAGGACCTTCTTTGGTTACCCTTACAAAAAAGGAAACAGACAGATAGCAAATGAATTAGAAAATTGGCAGTGTAGTATTAGTCCCTTGTGATGAAAATGGTGAAATCATGGCGAGACACACACCTGGTTAGTGTTATTTATAAACCCCTCTCAGACACGAGTAGGAGGAAAATGTTATGATAGATGGAGAATCATGCAAACATGCATAAAAACGGAACTCTCTTAGTGAAATGACGGATGGCGGGATGATGCATGCAACAGAAACGACAAAAGAGAGTAGGGGGAGAGAATGGCTTATTGAAGGCGCCGATGGTGGGATCCGGCGGAGCTTCGGCAGCATAGGGATGATGTGGAAGCACAGTGGACGGAGTTAGCCTTCCTCTTGCGAGCGCGGGCACCCGAAAATCCAGTAGAACCTCCTCCTGCAAAACGCACGGGTTAAAAAAGGAATCCGACACAGTCTCCCTCTCCTCTGTCGGATCTGAAGCCCCTCCACTTCGAGGGAGGGGGTCCTCTATTTATAGGAGAAATTTTTATGGGCGCATCTTGTGTCCGGGACGTTTTCATGTTGAGGCATCTCGTTAACCAGACGCTTCAACCAATTTTTTTATAATTTTTACCTTATTGGCGCGTCTAGGCTCTGGACGCCTCAACTGAGGCGTTCAGGACCCCAGACGCGCCCATGTCTGCCCACCAAATCAGTGTCAAAAATCATCGACAGCGGAGAAAGTGAGTAGTTTCGACGCGTAACCGTGACTCTCGAAAGGCACGTCTGATCGGCAAGACGTTGTTATGTTTTGATTCTTTCGAAACATCAAACTGAGCGGTGGAGCGGAGCCGCCCGGGTGCTAAAAAGGGAGGCATCCTGGGTCCCAGATGCCTCAAATTGAGGCGTCCCTTGTCCCAGACGTGCCCAAGAATTCTACTAGATCGGCACCGAAAGCCGTCGACGGTGGAGAAAGTGAGTGATTTTGACGTCTAATCGTTACTTCAACAAGACGTCTTCTTGTTCGGATTATTTCGGAACGTCGGGTTGGGTGCGGCGCCGTCCGCGTGCTGCATGATTTCCTTAGTGAGGCGTCTTTCCTCTCGGATGCCGTTGAAAGAGGCGTCACCCTCCCCCACCGAAAAGGAAATTCTAAAAATGGCAAAAAAAATAAAAAAAATAGGAAATCACTCAAGTACATCAAAAATGTGAAAGCCACTTCGGGGCGTCATATTGTAATATGAGCTTCACCTATGGTGATGTCAGAAACGGCGTGTCTACAGCTATCCCGCCTTGGCGTCTGCTTTGCAAGGGAGTGACACGTAGTGGAATAGGAGGGAAGTGTAATGGAATGGAGTGAGAATGGACTGAAAAGCTGATGCCAAGGTGTGATGAGACACGCTCCCGACTTTTCGTGGTTGGAATTTTCTCCTGAGTTTCAACGAAGCAGCCCTGAAGAAGGTCTTCCGAATTCAAGTTTTTTAGATAGTAATCAAACAAAGAAGGGGGGTGTATGAACCCAGGCACAAACAAAAGGGAAGACCAACTTCTCTGCGTGGAAGTACCTGGGTCATAAACATGCAGGTTTCACCTTTGGGGAGCGGTTACCAGCCAATGTGGAAGGGCTGCGGCTAAGGTGGGTCAAATGGAGTAAAAGGAATATTTGAGGATCAGTCCAAACAAGGGTCTCTTTAGGAAGAACAGCCCATGGCTATCTCAAGGAAACTCAGTACTCCATTCGGAATGGAATATCTCATATTATAAGAGCTTAAGCACAGCGGCTTTCACAATCGAATTACTTTGAATGATCTTCTGCAATGGAATCAAAGTCCTACATGAATGCATGCTGGGTTTAAAGGAAAAATATAAAACAAACTAAAAAGTAGAAAATAGCCAAGGATAATATTGTTAAGTTACTAAGGATGGGTCAGGATACTGATTCGATGAGTCGGCATTGAGCTGGGGCCCGTTTATCCACGCACCGACTCACCGAATGGAACCATCGTCCCCACGTTTTTACAACTTAACGGCCTATCCGCACAACCCGAATTTCTCTGAAGTTATCACTATTTTTGTTAAAGGGGAACTCAAATTTCAGATTTGTCCAGGTTGTACGGCACTTGACATGTTCTAGTAGCATAACTATCATATAATACAATGCATGACATGGTGGGACCAGTCACCGAATGATGGCACATGATGGGACAAGATGGGACAGTGGTGCCCATTAGTGAAGCCTGCACTCATCATTTAGTATACTAAACAACATTATTAAAAGCAGTAGAATTACACCTCACTCATCACAACAGCACAAGGGATATCAAGACAAAACACCTTTTGCTAAAGTCAACAATGATGACTCATCATTGATGTGAAATGTTTGACTTTTAAACCCCTCCCTTCCTATAAATACCCCCCCTTGCTTAGTTCAGCCAAATGCATCAAGGAGTGAAATGAGGGTCTTGGAACTCAAGAGGAGGAAGAGAAGAATCTTTGGTTTTTCGAGATGGAAGGCGAGTCTTCCCGCCCTATGAAGAGGAGCAAGCTTAGTAATGAATTCAAACGGCTCTCCGACCTCGAAGGACATCTGAGTGAGAAGGTCCAGTCGCGTATGGTGATTTGATTCATTTCAAATTCCCTGTACGACCTCTCTTTCACCTCCTCCCCTTTGTTTTTCTTCTTTTCCAACCGTACCCCCTCTTCCTAGGCCCAAGGAAATTCTTCAAACTACCGTGGCTTTCGAAGCATACTTCCAACATCTCCATCGGCATGAGGGCCATAATCACGAGGTGGCACCTTCAAGGGCTCCTGGTTCACGCCAAGTATTACGAGGAGATTCGCATGGACTGGGTGACTATGGGTGCGCTGGTAGAGATCTGGCATCCTCAGACTCACACTTTCATTTTCCCCACTTTCGAGGCAACTATCCTTCTTGAGGAGGTGAAACTTCTGCTTGGTTTGGAAAGATTCAAAAGGGATGGCATGATAAAGATCATGCCGATGCTGAAAAGGGTAACTTCCGAGGACGTCCTTGGAAGCTTCATGCCATCTGGTGCCATTAGAAACGTCTAGACTCAGAAGGGAATTAACCTGAAAAAGCTCACGGAATGGGTTATGGATGCCCTGAGAGAAATGCCAAGCGATGATTGTTTGGAAGAAGTTATGAAGGGGTTCACAATCTGTTTGGCGGGTGCTCTCTTATTCCCTTCTACCAACAACATAGTGGAGGAGGATCAGTTGAGCACCATTTGTGGAATTTGGGATGGCAAAAGGGTGGGGCCTGTCGTTCTTGCATACCTCTACAGCGGCCTTACTGCTTCCAGCATGGGTAAGCCTCCTTTTGGTTGCGCACTTCTTTTGAATTGCTGGGTTGACTTACATTTCAAATTTGATCACCGTGAGGGGATGTCAACTGCCTCGTAGATCTTCCAACAAAGCCCCCTTTACCACATAGCCGATGTGTTAGGATTTGGTGGCAATATAGTAAATCACGATCCATGGCTGAAGAAACGTGAAGACTGGAGGTCTCACTTCAAAACTATGATGCAAAGCTTTTTCACTTGTGCACCAACATGTCTGCTCTCGCGCGAACTCCTCACGAGATCTTCCCCTGAAGTTGAACTCCAACTTATTGGCGCGACCGAGTTTGTTCTTTATAATGCACATCGGCGCTGTATTCAAATCGGCCTTCCCTGCCATTTGTTCCCAACGTTATCGGACATTGCTCCTTTGAGGAAGAGAGAATTAAGCACGGAAGAACATGCAAAGGAAGTAAAGGCCATCAAGGTGTCATGGAAGACGAGCATTCCGGGAAAGGCATTAGTGCATGTAGAGGAAGAACGCGAGTTGTGGAGGGCTTATGTAACAGAACTGGGGAAGTTAAGGCCCGAAGCGTCTAAACCCCTGATGTAGCTCACTCTATTGTTTTAATGAAATAAATGCAGAGTTATTGTATGCAAAGGGTTTTTCGATTATTGCCCCCCCTTTTTTTGTCCTAGACGCGTCCATTTTTTTAAATCATTTTTTTGGACGTATCTAAGACAAAAGACGCTTCCATTTAAAAAAAACATTTATTTTTTTATTTTCTCCTTTTTTATTTATTATATTTTTTATCTGACGCGTCTAGGTGTCTAGACACGTCTAGTTGACGCGTCTAGGTGCGAAGACATGCCAAAGTTTCAATTTTCAAAAGCTTTAGGCCGCCCGCGGGCGGCCTTTCTTCTTCCCAAACCCTTCTAACCGAAACTCCCCTCAAACCTCTCATTTCTCCTCATTTCAATCTCTCTAGCCCTCAATCTAGATCCATGGAGCGTGGCGGGTCGAGCCAGGGTGGTGAGAAGCGGAAGCTGGTCGCTCGCTGCCCGAGGAGGCCCCAGGACCATGCGGAGATCGCCGTGGAGGAGGAGGAACTTCCCTTGGCCGTCGAGGGGCCCGAGGGACCCAGTGGCGTGGGAGAGGATGAGCATGACTCGGTAGGCCCCCCAGAACTTCCTTTTGTTGCATTATTTTGTGACTCTATGCGAGAAATGGGGCGAGAGACGGGGTTTGGACGAGGGCGATTTTGAAATGATGGAGGTGTCCCATCCAGTGGACGCCTCAATTATATATATATATTTTTAATAATTTTCAAAAAATTATTAGACGCGTCATAGGGTGAAGACGCCTCTATTATTTAATTTTAATTAAATAGTTAGGAAATTTATAAAGGCGTCCAGGCACCTAGACGTTTTTATAATTATTATACATAATTAAGAAAATACAAAAATATAGAAGCGTCTGGTAGCCTTGACGCATCTATTATTTATTTATTATTATTTTTAAGTGAGAAAAGAAAAAATAGAAATTATTAAAACGTCTAAGCTGCCAGACGCCCTTAACCTTTTTTTTTGTATTGTGTTGTTCATTATCGTTGACTCTCTTTTCTTATTGATGTAATTCCTTTTCTTTTTTTTGTTTTGTGGTGTGCAGGGTGTGATGAGGACCCGGATCAGCTGGTTCTTGGTGGTGGCGGCGTACCGAGGGCTGCCGGACTTCCAGAGGGCTCGAGTGGACGCGATAGGGTTCGGAGCGTTTTTGCAGATCGAGCCCTTTCGGCTGGATTCGCCCCTCGTCCAGGCGCTGAGGGAGCGATGGCACGCACCGAGCCGAGCGTTTCTGATGCCCTGGGGGCATATGGTGCAGTCACTGGAGGATGTAGTCCGGATCACCGGACTACGGGTGGACGAGGAGGCCGTCAGTGGGGTCACCTACCCCGACTACAGAGAGAGTGCCCTAGAGCTGTTAGGGCTGGAGACGAGCGCGACCGATAGAGGCAGCAGGACAGTCGGCCAGGTAGACATCATGGAGGCACTCGGGTTCGTCGACTCGTGTCAGCACGTCGACGAGAGTGGAGCGTAGTTCCTAGCGCGGCTGTAGGGAGCAGCTCGGGGAGCTTTTAGCCAGGACGCGGACGATCGAGAGCGGGCAGACCTTGACCTCCGGAGGTTCCTCTTCTTCCTACTAGGCCGCCTTCTGCTGGGGACGAAGGGGGATGACATCCACTGCCATTTCCTTGGGATTCTGGCAGATCTAGACCGAGTGGGGCACTACGCGTGGGGAGCGGCCCTGCTCGCCCACTTGATTGCTGATCTTTCTCAGGGGGCAGAGAAGGAGACGACAGTCGGCGGCTTCGCGCCTTTCCGCCAGGTAAACATTTTAGAATGTATTTTACAGTGAATCCTAGTTTATAGCCATGCAATTATTTGTACTAATGACATGTGATGGATGCAGGTATGGAGTTACTACTACTTCCCGATGGGGATATGTTGACACCTTGAAAATGAACAGGGGTGGAAGCATAACTGAAAAGAAGATCAGACCAACAGTGGAAGACCACTGATGAAGCTCGACAGTCGTTTACCCGGTTGAAGTCTCCGCCAGCCGAGCTGATGTCCGGTGCCATCGTCAGTCAAATGGCAGCACTGATAAAGCAGCAGTCATTCGACTGATAAGACCTCCAAGCACACTCTGATGAGAAGCCGGAGCCGACAAATGAAGATTGCGAAGGCTTTTGCAAAGTCAGGACAAATGAAGAATCCTCTCCACAGATTACACACCTGGTTGAAGTCTATCAGACTGAAGCTGATGTCCGGTCTTGTCACCGTTCGGATGACAATGCCGATGAAACATACCCGATTTTTTCATCATTCAGACGGCAATACTGATTAAACCCCAGTTTGTTCACTGATTGAGCCTCAAGACGATCTCAACAAAGTCATGTCTCCACTAAAGGGGGCCTTATTCGGTTCTGATGATGATTAATTCAAAAAAAAAAAAATATATATAAAGAGAAGCCTAAGGCACGTATGAGGCCTGAAGGCACTAGATGGGCCGGCCATTTGGGCTTCTGATAATGGCCCCGGGAACCTCCACAGGGGACTACTTGTCGCGCCGGGAGATGTCACGAATGGAACAAGCTGCACCGACTGCCCTCCACCGAGAGGACAGAGGGATGAGAGCTATAAAAGCAAACCCTCTTTGAAATGGGGAGGGGATCGGAAGCCGGGCCATCGATCGAAAAGAAAGAAAAGAGAAGAAACCAGAGAGAGAGAGAGAGCCTCCTCCGCTAAAAAGAAAGAAAGAGAGAAGAGACCGATCAAAAGGGAAGAAGCTCCAGGTGGGCATCCGGGGAGGGAGAGGAGTCAATGCTCCGCCCTCCCCCTTGTTTTCTTTTCTTCTATTTCATGTAATCGTTTCAAGTCTTATCTTGATTCATGCAATGTAGCCGAGACATCTCGGCATCTGTTTGTCCCCCTTTCCCTCACTCTCTCCCTATAATCGGTTTGAGTATTGGAATGGTGTATCGTCTGGGTTTTCTCACCATGTGTCTTCCCTGATGGACATCATCAAACGAATGGATATATATGCATGATGGGCTATAGCTTAAGCCTGATTTTTGCTTCCTCTGAAGCCCTATTGCCATTCCCCGTGTTATCTGTAAACCAGTAGCATGATGATCCGATTTGTCTGTTTCTTTTCTCTGCTTCGTAGCACCATTAGTGCTCACCTCAGAGCCCGGGACAGACTATCCCTTGGCTGCTGGGATGAAGCCGTGCCGTGCAATGATCGAAGTTTGAGAAACTCCGGGGTTCTAAGCGTACGTGCTTCCTTCGTTGATGTCATCGAAGCCGCCTCTGGGGCCAGAGACAGCCATCTCTTGGCTCCCAGGCTGACGAATGACCATATCAAGCATGTCCCCAAGCTCTGCGTGACAATGGCGATGGACAGGGGCATTCAGACTCCGGCTTCCCAGATGCCTCTCGAACCCTAATACTCCTTTGAATTCTAGACCTAATCCAACTCAGAGTGGATGCCTTGAGCAGTTTAGAGCCCATAGAATCCGTCAGTTTCTGCCCAAACCACCATTAAAACCAAAAACAGAGTACCGTAAACCTCTGTTCTGATCCCGGCGCCCTTTACAGCTCTCGGCCCCGCGCACAGTAGACGGGATGAACAGCTCTCGGCGCCATCCTTCAGGCGCCGAGACCTGTCTTGGCCTTCTAGCCTTCGCACCGGGAGCCTTGCAACTTGGCCGCGCCGGGAAGCCAACTACCCTTCGCGCCGGGAGCCTTGCAACTTGGCCGCGCCGAGAAGCCAACTACCCTTCGCACCGGGAACCTGGCACTTTGGCCGCGCCGGGAGGCCCCCTCCCCTTTGGCTTAGCTGCACCGAGAACCCCCCTTCTAGCACTTCTTCCCCGCGCCGGGAAGCCTACACCGAAGAGCTCCCCTTTGGCTTCTCTTTGTCGCGCCGGGAACCCAAGCCCTCTCATCTTGGGCCGGGAACCCCCGGCCTTCTTGTTATTGGTGCCGGATGCCCTGGCCTTCCCATTTTGGGTCGTGCCGAGAGCCTGTGCCCATTCAGAGTGTGCCGAGAGCCCAATCTACCACCCAATGAATTCCAACACCCAGAACGAACCCACAAAGGGATATCCGTGGATCACCCGATATGTCCCGGGGATAAAATTGAAGGGGAGTCATAATCCCTATGTTCCACCTAACTGCAACGGATTTACGAATAACCCTTTTGCTCGGGGGGATTCTGCCACTGCATGAATTCCGCTAGCTTTCCAAAGGGAAAATCATACATTGCCCTATAGCCCACATATATACGGGTTGGGAGGTTCGGCCTCTCTATCTCTCGGCTTTCATCCCGGCACTCCGTGGGTGATAGCCTATTTCCCCCCTGGGCATAATCCAGATAAAGGGGAAATGCTGCTGAACTATCGGTCGATGCTTTAAACCCCCATCATGGTCACGGCTCAGTCTGCCTGTGATCGAAATCCTCCTTCTTCCCTTTCACTCGATCTTCGAACCGCTGACTTAACGATATCGTCTGCTTCTACAGTTAATGTTGTTATCTTGCCCGCCCGTCTGGCTCTGATATGAAGTTCCATTTAAACACATGAACATCTGTTCACCTTACGAGGCCTCCTACTTTTAGCGTTTAATCAAGGGTTGTCCTTCCTTAGAAGGACGTAATTAACGTCATAACGTTCATGGTATGACGGACTTCTAGTCCAGACACGATCACTCACAATCGACTGACCATGTCAGATCGAGCGCATAATAAAAATTATCACTTCGGTGACTGGCACGCCAATGAACCAATAAATAAATAAATCAATAAATGATAAATCAATCTAATAAAATAAAATAAATAAATATAAATAAAAATCCCGCGTCCACAAGTCTGACACGCCCGGTGGGACTCAGTCTCCCTTCATCTTTACGCTAAGGTAGGAGGCCCGGCGGGCCCCCCTGAAACTTCTGATTCTGTGTACTTTCCTTATTTTCAGGAATCTACAATGACAGCTGGAATCATGTCCGTTTGCTTCGACCAGCAGCCGATTGACATGCATGTGCGCGAAGGCTACCTGGCGGTACCCCTCGCGTTCGGATCACTGCCGCCTGCCGTTGGGCTGCCCAACTGCTTGGGCGTCGTCTTCACTGACCTTCTACAGGTCGACGACAATAAGCAAGGCACTGCTGCAAGTGCCCCGGTGAAGATCACCGACCAGAAGAACATCCTATCGGAGAACACGGCCCCCACGGCCGTCGCCTGCTACGTCCATCATGTCCAGAAAAGGGACATGGTCCCCGCTGCTGCTCAGAAGGGGAGGAGGACCAACCGGAGGAGCCGGTATGTCACTGCTGACCGTTGTCTTTCCAACTCCGGAAAGACCATGATGATCGGAGGGATCCGGACGAACCTCAACGGCCGCCCGAGGGAGGTCAACCCGGACGTGATCGTCCCGATGGTGCCTACTGCCAACAGATTCCAAACTCTGGCCACCAGGCAGGCCAATTGGGAGGCTAATGAAAAGAAGCCGCTGGCGCCCAAGCCAGCAAAATACAAACAGGTCTGGCGGCCGAAAAAGATCCAAAGTTGGGCCCCAGCTCAGGACAGGGAGAACCTTACTGATATCACTATTGCCCGCCTCAGAGCAGGGGGTAGAAGGGAAGTGAAGAAAGATGAAAGAAATGCTACTACCGTCTACCCCAGGACCCGGGGGAGGAGAGATGAGGTTGAGGGTCAGGAAAGAAATATGGCTGCTGTTCGCCCCATGATGAGGGGCAGAAAATACCATACAAGGGAAAGCTTCACTACTACCCATCCCATGGCCAGGGGCAGAAGATGGGAAAGGAAGATCTATGATGCTGCTGCCGACTGCTTCCATGTTGGCGATGTGAGCGAACCAGTCGCTGTGGTCACTCCAAGGAGACCAAGAGCCTGTGCCAGACAGGCTGATATCTGCAGATACTCCAAAGCCGAGCATTTGAATGCTCGGGTGGCAAGACTGGCTTATCAGCAAAAGAGCCAGGACAGACTGATGCTCCAACCTGAGCCGCAAAGGCGCGACCCAGAGGAGACAAAGCAAGTAGTCCAAGACTACTTCCACTACCTAGGGAG